>OY723389.1:3139563-3739563 GCA_963210295.1 Ophion ellenae | reverse complement strand
GATCAGGAGAAGATTTCGAACGATGGAGAACCCAAATAAATTTGCTTCGGTCTACGTACGAGCTCGACGAAAATTCAACGAAAATAATGATGGGTTCCAAGCTACGCGGGAAGGCGTTCAATTGGTACCACTCTCAAGCCGAACACCTTCTAATGTCTTTCGACGTTCGACCAGCGACCAAGTAAGCTCGAGCTAAGACGAAAGTTTGAGGCTCGAGAATGGCGCCGTGGCGAAAACTTCAGTGACTATTGCCATGACAAATTAATCCTTGGCAATAAGGTTCCCATAGCACAAGAAGAGACAGTTGACTACGTCATCGATGGAATCCCGTACGATCACCTGAAACATCAAGCATGAATGCAATCACTTCCTGCGACTCACGAGCTGCTGAAGGCTTTCAGGAAAATCAAACGCGAAACACCCCAGGCAGATTTAAAATAAGATTTTGCATCAGCAAAGGATATCAGGTCCAAGCCTCGACTCGAACCATCTAACGAATCGTCGACGTCAGCCGCGAGTAAAGAGACAACAGCACGAGGCGTCCTCAAGTGCTATAAATGCGAGGGAATCGGGTATATTGCAAGAGACTGCGGAATCTCGACGGGAAAAGAGATGGGTCGTCCCCATAGCAGCAGTACTTCCAGGACCGAAAGACAAATCGCCTGTATTGACAACGATGCCGCACGAGAAGACTCGCCGGAGCAGCGGGCGAGTTAAAGAATCTATATGCCCGTTTCATTATGTTGTCCCTATTTATATTTCGTAAATGCGTACCGAGAGTTTGAGGACAAACTCCAGTCAGGCTGGCCGAGTTGTAGGCATCTGTGCCGACTGGATCACTAGCAAGAAGCACATTAGCAACAAGATATCATTTGTTATTTTTGCGATGTTACCGAAGACGTTAGCAACGGGAGTTTGTCGCCGACCGCCGAACGACACAGTCGCATAATTGTAATTAAGAAAATATAACAAACGGTCGTTAAAAGCAGGGAGTTTTAAAGATCATTTGTACGCTTACACACACACACACACACACACGCTTATATATATATATTAATCAGTCATTTTAAGTTCTGCCATTAAGAACAGTTTTTTATAACTATTAAGAACTAGCTTTTGCCCGCGGCTTCGCCCGCGTGGATGTCGGAAAATATCCCACGGGAACATACTACCGTGATTAAAAGTACCCCATTTGTTAATTTAGGTAAACAATGTCTTCTCGCACTGCTTATATAGTATCCGAGGAGCGGCGCGCGAATTGATATATGATTGATGGAGGATAAAATCTCTAAAACATAATAATATAACCTAATAACGGGACGGAAAATTACCTACTTAAATGCCAAATATGAAGGCAACTTTAAAGTGAAAATATTAAATCCTCTTTATTCTCTATCCTGTGAGAATTAGAAAAAAATAGTTACGTAAATAATCCCCGTTAACCACCCCCCCCCCCCCCCAAACCCCTTAATGACAAACTTTATTACATAGGCAAGTATTTGTGTCAAGTTTCAAATAAGATCAAAGAAGATGTTTCAAAGAAGATAAGCCCCGCGATAAAATCCTCCCCTGTAAAAATGACTATCCCTTTTTAACCCGTTAGGGGTCGATTTTCGAAAAACCCTGATACACGTTATTCTTTATTTTTGTTCTCAAGCATAAATACTGAGTTTCGAGTTAATCGAACCGCGCGTTAAAATACTTCCATACAAACTTTGATACCCCCAAATCCCCTCTTAGGGGGTAGTTTAGGAAAAATAAAAGTGACAAAGTTTATAATTTACTTTATAATTTATTTGTGTTAAGTTTTCAAGTATATTAACTCAAGGAATAAGATTTTTCATACAAACTTTCACCCCCAATTTAACTCCCTTAGGGGTTGAATTTCGAAAAATCCTTTCTTATTCCTTGTCTACATTATAAAGGGAACCTTTGTGCAAAATTTCAGCTTTCTAGGTCCAAGGGTTTGGGCTGGACGTTGATGAGTCAGTCAGTCAGTCAGTCATCAGTCAGGACTTCTCTTTTTATTTATTAAAAAAAGAATAGTTAATTAATAAATGTATTATTAAATAATATCGCTTCAGTTCGTATGTATATCAACAATTAGTCCATGTTTATTACCTGCTTGCAGCGTGTAGATTATTCAAATTCACGCGGTTTATATCGCAGACGTCAATGAAACCTAACCTCAAAATCTTGATTCGCCAACTACGGCTGCACTGATCCGGCCGACATCCGGCACAGATCAGGCGTGCCGTAACACGGCGTTTATGGACGCCATATTACGACGACATATAGGCTACCGTACTTCGGCCTGTTCAGGGTGCCTTCTCGCGTCCGTACTAAGGCTCTACTGATCCGGTCGACAACCGCCACAGAGCAGGCGTGCCGTAACACGGCGTCCATGAACGCCATATTACGGCGGCATAGAGGCTACCGTACTTGGCCCTGTTCAGGGTGCCTACTCGCGCCCGGACTAAGTTTCCACTGGTTCGGGGGACCTTCGGCACTGACATGCCGTACTACTGTATTACGGACCGCAGCTCGATAGCGGCCTGATCAGTCTTCAGACTGCCGGATCAAAATTTCTAGTCGGGTATGCATGTAGCAGGTCGTATCATATATAATATGGTACAAATTACTATTATCTGGTATAAAGCTATTGCGATGCGCCAAAAACCTATTCAAGCAATGATTCTTATTATCGAAGATAAAACCTGGGCAAAATTTCGGCTCAATCGGCAGTAACAGCTATTCAGAAGTCCAGCCGGAATTACTTTTGTCTGTTGTGCCAAATCTGCGATGAAGATGCTACAAGCCCTTTATAGCGTAGTGGCAGCGCGCGTAGTATAGGCAGATGATAGGCAGGTAGGTTGCAGTTCGATGTCCATGTGTGGGCAAAAAATTTTCTTCGAAATAAATCATTACAGGAGGTCAGGGAATGACAAATTATTTTTAACAAATCATTGAGGTAGCACCCTCAGTTGAGTATTTTATTTTAGTTTGGATTTATGAAATATTCTATGCATTCAGTAGACGGGCATTGGTGCCTTGAACCAACACGTATGCAGTGTATGAAAAATAATCGAATACCATACTAAATATGCACATAGCATGTCGTATCTTATAGTATGGTACAAATCCCTGTGGAAGTTGTCGCAAATCACAAGCAACATTCAAATCAATGTATATATACTTTTGTCCTGTTCACTATTAGAATAATGGGGGAGTACATATTTGATAGTGTCAGGGAATATCCATTTTTTTAAATACACCATATTATATAGCGTTGAACTATCAATGTATGCTTGTAAGATTGTTGGTTGCGGTTAACATGTTTGCATAACTCATGCAACTGCAAAAATATCAATAAGCAGTACTATACTTTTGATAGTAACTATGGCTATGAAATATTATTGTACCCTCAAGGAAATATAAAATATAATTAAGATTGGTTGAAAACACTGTACATTTCTCTCAAGTGCAATATTCACTGCTATAGGGGGGAACGCAACAATCAAGCTCAACTAACTAGACGTGTTTAGGGGGACACGAACGCGTACAGGAAGAACTAGAGCCCGAAAGTATACATTTGTGATGTGGATGATGTGAGATAGCACATCGACCGGATAGTTCGAGTCAAGCATGTGTACATCTTGATTCAATTAACATGTCATATTCTTATAAATTGGGGTGAAAGAGCATCACGAAGCTAGCCAATAGTAACGAAATATCCGGAAAAAAATTTACATACAATAGTGTAATATTTTAATGTATGGAAAAATGAAAAGACGGAATGAACCTTCGGTTGTTACTGTCCCACATTGTCGCGCACGAGGTGTTTTTACGTTTGAAAAGTAAATTATGCAATACGTTGGAAGGCAAGAGTGTAATCGTACAATGCCATCTGTACCTTATCCGAATACTATCGTGAGCTGGCGTTTTCGTTTTTAAATGTATAAACTCATTTTGTGAGTAGAAAAGGCTGGCACAAGCAAGCGGGCAATGGGTATCAGAAAGTGACTCACACCAACTTGTAATTCCTTCACCCAAATTGCATGGATTGCTCCACACAGCTTACACATTCATTTGGTTGTGGCAAACACAACACTACTTTGTTGATCACTTTGTTTGTATTGCAAAGTTGGCTATGTGTTTGATAACAGTGGTATTGGTAACATAACGCAAATGTTGTAGGGATGAATTTGTGACAAGATATATTGATCTGTGTAAGGTCGTGCTTATTGTTTCAACAATACGCACCTTTATTCATTATGATTATTAAAAATTGTGGGTGAAGAAATAATGGCACGTTCGTAGAGCCCATTGAGTGCCAAATCAAATATACGAATACATCACTGCAACAATTTCCTACTTCACCGATTCATATGATGGTATAAACTATTTTGCATTCAACGGCAGCTCATGTGTGTTTTCTTTGCAGCCAGCACTGTACATATGTGCTTACCCTTGACAACTTCTTTTTTTATCTGTTTTCCTTATACGTAACTCTACGTGTACTTTTCACTATTACTTCACTAATTCGATTTCTTCTGACTATTGACCGATGTAGTTATGTACGGTCGCCGTTCTGTTGGACACGCCAGCGTCTCACTGTCATCCCAATCTCGTGATTTTTGGCCCACCGGCTGTAACATATTTTTCCATATGGCGATCGTCGCTGTAACCGAAAAATGAGAAAATATACCGTAAAAATGTACCGTAAAAATGTACCGTAGAAAGTGATAACAACAGAATTCCAAAGATTCACACCAAATGCAGCAATAGGTGAACGTATTATATATTCGTTATTTTCAATGTATCAAACATTTTCAGCAATCGACCATCTATTTCCCAAATATTTATATGGATGATTTTTTTCTCCAGTTCCAGCGATCACCTATCCAGGTTTTGGCCCAGGCCAAAGCTATTTGACATGGGGTTGATGCGCCCACACACCGACCACTCGTCCACTACTGTCGTTTAGATACATACATACATGTGTGCAACAAAACTTTTATTTGATGAAAAGCGGGTCTTAATTTTACACCATTCTTTGTACCACATCGAAATAAACTTTTTTCAAGTGAAGGTAACTTTGTCGCAAGATCCTATCATTTAATTATCTCTTGTACACCTCTCGTAGAAAAGTGAAATAAGCAGAATGTATATGTTGTTTTTTTTCTTCAAATTTCTCTTTAATTTGTCAATGAAAAGTTAACGATTTAGTAACCGAGAGAGCATCTTACGAAACACCGAGACAGAAAAACAGGAACTGCTTCTGTGCGCTGATGCTTTGGATGACAAGTACACTCTTAAGGAGTCTTCTCACTTTAGACGCTGAAAAAGGCTATTTTCATGAACTTTTTTGATAGGTTTATAATATAGATATTGATATAAAAGTTGTTACTCTTAATAAATACACTTTTGAAATACATTAAATTTTTTTTTAATTCAGGTCACTATCTATAGGCGGGAATGGTAGTTAAAAAAATGTCCTAAAAAAATGTAGGTCTGCGTTGTTCATGAAATCTCGGAGATGGATCACCCGAAACAAAAAAATTAAACGGTTTTAGATTCAGTATGTTAATAGCTATAGCGCATATCATACGATTTCTTTATATATGCAAGAACAACAAAATGACGGACATTTTTCGGAAAAACAAAAAAGAATGTTTTCACCGCTTTTGGCAAAAAAAAATTGTAAATATGAAAATTAAAAAAAATCTTTGATATGCTATAGTTGTAAAGAATAAGTGGTTAAAATTATAAGGAACTACGGTCTAGTAGTTCATTCATAAGGATCGGTAGTTTCGAAGATTTTATCAACAAGCGGTCGAAAAACGTTGTTTCGAAAAAAACGCGGTTAAAGTTTGTTCGGGTTATATAAATACATTTTTAAAAAAATATTTTTTAATGTATTTCAAAAGTGTATTTATTAAGTGTAACAACTTTCATATCAATATCTATAATATAAACGTATCAAAAAAATTCATGAAAATGCCCTTTTTTAGCGTCTTTAGTGAGAAGGCTTCTCAATAATAAAAAATCGGTTCATATGACTCGATATGAAACTTGTTATCGATGAACATGTCAAATATCGTAAAACATAACGTACCAAAAGGCGTACATTCAATTACATCCTTGACTTCCTCGTGATGCCAACATTTTCTATTTTTTGTAAGTATTTCTACTTCCATCGGGATAATATAAATATTTGGAAGAGTTCAACTGTACTCTGTGACGTACTGTGCTGTTGTGACGAAGTTATCATTGAAAAAATACGGTGTTTCGTCATCCAACCTTTCAAATATATATTTTTTAACTGTCTAATCGGAATTCAATTATATTAATAATTAAAGCAATTATTTAGTATTGGTTTTGAAAATACGAATAGTCTTGTGAATATTATATTTAAGAGTGTAAACTCGAATTTGAATTCAATTGCCGAAACTAACCTCGGGCATTAGCAATTTGACTCAGGTGAAAACAATCTTTCGATAGGTAACGCCAATCAGTGCTACCGTCTGGTTCCATCGGAAACGTAATATTCGTGGCAAACGGCTGTGCGACCACTGCAAATTCTTCCGTTTGAAATTCTGCATAACCGGCCACTTCCTCATCAATTCGTTGCCAACTATTCAATAAAGTAAATACTTATAAAATGTTTCAAATTGCTTCCATTGATTCGAGACGCTAATAGAACGGAATCATTCATATTTTACTTATATTAATATAAACGCAAAGCAATTAAACATATAATGAATAATGGATGAGATGTTTCTTAAATGATCATTGAAGTTTGTTGTATTCTTTTGGTATTACTCAGTCGTAATTTTTTAATGACATTACTCATTCGAGCTTGTTCATAAAGATGATCCGGATTATTTTGTTGTTGTTCCTTACGCTTTCATTATTTCGGAAAATTCATCTCTCTGTGAAATCCAGTGATAACCTAAAAGACAAGAACACTCAAAATCCGTGGTTATCATGCATGTGAACGATTTCCCACGCAACTCCGCTAACAGTGCTACGTTCGGCGGCGGAATTATCGAGATCAAAGTCCTTGGCAAATGTTTTTTCAATATTCTCAGTGTCTTGATCAAATCGATTTTGTGTCTTTTGAGTACACTCCACGGACCTGAGGATATCCAGCACATATCGCTACAAAAGTCGTTGGCCCCCATCAGAATGCTAATTAGCTAAAAAAAAGAAATTGGGAAGAATTGTTACTTTTGTAAACCTTGGAAACTCAATGCCGTAACATCTTAATTTCAGCTAAATGACCAATTGTATCTCGGAGTCAATTCCGCTATATACATAAGCTGAATTTAATCTCACGATCAGATTGAAATTCGCGAGGGAAATTGAGGTTTCCATACATTAATCATATTATACACGAAAAACATTGTTTAAAGTTCACTAATTAAATATTTTCTAAATGTTTATACTTTTCAAACGGTTAAATAACAATAAATATACAATGGCGAGAAAAAGTTTCAGGATACCTTATTTTTCATGTATATATTACATAGAAAGACGACGGTGAGGAAATGAAAACGAGTGACAACAACACGTACTCACTGATATTTAAAAACAATTAATTGTATGTATTTTTATTGCTCTTGAATTATTAATTGTTAAACATTTTTTAACTAATGATTGTGCAAAAATATCGGGCCGCATACTATTGCCTTTGTGGAAAGTATCAAGAAATGTTGAAAATGAGAACACATCATTTAAGCGCTTTTCACTTTAGACGCTGAAAAAGGCTAGTTTCATGAATTTTTTTTGGTAGGTTTATATTATAAATATTGATATGAAAGTTGGTACACTTAAAAAATACACTTTCGAAATACATTTGAAATACTTTTCAATGTATTTATGTAACCCAAACAAACTTTAAACGCGTTTTTCTCGAAACAACGGTTTTCGACGGCTTGTTGATAAAATCTTCGAAACTACTGAACCGATCCTTATGAAATTTTAACCACATATTCTTTACAACTATAGGTATAGCGCATATGGAGGATTTAAAAAAATTATATTTACTATTTTTTTGCCGAAAAAGGTGGAAAAGACACGTTTTTTTGTGTTTCGAAAAATGTCCGCTTTTTCGTTATTTTTGCAAATATATCAAATCGTATGATATGCGCTATAGCCATTAACATACTGAATCTAAAACCGTTTGATTATTTTGTTTCGGATGATTCATCTCCGAGATTTCATCAACAGCGCAGACCTATAATTTTTTGGGACATTTATTTAACTGCCGTTTTCCTCTATAAATAGTGACGTAAGTAGATAAAAAGTTTTTGAATGTATTTCGAAAGTGTATTAATCAAGTGTGACAACTTTTATATCAATATCTATAATGTGAATATATCGAAAAAAAATCATGAAAATAGCATTTTTAGCGTCTAAAGTGAGAAGACCCCTTAAGCTTCTTTACTCGACTCAATACTTTCTTGCTATGCCCTTAGCAGCGATAACTGCAGCGTACCAACGAGGCATGGGCGCAATTAAGGTTGTTGGATAAACATATTGGGGTAAATATATGTTAATGACAATTTGACTAGTTATGGTATATTTTACGAATATACTGGCAATAGGAGAACAGAGGTTTCCGGTCTCATTTATTAAATATCACGGACATTGGAGCGGTCCAGTTCAGCCACATGACGGTTCATGAATTTTTTTTCAATGAAACTCGAAAAATCTATACGAGGTATAGATTTATTCTGTAGATGCTAATTTTTCATAAAATATATAATTGAAGTTACTTTTGTTTTAAGTGAAAACTTTTGTGTTACTATCAACTTGAAAATGTATGACATCATCGATAATTATCATGAAAAAAAAACTGCGCCAGTGAATGTTTTATACAACTCAGAATGAAATTATGAGTCATTTATAATTATGGCTATTTATATTTATGGCACCAGAGCATTTATTATTACCATTAATTTATACTAAATGTTATCGACATACGGCAACTTACCGGTCATTCAGATTGGCAGCAATGCTCTTCATTCGCCAGCTAAGATTCGTAATCTTTCATCAAACCTTGATGGTTCAATATTGAATATAATATATGGTTTACGATGGGCAAGATGGGGGTTTCTTTTTCATAATTGTTTACAACGGTTTAGTTTGCATTAATGCGTTGTTAGAAATAGTTTATCGTGGTGCTAAAACGCCAAAAAACCACATCACCCGTAGCGTGAACGTCTTGCCCATCTAACCGCATGAAAAATTACCTACATTAAACTATTTTTTATCGCTGGTGTTTCAAAGTTTCAAAATTTCAAAAAAATCGTAAAGATTCAGTATAGCCTAGACCTCTAAACAATAACGTATACATTTTTTTTCAAATTTAATCTTGGATTGTGGCTAATGCTCCGACCTTTTAAAATCGTTAAGTTTGCGTCAATCTCCGCTTGATCGCATTGGTTGCACGGGGCAACGTCGGTACCATTTCAGTTTCTCGCGTATAACTTCCGCGTATGTGAAGAAGGTGACCTAAAAACGAATATTGTGTACAGAATAATATTACCGAAAAAAGGCAGGTTACCGATCTGATTCACGAGAATGTATGAAAAACATGCGATGTGAAAAATTATCCACCGTACATATGAAAATTTGGCTCAACTTCCGAAAAGCGGGAACCTCCTTGCGGTCTGAAATCTGGCATGCACCTTTCTTTTAATCTTTTAAGAGATCCCCGAAAAGAATTTTTGGCGGCGCGAGTTTTCGAAATATCGATTTTTGAAAGTTATTTTTTACCGCGCTCCTACTATTTCTACAGCTGACGGGCTCAGCTCTGCCTATGCCTATGTATGTTATCGCGCTCTCCGCTTTGTGTGGATCTCCGTCAAGTTTGGGCGATAAAAACCAGGGGGGGGGGGGATACTCGTATATATTCCCTTAAGGGGCTATACCAGTGTGACACTTTCAAAAAATCGATTTTTTGCCTTTTTCGACAGTTTATACTTTCAACAATATCCTGTAATGATTTCAAGGCCGTTTTCTATCATTTTATCGTGCAAAAATCGATAGTTCAATATTTAAACTCGTTTTTCTCGAAATTACATTTGTCAAATTTGCTGACATTGTAACTCAAAGAGCAATTATCCGATTGACTTGAAATTTGAGCTCAGTACTTTTGAATATATTTACTCTACAATGACGTAGGATATTTTTGATTAGATGAAAATTGACGATTTGACATTGAAAAACACGACCATTTTATAGCCAAGAAAACAGACTTTTTTCATAACTACGCCGTTTTGTTAACTTTCGATATTTTTCGAAAATCCTACGTCATTGTACAGAAAATACCTTCCAGTTTAACGACATTTTCCCCTTTTTCGGTTTCAGCTACTCATTCGGCCGGAATTATGTCAGCAGTGGAGGAACTTTTTTTTGGGGCCTCCGAAGGCAGCGCATAAGTCGCTTGGATCTTAATATTTTTCTATGAAAAAATTATGTAATATAGGTCAAATATAGCCAAATATATTCTTAATTTTCCGAAACATTTAATTGAGTATTTTTCTTCCAAAAATTCCCGAACACCACCCAAATTTTCAGCGTTCACACTGGTATAGGTACACCCCTTAAGGCGTTAGGCCACAGTAACGGGTATAAAATCATGCGCGAATTTAACCAATTTTTCTCGTATGAAAAACTGATTTACTCATAAAATTAAAATATCAAGCTGTTAGAAAAAAAAAATTCCATGTAGAAAATGGCCGACTACTCGAAACTTCTCGAAACAGCTTTTTTCCAATTGGCGTGACAAAGAACTTCACCAATTTTCACTCGATTTACTTCAAATTCAAAAGTTGCGTTCCTAATTGCATTTCGCAGAGAAGTACGTACGAAATTTCTGATTACTCGAAAACTTTTCATTTTATGAGCAGTTTACGAGCAGTTATAACGAAATTTGTCACTGAAAATTCATTTCTTAAGTTCAAATACTACAACTTTTTAATAAAACAATATGTTTTAAAATTCCGTACGTACATCTCTAGGTATTCTAATGTAGATTGACGAGAATTTTTGTTTTTTGTTGTAGGTAAAAAATTGTGGATGCTAAATGTCACGCCGTGGAGCGCCTAAAAACAAAAGAAAATATTGGTAGTCGGCCAGTTTGTACAACGAAAAAAAAAATTCTAATAGCCTGATATTCATACTAAATAGATGTGTAATTAATTTTGCGAGTAAATCACTTTTTCATACAAAAAAAAATAGTTAAATTCGCACATGACTTCATACCCGTTACTGTGGCCTAAGGCCGTAACAATCGGTGGCTCCGTTATTGACGTCACCGAAAGCAGCCCACCATGCGGCGCTAGTAGTCCCCCGCGTTACTTCAACTCCGCAAAACGCCTCGTCGCATTGTTTCATCATTTCTAACCTCCGCAACCTTGACATTTTCTTTGGTTTTCTCCGTTTGCTCGATCTTAATTTGTTACTGGTAAGTGTCGAAATTTTAAAAGGGGTTCTGCAGTTTAGTGTAAAAACAAGTTGATTTGGTGTAACGAATAAGTGATGAAATAAAAAACACTTTCGGTGGTTTTTGTTTTTATACTTAACAATGCCTGCGTGCATCGTTCGTGGCTGCACGTCGGGTTTGTAATTTTTTTGGAAGAGCGATTTGTCGCTCATCGCAATTCGGCACGGGTTTTTCATTCCATATTGGACGATGTGTATCAGCACGAAAAACTCTCTTTCTCGTGTAAGGAACACGCCGATAATGTTCTTTAATACGTAATTTAATATCTAGCAATATTCTGCACGTCTCAACGCTGAGCAAAAAAAAAGGTAATCTGGATAAGAACAAATTATCCAAGTAGTGTTTGACGTAATGAAAGATTAATTAAAAATTAAATAACTGTTATTTGTTTACGTTCAATAAATATTTGTATAATACAATAATACTTCGATATGTGTAAATATACTATCCCTTCTCTTGTAAAAATGTACTCTGTAATTGCAATGTATTAATAATGAATAATCCAAATGCGTCGTATGCGTCGAATGAAGACGCTGCGCGACCGGCGTGGGGGTAACGCGGGCGACTACTAGCGCCCCTCGTGGAGAGGGTCAATAAGGCGGACACGATATTCGAGGAGTGTCACCCCTATGGTAGAAACCCTCCTTCCATCGCTGCAGCGGCCGGTTACCAAACATTTTAAGGAGGTACCATATAAAATCGAAACAAAAAAAATGTTCAAACCCCCAAAAGGAAAAACTGGCAAAAACAAAAAAGAAATATCAGAAACTAGAGAAGCAAAAAAAATAAAAAATACCAGAACTATTTGAAGTTAATGAATGAATCCTAGAAATCTATTACACCTGCACGACAATGAACTGAAAAACAAAAAAATTAATCTACGATTCTCTGTGTTTATCTCAATATTCCGCGCACATCCGAGGGGACCTGCGCCAATGCCAGTTTTCACGGATCCCACCATTCGCACAAAACGGAGAGCGCGATAACATATAGCGGTATAGGTAGAGCTAAGCCCGTCAGCTATGGATGTGGTAGGAGCGCGATGAAAAAAAATACTTTCAAAAATCAAAATCTTGAAAACTATGGTGTGTCGCCAAAAAACCTTTTAGGGGATGTCTTAAGGGAGACTTTGTCCTTGAAAGAGCAGCGGGAGATGTTAGCGGCTCAACATGAGCAGCTAGAATAAGAGGAGGGATGCCTCTATGGACCAGGCATTGCCGATTAGCGGTAATTATAAACACATTTGTGTAAACACATTACAAAACTTTAAACGCGTTTTTCTCGAAAACACGTTTTTAAAAATGGCTGACATTCTCCTGACCGCTGTAATTAACATATCGACCTGAAATTTGGAGAGCATACTCAGAAAATCTGTCTTCACGGAATGATGGATCGTTTTTTCGATAGATACATTTTTGCATTTATTATTTATCTTTTTATGCGAAAAAAAACGCGAAAATTCGATTTTTTTTAATTGCCGCCATTTTCCGAAATTTGTACTAAACGAAAAATCCATCCGTCATTTCATGACCAAAGGGTCACAGATTGATAATATGCTTTGAATTTGTGTTTCAGATCAACAAAGACGGGGGCAGTGATTTCAGCCGTTTACCTCCCGCGATTTGAGGACCTGTTTTCGCGAAGCTGCAACGGCCGCCATTTTCGTTTTTTTTTTTCAAAAAAAATGTTAACGTTCTGTATATCATGAATAAAAGCAAGAAAAAACCGCACTCAAAAAGCTTTACTCGTTTCCTTTAAAAAAAATAAAATGTAAACACCGGAAATATGGCACTCCAAGGACAAAGTCTCCGTTAAAATATTAAAAGGAAGATGTATGCCAAATTTCTTATCGAAATTCGGTTTCCGCTTTTGGAAAGCTTATCCCAATGTATTAGCATAGGAACTTTGTTTCTCCCCCCACCCTCGAAAAATTTAGCAACAACCTTAATTGCGAGATCCATTCTTATGGCAATTTTTCCCACATATGTCCCAAATGGTTCCACAGTTACGTCTTGTTGGAATGATTTTTCGTTCCAATACGATGTTTCGGGTATTGCTACAAGTGTTCAATCTGATAAAAATGCAGTGAATGCGATGGCCATTAAAAAAGGCGGGGTGACGTACACCCCCCCCCCCCCCCCCCTCAACCAGAAATTTTGCACAAACCTTCCTTTCAATATTTTAAGACAATCCCAAAAGGGATTTTTGGGGACGCGCAATAGTTTTTGGGTTTGTGTGGGTATTTTGTGTGGACGAAACGGAGAGCGCGATGAGATAGAGAGGTATGAACGGAGACGAAGCAGATCTAGATACAGTCGGCACGCGTTAAAAAAAACTTCAAAATTCAATATCGCGAAAACTATTGCGAGTCGCCAAAAATCCCTTGATATTCTTACTAAATAGATGTGTAATTAATTTTATGAGCGCATCACTTTTTCATTCGAAAAAAATGGTTAAATTCGCCCATGATTCTATACCCATTACTGTGGCCTAAGGCCTTAAACAGTTTACACATGGAAAATTTTAGTTATTGCAAATTAATTTTCTTGCATATGTTAAAAAAATTAATTGTACAAGTCTCAAGTATGATCAGTGGTATGAATAGTGTGAAGCGATGGGATTACCTCAACTGAACGCCTTCCAATAGATAAAGTCCTCGCAATATCACGAGAAGTCTTTCCTTCTGAAGAAAGTTTTAACACGATTTCACGGACCTGAATATTCGTGTGCTTTGACATTGTGGCTGATTTTCCACTGTGAAGCATGTTTCGAGACTAATACGGAAGAAGCCGCAAACAAACCGTGCGAATGGAGCCGCGGCGAGATAACTGCTCAATACTTTTGCACATCGACGAAACTCGTTCCACGAGTAGATCAATTAAATATTTTATCAATTAACGGAAAAAATAGGATGCCCTAAAACTTGTGCACGGCACTGTACCTATGTGATTTTTCAAATATATTGATTGAAAGATGTTTTTTGTTAATTTGTTTATATTGATATTAAAGCGTACCTTCCAACTTTTTTCCACGTCGACATTACGATGGTTCTTAATTCGACGAATTAAATTTTCAGCCATGTATGGAAGATCTCGTGACATTGCTGCAATTTCGGCGACATTGAATGCTGAAGCTTTCTGATGCGTCAACGAATCGTACGGAGAATACCCAATTAAATTTGGATTAAATTCCTAGAACCACAGTCAATACATTTACAAGGAAAAAACGAGTAAAATCATTGAATACATTTAATATATTCGAGCTTAAAATAATTACCCATTTTCCAATTGTCCACTACCATGTGCTTAAAAAGTATTTTCGAATACAAATTGTTCAATGCTCTGTCATCTTCATGCTACTATAGTTTTAAAGACTTTTCCTCGCAACACATGATACAATATATGGAATTAAATCAACTGCTCTGCACTTGAGTCGTTGCTACTCGTAAAACAAATGTCTAGCCGCCACACTCGTATACCATAAAGTATTTATTTGAGTAACGACCTTCTAGCAACTCTTAATTGAAGTTTCGCCCTTTCCGCTATTATATTCCGGAACAATTATTTTTTGTCTGCTCTGGATAAATAATCATATGTGTTCTGGTATTTTTTTTAGAAATCCTACATTTTTTAATGACACTGGATGCTAAGTTTGCTATCAAATATCGCCATTAAGAAACGGTAAAGGTGTTTAGAATTTTGCAAACAGTTGGATATCACCGTGCTTTTTGCGCACTATATATTTCAATAAACTCCGTCGCCATAGGCATTCGCGCAAGAGGGGCTGGGTTGAAATTCCGAACTTCTAATGCTCCGACGGTTTAAAATTCCGAATTTTAACATCCCGAAATTCAAGCTGGGGCAGGGTTGAAATTCCAAACTTTTAATGATCAGAACGCTTAAAACTCCGAAAGAATACAACCCCGGAAGAATTTTACACGAAAGACCAAAATGTCGAAAATCTGAACACCATCAAAATAATTCGGCTATGGAAGTTTTTAAAGTTTCAAAATTCTCACTGAAACGACGAATCATTTAAAGATTTTTTTATCAAGAAGTGATTTTGCGTCTATTTTGAAATTTGTCTAGACAATGTTACACGTTGTACATAATTTACAGACAACTGTGTAGACTTTCGCTGGCATGATTCAAGGGGGCCGGGTTGAAATTCCGAACTTTGAATGCGCCGACGGTTTTAAATTCCTAATTTTAATGTTCCGAAATTACAAGGTTCGTCAAGATTATGCCAGCGAAAGTCTATACAGTTGACTATAAATGATGTAGAACGTATAACATTGTCTAAACAAATTTTAAAATTTACGTAAAATCACTTCTTAACAAACAAAAAAATTCTTTATATAATTCGTCATTTCATTGAAAATTTTGAACTTTAAAAACTTCCATATCCGAATTATTTTGAGGGTATTCAGATTTTTGGATTTTTGGTCTTTCGTGTACAATACTTTCGGAGTTTTGATCTTTCGGGGTAGTATTGTTTCAGCGTTTCGAGCGTTCTGATCATTCAAAGTTCGGAATTTCAACCCAGCCCCAATCAGATTTTCGGAGTTTTGGTTTTTCGGGTAAAATTCTTTCGGAGTGTTGATCTTTCGGGGTAGTATTCTTGCGGAGTTTTGAGCGTTCTGATCATTCAAAGTTTGGAATTTCAACCCGGCCCCGTGCAAGAATTATCTTGACCTCGACGATTGAAATGTTATTCAATATACGGATGATCTTTAAGCATCGGAATATACGATCTTCGAGTTGAAGCTCATTTAATATTTAGCAAAGGCCAAGGGAAAGGCCATTCGCAAATTCCATTTAGAAACGGCCAAGATTATCTCACCTTGATAATATTTGGAATTGTGAGATAATCTCTCCACGTGGCTTGACCACCTCCGAGTGCTGTGACCCCACGGTTCTCGATCAACAGATGAAATATATTTGTGGCAAAGACACCTGTTCCAGCCGTTAGCGAATCTCCCATTGCGCCGATAACGTCAATATCACCTGGTTTCAGTTCGTGCACCGATTTTGGTACATTTTTAGATCTACCTACTAATCGGATAAAAAAAGATCTTCAAACTTTTCTCGATTCACCTCTCGATTGTCCTTCTCTGGATTTCGATAGAACCTCTTTTCTATGGAAATTTGAAATGGCGGTCTAATTTATTATTGCTCAGACCCAAACAAACCGCCACTGTCGATCAATCATACAAAAGGGTATTTTTTTACCGACCCAATCCACGTATCGTCTGCGGGTTGTTGCGTTTTTTGTGTAAATAGTGAATAACAATAAATAATTATGAATTAATATAATATGTTAGTAAGATTCCGCCAACGAACTTGTAATGTTGCATGGAAAAGGCACATCGTTGGAAATTCGCTGTTGAACTCTTCTCTGATACCTTCCTTCTTGATGATATTCCTCATCGTCACCGGTCCTGCCTGACAAAAAATACCTTTAATAAGCTACTCGAGCGATTTGCAGATAATCTTTTGATTTAAGTCGAATGAGAAGTACGAAAATTCAATATTATTAACGTCTATTGGAATCAATGATAAATTCATTGAAGCAAGATCGCTTCTAGTGACACTCATTAATTCGTCTCCGAGGTATTTAATTCGAATTAGAGTAATCGTTAAACGGTGGGGTTAATTGAGTATGCCGTGAAAATTGGCTATCTAACGTTAATAATTTTGGAAAAATCTTATTTTTCAAGAACTTTCCATTGAATGTCATCCTCGAACAAACCCAAAGAAAATGAACGCACCAAAAACACGGAACGCGGTTTCCTTCGCCGCCCGATATAATTTTATGTTAATCGCATTGTCAAGAAATGTTTTCTGTGCCATTATAGGGGATGAAAACAGCAACACGAAAGTGCAAAGTATTTGCATCACATCCATATCCAGTGACCAATGAGAATCTCGCCCCCAATGAAGTTCACTAAATCGTCACTCTACGAAAGGTGGTTTAAATAAAATCGCCAAGATAGGAAATGAATCGAAAAATCTTGAGCTATCGGTTCGTACGAAGATCGGTATAAAACTGAGAAGAATTGACGAGGCGAAACGTACCAACATCGATTAAAACGACGAAGGGGGGTATATGTAAATCTTAATAGAGAACCTTGAAAAAGATGATCTCGGCAACCTTGATCGTGAGTCGCGGCCAAACTACCAAACATCGCAAAGTGGTGGGACTGAAATAGTTTATCAAAGTCTAGCGATGAACTGAGAAGAAAAAACGGAGTTTCCATGCAAACACTCGAGTAGAAATATTGTCAGGCTGGCCTGAAATTTGATCCCAGCCTGATCACGCTGTGGTACGGAGGCCTTATTTAAGGTGTGCCTTAATTTGCCATATCCGGCCGGTTTCAGGCGATAGTCAGGCAAACGGATTTACGGCTTGCACAAATTCGCTTGATCAGACTACCTTTAGGCGATGGTCAGGCAACCGGACTTACGGCTTGATTTAATTCACCTGATTCGGCTAGCTTCAAGCAATCATCAAGTAACTGGACCTATATACAGTTTGGCGCCTTTTACACGCCTAACCACTTATGAAACCCCAGACGAGCTATATATATTCGCACGTCGTCAAAACGTCGAGACATATTCCACTCTATGCGTACATTTTTTATTATTCCTAATAGTTTATTTATTCCTAATAAATCTGCGATTCGGTTTCCTCTGTTCGAAAAACAATTTAGTTGAATCCACTGAATTTATCTATTTAATTTTTTTTTATTTAAATTACGTCGAATTTTCGCAGAGACAAACTTGTTTCTGTTTGAGTTAATTAATGGTCCATCTTGATTGCAATACACACATCGAAGGGGAGGGGGGTAGAGAAGGGCGGAGAGAGAGGAGTTACATATATGTAGGTTATGTTTAAAAAATCTATAGCATGATATTCGATAACACTTTCTAATTATCACAATTATATTAACTAATTGATATAGTTTATATGATAGGAATTCACGTGGTCTCTTATGTCACTGAAATGCTACAAACACTCGGGAGCGTAGGGGCAGCGTGCGTATCTATAGATAGGTAGGTTCTAGGTTCGCTTCCATGTAGATGCAGAAATATTTTCTTCGAAAAAATGCATTCAGAAGGCCACGAAATGACGTATTATGTTACATAATCATTGTGGTAGAACTCTGAATTAAGTATTTCAATTTATTTTGGATTTATGAAATATTCTATTGAATATTCTAAAAAATATATTTGAAACAAATAGGATCGTAGTAAAAAACCTATTTGATTCAAATAGATCCTATGTAAATTAAATATTTTTTTGGCAGTGTAATGAAGAATGACGAGATAGTGGTTTCCGAAGCAACAGCGAACTGCTCTCTTCGAAGTGCATGTCAGGCCTTAACTTTTCACCCTGATCAGACCTTGATTTTTTACCCTGATCGGACCGAAGTCCGCCATTGCGTTTCAAAAATGATCAGGGCTTGATAAAAAATCCTTATCAAGGCGGGAAAAAGAAATCAGGAAGCCTGATCGGGTCTGTCTTGCCCATGTAGAGGTTGCCGTGAGTTGCCCAATGTTACGATCAGGCCAATATTGGGACCATCCTATAAGCCAACAAAAGAGAAATAATATTGGCCCATTACTGTTCCGCTCCAAACTGAAAACTGGTACAATATCGGCCCATCCCAAAAGCATGTCCTGGCCCATCTTTAAAAACTAATAAATAGCCGTGATAGTTAAACTAAATTTGCCAATTTAAAAACTAGGGATACTAAAATACTGATAATTCCATTGGCCCAATATTGTTCCGTTATAAATTGAAAACCGGCACAATATCGGACCATCGTTTAAAACCAATAAATAGCCGTGATGGTTGAACTATATTTGCCAATTTAAAAACTGGTAATGCTAAAATACAAGCAATTACATTGGCCCATTATTGTCCCGTCATAAATTGAGAACCGGCACAATATCGGCCCATTACTAAAGATTATCCTGGCCCATCTTTCAAAACCAATAAACAGCCGTGATAGTTCATCGAAATTTGCCAATTTTAAAACTGGCAATGCTAAAATACTGGAAATTACATTTAATTAATCTAAGCCCTTTATTGGCTAAGTGGGTCAGACCATACCTGCTTTTATTTTATTTGAGACTTGGGTTATTCACTATCTGTATATTGTGCCAGAATAGGCAAATAACTGGCACATCATACATTTATCGTCTATATTTTGTAGTTCAGTTTTTGTAATCAAGTCTTGGCCTATTATTGGCATTTGTGAATAACCAACATAAGTAAGTAAAATATGCCAATTTTGAAACCTGTCATATACGCAAAACACAATTTATTTTAAGGTTATTCCATGAAATATGTATCCATAAGGACCAATTTCGGGACAATCTTGGCCCGATATAGGTTGAATATTTATCACGCACCCAAACAAACCCAAACAAACTCACGGCCCAATATTCTAGATAGACTAACTTCTAGATAGACCAACTGTGAAGGCCCATCATAGAGCCAGTGGTCAATTTCTACATAGGCCCTTTAAGAGGGCCCACATAGGGCCAAGTGCAATCACCAACATTGGCGTTACAATGAATTAAATCATTGGCCCAATAATTGTTGGCTCTGTTGGCCGATATCGGGCCGTTTTTATCATTTCTACAAAGGCACCTCATTGGTAAATACTCACGGCCCAATATTCTAGAAAGGCTAACTGTGAAGGCCCGTCCCAGGGCCAACGATCAATCTCTACATGGGTGTAGCCGGAGCAAGATTCCTACTCGGGCATGTATCTTTCAATATGCGTCGAACAGTTTTTTTTTTAATGTACAACATTCAAGGACGGACGGAATGCAGTCGTCGCATTGGACAAAACCGTCTCTTCCTCAGTGTCCTCCTTTGTAGCCTGCAGAGTTGCATTGATCTCTTGATCGCCATCATATCAACTTGATATGATGATTGATAGCCGGCGAATTTTGGGATGTGAAGAAAAACAACGAATTGCTTTAAAGAAATTTGAAAACATAATATATCTCTTCAACTACTGTAGAATTTAACTTTTCAACTTTTCATTAGGACTTCTCATAAGTCAAACTTATAGCCGCAGGGAACTAATGCATCTTATTTCTTGCAACGCCATTTCCATAATCTCCAAAACCTTGAAAGTTTTCCATTTATTCGGTTTGGAAATAAAGAAGAGTTGAACTCTTTGTCTACTGTAAGTCACGTACGAAATTCAATTTTCCGTATTCCCATCCAGACGTGTCTTTATTCAATGCGATCTTCATACACCGCGAATGACACAAGCGGACGATTCTATTAGTTGTGAAATAATCCGTAAAAACGTGAGATGCATTTCCGTGATTTCTTACAATCTAACGCCAATGTGACGCGAGTTATATTACGCGGAAACGCATTTTTATACGATACACGTCGCATGAACGTAGACGAGTTAAAAAAAAAAATTTTACATATCCAAGATCATGACGTAATGTGCCGCGTTACGACGAGACCTCCTAAGCCGGAATTACGGACGTGCGCATATTTAGTTCCCTGAAAATCAGGTTTTTAGCATGAAATTTATGAACATGACCTATTGAAGCGGAAACGAAATCAATTTCGAAAAACTCAAATTTAATCGCAAGCAAAAGTAGAATAAACTTGAGAAACTCAAAACAACCTTAAGGGAGACGACCAGTCTAAGCCTGTAAAAAGGTGAATTTTGACCATTTTTCGTCGATACCCAGTAGACAGAATGGCAATTCCGTTCACAAGACTCTATTCTACGTATGTTCAAGCCTTTACAATTTTTTCACAAAGTTTTGTAACAAAATGGCGGCGCTGAACCTGAATGAAGCGCGGTCACCTTTGTCTGATAGTGTCCCGTGGACGGCAAGAGTTCCCCGCAAACTTTTCACCTGGAACGAAAAATCGAAATCATTATGCCAAATTTTATCAGAATCGGTTGATTAGTTTTTAACTATACGTCACGCCTATTTTGAAAATGTAGTTTAGAAGACCGTGAAGAAGACTCCGCCATTTTTTAAGATTAATTGAAAAAATCCCATGTAACAGCCAAAAGTGGTAATATAAACATAACCTAAGTCTCAAAACTGGTAAATAAATTTTTTTTTTCCAAAAAAATCATATAAATCCGTGCATTTTTTCCCCGCCTAAATCTACCCCCTTAAACATATAAAAAATCCCTACATACTTTATTATAAAAATTTTCTATCATGTTCCAAAAACAAATTTCACGCCAATCGGTGAAGAATTGGGGATGTAATGATGCTGGCCGCTATTTTGTTGCAAAATTTTGTGAAAAAATATCTAACGATACTTGAAAATACGCAGAATAACCGCCTATGGATAAATCGAACTTTCACTCTATCAACTGAATATCCATTAAAAACTGTCGAAATTCACTTTTTTCAGGTCTCTAGACCGGTAGTCTCCTTCAAACACATCTAAAAAAATGATAAATCTAAATAAATTCAGCGTTACCGAGAAAAAGCGAAGCACCGATGCACCTCCAAAATAAATTCAAACAGTCGTTCTACTTTACCTACTGAGATCAAATTATACCCTTAGTTAAGTCAACGAATATTCGTTGGTAGAGTCGTGCGAATGGCGGGGATCCCGCGCGAAAACGCTCGAAAATATGTCATAAAATCCGTGTGCTCTTAACGTTAACCGGGGCTCAATTTTCCGTTTTCCATTGACGCTACAACTGTCGCGAAATGGGAGAAAACATTCAGGGTACATTCACGTCCGAAAAAATCTCGAAAATTAGGTGGAAAAGGGAAGACTTTACCGAAGCAAAGACGTTTCTCTCCGGGAGTTGGGACAATCCAGTACTTAACCTACAAATCACACAAATATTCCGTTCGAATAATGAACCATAAACAACTTGTCGGTTTCATTCATGCTTTCATTTTTGTTTTTTTTCCGTCACAAGATCAACAAGATAACCCACTGGACGTTCCAGAAGAACGACGAGGAGGAAATTTACCCCGTTGTTGTAACATCGCATCCTTTCGTGGGTGACGTCACAGAGCTTCAGGTACGAAGACGATTTCTGTAACGCTCTACCGGCAATCGAGATTTTGCTTCGTTTAAACAATTAGGATAGCTTTTTCGCTCTACTGCTGTGTAGTAAAATAATGTTTGGCCAATTTGCAGTTTGTGAGTAACGATTGTTTTGTGGCCTCGTCATCAAACGGTTCGGTCAAACTCCTTCAAATTCAGGACAACCCATACTCTGAATTCAAAGAGCACGCTTCGTGGGATTCCCTTCACAAATTCAAGTACGTTATCATCGGAATTACAGCACTTTGTTTACTTACTTTTGTAACTACAGTAGAACCTCGCTTATCCGAACGCTTCAGCGCCTTATCCGAACGCTTGATTATCCTAACTCAATGATGGTTTTTTACTCAGTTAAGGTATCGCCCTAAGGTATCCCCCGCTTTTTCTCTAATAATGCTGTTTCCTATTCGAGATATTTTCAAAATACATTATTGCCTATATGTAACTTTATACATCAGATTGTATATACATTGTATGTATATATGAGAAACCACCCTGGAATCGTTTCAAACCCAACCAGAAAATAGTCCCACGCAGCTGCTGTTATTGAAACGAATTTGAGTCTCAGTGGCCAAGAAACGTGCAACTACGATGAGACAGACAAAAATTGATAATTATTTCAAATCGCAATTGCGATTCAACTGCATAAGTAATGGTATAAAAATTGAAACTTCATTCATTGTTACTTGCTATTAAATGAAGAATTTGGGGTCTTTGGATTAATGAAGAGAATTTTCAATGCTATTTATATTTGATGAGTTGATGTTCCTGGAAATCTGAGATATATATTCGATTATCCGAATTTGTTATTATCCGAACAATATCCCAATTAGTTCGGATAATCGAGGTTCTACTGTATTATTACTTTTCTGGTCAGTTTAAAAAAAAGCAAAGTTTATCTCTTTTTGCACCCACACTGGGTGCACGGTTAGGGTTTGGGTCTGGCTGTACTTTGGGTTGAGCAGCGTTATGCATGGCTAATACTCGGAGCAGTGGGCGCTTAGCTGTGCACCGGCTGGTGCATCAACCAGTGAGCAGAAGGCCTCTGAGATCTTGGTATAGATACTTGAGTAAAAAAGACTGCACCAGAGGTTCAGAAGGATATGGGGCCATCTATACTGATTTTCCACAGTTTGCCTGTACCCTTGGCAAACACGGTATAGTGTAGCTTAAAGGGTTAGGCTACTGTGACAACCCAAAAATCAGGGTCATTTATAAAAATGAATTTTGAAGGAATAAGTGAGATTATGGAAAATCTTTGGACATTTATTTGTATGTACATCAACAAAGTTGTGCACAAAATTTCATTAAAAAATATTCATAATTGAAGAAGTTCTAAACAATCTCGTGAAGGACCTTCAAACGCGAGGGGCTCCAGTCTACTTTATTTTGGCCACCCAGTTGATCTAAAACAAAGGGAAACGAGTTTTTTTTTTTCTTCAAATAGATAATACTGGTTGAGACTTGACCGTGATTTTTATGTTATCGTATATCAATAATCGAAAAAAGAAATTTTTATTATTTTTTCCGATTTTTTTTTGGTAAAATGACATTATTTTTAATAACTAATGAAAAAATTTTTTTTGAAAAAACGTCGGTAATAACTAAGCTACTATTACACTGAATAAGTGTACCAAATATCGAGACAATCCGTTCGTTAGATGTAGAGAAATCGTGTACACAGTTAAAAAAAAACACAGTTTCGAGAAAAAACGCGATTAACGTTATACCAGCAGTTATGTCGTTATACGTTTGCCTTCAATGTGCCATTCCTGTACAATATGTTGGATCTCCCTCTTCAATTTGATTTGCCTCAAGCGACGAACGGGTGTTTGTCAGCTTTACAGTAGTTTAACCCCTTAAGACGACTTTGAACTCCATGGAAGTTGGATTGGACCAGCCAAGCGCTGGTAGGGAGTGCTACGAAAGCGTTCAATTGGGAAGGGTAATACGTAAAATCCCACAAGGGTATTGTATTGGAAAAATTGGGATCATTAAGAAATATGAATTCTTTGCTACTTGTTCTTTTCAGAACTTTGGAAAATGCATCTTGCACGGCTCTGGCCACATTCAAGCAGGACATCGCAACCGTCGGCGAAGATGGTAGAATTAATTTGCTGACTGTGAATAAAAAAAAGCCTGTTAGAACCATAGGTAAGCATCGATCTTTTGTTTAGCGGCATTAAAAAATTCTTTTGCCCTTCTGAATAGCCTCACTCGCTTGTTCGACTTGGGTTGTAGTTTTTTTCCTTCATTTGCAATAGGTTCGAATATTTGGAAAAGAACGCATTAATTTTTTTTCTAACAGTCTATCAATTTCAATCGACTTAGCCGTAATGAGTGACAAATTTATTTTATTCAAACGGAACATATTCTCTTCGCGGTGAACAATGCTGGGAAACGATGTATTGTAAATCTAAGCAACAAGTTCGAAGTAAAACCGTAAATATCAATTTCCGAATGCTACTGAAAAGGATATACTGCATGATACCGATTCGATTCAAGTGTTATATGATGTTTGCACACATATACAACTCCATTTTATTGCTCCATGATCAGAGCACGCGGATAGCTGTTCTCTTCATTGCATAGATTTTCTAAGGCACAACGAAATACTTACTGGTAACTTAAGGGGCCATATGAAACTATGGGACTTGAGAAATGAGAATGATGCACCGGCCACAACTTTCATGCTTTCCGATCAATTGAAGGTACAGCTTTGTCAAAGATATATCTCTAAACTTATATGTACAGTTTTTGTTATATATTCAATTTGTAATAAATGCTAATAATAATGTAGACAGAAGCTAGAAGTATCGCTCATCACCCTACACAGCGGCATATCGTTATTGCCGGTGGTGGAGATGGAAGTTTGACAGTATGGGACTTACGTCACAATACCTATCCGATATCACAATTGAACGCACATGCGCAATCCGTGAGCGAGATACTCTTTCATCCTGATAGACCGGAAAACTTGTTCACGTGCTCCATAAGCGGTGAATTGTGGCACTGGAACAGTTCGCACAATTCGAAACTAAAACTGGGCAAGTTTCCACAGAAATCTGAATTTTGCTGGCCAAATAAAGGAGCAAAAGTTTTCATATGTTATTTGCTTTGTCTGCGCAGAATCCTCGGATACACATTGGCTAAACACCGTTGGAAATAATGGCAAAGTCAACGTGTCGGCGCTCTGTGGTTCCATGCACAAACCAATAAATAGTATTGACATTGATCGATCAACCTTGCTGTTTGGCTGCGACAACGAAGCAATGTATATAATTCGGAACATATGCGTCTGATATTGGCTTATCGGTAACAAACAGTGAATAAAATACTTTTGATATCAACGGTAAAAATGCTTTGTGCGCATGTGTTGTATCATTGCCAGGGTGAAAAAACTTTTCCAGATTGCTTAAGGGGTCACGGGTCGAAAATTAGCTGATTTTCGCGATTTATTTTCTATGCTTAAAATATGCTGATCAGTCTAAATTTTTTATGCCAAAAAAACCTTCGTGAAGAACGGAAAATAAATTTTTGAACGTTTATTTATTTTTTTACATTTTTTTAACGATTAAAAATGTCTTCGAAAAAAGGAGTCCTCGCGGAGTACGGAGTGCACACGGTTGTGGCCATAAATATTATCTAAAACAAAATTTGTAGAATAATTATCAATGAGTATGAAAGCCGCTATTTTGCTATGGAGGGTTTTTCATAAAAACAGACAAAACATCAGTGGTTTAAAAAAAAGTCTCGAATTTAGCCTTTTTTTGACAGTTCTTCGTCAAAAAATATGAAGATTTTAAAAATAAGCTTCCATAGCAAGATAAAGAATGGCGTGAAGAATGTTGTGTCAAAATTAAAAACGGATAGCTTGAAAACTCTTCCTTTGAGAGTGTACACCGTTTTGAAAAACGACATTTCGAGAAAAGCGCGTTCGTCCGCGCCACGTCTCGAGCAGCTGGTCGAATCCCTTTTCATGAGAAAGGCTTGAGCAACCGGAATAATTCGAATTTGGCCCCAAAAATTGAACAGCATGTTTATAACCGTCTATACTATCGGATAATGCAAAAAAATCGATTTTTCGAAAATTTCACACTAATGATCCCTTAAAAGAATGACTGCATTCCACTCGAATCATAGCACTTGTAGCGATGGATGTAATCTAAAACGTATGCGTTTGACATTGGATTATTGGTGAGAGGCGATAAATACGAGTAGGGTTTCTGTAGGCGTGTGCTATACGTCTGCAGAGGACACAAACTCTTTTGAAAATCTCAAAATCATTGCGTTGAATCGAAGCCAAATTTTCGACATCTATCGTGCATTTATACTTAATAACTTAATATAAACCCGTAAAAAAACTGACTCGAGGATGGGTAGTTCAGGTTCGGCTCCAGTCGCCCTTCGAGTTAAGGGCTTACACATAGTTGACATTTTTTTTAAATATCGTTTTTTCGTTTTACCGGATTCTCAAAATATAAAAATTTAAGAGTATTCTCTGAAAAATTAAATTCAATGGGCTCTGAATTGAGGGAGATATTGGCGTTTATAGGTACGTTTTAGTCTGAGAGCTAACAACCAAAATAAGCGTCCGATTTACAGATCGATTGAACCCACTTCATCAGTCTGCCGTAGCATCATTGTTAATTGATTCGGGTGCCCGGCAGCTCTTTATTAGTGGGTGTGTAG
Source organism: Ophion ellenae (assembly GCA_963210295.1). Lineage (NCBI taxonomy): Eukaryota > Metazoa > Arthropoda > Insecta > Hymenoptera > Ichneumonidae > Ophion > Ophion ellenae. The sequence goes on along the minus strand of OY723389.1, from coordinate 3,712,274 downwards.
GCGTTACGGCCGTGAAGGGGTTAAAAATCAATCGAAGGTGTCTCATTTATAGAGCTCTGGTTTTTGGTGTGGTGGTAGCCAATTATGTTTTAAATTCGATAATAATATTGCCAGGGTCTTTGGTTGGTGGAAAAGTAGCGCCAGGTAACATTAAAGGTGCCAACAAATCTGCCGAAGGTGTCTCATTCATAGAGGGATAGGGCAACAATTATTTATTAGATTCAACCCTCAGCATCGTGTGTGCAAAATGACTGGCAAAAATATTGCGCCGAACATCCCGCCACGCACCGACAAAGATCGAGAAATGCGCGCACGATAGTCAATCAGACGCTATAGTCAGTTTTTATTACCAACGTTATATGTCATTATGCTGTTATGGATTAAAGCGAAAAATATTTGTATTCGTTATTATTTGTTACTTTCAAGCAGTATTAACCGGGTGTCCAATTTTAACGAGAACTAAAATTGCATGACATTTGAGGATTTTTAAGGCAAGGAATGGGGATTTTTTCATGACTCTTGGTATGACTTTCTGGCATAGAAGTATACTTAATGATTCTACAGTGCGACCGATTTTCGAAATTTTTATATTTTTATTTTGCTCTTTCAAACAGATGTATGCCAATAAAAAGTATACGGAAAACGAAAAGTCACCAAACTGTACAATTCCATATGTAGTAAAAAATGTGAGACAAACATAATTTCAAGATTGCTGTAAAGAAATATATTTTGGGAACATATAGAAAAATATTACATACATTTAGGAACTTTGAGTAATATCATCTAGTCGCTTTACACGAATAACAAAGAAAAACTAATATGTTGAGATAACGCGTCATTTTCTTTTACTTTCTTCTATTTTATTTTCTATCGATTCGATATTCGCTTCTCTATCGACAAGTACCACAAAGTTAGGTCATATTGAATATAGACTCAACGATAATTCAGTAGGGTATAATAATTCAGGTAGACTGGTAATTTTTCATGACATTTCATGACTTTTTCAGGGTCGAGTGTAATTTCATGACATTTAAGATTTTTCATGACTTTTTAGGTCGGTAGACACCCTGATTAAGTTTTATTTGGTATGTTAATTGTTTATTACTTTGCCAATTTATGAAATTGAAAAAAAAACTATCCATAATATATAATAAAAATAAAAATAATTATTTTAAGTGGGGAAGATTAGTAATAATGTTTCTCGGACTGTTGCTCCTCTAGTCGATAATTCTCGTGATCTGTAAGATGAAGCAAAAGTTACCAATATGTACATATTGCCGCGATCTCATTGACAATTAGTTGATTACACAAATACAAAATATACCTCACACATTTATACTGCCACGCTTGTTGATAGAGAAGGACGTATTCGTCCTTCTCTGGATCGTCAACATCTTCGTCATCTATAAAATTAATTTAAAGTTATAAAAATATTACGGTTACCTCATCTGCGATAAATCGATTATATATATATATATATATATATATATATATATATATATATATATATATATATATATATATATATATATACCTGTCACATTGATTTCGTCCTCTAGGTGTATGGGTCGAATGACGATGTCATTTACGTAAATTGGCGATTGATCTCCCTTATGGCGTTACCCCCACTAGTAGCGCAAAAAAAGGCCTTTTTCATGAATTTTTTAAAAGAAAACTACAAAACTTTTTTAATCGATCAATATACCATCTTAAAGAACACATCTTGAAGAACTTTCAGTAATTTTTTTATTGCAAAATATTACATTGTTTAGTGGCAAATGGCCGTCAATGAAATAATGTTTTTATATACACGGTTTGCGGTGACCAACATTGCGGCGAAGTGGATCATCTGAAAAAAAAAAAAAATGCGGATGGATTTAGTCAAATATAAGTATAAACTAGTCTTCAATCGAAGGATTTTAAAAAATATTCATTTTTCACAAAATGGCGGACAGTCAAAGTTAATGGTTCGATTTTAACGAAAAAAACGGCCGTTTTTTTGGCTATAAAACGGCCATTTTTTTTTTCGAAAAAAAAATCGAACGATTAAAGACTACATTTTTATGTATTAAATAAGCCTGCAAAATTTCAAGAAGATCGGTTCATTAGTGTTCGAGTAATCTTGGTCACCGACTTCAGAAATGCCATTTTGAGAAAAACGCGTTTAAAGTTTCTCTTTCAGCGCTCTTTCAACGCTCATATCTCAGTCAATTTTGTTCGGATCAACTTGAAATTTTCAGGACATATTCTCAGATACTTATACTTCAAAAAAATGCAATAAAAAAATCGATTTTTTCAAAATCGCAAGTGGGGGTAACCCCTTAAACCAAAGTAAATTGAATTTCTGCTCGCTTTCCGTCCAGCCGTAATCGACTGGGGGTAATTGTGTTGGGTTTACCAGATTACCGTTCCCCCATACACTACTGATGCAGTTCTGCTTTACATGGCGGCAAATTTGCGGCGACAACATTTTTAAATCTACGGCTGCGTGGCTCATTTACGTCTTTGAATTTGAATGTTTTGATGACAATTTCGAATCTTGCCTCATTAACGTAATCGGCTTGTTGGACGCTATATACGCGGCAGAGGAATTTCTCTAATACTGGATATACAATATCCTTTGCCGGCGATGAATCAAGATCCCACAGGCTCGATAAAGCTTTCTGAAATTCCAGGTTTTTTGGAGCAGCGCAAACGGCACTGGCCAGTGGTGGCCTAAATTGTTGTAGAGTAATGTAATGTCGATATATCTTTTACTGTTGCTGACACCGGCATCCATCCAAATTCGCTCAGATATATTTACACGATGCATGTTCGTCCGCATTATAACCAGAATAATATTGGAATAATATTTCAATAACTTTGAATAAAATTTACAGATGACGAACATGATGACGATCTAGAGGAGGACGAATACGAGTCAACAAGCATGATAGTATAAATGTTTGAGCTATATTTTATATTCGTGTAATCAAGCAATTGCGAATAAGACCGCTGCAATATGTATATTTTGATAACTTTTACTTCATCTTATAGATCACGAGAGTTATCGGCTGGAGGAGCAACAGTCCGAGAAACATTATTACTAATATTTCCCACTTGAAATAATTATTTTTATTTTTATTATGTACTATGGATAATTGTTTTTTCATTTTCATATATAATCATAAAAGTAATAAACAATTAACATATCAAATAAAACTTAACACTGCCTTAATATAACAAATAATAACGAATCAAAATATTTTCCCCTCTAATCTATAACAATATAATGACATGTAATGTTGATAATAAAAAATAACTGTAGCGTCTGATTGACAATCGTGCGCGCATTTCTCGTTCTTTGTCGATACCTGGCGGGATGTTTGAGTCAATATTTGTGCCAGTCATTTTGCACACACGATCCTGAGGATTGAATCTAACAAATAATTGTTGCCGCAGCCCTCGATGAATGAGACATATTTGCTAGTTTTATTGGCGCCTTTAATGTTACCTGGCGCTACTTTTCCACCAACCTAAGAGCCTGGCAATATTATTATCGAATTTAAAGCATAATTAGCTACTACCACACCAAAAACTAGTGCTCTAGAAATAAGACACCATCCATTGATTTTTTAACGCCCTTATGGCCGTACCGCCCCTAAATCCACTAATGAAAAGCTGCCAGAAACCCGAATCAATTAACAATGATGTTAACGCAAACTGATGAAGTGGGTTTAATCGATCTATAAATCGGTCACCTATTTTCGGTCTCAGTTATCCGTCTATTCTCCGAACCGGCCAGAGCAACTTACCTCCTATGACTTTGAATATAATGATTTACCTCCTAATGTCTTGGAAGCAATCAAGCCGATTCACGAAGACCTTACAATGATACATTATTGTAAAGATGCGGAGGTGGTTTCACACAAAATAGCAACGAAAGTTGGGAGGCAGCTCATCTGGAAGGTAAGAGCAAAGATTCTTCCGAATGGGTCCATCCGAGTGGAGATATGTGCTTTTGTCGCTGCCTGTTTTCTCAATAAGAAATCTGTTTTACTATTGAACATGCTGCAAGCGATAAGGGTACACTGCGTCCGTAGCGCTCACACATGTGTGACGATAGAAGATGAGAAGCGCGTGCGGACGGCCGTGCTCAGTCTAACACGCGAGACAGAAGAACGCTCACAGACAGCCGTAGATTGGAATTCTGGAGGCCCTTGCTGCTGCAAAAGGCTCATTATATGGACTTGACATCGATGATTCTATGTAAGTTTTTCCAATTACATTTTATCCACGTATAAATCCGACATATAACTTTAAAGGCATTTTTCTCTAAATAAGTTTTTGAAAATCGGTGACCACATATCGAAAATCGCTGCACTAAACCACTTAAAAAATGTTCATCAACGAAAATAGAGTGTTTTCCACTAAAAATCGATACTTTCACTTTGGACTACGGCCATTTTTTCAAAAATAAATATTTCTTTAAATTCTTCGTCCATGCACTTGATAATTCCATGCAAAATCTAAATGCATTTGACTTTTTATTTCAGATTTATTTCCGAGCAGCAGTGGTCACAGCGAAGGACGTTTTTTCATATAACGGTGCGCACAAATTATTTCATCTACAACATTTATAAATACTTTTTAATACAAAATCGTAAAAGATACTCCTTAATGTAAAGAAAAAAAAATTGAAAACCTGCATACGTTTTTCCAGAAAAGATTCACGAAAATTCCTCTTCTTTCCGGCCACGAGCTGAGTGTAATGCCTTAAGCAGCGTTGTGCATAGCCAATACTCGGAGCGGTGATCGCTTAGCCGGGCATCCGCTGGTGCAACAACCGGTGAGCGCAAGGCCCACACTTCTGACCCCTTGGTGTGGCTACTTGAGTAAAAGCCCGTGCACCAAAGAATTAGAAGAATCTGAAGCTACCTGAACCAATACGGATTTCCCAAAGTTTCCTCGTACCCATGGCAGATTCGATACAGTGTACCTTAACGAAGCACGATCATTAAGAAGAATCCAACGTTCGGCCTCGATTTTTTTATATGATGTTGACGAATACATTATGTACCCTTTGGCAAAATTTGAGCTATATTGACTGTTCAGTTTTTTTTAGTCATAAAATGGCCAAGCGAGCACTTCAAGGTAATGAAGCACGTCGTCTTATAAAGACAGTCGACCGGAAGTGCGGTCATCACGGTTTTACCGCTCATATATCCAACTAGGGTCGTTGGAAAACTAATAGTTGATAAATTAGGCATAATAGATTCGGTAAAAAATTGTGAGAATTCAAACTTCACCGTGTAGTTTTAGCACTTTATTATAAAAAGATTTCAATTTCTGGTTGAAAATTATCAGAATGCCGAAATAGAACTTACAGATACGGCGTATTGGTACATTAAATCACCTTGAGTTTAACGTGCTGTCTCCGCCTCCCGGCTTACAACACGGGCCCCGCGACCTCGGGGTCGGAGAACGCCGACCACCACGGCTCGCACGTACACGACGCGCTTACCTCCCAGTTCACGTTGGGAGGCAGATCCCAACGCAACTACTGGTCAAGCCGAGTGACTTTCCAACACTCTGACAACTCTGCAGGTTGCCGCCCGAGTTAATAAAAACGCAACTCACACGTCGGGTGTACGTAACTGCCCTGACCAGCATGCGGCCTAACCACTGCCACCACGGAGCCAACCACAATCGGCTAGTGACCGCCCCGTAGGACGGCGGGCAAACTAGCCCCCATGGTACCATTCTTGATCATTGGTCGGATCCTCGTGACTACGATTTCTCGCACCACTACCAATTGAAATGTCCTTGCCCACTTCGACATTGGTCACCCAGCGCTTCGGTAGGGCGGTGTCGCTACTCACCGCGTACCCGGGCCGTCACGGGCCTTCACAGGTACGTACCTGCCGGAGCGTATTGGTACAGTAACATTACGCCGTACTGCTCGTGTACGATTCGCTCGAATCGCATGGCGTACCGTTACCGTAACATTACGCCGTGAGATAGTACGCCGTGACAGTACAGTAATGGTACGGTGACTTCACGCCGTGGAGTGCCCTAGGGGAATCGTACGCTTGTCTATCTGGGTAGGGCTGTGTCACTTCACCCTGCCCTAGACGCGCTGGGTGTTAGGATCTAGGGCAAAGACGGTTGTTTATATTGGAACCAATGCCCTTGCGACCGCTCGTGAGAAATGCTGGAGCGATGCAGCCGCGTAGCGGTGAGATGGTGGTACTAGCACGACCGCCACAGAGCCAATTATTAAACCTAGAAATACTGCGCGAATCGTTGGAATAACTGTTTTTTCATTTTTCTAATTAAATGTGAACATTCATTCAATAGTTTACACATGGAACATTTTGGGTACTACACATTTTTTTTGCATATGATAAAAATATAATTTGTACAAGTCTAAAGTATGATCAGTGGTATAACTAGTGTGAAGCGATAGGATTACCTTAAGTGTCCGCCTTCGTTTTTGTAGAAACTTATATATGTGATAGGAAATGCATTCACAACTATTAGGCACGCTGTGGTATAACTATTTGTAATTATATTTTTATCTTGAATTTATTGAATGTGGGAATATGCGTTTTATTCTCCGCGTAGGCTAACATCCGCCTCTTATCTCTATATTGACAAGATATATTTTCAATCAAATTGACACAGTGCGTATGATGCCACATTTCGGCGAATAAATTTTCTTTTACAAAACCATACCAATAATAGGGGAAGTAGAGGGGCAAGATGATAACGCTAATGTCAAATAAAACAATACATTTATGTCAGTCAACTTTAATTATTATTTTAAACTAACCAATGTTAAAAGCTAAATGACGCTTGGACAAACTTTTCGAAAGTTCGCGCCTCGCGACGGGTGCGCCCTCCCAGGTGGCGTACCGTTCGGGTAACGCGTAGTGTGAGGAGCGCAAGCGCACCGGCGAATTCGGGCAGTGTGGGTTCCCTTGCGCGTTCGTCTCCGGGAGCATGGAGCCTAGATACCAGGAGGTTCAGCGAGGCCTTTCAACTCGTCCCCAAAACGAGAACAAGAAATGATGGCGCTGGGGTGCTCCGGCACCCATATGTATATAGATATACGCTAAACATGGGTGCGATCTAAGACAGATCACAGATGATGTACCTAACCCTCATTAGTGTTAAAAGGGATAACACCACTCTAGGATTTTGGAAAGACGTTTTCTTTCCTAAAATACTTTGGTGTCATTAAAAAAATATGCAATTGGTCATGTAGCAATTTTTTTTATTTAAAGGTTCAATTATCGATTTAGCCGCAGCGCCTTGGAGCGCGCTGAGTTGCTCGTACAACTTTAAACGCGTTTTTCTCGAAACCACTTTTTTCGATCTCGGAAGACGGATTACTCGACCACCTTTGCATGCATCGATTTGAAATTTTGCTAGCAGCTTCACAATTATATTCTTTATGGGAGTACATAGCCGTTTTTTGATTAAATGTAAACTTCTTTTTATAAACAATTTACTGCTTTTTTTGGCAAAAAATCGATTTATTTTCTTAAAATCGATATTATTAATAGCGCACTACAAAGTGCGCTGTTTTTGCAAAATTTGAAAGCAAATTTATAGGTAGTCTCATAGCTAATAATATATAAATTATCATTTTTTTGGTTTTTGTTTCAGGTCTTATATTTTACGAGAAAACCGTTCTCCCGTGAAGCTATATGTAAAAAAACACGGTTTTCTAGATGGGCTGTATCGCCGCCATTTTGAGTTTGAGTTTGAGATATTTTCTCGCTTTTGCGTTTTTTCCCGAACCGCCATGAGGAAATTATGAATCGGCGGATATTTCGACGTTTGATGTCACGATCAGTCTGTCGTGAGGTTAGAAACTCATCCGATCACTATCACCTCGTTGACCAATATATTACTATATATGTAGGTGCCGCTGCACCCCAGCGCCATCACTTCGGGACATTTTCGGGGACGCTTTTTTCAGCGCCTTTGCATTGCCGCTGAACCTCCTGGTATCTAGGCTCCATGTCCGGGAGTCAGAGAGAGAGAGTCGGAAGACGTCTGAGAGAATCGAGCGTACTGCGTGAACGCGAGAGGAGTCGGTTGTACTTACCTTTAGTCTAGCATTAAGAGCGATTTCTATATACATATATATATTTTCGTTTGTAACATTATCCTGGCAGTACGCCTAGTGTTAAATATAAGTACAAGATATATCTCCCTGATCAACCGAATGTCTTTAACACCAACGTTTATTAATTTTCAATTTTTTAATTTTGGAAGCAAAAAAATCAGTCTGGCCAATTGTTACCATACAATATATATTTTTAATTAAACTTTAATTTTTCCTATCTTACTCCGTATGCGGGGCAAGATGAAACACCACTGAGTGTGACGAAACCTCGAAATCGCGGCCATAAATCGGGAATGCATTCAATTCGGGTGAAAGTTTTGGAATTTTGTATTCGGGGGTTTGGGGGTACTCGGGGGTTTTTGGGGTCTCTGATTACGAATCCGAAGTTAAAAATCTCAAAAACCAAATGGCAGATCTAAAACGGCGACAAGTTTCTTCAAAAACGCATTTAATTCGGATGAAAGTCTGTACTCGAAGGTTTTTGGAGTCGCTGATTACGAATCCGAAGTAAACAATCTCAAAAACAAAATGGCGGATAAAAAACGGCGATAGGTTTCTTAAAAAACGCATTGAATTCGGGTGAAAGTCAGTACTCCGGGATATTTGGCGTTGCTGATTACGAATCCGAAGTAAAAATTTCAAAAACAAAATGGCGACTCGTTTCCTGAAAAACGCATTCAATTCGGGTGAAAGTCTGTACTCGGGGGTATTTGGGATCGCTGATTACGAATCTGAAGTCGACCATTTTTAAAACAAAATGGCGGGTCAAAAACGATGGACATATGTGGTAGAATGATGTCAGATTCCTTAGATAATCGGTATGGAATGGTTCTCGAAGATATTGATTACGCATATGAGGTCAACATTCACCAGAATTTTATTTGTTCAGAAAATGGCCAATAATGTATTCGGAAATACTTGGGAAAAATTAATACATACAAAAGAAGAAGTATTATTAGAAAACAATTTTCTAACAATACTTTTTATTGACTTATTATTGAAGGTGGGAGTAACCATTCTACAGTTTCCGCAGATAAACTACATAATTTTTTCGGTGGCATCTTACGGATACTGCAAATGTACGGATCAGATGTTACCATGAGCCGATTCCAAACATCTTCCATTGTTTTGGACCTCTAACACGTTCGTGATAAGTTTTCTCGGATACTTTTAATGTCCTTGTTCCGAGCTTCTTAAGCATCTTCGAATCGGTGGCCTATTGGTAATAATGCATGAGCTATTATTTGTGGACCATGGATGGGGAGTTTGTGCATCGAGGTAGACATACGATACCACGGGTAAAGTTTGACAAATAGTCGTGCAGTTTCTATCGTATATTCTTGAAATTTGTCGGGATTCATCTTATGGCCACTCGAAATAGCCTAATAGATTAATTTTTCGTTGACTCCCGTTATCATAGCAGACACACTCGAATTTTCGTAAAAATGCCGAACTGTGTTCCCATTATTAGTGCTGCCGAAGTCCTAATTGCGTACCAAAACCCTTTTGAACAACCCTCTTGCTCTCTTGTACAATCCGCTTTTCTTCCTCAGTACGTGCTTGCCATTTGTTGATTTTCAGTTTGTAGGACAAATGTAAACAGCATTCGAAAAAACGTATCTACCCATGCAATGTAGATAGTCCGAACTTGAAATTCTCTTCCTTGACTTTTCTTCGAAGAAGAGCATCGATGTTATTCAAATCTTTGGATGTAGCTCCACATAAGTAGCAACGTTGAGCAGAACTCGTTGATGCCAATGCGTTGCAAACTTTTCCATCAATCATTGTTAATATCATTTTAAATTCAACTGAGATTTCGTTCTGATTTAGAATTGTTTCGTAAGGAACAAGTGCCTTTATCTGGTCATTGATGTAGCATTCTTCGGCGACTGTCATTTCCATGTTTTCGTGCAGAAACTGTAATCTTAGTGGCCTACAGAATCGAGGAGACGAAGGCCTAGGGTTCTTCCAAATCACAATTTCGGCATTCTATTTACAATCGAAAGACAGGAATTGTAATGGCACAGCTGAAGCGAAGTACACTTGAATCCGAAATGCTGTCGTCTTCAAACTTCTGCTTATATGCACTTTGTCCAGAGCTTCTATCGCAGCCCCACTTGCAGATAAGGGACATCTTTTTAATATTTTCGTCAGCGATACTCGAAATAACTTCACGTTGAAGTAATATAATACGCTGAACTGTATGGCCCAGTAAAAGCCTGTAACTGAACTTCTGCTTTGCTTTCTGTAATAGGCATAGCCGTACGGGGTGGATAACACAGTTTTTTTGCTTCTGCTACTTTGGAGTAACGAGGAACCAGACGGCAATGCTGTCTAGTACTCAGTGATCTCAGTGCTTGGTAGTCACTCTTCGACAATTTACGGTCTTCCAAATAGGAAAGTGCAGCATCTGCAGATAATGTAACTTCGGGTTTTATTTCCAAAGCTATTCGGTACTTCAAAGCTCTCGATGGTCTCGTCACGACTTCCGCAGCATCCAGTTGTCCTGAAGATCGAAAGCTCATTTAAGCGGCATATGCCGACTCGTTCGTAGTCAACGTTGCACGGACTTCTTCGGTTTTCCTCTGTTTCCGCTCAAGCTATGTTCAACCAAAACTACATTTTCCCTCAGGACCCCGCTGGCACTTTCAGGGTGTTTCCGATAGCTGATAGAGTCACCTAAAGCCCTCAACTTAGATAGTTGGCTGATAGTGGACGATAATATACTTCTTGTCTATTTGAAAGTAGAAATCTCGAAATCATATAGTTTTCGCGAGGGTACCGAACACGGCCGTATTTTAAGCAGATAAACATGACTTTTCAATTTAAATAATACAAAAATATTTTCTACATACCTCCACGAGTAGAATCCATTTTGAAGAATTAAAATCGGTTGATTCCCTATTGAGATATGGAATTTTGAAGCTTGGTGTTTTTGCTCAGTATTCTCGCGTGGCAACGTGCACTCTGCACGAAGGCTGCCTCTGAACTAACGGAGCGAGCCAGGTATAGAAGGGACGACCTTACCCTTTCAGGTTTGAAAGCACCAATCATTGCTCTTCAATCAATTTTCACTTTTTCGATGTATGGCCGCGTTTTCGGGGTTTCGTCCCACTGCACTGGGAGAATGGTGTAACACGAATTATTGGCAACTTTCACGTATAAATTTGGTTTCATTCTCAATACCAGTGATTTGATAAGCCAATTGTCTAAATTCTGTAGTATTGAGTCCAAATAATATTGCTTCGTATCATTTTAATCATTTGTAAGTTTTTTTTCCTTCCCCTGGTAGAAGCACCGGTTGAAGAGGCTTTACTAGTTTAACTTCATCCTTTCTAACGTAAATAGCCCAGTAAGAAATTTGGCAACAGCACATTGGCAACACCACACCAAGCGAGAGCAAGTTGTGACGGAAAAATGGCATCCTTTGCCGCCGCATTGAAGAGCTATACCAGTGCGAACGCTGAAAATTTGGGTGATTTTCGGGACTTTTTTGAAAGAAAAGTACTCAATTAAATGTTTCGGAAAATTAAGAACATATTTGGCTATATTTGACCTATATTACATAAGTTTTCATAGAAAAATACTGAGATCCAAACAACTTATGCGCTGCCTTCGGAGGCGCCAAAAAAAAGTTCCTCCATTGCTGACATGATTCCGGCCGATTGAGTAGCTGAAACCGAAAAAGGAAACAATGTCGTTGAACTGGAAGGTATTTCCTGTACAATGACGCAGGATTTTCGAAAAATATCAAAATCTAACAAAATGGCGTAGTTATGAAAAAACGTCTGTTTTCTTGAATATAAAATGGTCGTTTTTTTCCATGCCAAATCGTCAATTTGGTTACAATGTTACAATGTGAGAGTTACAATGTGAGCAAATTTGAAAAATCTCATTTCGAGAAAAACGCGAGTGGTTGCTCTTTAGAAGGCTGCCATTCGGGGAGTATTAGAGATACAGCCTTGAAATTTTTACAGAATATTCTTGAAAGTATAACTGTCGAAAAAGGCAAAAAAATCGTTTTTTTGAGTGTCACATTGGTATAGCCCCTTAAGCTGTGTTCTAGCAGCACAGCATTGCGCATCCTCGCGTGAATGCTGGTGTTGATATTGCAGTACGAAAATACAGAATATTGGCGGTACATTCGGAGCACGTCCATTACTGGGTTATTGTATCATTGCGACAGAAAAATTGGAATGCGTTATTTCGGCAAGCTGAGGGCACATTGGAGGTACGCTGTGACGCTCCATTGCCGGTAGAAACGAGGCACGTTATCGCGGCATTGAGACGGAAAACCTGAAATGCGCTATTCGGTAAGATGAGGGCACATTAGTGGCCTCTTAGTGGCCTCGTAGTTTTTTATTTTTCATAGTAAAATATATGAGGAGGAACATTGGGTTTTTAATGAGAATAACAAAGTCGATTAGGAAAAATTCAATTTTTATTCATATAATAATTATATACAAAAACCGCAGTGGTAATTATCGTAGAAACAAACAAAGCAATAATTTTTGCAACGTCTTGCGCACCATATAAAAGCGGATTTTTTACAATCGATAATTTTGAGGCAAACCTGGCGTATTGAATCATGTCTCGGAATATCGGTGACGATAATTGATGGTGAATTATTGAATAGATTTTTATACAATCGGATTTTTATACAAGTAGAATCGTGAAATTAATTTCCGGAAAGATTGTATAAAAATCCATTCAATAATGTAAATAAATTTTTTAAAATAATGTAGGGATGAGAAACGTTTTGGATAATTGTTGGAATAACAGAAAAAAATAAAAAAAATATAACAAGATCCGAAGGAGGAATCGAACGCGAGACCTCCGGCGCAAAAGACCGAGCTCTAACCGCCTAGACTAGATGGCGGCTCGACAAGTGCCTGACATTTTAAACTCATAAGGCGCCTAAGAAACTTTGAATCGATTTTTCTCGGAATTTTCCGAGTAGTGCGTCCTACTACTTTAACCACGTGAGGTGCCTCTTTTACCACAAAAAAATTCGGCCAAATCTTCGACCCCACGGTCGTGCCGTCTCCTTGTGAGGGCTACGCGTCATGCCCGTATTTATTTTTTTCCAAAAGTTCGAGGCTGGGATTCGAACCCCGAACTTCACGATGGGCTAGTTTAGAAGGCAAGCACGCTAACCACTCGACCATCAAACTGGTTCAACTTATATGACTAATTAATCGTTGAGGATTCGGCTTCGGTCCGGCCAATGAGGTTTTCCAGGGTTAGCGATGGAAATAAACGGTGTTTTTCTTTACGTTTCGGCCCTCTGGTTCGGGTCCTCTTCAGAAATTATATTTTTCTGTATAAATTATGATACACTTTTCATTCTATATCGACTGGCTATAAACAGACATAATGACCTTCTTCAGCGAGATACTGCAACTCTTCGGATATTTCACCTTAGCAGCGTTCAAGAATTGGAAACACGACACTGCCACGAAGACTCGCCTAAAACAACAACTTCGTTTCTTACTTAAATGTAGACAGGAAGGTTTGATACCGAAACACATTTTTGCCAAACACCTAAATATTCAAATTTCAGATAACAAAGGTAAAATAAAACTTAATAGAATATCTCACAAATTCCACAAATCACTACTAAACATAGAAATCGATTATCTCAACTTTCGAATAAAAATACTAAGCCAAAAAATAGAAAAGAACACAGAAACAATCAACTTGACTCCAAACAATATTAAAGAAAGATTTTTCACTTTAGAACAAATGAAACTAAATAAACTATCAAAACTCTCATATGAAAAACACCTAAAAAAACTCTAAAATCTTAGATTTCTACGAACCAAAAACATACATCATCACATTTTCTACCATGAAGAATTTTTTAAAACAATATCATCACAAACACATATGGATCAAAATAACATGCATCACCTAAATTATCAAAATACAAATCAAACAACACAAAATCACAATATCTTAGACTCAACACTCACCAATAGACAACATGACACAAATAATAATCTTCCCACTGATCCTCTGAACAATATAAACTCAACAATCACATTAAATAAAACCAAAGATTGGCTCATAAATCTCTCCAACATAGACATTCCGCTACACATTTCCACATTCCTGTCTCTGGGCGAAAAGTTTTGTTTTCCTTACCTCAAACCCTCAAACATAAAAACTCACATCCACAAATCAATCTCCGAACTTGAAGCCTAACTGGAACTTTTACTCGACAAACCTAGACAAATCGAAATCAGAACTAGATTCAATAAAATCTTAAACAAAATAAATATTCCAACATCATTCTCCAACACCAATCAAATCATAAAACACACATCCTCATTCTTAAAAAAACAACCCTCAACTTTTAGTTACACGAGCTGACAAAAATTCAACAGTCATTCTTAGAAAAACAGATTACATTAATAAAACTCATGAGTTACTCGCAGATTCCACAATTTACAAATTAACAACTAAAAATCCCACCAACACTGTACAAAAAGGCATCAACAATATTCTCTCCAGATGGAAAACCATAAAAATCATTGACGAATCAAAATACAAATATTTAAAAGCTGAAAATTGCAACCTGTCCCGTCTCCTTTCCTTACCAAAAATTCACAAAAACAACTATCCACTTCGTCCAATAGTATCATCAATAAATAGTCCAACACACAAACTAGCTGAATTCATACAAACTAAACTCTCTAAATTAATCTGTGCGACCAATTCACACGTCAAAGACAGCTTCCACCTAAAACATTCACGCTCGAACATCTCAATCCCACTCAACTACAAATTGGTCTCATTTGATGTCGTTTCTCTCTACACCAACATCCCATTACAACTAGTTATTCAAAGCCTACAAAAAAGATCTAACTTATTCTCAATAGCGTTTCCTTTACATGAAATAATCGAAGCTATAGAATATATCATGTTCTCAACGTTCTTCACATTCCAAGATAAAATTTACCAACAAATCTCAGGGTTACCTATGGGATCACCTCTAGCTCCAATACTATCCAACATTGTCATGATTGATCTGGAAACAAATTGTCTAGAAAAACGAAAATTCTCAGTACCATTATATAAAAGATATGTTGATGATATTATTATTGCCCTACCAACAAACAAAATTGAATCCACCAAAAAGATTTTTAATTCTTATAATCCAAAATTACAATTTACATCTGAAAACGAAATAGACAACAAAATCCCGTTTCTTGATTTACTTTTAATCTATAAACAAAACTTAATTATCACAAATTGGTCTAGGAAACCAACCTGGTCAGGCAGATTCATAAATTTCTTTTCACACCACCCATTGTCCCCAAAAAGCCATAATCTACATGTTGGTTGACAGAGCAATAAAATTATCTCATCCTTCATTTCACAAAGAAAATCTCAAACTCATTAGTAACACGATGACACAAAATTGCTATCCAATCTCTTTCACAGACAAAATAATAAAACATCGGCATTCCATAATCAACAAACAAAAAACGAATAGCAACAACTTCGATTCTTCCAGGATAATAAATCTTCCCTACACAAAAAACATACATCATCAACTAATTCGTCTCTTCCAACAATACAACATAACACTAGTCACAAACAACAAACACAACATTTCATCGGTTATTTGCTCCACCAAAGACAAAATTAATAACAATCGAAAATCCAACATAGTTTACAAAATCGACTGCAAAGACTGCAATGCCACATACATTGGCCAAACCAAAAGATACCTCGAAACCAGATTAAAAGAACACAAATATAGCATAAAACGCACTACCGTAATACACACAGCTTTAGCACAACATGCAATAGAACAAAAACACGATTTTCAATTTGACAATGTAAAGATACTAAACAACGAAAATTGGCTAAAAAAAAGACTAATCCTGGAAATGATACAAATTAAGGCACACTCCAACGCTATAAATTTGAAAACTGACATACAAAAACTAAGCTCAATCTACAATTCTATAATATAACTATCAATACATTTTACAATATTTTACCTTACATAGCAATTTTAAAAATTATTGACACTATAAACTAATTAATATATTGACATGATAAGCTAATTTTGAGGGCATTATAATCTAATTCTAAATACCCCTAACTTGACGCACCTATTTTATTTTCCTTGACACGTCACTGCCTGAATGATCTTTTCCCCCGATTCGTAGTACAGAGACTATTATGCTTCATGAAATTAATACACCACTCAGTTTCTCTCGAACTTTCGTAGACCACACAACTCAACATGTAACAAAAAATTGTAAATTTCGAGTTTTTGCTTAATTTGGAAGGACAACAAATTCTTAAGAACTCAATACGTAATTATCATAGTCTTCCAATTCTTTACTAAAATCTCTTTCAGATCAATCTCTTACACTAAATTTTCACTAATGTAACACAAAACTTGTTTATAATTGTTTATAATTATTTATCCATTACAGATTAGAAAAATCGCCGATAAACGATAACATCTCTATCTATTGAGCATTCCCTCCCACTAAACATTATTTATTGCCATAAATAATGTTTTTTCTTTTGAAATAACCTTCCAAATATCTGCAAAATCACGAAATATCAACAACATCGAGGTTAGTTATTGCTCATATCTCATCTCTTTATAATTCCATAATATAATAATCCTCTTTCTCACACACCGTACATTTCACATACCGATACATAATAATACGCAACTCAATATAATAAATTATCCATATTATGTTCATATAGTTATAACCAATACAGAACTAACAGGATTATTATACAAAATTACACAACATTTAGATAACGGAAACATAACATAAAGCGCTCATATATATAACCTTCTCAAACGTGATTTGTTAAAAATTGTGTATCATAATTTATACAGAAAAATATAATTTCTGAAGAGGACCCGAACCAGAGGGCCGAAACGTAAAGAAAAACACCATTTATTTCCATCGCTAACCTTGAAAAACCTCATTGGCCGGACCGAAGCCGA
This sequence comes from Ophion ellenae, assembly GCA_963210295.1. Classification (NCBI taxonomy): domain Eukaryota; kingdom Metazoa; phylum Arthropoda; class Insecta; order Hymenoptera; family Ichneumonidae; genus Ophion; species Ophion ellenae. Next base: position 3,695,160 of record OY723389.1, on the reverse strand, counting down.
ATCCTCAACGATTACGAAACACACACGGTGGCGCAAATTTGCAGCTTAATTATGCGGAAGCGAAAGGTAGCATAATGGTGTCACGGTGTGCCGCTGTATGCTGTCCTTTTGGCGCCATAATGCTGACGGGAATTTTTACAGCACGTTTGTCTATCAGGGAGTGGTGCGTTGTAAAATATTGCGACTTTGCGATAGCTTGCATTCATCTTGCCCCATTAAACGGTTAATTAGGATAATTAGTACTTTCATTGTGTTTACCTACCTGTCTCTAATGAATATCAGCAACTGAAATGAACTGAAATGATGGTAAACTTTACCAAAAATTAGATCGTTTTATCAAAAAATCGATATTGTTTTCTCCCTCGAGACGCGTGCTTCCGCCAGAGTTGATACGTTCACACTCAATCGCCTCCCCACCACCTCACCAAACTCAAACGGGAGCAGTGTTCACACACACTGTTTAGTAGATAGGCTTATGATTCATCTTACCCCGCGTATCCGTCTTGGCCCGAGTTCACGTACTTCTAAATAACGCCTAATTTTCGCTTTAACGACATTCAACCAATCGATTTGTACAATTTGAAGCATTACATCGTATAGTCTGCTGTTACGCATGTGATCATAAGTCTCTCGCCCACTAGGTATTTGCGCGCAATGTCCCTTTTTTGTACAATATTGTACACGTTTCGGAGTTCTGTCGGTTTTGGTGTAAACGCGTGGTGGCGATTCGTCCGTTGATGACTTGTAAACCTGACGAAATGAACTCGGAACGACGTCGTTATCCCGGGCTTCAGACACACATTTATTTTGTGCTATTCCCGAATTGACTGAAGCCTAGTCGTCGTTTCTTTACGAGTATTTCAGGTGGCACAGGTTGCTCCACATATTCATGAATCCGTGAATGTAGTACGTTGTCGTGGTCGAGTAAGGATATGCGCAATGTACACAGAGTTCCTTTTTGTTGACGTTACCAGATGACTTTTAGGCTATCGCTTGCTCTTGTTGTACGATTTTTTTTATCCTTGACGACACTTCTTGATGAATTCATATTCCAATTATAGCCCCAATTATTATTATCGGGTAAATTCCCTTACCTATCGTGGTTGAATCCCCTTCACTCAACGTGAGTCCTTTCCGTACACATATTCCCTTCTTTCATTACATTTCATACTAGAACGTTAGTGAGTATCCGTATTCGTAGATTCTTATACTAGAACGCTAGTAAGTATCCTTATTCGAATTTGTTATCGCCCCCTTAAAATCGAAAAACGGCTTTAAGGGAGGATTCCACCCCTTAAAGAAAGGCAGGTTGGTTTTGCAGTTTCAGCCACAAACAGTCCACCGATCTGAATGAAACAAAAACAGAAATTTCTCGAATGTAAAGCGATGAAAAATCTACTATAGAAGTATTGAAACAAAAAAATACATCAAAGGGTGCCACGCCTTTTTTTGAGTGATAGTTTGCCCCCTTAAAACCGTTTTCCGCCGATAAAAAAAACGTCTAATAGTTTTAAATGATTTATCACATATGTGAGTTTTAACTAAATTAAAGGTGGACACTTAAGTGATGTTCCTTGTTAGTAGGGTCGTTTTTTATTCCGATTTCTGCTGCTTGGTACCTGAGGATAAAAGGAAGCGGTGTGGGACTAAGAGACAAACTGCTCTTCCACCTCTTCCCCTCTTCGCCGCAGCGTATGCGGTGTTCCCCGTAACTTTATTTATCGTACTTTCGTGTAAGCCGCATAATATCAGAGAATGTTTACATGGAACGACAGGGCTTATGGGCGCGCTTGGGACGGTTTTTTGCGGTCCGTTTAGTACTGACCCCAGCCACCCTGACGCTGTTGTACATATGTGTGAACGAATGCACTGACCGTGGCTTCATGGTTCGCGCTTTGCCGCACCCAGGCGCTTTACCATGCTTGGGATAATAGTGCGTTCTCGCTCGCACCTACAAGTTACCTCGTGCCTGAGATTTGTGGGGTTCTAATGCGGATTATATATTTGAGCCTTATTCTTTTTCCGTTTATGGAACTTTTGTATTAATTTTTTTGAACTTTCTTTCTAATTGGCTTAATGAATATCCACTTAATGAGAAATAAAGCGTTAACAAAAAAAGGATTTTCGAAATGAAAAAAAATAACTATGGACAATGTTCAAGACCATAAAAACGTGTTTGCAAAAAATGTTGAGCCCATTCTACACAGAAAATTAAGATTTTCTATCCTTCGTTGTAATTTAATGATAAAAATAATCATAGTGTCATACACATAACATTTAAATAGCCGTTTTCTGATTAAAAATGTGTGGACACCAGCGTAACTAGTGTTGGCTCTCAATCTACTGAATTGGTCGCCGGCCGATTACTCATGAACTTTTTTTTATTTTTAATTTGAAATTTGATTATTCTCAGCCCACCTCCAATTGGTTTCATGAAGCCAAATAGAAAAATAAATGGACAACATGTATGAACGAAAAATTTGATTCGGCCGATTTTTTATACGCAATTATAATTGTTAATCATAAGAGAAGTTACTATTATCAATGAAATCTATTTGAATATTGACATACGGATTAAAAAATAATTAATGGAAAAAAAAATTCTCCAACATCAGTATTTGATCCACGAACCTCCAGCGCTTTATCCACCCTTAAGTTTCAAGCATACGTCTGTGCAATAGCGAACGAGAAAGCGTTATCGACACTTGCGCATATGCGTGAGTGAGACAACATAAGAAGGGAGGGTCGGCTGAGACTTTGAATGTGTGCGGCACACCGATACAGCAACGCGCGCTCTGCAGCTGAAAAGCGGAACTACTTTTTCTGTGACGAAAGCTAACACGAGCCCTGTTGTTCCATGTAAATCTATGTTCTCTGATAATATACGAAAGGAATAAAAAGTAATTCATCGATTCTAAAGAAAGATGATTACCATTATATTCATCGCGAATGAGATATTCTGCATATCCCTCATGAGTATTTTAATACTTAAGCGCCGTGATGAATACAAACGATATTCAGTTTTATTATTGAGAGAAAATAGTTTGACATGGTTACGGCATGCTCAGCTCATATGCCTGGTACTTTGGGTTCGATTCCACTCGGCTTGTTTTAGAAGAATATTTTTTACTTGTGCTCATTCTTCGAATTGATTATTAGTCCTCGATAAATAATTTGTGAAATTCAAACAACCGTGATAAGCATGAACGAACATTGTTGTGAAAACGCGATTAAAAAAAAAAAGTTGTCGCGTGAAATCGCGTAACTTGTTGCGTGAGACGTCGTGGTATCTAATTGCAAATAGAGGTTATATTGAGAATGACGGCGCAAAAACGAGCGTAAATACCGCAGACAAATACAGCGACGGCAGATAAAGGATAAAGCATATCACTTTGCTACAGCGATGCGTGGTGATGACACTTAGGAAATCGAAAAGAATCGACCATAAGCGCGCCTAGCCCCACCTCGAAAATTTAACTTTGTTGCAAGACCTGTATGCGAAACCGTGGTTGCCCATCAGGCCTCAATGACTGCTGTAGTCAAGTAGCAGGCAATTGCTGCAACATCCGGCGGAAGTTTGCTTAAGGAAGAGTTCAGTTGGCGCTCAAGTTTAATTATCTTCATTCATCATCGAGTTTAATTAATCGGCTTCAATAATTCGTTAAAATTTCACAAGTCGTATCTTTCAAAATTACTGACTTTTGGATAAAAATGTTGATACAATGATTTTTCCGGCAAACTGAAAAGTGTCCTAACGCGTCCGTGCGCACTCCCTCAAAGAAATTATTCGTTTTTCGTCCCATTGATGATTTTAAATTGACGACACACGCTTGCTCGGATACATTAAGGCCTTGGTCGTTGTCGGGAGGAGTCTTCCGACGAGTATCGTCGCGCATCCCTCGTGCGGTCTTTGGGTCGATGGTACTCTTGCGGCTTCCCAAAATATCGCTTCCCAAGTTGGCGAGCATCGCGAGTCTTGATTCATTTTCGTTCGATATATACTTTCGATCGTCGGCTATCGGATACGAGTTGAGTGCGCTACGCGACGATTTCACCAAATTTCACATGACCGGTTTCTTTGGCGTGTCGGCTGGCGGCTTCTTGTCCGCTCAGCTGCACGTCGCATTCTAAACATTTGAGCGTAAATTTTTGAACATCCGTGTACTGGCGACTGGACTTTGCTTCTCGCGCCAATTGCGCGGCGTCGGTCAATATTCTATCGTCGTCCGTTGGAAATATGGTCTGTACGTTGCCGCCCTTTTAGAACACGTTGAGAAAGACAAAAACATATACGTCAGAATATCTTCGGGAGAAAATTATTTTGTCATGCAAAGGGGCAGAGCCGAATTTGAAGGTGTGTAGGCCCCTAATTATTTTTCGACCAAGGTGAACATTATTTTTTTTATAGTGTTCAAATACTTGATTGCGAAAAAGCAAGAATGTCCCACAAGAAGGAACGAGACATGTCCTGACATCGGCTCTATTCTATTGAAATTATATTTCCTTTTCCATTTTCTTTGTGAGAATAAGATCGTTTTTTAAGTGTGCAATTATATTATTTATAGTAATGTGGTGTAACTACAAACGATTGACGCCACGCGATTTAGACTTGGCAATGTAAAAGTTTGAAAGTAAACTATTGTTAGATAAATAGCATAGACCGGCTGGGGTAAGCATCTGATGCCAAGTACTAAATCTTTCATAGGCTTTTTTTTAGCAGCTGTAGAAAATAATACGAGTAAAGAAATGTTCATTTTTTCCCTAGAGGCAAATTTCAAGGAAAGAATAGTCGGCTCAAAGTACGTGACAGTTTTTCAATTATAATTCATGGAGTATATATAGATATTTTCTGTGTGTTTTTCATTTTTCACAGAAATACGCTTCGTAATGTTATTTAAAAAAACGTGTTTGATGAAAAGGTTTTTTTTCGTCTTTGTCAGATGAGTGGAGTGATTTTTTTTTTTCACCAAGCATCACAAATCGTTAGCCTGCAAATTTTACCTAACCATTTGAATTGCGAAGACCATTCGAGCGCCTAAATACGCCCCTGCAGAGGAACAAAGTTTCGAAAGGGTCTTTTGACACTATACACCTTTGGAACGACCCGTGAAACGTCTATCGCGTCAAAGCAGCAAATTTTTTTTAGCAAAAGGCGGTAAATATTCCTGATCAATTTTGCGAAAAAAACTTACATCGAGAGACTCCAGATAGAGAGGATCGTAATGAATGCCGTTGAAAAGAAGAAAGACCCTTTGGGCGTAGCGTCGATCTTCGCCGAATCGATTGATAATGGCGTTGATACTGTCGACGACGGCAATTTCGAGGCCGTAAAATCTGGAGAGAATGGACAATTCTATGGCGCCTCCCCACGAATCTGACTTCAGTATCCATTGGCAATATTGCGCGTTGGGTCTGCCGAGAATAGCCTCGGAATATTCGTCCGGATCGAGGGCAACCGCGTTGGCTATTATTTCTCTCATGTAACAAGCGCACGTGGGATCTATCTTTCCTGGAAAAAGTAGACGGGGACGTCGCGGTAGCTGTCCGAGGCAACGTTTATCGGCGCTTCTATCGATTAATCTAGCTGGCAGTTATTTATAAGATTACAATACCATTTAGAACGTAACCGATACTGGTGAAAAGGCACGAATTGTCAGCAGGAACAATTTTCTTCATTAGTATACCGGGCGTATCAGCGAAATTTGGGCTGTCTACGATGTGGTTCCTCGGTAAGCGAGGCTCTTCCTTGTTCGCCGTCGTGTCCCCGTCGAGGCGTATTTTCGACTCATCGTCGTCGTCGTCGTCATAGTCTCCGCCGCGTAACGGGCCTCGCTCCTCGACTATGAGGGTATCTCCGGAGGTTATGTTCGTCTCACTGAGGGCCACCTCCTCGTCACTGAGATCCAATGGTTTCGGTGGAAAACCAACGAGTACGTGGATCGTTTCGTTGGGAATACCCGTGATATCGGACAACTTGTTCTTCAGTACGGATAGAAGATCCGTAGGCTTCAGACCCTTAACTACCTTTTGTCCCGATTTCGTCTTAACTCGGAGTACGAAGCCAGCCATGTCTTTCGGAGAAAATAAAAGACGAATTTGGTCGGACGAGAACGCGAGCCAAAGTACAGCCGACGGACGAATTTGTTTACTATCTTTATTTTCTTCTTTTTACTGCGAATGGTTTTTTTTCTTCTCAAGTTTGAAGGAGTACCACCGACCGAGATTGATGTCACGATTAGCTAACGGCTGACGAGCGATAGCTCGATGCATTTGGCGACTTTCGACGATGGATTATCGTAGCACCCCATCGAAGCGCTCTTTTTCTTTCTCCTTTTCTTACGCGATAATAAAGAAAAATCCAACGATCCCGAAGGATAGGAATAATAATATCGTTCGACTCGATATTCCGTCACGTAACGTCGCGTCCTCCGTTTCCTACCATCGGTATCTCGTTCGTGTCTCGCAATCATAGTGATATATATGTGTGCGTGTGCCTGTGTGTGACTATCGCAGCACGAATGGGTGAAAAAACGCGAGTGTCGAGGATTGCCGCGAGTGGCGCTGATACGTCACTCAAGATTCCTCTCGTTTCGAATACGCGCTGGATAGCAGTTGTTGATTCATTCGTTCGCTGGTGTTGCGAATGTTTTTTACACTTTGGTCGTAAATGCAAGTTTTTAGGGTAAAGTACAGAGGTTATGTTTCGTCGGACTTGTATGAATAAGAAATTACGAGAGACACGTGAATATGCATTTCGTGTATTGAAAATGATAATCTTCCGTGTAAGATGTTTTCAACGAAATTTTTTGTCGTTGAAAGAATCCACGGCGTCACATTGCCGTTACAATGAAACTGTGAAACAGTCCATTCTATTTACGAAGGTTTCGCCACTCCGAGTCATGTCGAAGATGTCACACTCTTCGGACATGACTCTTCAACATTTCAACAATATAAATAAAGGGAATAATAATAATTTATGAAAATACTCTTACGCGACGACACATTGGATCGTGTACGTCCGCTATAAATACACTTTATGCACGGTAGTTCTCAGTGAAGGTTACAAAAAAGACGAGACATCCGGAAATGATGCCTAGAGCAGCTGGGGTCAACCTCTCGATGATCGATCGCGCTCTATCGATAGCGTTATTCGTTACTTTCAGTACATTCGATGTCTTCAAAATGGAAACGAAATGTATCGCTGCGCCGCCGGATTTAGACTGTAAGAAAAAATAAATGAAGAATTGAACACTGGAAACGAAAATATATATGAATGTTTATATACATGTATGTGTTTATATATATATATATACACACCCTTGGCCAAAAGTATAAAGCACCCTGTAATTTTTCTATCCGAACAAAGGAACGAATATCTCGGCGAAAAAAAATCGTAAACCAATTTACCAAACGGCCTTTTTAAGAGAATAAAACCAGCTTCATTCTTCTTTTTTATTTTTGCGACTTTCATAGTACCCGGCACGTCATTTTGAAAAAGCCGGTTTTACACCATTTTCGTACATTGCAGAATCGCGTGCTGGACTTAGAAAAAAAAGGTAATCTCACCATTTATTAATAAGATCTTTGAAAAGGAAACCGTTAGCTTTAGTTCAACGCAGTTGTAATAGATTTATGTACTTTTTAAAATATCAATATTTTATAGGGGTGCCTTATACTTGTGATCAAGGGTGTATGTACCTTTTCTCCTCTTGATATTTTCATTAAAACATCTTTATTTCAAAGTAACGGCAATAAATTAAGGAGACAAATCGTCTACTATCAACCGAAACTAGCGATACGAAGAAATTTTGGAAAAAATCTTTAATAAATGTACTTCTTAGACTAAATAATAAATAATAAATTTTACTCCTTAGACTAAATATTCAAAATCTCATAGTTTTCAAGTTAGGCCGCACGATGCCGGCTTTTCGGAAACCTGCCGTTGTTTCAAGAAAAAAAACTAAATCACTCTGCAAAAAAAATCGCATTTTTTTTTTGGAACGTAACTAAAGCTATCGTTTTCCTCTTCAAAGATATTTTCATTAAATGGTGAGATTTTTGTCTAAGTCCAGCACGCGATTCTGCAAAGTGCAAAATACGTGAAAAACCGGCATTTTTTAAATGACGTACCGGGTATTAAAAAAATCGCAAAAATTAAAACAAATATGCAAAATGAACCTGGTTTTATCCTCTTCAAAACGCCATTTGGTAAATTGGTTTACGATTTTTTTTGCCGCGATATTCGATTTTTTGACCGAATAGAAAAATTACAGGTGGCTTTATACTTTTGGCCAATGGTGTATATGAATAGGAACAACGAGTCTCTCTGGCAATGCAATACAAGTTAACGAAGATTTTAGTCATTTGGTTTCATAAATGTGTCATTCGTGTATAGTGGATGCTTTGACGATAGAATCCGCCGTCGCCGTCGCCGAAATACCTTTATTTTATCTTCCCAGTCGGACATTACGATGCTATCAGTGCGGTGGTAATGGCTTAAGGGGTTAGGCCACAGTAACGGGTATAAAATAATGTCCGAATTTAACAATCCTTTTCGTATGAAAAAGTGATTCACTCATAAAATTAATTACACACCTATTTAGTATGAATATCAAGCTGTTAGAATTCTTTTTTGATATACAAAATGGCCGACTACTAATATTTTCTTTTGTTATCCTTTTTTTTAGGCGCTCCGCGGCGTGACATTTAGCATCCACAATTTTTTACCTAGAACAAAAAACAAAAATTCTCGTCAATCTACATTAGAATACCTAGAGAAGTACGTGCGGAATTAAAAAAATATTGTTTTATTAAAAAGTTGTGGGTATTTGAACTTGAATTTGAATTGAACTTGAATTTTCAGTGAAAAATTTCGTTCAATACTGCTCATAAAATGAAAAGTTTTCGATTAATCAGAAATTCCGTACGTACTTCTCTGCGAAATGCAATTAGGAACATAACTTTTAAAAATTTGAAGTACATCGAATGGAAATTGTTGAAGTTACTTGTCACGCCAATTGGAAAAAAAGAGTTTCGAGAAAAACGCGTTTAAAGTTTTACATATGCATCTGGCCGTGCCAGAAGTGGGCTTACGTTATACGCTCTGAGTCGGCGGAAAAAAATTCTTGCTATAAATCGAATAACTTATTCTTATGACGATAAAGCACCGTTTTAGCGACAACAAAAATCGTTTTTTTTTTAATTCTACTGTGGCCTTACCCCTTAAAACCGTAACAAGTGATAACATTTGAACGATGATATATCGTGTCGATTAAATCTCATTGATTATTCAATACATCGAGAATTATCGAAAGAAATGTAATGAATGAAAAATAATTCATGATTAAAAGGAAGACAAAATATTGGAAGAAATTGGAAGAATTTTTTATTGAATAAATGTAAATGAAAGACACGAATCCGAATGGGCATATCGGATATCGGAAAAGTCGGGGCGAAATATCGCGGAATAAGAGTGTGCTCATGTCGTTTTCTTTTGGAAGATAAACGTGTCGCGGGCTCAACGGGAATAAATCTACCTATGTATACGAATATGAATGGGCCAAACACGTGAGTTGTTCGTTGCAGCGTAACACGATGAAGTCGGAACAATTAAGGGGTTACCCCCACTTGCGATTTTGAAAAAATCGATCTTTTTTATTGCATTTTTTTGAAGTATAAGTATCTGAGAATATGTCCTGAAAATTTCAAGTCGATCCGAACAAAATTGACTGAGATATGAGCGTTGAAAGAGAAGAATCCGCGTTGAAAGAGCGTTGAAAGACAAACTTTAAACGCGTTTTTCTCAAAATGGCATTTCTGAAGTCGGTGACCAAGATTACTCGAACACTAATGAACCGATCTTCTTGAAATTTTGCAGGCTTATTTAATACATACAACTGTAGTCTTTAATCGGTCGATTTTTTTTTCGAAAAAAATGGCCGTTTTATAGCCAAAAACGGCCGTTTTTTTTCGTTAAAATCGAACCATTAACTTTGACTGTCCGCCATTTTGTGAAAAATGAATATTTTTTAAAATCCTTCGATTAAAGACTAGCTTATACTTATATTTGACTAAATCCATCCGCATTTTTTTTCTTCAGATGATCCACTTCGCCGCAATGTTGGTCACCGCAAACCGTGTATATAAAAACATTATTTCATTGACGGCCATTTGCCACTAAACAATGTAATATTTTTCAATAAAAAAATTACTGAAAGTTCCTCAAGATGTGTTCTTTAAGATGGTATATCGATCGATTAAAAAAGTTTTGTAGTTTTCTTTAAAAAAATTCATGAAAAAGGCCTTTTTGTGCTACAAGTGGGGGTAACGCCTTAAGACGGAATGACACCTCATCGCGGTCGGTATGGTAGAACAATCGTAGATACCCAAAAATCTCTGAAACGGCTCTTCAGATCCCGTCGAACGTCAAATAGATAGACGAACAGCTGTCTGCCCCTCAAATTTTCGTTTGGCAAAGTTTCGACGGGATCTGAAGAGCCGTTTCAGAGATTTTTCGGTATCTACAATTGTTCTACCATACCGACCGCGATGAGGTGTCATTCCGTCTTAAGGGCGGGGTAAAGTATTTAAATTTTTTTTAAATTTTTTTTAAATTTTTTAAATGAATGCATAATATATCAAGAACATTGTGTTAAAATTTCAAGTCGATCGGAGTAAAATTGACGAAGTTATGAGTATTTTTTATAGGTATTGTCGAGAGCTTTTTTGTTTTTTTTTTAATAATTACTAATTTTTCACCACAAATTAGCCGATTTTTTTTTAGCGAAAATCGGGTTTTTGGCTCCCAAGTGCTACGAAAAATCGAAAAATCGAAAAAAAAAAAAATCCTCCCGTCATTACCTCGAGAAACATCTCCTTTAACAAATGCATTTTGATTTTTTTGTTTCAGATGATTCTGTTGCGAGTTATGATGCACACCGCAAATCAACTTTTTTTCGATGCGCCTCCGGGGTTTAATTTTCACTCGCTCAATTTTGAATATTTTGCAATGCAAATTTAGGAGAATGTTGTTTAAATGTTACTTTATTATATGTAAATTTTTCAATAAACGAACACTATTCGTTACGCCAAAAAAAAAAACCTTAAAAACATGCCTTTTTTTCGCCGAATTAACTTTACCCCGCGCTTAAGTTGGTGCGCGGCTCACCATACCGTCCCTTTTGGAAAGACGCCTAGGAAGCTTTCGCAAAGCGATACCGAAATCGCTCGCCGATAAACGTATCTCGCGGGGATTTAGCGCGCAAATGACGTAACGCTAATTGGCTAGTAACGATGAGGAGGGCTCGCGCGATCCGAAGACGTGTAATTATCCGGCTGGAGGGCGTTACCGGTGCAATATCGTTTTCTCCAACAGTTTGCGGAGCGTTTCCGGTAAGTTGGAAAAGTGACAAGATTAGCCGGACTCTCCGGTGGCGTGACTGCAAGAGTACTGCAAGAATCCTTGAAAATGTTGATACTCGATAGAATAGGACGATAGAGCTAAGAGCGGCTGCACGGCTGGCCTATTTTTCTTCCACCTCCATAGGAATATTGTGACGTGTGTAGCGTAGTTACATCGTTTCGCTGGTAGGGAAACAATCTCGATAGTGAGATAAGAAAGTGGAAATGATGCTCAGGGGCGTCGAGAGTCCCTTGCAGCGCTTTTCATCGAGCGCCCAATGCCCCATCCTCGAGATGACGAACAACGAAAGATAAAATACAGACGGCATCGCGATAAGATTCTACCGTATGACTAATCTTGCCTCGACAATCATAAAACGTGCTGAAGCTTCGAACAAATTCAATGATTGTATTTCGAGTTGTAACAATGGCTATAGGTACGGACAGTACGGAGTGTGATCGGTGAGTCTTGTCTCACCTGGGAGAATGCACGCGTTGGCAATTTTCTCAAATGATCCTCGTCTCGTCGTGCAACGGAAATATTTTTCATCTCGTTATCTTGGGTGGCGTTGGTGGTCCGAGACGAGAGATCGAGAGGCGGATCTCCGACGAATTCGCTCCCAGTTTTACTCATATTTTTATTGGCATTGGCGATCGAGAAGGAGGAGGAGGAGGAGGCAGCGGCGCCAGCTCGACTGTCAAGAACGTGCCCCGAACGCAACGAAAGGCTACTTTGTACCGCGTTTAATGTCGCTTGTGGAAATATGACGTTGAGCAGTAGCGCGTGAATGGCGTAAATCGCCACGAGACAGAAATAGCTCCGGTCACTTCGGAGCCTAACATTGTTCTCCCTCATTTCCGTTAACTGTTGGATAGGTCCAGCGACTTTTCTCCGTTATGCTCAATATTTCCCAAATTTCTCGTACGTGTGCAGAATCGATGTCGGATATGGATAGTTGAGCGTCCACTTGAATGATCAAGCTATCGACCACACGATTCACTCACGCCTTGATCCTCCTCCTTCGAAGCAAACCTCCGTGTCTCTTTGAATTCTTTGCGAACGAGGAGAAACGTTTTCCTCGTTGAGGAACGAGAATGGTCCTGGTTCTGGTGTTCGGGAGGCCTCATTGCCCCAGTCCAGGCCACCCCGCTCTCACGCGAATTGCGGATCGATCTCGTCGCGGCGGCACTTCAATCACACCGATAAAACTCATCGACGACACTCGCTGGATCCTCGAGGCTTCGATTATCACTCACGCACGGGCTCTATCGACGATTCTCCGCAAATTCAATTACGAGAACGAACGAAATGTCCGGATTATTCGATTGTATCTTCGCTACGTTGAACTTCTTTCCACGCACGCACACACACACACACACACCGCGGTGTTATTCTCTTTCTCTTTTCTGATTCTAACGCAACGAGTTGCGGCGACGTTTCGGTCAATCGGCGGAAAACAATAACAAAAACAACGAATCGGCACGAATGAACGATGTTTCAATTTGGAGACCTTGTCAATTTGTGCGTCAGTCGGTTATTCGAGGATACGTCGTTCGGAAAAACTACAATTTAACTACCTACTGAGATTCGTCGTTATTTTCCGTCCATCTTTATTGTTTTTGTGATAAATAGTCGTATTGATGCGAATACGGAAGATGAAACAGTTATAATATTGGGGGCTCCAACGACGCCTGTTGGAGCATAGCTGCTGCTGCTGCTCCTGCCGCCGCCGCTGCTCGAGGGTATCGCCGACGTATCACTGAACATTTTTCTTTTACAAAGATACCGCACGTTTACTCCCACGTCGCTACCCGATTCGTTGTGTAGACATCGCGATTCAAGTCCTCGTCAATAAGCTCGTGATAATATTCGTCACACGTTCGAAAAAACTTGGTATAGGTGGCTGTATAACTCATTTCGACTGTGTCTGGTAAACTAGACATGTTATTTTTTTTTTTCTACAACGTTCCATTTCCCTCTGCTCCATCTCCTATCGCTCGCTCTTATTATTATCTCCAGTCTGGGTCAAATGTGACATAACGTGACTCACGTCTCGCTCAGCGCTAAACGTTTTTTTTTTTTTATTAAACATTTTTGGTACTCCCGGACTTATCCTCGAAAATTCGTCAATTGAGTCTTGTAAGCCCGTTGAGATAACGCAAATGATTGACCGCTTTATTGTCGGTTTTCCCCCGGGTGACGCGCTTCTTTGTACCTGATTTGTCATCCCGTCGATTATAGTACCTCGGATAGTGAGAATTTCCCTCTGAATACACTTTACCGCGTACAAATATATATATATATATATATATATATATATATATATATATATATATATATATATATATATATATATATATATATAAAATTGCACTTGTACAATTTTTACCGATATCACAAACACGCTGTTACTCGTGCATTCCAATAAAAGCTCACTTTTATCTCAAGGACAGCTCGCTGTGAAATCTCGCTTTATCGCAGATATTACGTATATCACTGCGTGTGCACATCGAAAAATGTGCCGTTCGGCAAGAGCCGCGCTCTGTACTGTTTTAAGGTTATTGAGATCTGCATTGCGCGTCTAGCTTCCATGAAAAAAGCAAAAATAAAAAAACCTGAACAAATACACACGGACGTGTCACTGGCAAGTCACAATGATTGTTCGCTTCTTCCTCAATCAATCCGTATCCCACCTGCTTTCACCCAATCCGTTGTCTTACTTGTTTAAAAACAAATTCTACGCTTCCAACGATGGTGGGATTTGATATTATTGAGGGAAAAAAAAATTATTCGTACGGACCAAATGGGTTTGTCTGGATTTTTTTTCGAATAAAGTAGCGAATTCATAGATTCATAGTAGCGGCAGGCTCCGTGACCGGCCGTTCAGCGCTAGCCTCGAGGCTTCTCCCACAAGCCAGCAACTGGCGAGCATAGAACCGAGTCCGCGAAACGTATCGACGCACTCGATGTGTAACAGGGTTTTTTTTCCCAAATTTTACCTCAACCGAGCGCAAAATCCCGACATTGTGCAGACGTGAAAAAAAAAAACAGATTAATAGTGAAATGTACAAGTCATCGTATCGCGACGCACCACGAATTTTGCCTGTTGTCGCTCGTATTTGGTATTCCGAAAAATGTAAAAATTACACATCTTGTCCAATTGAAAATATTGTTTTTTTAATCATTTTTAACCGATGAGGGCTCATTCCGCCATGGATGAATATGTCAATTGTATATGAGATAATATGGTAAATTTTCCATTCGCAACTCAAACTTCTGGTAATTAAAATAATATCTCTTATACGCTTACAATTAACAATGTATTTCGATGGTATTTCGTATTTATCCAAGTGTCATCCGCATCGAGGAATGCTTCAAACAAATTAAACAAAATAATTAATTTGACGAAAAATAGAACCGTAGTAGGCCGTGAGGAGCCGAAAAAAATTATTTCACCCAAATAGATCGTGGTTTGAGGAAAAAAAACCTTTTCAACTGTGGATTGGTAGAAATGTTTAAAGAAATAACTGATTACCTAACTTCTTGGAAACTTGGGGCACATTTGTACATGCAACGGCGCTACTGTATTAGCTATTTCCATGCGAACGTCATGTTTCCCACGGTAGGTGATAAAACTATGATTACGAATGCGCATAGATAACCTGCTTGTGTGCCATTTCCTTATGCCGTTTGATTTATCATTTATGTTCGTCGCGTCGAGTCGATCGAATACCTCACGATTCCGAGGTTTATATTGTGAATTTAAAAAGCACCCTCGCTGAATTGGTTAAACGCACACTCGGAATTTTTTCTCCTTTTTACAAGACGTTGAAAACATCGAAGGAGCAGCGTTTTTACCGCGCTTGAAGAGAAAGGACGCATCGTCATGTTCCGCTAAATTATCTTATGGAAACAAATCGTGTGGGATCGGGACGAACGAATATTGGTTTTCGCGAAAAATAAGCGTTGTCCTGTCACCCGTGACTCGCGCTTCCTCGGGCATAATGGAGCAACACGAGTCCTCAGGACCCCGACAAACTCGCTTTCCCGAAGAATCCCGAATGTTGATAAATTTGTCGCACGATACACACGAACGTGCTGTCGAGGCCCTTAACACCACGACCAATCCAATTGTCACCGCATTCGCAAAATCTACAACTCACTTTGGCAATGTGACGAAAGAATCGCAAACTTTAGAGACCCCGGCAACATTGGCTCATTTGACGGAAGGTAACTGCCATTTCGTTGACAGAAAAATATAAATTATAGCGCTGAACTTTTCAACTTGATATTATCAAAATACACGGACCATTTCTCATTGGGATGCTTTGAAGATTCTAGAAGGTTTTTTATTTCGAAAACATTGACTGATTGTGAAATTTCAGCCGTCTTCAGACTCTTTGCCACTCTGTGTTATTGTTTTTTTTTAAATATTTTTTTATCAAGTTTTTTATGCATTCTAACTATATATTGACGTATTTGAAATGATCCCCGCTTTGCTGGTCATACAACGGGAGGAATTACGTAGTCAAGACGATTTATTTCTTACGAGTTACGTCCTTTATAAATTTCACGCAAAGCCCAAACAACTGTACAAACTTGTAAAGCGATGTAGAAGAATTCGAGTCTCTCGAGGGTATCGTCAAATCTCAGCAATTTTTTTCGTACGTTGATGTAAAAAAAAAAAAAAAAATCACGCCGCGGACATTTTTCACTCATCCAATGTCATCATTGTCATAGAGTTTGACCATCTAACGCACAAAATGAATAGACTAAAGGAAGCCTTGAAGTATACACCGGCTGGAAGTGGAAAAAAAATCGGACCAACGTTGATAAACTCGTCGTCGCAAGCTCTTCAAATCGCTAATCTACAGCACGTATTTGATGCAAGGCAATCCATTCGCGATTGCATGGTCGAGTTGATGTTCGCCGATCATTTTTTGAACGGCAACGAGGAGTTGAGCTCGAATTATCGTGAAAAATTGCGAAACGCCATGATGATGGAATCCGTAAACCTGGTGAAACAATTATAACCATTTTTTCCTTACCAATCGTTCATTTTTTATGAATCTGTGAATCATGTAATATTGAATTGAAATGTGAAAATGAAGGACGCGTCGCCAAGAAGGCTAGCTGACGTGGCAGCCGAAACTTCGGAAGACTTTACGAAACGCGAAAGACGAGCAGCGGAAATGCAAACGGATGCCGTTGAGATGAACATGAGCTAATTGTCGGCCAATGGGCCGCTTACCCGCCACGCAGTCTGAATGGTTTTCTACAAGATTTTTTAAATAATCAATTAATGAATAATTTCGTAACGACACACTGATTGTCAATGTAATAGGCCGGGCATTTTTTTCCTTTTGAGAGCAGTTAAAACCTGCGGACAAAAACAACACAAAACAAAATTTTCAATCAAACGTTATCGAATAACCAGCGAAGGACTTTTATTTTTCTAAATGCAATAATTTTATAGTTTTACTTATTTAATGCAATAATAATAATAATAATAATAATAATAATAATAATATTTCTCGCCGATAATTTATTTTTCACGTCCTAATTTAAACCCTGCCAGTCAAAATTTGTCATTGATGCATACCGCAGGTGACTATCTTTCCCATCGTAAACGAATCTCTCGTGTTATTCGATATTTTGGAATCTCTAAGCCGAAACTTTTATCGGTTGATTGGTACATTACGTTTTGACACTGTTTACTCATGTTTTACCGCGTTTTCTTCTATTTCCATAATTTCATCAATTCCTTGGTACCAATCGAATGTCAATGCAGGCCGTGCCCGGAAAGTTGCCACTTGTTCGAAAAGCAATTAATTGTTTTGTTCCTATCCAACTGACGGGTCGCCGGTAATTTGTTTTTCACGTCCTAATTTTAACCTTGCCAGTCGAAATTTCTCGTTCATGCATACCGCAGGTGACTATCTTTCCCATCGTAAACGAATCTCTCGTGTTATTCGATATTTTGGAATCTATAAGCCGGAACTTTTATCGGTTGATTGGTACATTACGTTTTGACACTGTTTACTCATGTTTTACCGCGTTTTCTTACATTTCCATAATTTCGTCAATTCCTTGATACCAATCGAATGTCAATGCCGTCCGTTCCCGGAAAGTTGCCACTTGTTCGAAAGGCAATGAAATTTTTTGTTCCCATCCCACTGACGGAACGCAATAATAATTACAATTTGATTATCAAAAAATATATATATATATATATGTTTTGGCGCAATTAAACGATTTATTGCGTTTGTTTTGCCTGTAGGGTAAAGTACCCAGTAGAAAGCATTTCAACGCAATCAATAACTTTCGAATACTGTCCGACAAATGAAAAAAAAATCTATAACGACACATAAATAGTCTCGAAGACAGATTCAAGCCGATTCCCGACAAACGTAAAAGATCGTAGGAAAATTGAAACAATTGAATTGAAAATTGAATTGTTCACGGCTAATAGTCAGCCTCATAGGACCCTATATTTAGCCTACGACACTAACGGCTGATGCTGTTGGTGCTTTTTAAATGGTAGCACGCGGGACAAGTATCGCAGCTGTTATTTTTTAAGCCATTTTCCACCGTGTACTTTACCATTCCTTCTACCCATTCACCGCATCTTATTTCAATAGTTGTCGAGTTTGCAACGTTTTAAAGAATTCTTTTCTTGACTAATTTTGCAGGCCTTATCCATTTTTCGTTTTCGTGTCTCTTCTTCTTTTTTTAAGCCTGTGCTCTTTGCAATCGCCCCTACCAAAATATAGTCTTACTTTCGTTCCTTTTTAAATTCTTCCTTTTGTTATTCAATTTTTCTACATTCGTCTGATGATAAGTATAGCTACGATTCAATTCAGTGTTTTTTTTAATGTGTTATTTATTACTCTTTGTAATGCAAGAAGGAATTTTTCAAAGCTTTTTTTAAAGATGGTGCTATTTTGCCAAAGTAAATTGACATTATTGACGGAACGTCGTTCTTATTTGTTTCATAAAAACTGTTTTGACTTCATCTTCTTCGTTTTCTAGTCTTTCTTAATTAAAAGCTGACGCATTGATATTTATTTGTTTATCTGCATCCGACTGTATTTGATATGGGATGGTTCCTTGTAGCACGCTATGCACCCAGCGATTGGCTTCTCTAATTTCCATGCACTCTTATTGCGGTGTAGCAACGCGTTAGTATAGCCTCACCCCCGCGGGTCCTGTCGATCGTCCGTCTCGTTCCGTTTACCCATCACTACGTCTCTTCCGTTTACATGTCTTGTCCCCTCATTCATACTCCAGACATCCATCATCTTTCTTACGGCTCAGCACTGTCTCGATGAAAGTGGCCATGTCTCTCCAGTGGTCTTCGTCCCGTAGCATCAGCCCGATTATGTTATCGGGCATGATGTGTCCAGTCCTCCGTTCCAGTTGTTGTCTCCGTGTCGTCCATCTGTCGCACACAAAGAGCGTGTGTTCCGCATCGTCTCGTGTGTGTCCGCAGCACTTACAGTCCGGCGTCCGTACTCGTTTCATGTTGTGTAAATAACATCGGAAATTACCGTGTCCCGTGAGGAATTGGGTCAGGTAAAAATTTACCTCCCCGCAACCCCGTTCGGTTCACGGTCTAAGGTCCGGTATCAGTCGTCTTGTCCAGCTTCCGGTTGTCTCGGTTGTCCAGCGTGCGTGCCAGTCCGTCAGGATCTTCTCTCTTTCACGCTCTGCCTCGTCAGCCCTTTCGGCCCTTTTTTCGCGTTCGTATATTCGTTTTCGTTTTGTGGCTAGTAGGGCTATAGGCATCACGCCCGCCACCACCAGGATCGTCTCTGCCGAGACGGTCCTGTAGGCGCACGGTATCCTTAGTGCCTCATCCCTGTCTTTGTACGTACGTCTTCCTGTATTTTTTAATGCCCACTTGCGTCCGCCCAGTCGTCATCAGTAACCTCCGTGTAGACCGCCTCGGCCCGTGCGTATTCGCCATTAGGCAGCTGAGCGAAGTGACCTTCACCGCCGCCTTCTCGGCCGTCTGTTTTATGTGGGGCCAGAAGGTCAGCTTCGTTTCCAGAGTCACCCCTAGATACTTGGCCTTCCCCCTGGTTCTCATACATTCCGTTCCGACTGTCATCGAAAAGATTATCGGTATTCGTCGTCTCGTGAGCATGAGGCGCTCCAGTCTTGTCCAGTGCAAGAATCAGTCCGTGTTTTGTCATCCATCTGTCTACGTGCGTTGGAACTTGATTCAATGTTAGCTGGGCCAGATCCGCACTGCTCAAGATATTCCCCCACCTAGCTGACTTGAAGGCATTTCTCACGTCTAGAGTCACCAGTATCACTAGAGGCCGTGCCGCGTGACAGGCCTCGTCCGTCCTCCTGACGGTCTTGTTGACTTTACGGATTGCCCTTATCGTCGATCGTCCCTTGCGGAAGCCGTGCTGGTTCGCAGAAAAGCCTCCGGCCGCTCTGTCAGTCTCGGTCTCAGAAAGTTCGGAAACTTTACCCGTCGTGTCCAGTAGACTCAATGTTCTATAGGAAGACGGCATATGCGGCTCCCCTTTTCCTTCACCAAGGAGAACCAGTCTAGCCATCTTCTAGCGCGTGCTGAACGTCCCTGTCCTAAGACATGCGTTGTACGTACCGAGGAGTAGCCCAGGCCTCAGGCGTGCCATCAGCCGGAAGACCTCCTCGGGTATGCCGTCCGGTCCAGGCGCTTTCTTCGCCTTCAGAGTGGTCGTAGCTTTAATGAGCTCTTCCTCAGTGAAGACGGAGCCGTCTCGTCTGTCGTCCGCATCCACCGGCTCCTCCCTCATCGGGTGAGTCGGGAAGAGTCTGTCAACGGTAGGTTCCATGGTCATCGCGTCTTGTAGTTCCGGAGGACCTCGAGTCCCAAGCCTCTGGGTCACAATCTTGTCACCCATACTCCAGGGCTCTCGGTCGACCTCCTCGTATGTCTGTCTCCAGCAGCGCTTCGTACTGTATTTAATCGCGTTTGTCAGCGTCTTCCTCGCCGTTTTGTACTCCGTCCTAACCGAAGATAATAAACTCTTCAACCAGGCATCAACCCATTCAGCTAGAATGTATTTGATATATATATATATATATATATATATATATATATATATATATATATATATATATATATATATATATATAATTTTGTTCTTTCGTATATATGAAAGAACAAAATTAATTTATCCCTATTCAACTCGCTTGTATTTCAATGGTATGGTTGATGGAATATTCGCCAAATAATTACTGGTTACATTTTTCTGATTTATACTCGTCAGTTTATGAGTTTATGTTTTTATATTCGCCTAGAAACATCATTCGTTTTTTAATAACTTGTGGAACATTTAGATTTTTAGGTTAGGCTACAACGAAGATGCGTGGCTAGTATTGTCACTGGTATCGAGGGATGTTCTTTTGATGGTGAGAACATAACCTGTGTATTCTGTGATTCCGCGTATATTATATATTTTTTCCCCTCATTGTGACTGTTTAGTTCCTCTACTGTTTAATCCTTTTTTCTCCACCTTTCTCCCTGTTCCCCCCTGCTCGCGGCCGAAGCCGACTTCCCTCTCTGTATTATATTCATCATGACATTTCTGTCATGGGTACAGGGAAACTGCGAAAAACCTATACCAATCCAGCCGGTCATCGAGTTCGCCCCCCAGTCGTGGAATTAGTCATATTTCGCAGCGAAATGCCGAAGAAAAACATTTCACGACGAAATGTACGCGACTGGGATTGGAACCTGGGACCTCCCGGTCCGCCGGTTTAGTGGCGAGTACGCTAACCACTAGACCGTCGCACCGATTAAATCGGTGCGATTAGTGCGAAGTGCTTATATATTGCGATGCGGAAGCGGTGCATGATTCCAGGATGCAGAAGTGAATACATAAATAACCCGGAGCACGTCTCATTATTTAAAATTCCCAATGATAAAGACTTGCGTGCTAAGTGGGTGAAGGCACTAACGCCAGAAATAAATGGACAATTAGATTAGCGACGTACAAATATACATTTTCCTGTGCAGAGCATGCCGACGATTTTATTTCGACCGCAGTTCACTACTATTTGCGGCTTCGTACGCGCCCACTGACAACCCAAAAAAATGCGGCACGTCTAAAAAAGAAGTGGTGATACGAGAAAATATGCGAAATTACATACGCATTAGGGGTATAGGAAGGCGGGCACCTTGTATATTAATCACATTAAGTATTAAAATCAAGTATTAAAAAGTATTCATTTAAGTAAAAATCAAGTATTAAAATCAAGTATTAAAAACTCAGAATAAATTATGAATCTTTATAATCCCTGTCACTTTCAGCATGTTTTTTTACTTTTATACTATGGTAAATATTCGGAAGTGAGACTCCTGCCAGAATCATCTTAATGGTTTCAGAAGCGCCGCTTCCGAATATTTACCCAAACTACAATTTACGCGTAAATTTCGAATGTACTTCCTATTCGTAAACGAAAAAAAATATAATTGGATTGAGCGATACTTAAATCGGCCTATCCGTGTCAAAGACGATGAGTATCATTGGCTCACCGCTCATATTTTCGGATTATGCTTTTCGTTTTTGTGTTCGACTAATTATTTAGAATGTATTAATTTTTCATTACGGCCACGTGAAGGGAAAGACAATTCGCATGCGCGCATACATCGCGCTCTGTCGCACATGCCTCCGAGATAGCAGCGCTCCACACTTTTGCGGCCAGTTCCGCAAAGAGAGGCGTCAGATAGAGGCGCGCTTTGGGGTATACGGAATAACGGGAGTGCCCAGACCTGTATATCCGACCGTGGTCGAGTGCAATAAACGTGTTAGCGACTTATGCTTATACTTTTCCATGCGAAGATCATGGCTCGGATATTTTATCAAAGCGAAATGCACCACAGGAAAATATTGAATAAAAAGAAATTGTTTTAATTTACAAACTAATAAAATTTTGGTTATTTTGCAACGTTGTACGTTTTGTCTCTGATTATTTTTGTACCTGCATAACAGCAATTAATAAATATCCCACATTCAGCCATCATCTTGAATGTTAAAGGATAAATAATTGTTTTCATAGGATTTATCTACTCGAAATTATTTTTTCGTGCAAAATATATGGTGCATCTCCATATTTATAGTTAGCACAAACAGCAGTCGATGCATACGCGTAAATCGAAATACTTGCGAGCAGTAACCTCAATTACGTGTACCATTCGCAATTTATTAATATTTGCATTCTTTTTTTGCAGCTATATATGCATTGAAGAAAAAAAACCGGTGCACGGGAATTAAACGGATGTTAAGGTAGTTCTGTAGGTACACGTAGGAGCCAAAAGTTTCAGTCGAAGCGTATAG
Organism: Ophion ellenae; assembly: GCA_963210295.1. NCBI lineage: Eukaryota > Metazoa > Arthropoda > Insecta > Hymenoptera > Ichneumonidae > Ophion > Ophion ellenae. The sequence continues at coordinate 3,672,417 of OY723389.1, read as the reverse complement.
TAACATCCAATGCCTATACGATGCCGTTAATTGTACATTTTTGACAGAGCTTGTACCCTTTATATGTCCCACATATTCGCACCTCATGCATATATATGTCTCATACTCGGATAGAGAGCGGCGCTGTAATCGTGACAACAGCGCGATTTTCCTACAGTCATAGCGTCGAGCTTTCTACAATCCGTCTTTCGCGAAATATTTTATATAAATAAAAAAGCGTGAAAATGTCAACCCAAATGCGATACAAAGGAAAGTTTACAAAAAAAAGGCGCTTGCTGAAAGACTGAAAGCCATGGCCGCCATGTGTCAAGCAAATGCGGCTAAACGCGATGAGAATAACCATAACCTCAACGATCAGCAACAAAAATTCGCTGTCGTAGGACGTCGGATCGTGGATTTACAACATCTTGCCGAACCCTTAAATTGTATTCGCTGTAGCAAAGACAAATACATGCATAAATTGAACAAATTAAACTTGTTTGCAGAATATATTTATTTCACGTCCGTCTCAGAATTACTAGAACTTGGAAGAAAAAACACGCTTCGAGTTCCCAGACCACGCGCCGATCAGCTGGCTGCAGCGTACACTGTTGCCATTCCGTTACAAATGGTTGGGGTCGAGTTCGATGTGGGGAATTGGCATGATGTGATTAAAAATGAGCCTCAAAGCGGATCACAAAAACACATCGAAATCAAATTCTTTTTTTATTTGTGCACATGCGTTAAGTCTCATCATTTTTATACGAACAAGTGCGCATGCGCATAATGATGCGTAACGCGTAACTGCGCATCATTATGCGCATGCGCACTTGTTCGTATCAAAATGATGAGACCCAACGAACACAGTTCCATAAACTTAGCCGCCGACTATGGAAATATCGAATTTTTTTCGACGCCAATCGATTGTTAGTCGTTTGTTAGTGTTTGTTAGACAAAACCCAGCGTTTGTTAGACTTTATTTATTGAATAAAACGAAAAAAAAAATTTATGCCAAAGTTAGCCACAGAAAATAGTTTTCTGGTGAATTCGAACTTTTCTTCGTAACCAATCAATTGTTAGTCGTTTGTTAGTGATTGTTAGTAACTTTATATCGTTTGTTAGAGCTCAATTATTATTAAAATTAATGAAAAACTTTTCGGCCCTAGAGCGCGCTGCAAGCCAAGTAAAGATGGCGGCATCGTCGCGACAGCTGCTTCCGGCTTTCCACATGTGACTCGTCAATTTCAGCAAAACGTTGATTCTTGTCATTCTATTAGATTGTTAGACGATCACTAGGGATTGTTAGTTCATTTTCATCGTTTGTTAGAGCTCCATTTTTATTTAATCGCTGAAAAACTTTTCGGCGCGAGAGCGCGCTGCATGTCGCGAAGGTTGGCAGCATCGCCGCGACAGCTGCTTCCGGCTTTGCACATGTAACTCGTCAATTTCAGCAAAACGTTGATTCTTGTCATTCTATTCGATTGTTAGACGATTGCTAGTGATTGTTAGTTCATTTTCATCGTTTGTTAGAGCTCCATTTTTATTTAATCGCTGAAAAACTTTTCGGCGCGAGAGCGCGCTGCATGTCGCGAAGGTTGGCAGCATCGCTGCGACAGCTGCTTCCGGCTTTGCACATGTAAATCGTCAATTTCAGTAAAACGTTGATTCTTGTCATTCTATTCGATTGTTAGACGAATGCTAGTGTTTGTTAGTTAATTTTCATCGTTTGTTAGATCTCCATTTTTATATAATCGCCGAAAAACCTTTCGGCCCGAGAGCGCGCTGCTTGTCGCGAAGGTTGGCAGCATCGTCGTGACAGCTGCTTCCGGCTTTGCACATGTATCTCGTCAATTTCAGCAAAACGTTGATTCTTGTCATTCTATTTGATTGTTAGACGATTGCTAGTGATTGTTAGTTAATTTTCATCGATTGTTAGATCTCCATTTTTATTTAATCGCCGAAAACATTTTCGGCGCGAGAGCGCGCTGCATGTCGCGAAGGTTGGCAGCATCGCCGCGGCAGCTGTTACGACTTTGCACATGTATATCGTCAATTTCAGCAAAACGTTGATTCTTGTCATTCTATTAGATTGTTAGACGATCGCTAGTGATTGTTAGTTAACTTTCATAGTTTGTTAGAGCTCCATTTATATTTAATCGCTGAAAAACTTTTCGGCGCTAGAGCGCGCTGCTTGTCGCGAAGGTTGGCAGCATCGTCGCGACAGCTGCTTCCGGCTTTGCACATGTAACTCGTCAATTTCAGCAAAACGTTGATTCTTGTCATTCGATTAGATTGTTAGATGAATGCTAGTGATTGTTAGTTAATTTTCATCGTTTGTTAGATCTCCATTTTTATATAATCGCCGAAAAACCTTTCGGCGCGAGAGCGCGCTGCTTGTCGCAAAGGTTGGCAGCATCGTCGCGACAGCTGCTTCCGGCTTTGCGCATGTATCTGGTCAATTTCAGCAAAACGTTGATTCTTGTCATTCTATTAGATTGTTAGACGATCGCTAGTAATTGTTAGTTAATTTTCATCGTTTGTTAGAGCTCCATTTATATTTAATCGCTGAAAAACTTTACGGCGCTAGAGCGCGCTGCTTGTCGCGAAGGTTGGCAGCATCGTCGCCACAGCTGCTTCCGGCTTTGCACATGTAACTCGTCAATTTCAGCAAAACGTTGATTCTTGTCATTCTATTCGATTGTTAGACGATTGCTAGTGATTGTTAGTTCGTTTTCATCGTTTGTTAGAGCTCCATTTTTATTTAATCGCTGAAAAACTTTTCGGCGCGAGAGCGCGCTGCATGTCGCGAAGGTTGGCAGCATCGCCGCGACAGCTGCTTCCGGCTTTGCACATGTAACTCGTCAATTTAAGCAAAACGTTGATTCTTGTGATTCTATTCAATTGTTAGACGATTGCTAGTGATTGTTAGTTCGTTTTCATCGTTTGTTAGAGCTCCATTTTTATTTAATCGCTGAACAACTTTTCGGTGCGAGAGCGCGCTGCATGTCGCGAAGGTTGGCAGCATCGCTGCGACAGCTGCTTCCGGCTTTGCACATGTAAATCGTCAATTTCAGCAAAACGTTGATTCTTGTCATTCTAATCGATTGTTAGACGAATGCTAGTGTTTGTTAGTTCATTTTCATCGTTTGTTAGATCTCCATTTTTATATAATCGCCGAAAAACCTTTCGGCGCGAGAGCGCGCTGCTTGTCGCGAAGGTTGGCAGCATCGTCGCGACAGCTGCTTCCGGCTTTGCACATGTATCTCGTCAATTTCAGCAAAACGTTGATTCTTGTCATTCTATTAGATTGTTAGACGATCGCTAGTGATTGTTAGTTAATTTTCATCGATTGTTAGATCTCCATTTTTATTTAATCGCCGAAAAAATTTTCGGCGCGAGAGCACGTTGCATGTCGCGAAGGTTGGCAGCATCGCCGCGGCAGCTGTTACGACTTTGCACATGTATCTCGTCAATTTCAGCAAAACGTTGATTCTTGTCATTCGATTAGATTGTTAGACGATCGCTAGTGATTGTTAGTTAACTTTTATCGTTTGTTAGAGCTCCATTTATATTTAATCGCTGAAAAACTTTTCGGCGCGAGAGCGCGCTGCATGTCGCGAAGGTTGGCAGCATAGCTGCGACAGCTGCTTCCGGTCCGTCGAACTCCCATAAAGTGAATCCAGATTTAAAATTCGCAGAAAATTTTTTTTTTTTATACTACTCAAAACAAAATCAGGGCCACTTGTACATTTACTTTAAAATGTAAATGTACAAGTGGCCCTGATTTTGTTTTGAGTAGTATAAAAAAAAAAATTTATTCTGCGAATTTTAAATCTGGATTCACTTTATGGGAGTTCGACCAGGACTCACAATTAGGAATATCGAGCAAAAAAGGCTCATGATCAGATCGAGGTTTGAGATGTTCACGTTTTTTTTTAATTCTCTATTTCGTTGATCATTTGCACCGATTTCCCATTTTTTATAAAAATTATATACGTTTATCGCGGTTATCGTGGCGATGCTGCCAACCTTCGCGACATGCAGCGCGCTCTAGCGCCGAAAAGTTTTTCAGCGATTAAATAAAAATGGAGATCTAACAAACGATGAAAGTTAACTAACAATCACTAGCGATCGTCTAACAATCTAATCGAATGACAAGAATCAACGTTTTGCTGAAATTGACGAGTTACATGTGCAAAGCCGTAAGCAGCTGTCGCGGCGATGCTGCCAACCTTCGCGACAAGCAGCGCGCTCTAGCGCCGAAAAATTTTGGCGATTGAATAAAAATAGAGATCTAACAAACGATGAAAATTAACTAACAATCACTAGCGATCATCTAACAATCTAATAGAATGACAAGAATCAACGTTTTGCTGAAATTGACGAGTTACATGTGCAAAGCCGTAAGGAGCTGTCGCGGCGATGCTGCCAACCTTCGCGACAAGCAGCGCGCTCTAGCGCCGAAAAGTTTTTGGCGATTGAATAAAAATGGAGATCTAACAAACGATGAAAATTGACTAACAATCTCTAGTGATCGTCTAACAATCTAATAGAATGACGAGAATCAACGTTTTGCTGAAATTGACGAGTCACATGTGGAAAGCCGGAAGCAGCTGTCGCGACGATGCTGCCAACCTTCGCGACAAGCAGCGCGCTCTAGCGCCGAAAAGTTTTTCAGCGATTAAATATAAATGGAGATCTTACAAACGATGAAAATTAACTAACAATCACTAGCGATCGTCTAACAATCTAATCGAAGGACAAGAATCAACGTTTTGCTGAAATTGACGAGTTACATGTGCAAAGCCGTAAGCAGCTGTCGCGGCGATGCTGCCAACCTTCGCGACAAGCAGCGCGCTCTAGCGCCGAAAAGTTTTTGGCGATTAAATAAAAATGGAGATCTAACAAACGATGAAAATGAACTAACAATCACTATCGATCGTCTAACAATCTAATAGAATGACAAGAATCAACGTTTTGCTGAAATTGACGAGTTACATGTGCAAAGCCGGAAGCAGCTGTGGCGACGATGCTGCCAACCTTCGCGACAAGCAGCGCGCTCTAGCGCCGAAAAGTTTTTCCGCGATTAAATATAAATAGAGCTCTAACAAACGATGAAAATTAACTAACAATCACTCGCGATCGTCTAACAATCTAATAGAATGACAAGAATCAATGTTTTGCTGAAATTGACGAGATACATGTGCAAAACCGGAAGCAGCTGTCGCGACGATGCTGCCAACCTTTGCGACAAGCAGCGCGCTCTCGCGCCGAAAGGTTTTTCGGCGATTATATAAAAATAGAGATCTAACAAACGATGAAAATTAACTAACTATCACTAGCATTCGTCTAACAATCTAATCGAATGACAAGAATCAACGTTTTGCTGAAATTGACGAGTTACATGTGCAAAGCCGGAAGCAGCTGTCGCGACGATGCTGCCAACCTTCGCGACAAGCAGCGCGCTCTAGCGCCAAAAAGTTTTTCAGCGATTAAATATAAATGGAGCTCTAACAAACGATGAACGTTAACTAACAATCACTAGCGATCGTCTAACAATCTAATAGAATGACAAGAATCAACGTTTTGCTGAAATTGACGAGATACATGTGCAAAGTCGTAACAGCTGCCGCGGCGGTGCTGCCAACCTTCGCGACATGCAGCGCGCTCTCGCGCCGAAAATTTTTTCGGCGATTAAATAAAAATCGAGATCTAACAATCGATGAAAATTAACTAACAATCACTAGCGATCGTCTACCAATCTAATAGAATGACGAGAATCAACGTTTTGCTGAAATTGACGAGATACATGTGCAAAGCCGGAAGCAGCTGTCGCGATGATGCTGCCAACCTTCACGACAAGCAGCGCGCTCTCGCGCCGAAAGGTTTTTCGGCGATTATATAAAAATGGAGATCTAACAAACGATGAAAATTAACTAACAAACACTAGCATTCGTCTAACAATCGAATAGAATGACAAGAATCAACGTTTTACTGAAATTGACGATTTACATGTGCAAAGCCGGAAGCAGCTGTCGCAGCGATGCTGCCAACCTTCCCGCCATGCAGCGCGCTCTCGCGCCGAAAAGTTTTTCAGCGATTAAATAAAAATGGAGATCTAACAAACGATGAAAACGAATTAACAATCACTAGCAATCGTCTAACAATCGAATAGACTGACAAGAATCAACGTTTTGCTGAAATTGACGAGTTACATGTGCAAAGCCGGAAGCAGCTGTCGCGGCGATGCCGCCATCTTCACTTGGCTTGCAGCGCGCTCTAGGGCCGAAAAGTTTTTCATTAATTTTAATAATAATTGAGCTCTAACAAACGATATAACGTCACTAACAATCACTAACAAACGACTAACAATCGATTGGTTACGAAGAAAAGTTCGAATTCACCAGAAAACTATTTTCTGGGGCTAACTTTGGCATACATTTTTTTTTTCGTTTTATTCAATAAATAAAGTCTAACAAACGCTGGGTTTTGTCTAACAAACACTAACAAACGACTAACAATCGATTGGCGTCGAAAAAAATTCGATATTTCCATAGTCGGCGGCTAAGTTTATGGAGCTGCTAAAAGCACCCCAAACGTGGACCCTGAAAGTGACGAAAAGTTGTGGTTCGAAATTCAGCCACATCAAGCGCTAGTGCCGAGAGGGAAGGATGTGAAGCATGGAATCGGTGACGCTGTGAAGTGAGCGTATATATAAACTGGAGAATCCTTGGTTATATTATTTATATATCATTCTTGGCTGTTCGTCTGTGAATGCGAAATTGTAATAAGCATTTTTTAATTCCAGTAAAAATCAGTGTTGTGGAGTGCAGTGAGTGATTGCCCCGCATTATATAAAAGCAGGTAAGAAAACGGTATTTTAAAACCATTTTCTGTATTATATTATAATTGTAATTCATCGGTTGATTAAATACATTTCTCGAGCATGAAAGTGAGGTTAGAATTCGTATTATTGTCATAATATGTAATTACAAATTTTATTTTGGGTTCTTTTCTTGTTGCAGTGCACAATGGCGAAATACTGTTCGTACCCAGGGTGTCAAACTGGGCGAGACGCCAGCAGAGCAAAGTGCAAGCGCTTAGGAGTACGACAGTTGTCCGTCTTCAAGGTTCCAAAGGTAAATCGCCTGTTAAATGTTTTCTTTTTGTTAAATGACGCATAGAGCGCGTAATTTGTTGACGAAATCTGAAGTAATTGCATGCCACTTATTGCCTATAGGAAAAAAAAATTGCTCAATGATTTAGTGTGTATATGAAATTTCAACCCGCTTTCTTTTTTTTCCTGTATCTTGTAGAATATGGTACAACGATGGAGCAGAGCCATCGGGGAGTGTCTCTCCCACACTGATTTCGTGTGCGAGCTTTACTTTTCCAATGACTCGATAATAAAAGAAGACCGCTTCAAAATGCCTGATGGTACGATCGAGGTAATTCCTCATCTTCGTCATACCCTCATCGTTGATGCTATGCCCATCGCAGTCCATAACAAGGTAAGGATTGTAATCATTATAGTAATTTTTTGTGTGAAATGCATAAAAACATTCAGCGCTACAGGGGCATGACTTTCCGAATGAGTTTCTCCGCCACTTCTCAACTTTTTTTCTTTTTTCTCTATTCTTTTCCTGCCTCGCTTGACTTTTCTATAATACCCTCTTTTCTTCGAATTAACTTAGCTAACCTGCAGCTGTGTGTGCTAATTGTTTGTAGCTCGGTTCAGCAGTATAATTTATCAAAAGTTCATCTTTTTCTTGCGGTCTTCAATTTTTATATGCGGAATATTCTTATCTGCTACCCCTCTTCAATTTCCTCTGTTGGCTTTACTTTTTATTACTTGAGTCAATTCGTTGATATCGTACTTTGCTATCCCCGCGAACAATTGGATATAGATTGTCCATTATTACATTGAGATAAATATAATAATCAATTATTTTTTATTTCGACAGGAAAACGGTGGTCAACCGGAACAGAATGTTCCCTGCGACCAGTTAGCCGCACCTTCTCATGGATCCGTAGCTATTTGCAACGACGCTGTCGTACATCAAGTGCCTACGACCTGTCACGATTTTCTTACTCCGACGGAGGTAAGTGTTGTATTTATTGAAAATTAAGGGAAAATGTCTTTCAATGGGGTTTGGAGCGAGTTGCGCTGAATGGGGTTTGGAGCGAGTTGCGTTAAATGGGGTTTGGAGCGAGTTCCGCTCAATGGGGTTATAATAATTGCCTATGTATATAATGTAATTAACAAATGCACGATGACAGAATTAATCGACGAACGAATAAATTTATTATTTTTTCCATAATGAGCGCAGTTATCCATAATAAGCGCAGTTATGTCTTGCTTGCATAACTGCGCTTTGAATATTCTCTTCTATCGCTCTCTCTTTTCTCATTCCATCTCTGTCGTATCCTATCCCGAGTACAGTAGCGCCAGCGGATATTTCCGTAACAATTTTCGCTGATTCCATAGCCCGCGTCCACAGTACAGCGTTCGGGCTCCTTACCTCTATTCTTCATGGTATCTCTCTTCGTTGCACACCACTTTCCCTTGCCGTCACGCCCCAAGCGGCAGAAATCGGAATAAAAAACAGAGTCGCTAAGGGTGCCAACCCCCCACTACCACCGTTGTCAGACCTGTATGTATGTAGAGATTCGGCCGGTGGCTCTCTACTCCGGTAGTTATCCGCTGCTTGTCCAGGTTCTGTAAGGTCGGTAAGATAGGAGGGGGCAGGAAAAGAATGTTTGCGTTTCGTCTCGGGTACAGTAACAGACTCATCAGTAGGGCTGTGTCACTGTACCCTGCCCTAGACGCGCTGGGTGTTAAGGATCTAGGGGAAAGACGGTTTATATACTGTAACGCATGCCCCTGCGACCGCTTGTGAGAAACGCTGGAACGATGTAGCCGTGTAGCGGTGAGATGGTGGAACTAGCAGGACCGCCACATGTAAGACCGTGGGGCTGGCATCTACCAGAATTTTTGCTAGGCAAAATATCCTCTGTTTGTAGTGTCCTACTCTGCCACTCGTGGCGCTAGTTGTTCTCGACCAATCTTGAGCGCGCGCTCGGGCTGTGTATATATACACACACGCACACATGTAATTCGAAGACTTTCCATAGCTTCGAACGCGAGGATCGGCTAGTACGGTGAATAGGCACCTTGTCAGGATTACGCGGGTACCCTGAGGTACAACCGTGCACAACACACGGCATTAGCAAACGAGTGTAAGTAATTTCGGTAATTTAATCAATTACGCACCGCGGCTTAAACTCCAAACGTCAAAATAGTCGTAACCGACGTCGGGGTGGTTAAGTACGCATCGCGGGCCTCGCGCCTGCGCAATAAGAATATTGTTAGTGATCTGCTAGCGCCAGAGGGAGAGGTAGAACTAAATAAAGCGGTCCCAAAGCGTAGCATTTTTATGTACGGTAAGGGATAGGAGGTGCCAGCCCCCTGGTTTTAATGCATAGGAGCAGTAGTGCGACGTATTACTCCCCCTAGATAGAGACAGCCTCCGTGTGGCCTATAATTGGATCCAATGTGTTATATGCATCTGAAAAATTGGTGTGTGTCTGTGCACGGCCGCATACGCATATCGGCTTCGAAAGACCGCAGCGCTGTCCTTGGTTCATTTTCATTGGAATAGAGTTTGAATTTTTTCTACAATTACGTCAGCGCAAGCGCTTGGATGTAATGATAGTAGCTCTTCTCCTACATTTTGAGGCGCCAGTCGCACTGTCTTGCTCTCAATTACGAGAATGCCGCCTCGTGGCATTGTCTATCCAATCAGTAAACAGATCAGTGGATTTGTTTGCCAAAAAAAGTTAGCGCGTTGAGATACATTTCGTGGTGCTCACGAGCGTCTCCAAATCGCTGTCCACTCAACGCCATACATTGTCGATAAGATATATCCATTGTGTATCTGTGTGCGCGCTCGAGTCAGTGGTCATCTTCCGCTTTTCCCTCGTCCCGCTCGCTCATCAGCTCCCGCGAGCGTATGCGGTTGCCCCGAGTCCAAAGCTATTTCGCGTGTGGGCTTTTGGGGTAGTCCTCGAGTATGCGCACCAGTCACATAATAGTTATCTGGAGCAAAAAATTAAAAAAAAAGCGCACGCACGACAATGGCGTCGATGGATGGACGTTGGGAAAGAGTTGCAACTGTCGAAGGCTCAATTTGGCGGTGAGTCGCTATCCGGCCACGAAGCGCTCGTAACGGCAAAGTCGTTTAGCTAGCTCGAAACGCATAGGAAAAGGGTGTGAAAAAGAATAGATAGATCGAAAAAGAACCAATGGCTGCACAAGCGCGTACTGGCGTCACTTTGACAAGTAGTCGTTGAGAGTTGCCGCTAGGTGGAACCGCGTATACGCGTGGGTTGTTGCATCGAACGGCGCAGGGCACAAAGGGGACTTGTACCGGCCGGACGTCGGTGCTGCGGGGCGGGGGGGGGGGGGGGATTCGCGGGATTTGAGGCAGAGGCAGGAGACTGGCGCAGGCGATTGTGGCGACTGCCTCCGGTGGTCGTTCGTTGCTGCTATGCCCTCTTGCTATTAATCAACGCGAGTGAATCCCATGTAAGATACGAGTAAAAAAATGAAGGTCGCCTATATTCTAGTGGCACTCGCGAATGCCCCGAGTGCAAGAAAGCTGAGTCAGCTGTGATAAAAATTAACAAAGAACGAATGACGGTCGCGCGCGACTCTCGTCAAAAGGAAATCGTGTGTCTCCAATGATGTAAATAATCGCGAATCGTACGACGAATCTTGTAACGAGTTGCCGCGCGCGCTGCTGTCCCTGTTGCAAGTACATTCGTGTTTTGTTTCGCGAGCGTTGCGCCTGACGAGTGGGTACTGTGCTTTATTTTCCCAATGGCCGCGAGGATGTTTGTCGTTAATCGGCAGACCGAGCGGAAAATTGGTTGAGCCTGGGCAGCGACCCAGGGGTAGGGCTAAACAGCCCATAGAGCTTCGTTTGTTTTATAAGAGAACAAGTGCGATAAATAAAGAAAATTGATCACTACGTTGTGCGCGCGCGCGCGCGTGTGTGTGTGTGTGTGTGTGTGCGTGCGTGCGTAAAGAACTTATTTTGTAACACGAGCTCTCCGACCAGCAGCGTTTAGTGTTGTTTGTTTTTTCCAGTGCATCGGTTTATTTTTTGTTTTGTCGGTTTAGAAGGTGATTCGCGCAAAAGTGTTGTTTCATGGTGTTCCATAGTGATAAATAGGCACATCTACGTATATAAATACAATCGTGGGCCAGTAGAGTGGCGAACGAGCGGGAATATGGTTACGATGTCCAGTGACACGTATGGATACGTCCTTTTCCTTCTGCTCCTCGTTCCGTATATCGAAAGCGGTGAGTCTTTTCAAATATTCATTTTTAACTTGGGAAATACGTAAGGCCTTGAAAACGACAATTCTCTTTGTTCCAACTTATCCACGATCGATTACCGTTGCAGATTTTACCTACACTGCAAAATACCCAATGGCAAACATAGGCCGTACCGTGCATACCCGACCGACAGTCGAGTACCGCTAGCAAGACTAGCGCGTACCTAGGCCACGGATAGGGCGTACCGCTTACGCACTGTATTACTCCGTTCGTATTGGTACAACGACGGTCTATGTGAGATTGAAATTGCCTCTTTGGAAAGCAGGATGGAAATCATGTGTACTTCGCTCGTATTCCTTATTGGCGAATTTTGGTTGAGACTGCAGACTCTGGAGCGTTCTCTGTATATTATCGGTAGGAGCAGATTTGAAGAGGGTGGGGGCAACAGGGGCCGAAGCCCTACCGCCTCGGCAATTCTATTTTTAAGGTCAAAATTCATCTACAAATCTACAAATAGCTCGTGGTGCTTGGTCCAGAGATCACTTGATCCAAAAAATCACTCCAGAGATCTGTGAAGAAGAAAAACCATGTTGCTTTCATGAAGCATTTTTTCAAATAACACCTCAAAGCTTATTCCTGTAAAAAGTAACGAAAAACATCAGACACAACTAATAGTATAGAAAATATAGAAACATATTCCATGGATTGTAATTTATAAAATGTCATGTGTATGGAAGAAAGCGTTTGTATCCTAAAATTTGCCAATGTATCCGGAAAAAATAAATATTTGTTTACTCATATTGTTTGTTTAAACTGCTAAAAAAGGCCTATGAAAGTGCCAGTATTACGTTATGTATTTGAAAATCATTTACTTAGAAATTGCCAAGTCCGATTCGCTTGTGGCGTGTAGAACACAATTATATTATGTTGCACTATAAATGATAAAATAACTCAGTAGAAAAGTAAATTTATTCGGATGAAAGAAATATGGTAACACATTATAATTGTAATAGATTTAGCCGATGTCAGAAAGTGTTTTCTTCCTTAACTTCAAACGACGTATGTTCGAAAGGATTTTTATTTTTTTGCAATTCTTCATTGGCCTCTACACCTTCAAGTGCGGCGCTGTTAATTGCAGAAATCCAAGATATAAATGTGCGAAAGCCGCAAGCCATTGTGGCTTCCAATGCCAGGCTCAGAGTCTCAGAGAACAATAAATACAGGTGCGAGGTAGCTGCAAGTATAGACGGATGTTACACACTTGGATCTTTACGACTCCTAGCCCACGCTTAATTTCTCGACAAAACAGGACGGCATTTGGAAGCTGGGATGTGAATCCAGAAGCGACCGTCTCGATGTACGTTTGCCAAAGTTTCCTACCGTCTTGAAATGCGCATTGTTGGAGCGTGAGGAGAGTTTAGCAGCCTGAACTTCTTTTCTCGCAAATTTGGGCTACGAAAATCACTGATGTTAGATGCTGGAGGAAGAGATTTTTTGCATGTTGGAATGCAAAAAAAGAACTTTCTTTGCATTCCAACAACGCAAACTTCAGCATGGTCAGAATATCCATAATCTAAAAAATAACAACTTTAACGGGGGTGAAGTTTGCATAGTTGAAATGCAACCAAAATTCCTTTCAAACTCATTTTCATTATTGTCCAAAACAGTATTTTGCAAAATTGTTGTAAAGGGTGTCTCAAAGTGACTTGATATTTCATTACGCGCCATTTTTCTTGTAGCGAACAGCGACCGACTAATCTTTGACAACTGGCATCAGGAAGCATTGAGGTTTAGTCATGGAGAATCATCAATCGGGCAGTGCATAGCAATTGAGAAAACGCGCAAAAACAATGCAGTTATTGCAGACAAAGTTTCACGGTCGTGTTATCTCGCGCCGCGGTGATGGGAATTGGCCACCAAAAACGTGCGACTCGGCGCTATTGGACATCTTTCTCCGGCATTTTCTGAAAGGAAAAATGTATGCCAATGATCCGCAGACCATTCCGAAGCTCAAGGTAGCAATTGGATGCACCATTAACGAAATTAGTCTCCAATTGTGCCAAAATGTTATTGAAAAATTCGTCAAAAGAGTGAACGTTTGAAACCGGGACGACGCGGCCATTCATCGGATATCATGTTCCACACATAACCTCCATGTTTCTACCTTATATTAAAATAAAAATATTCGTACTTTCCAAATAAACGTTTTATTAATGAATAAAAATGTCAGGTGATTTTGAGACACCCTTTAGATCGCTGAATAAGAATCCTAAAAATTGTTTGCGTGATTTTTGTAGCTCAAATCTGTCCCAGAAAATTTGGGAAATTAAAAGAAAACCATTTTTGTTGAATTCCAACGATGCAAACTTCAACGTCATCACCTCAAACCTATCAGAGCTCTTCGAATACGTTTTGGCGATTTTTAATGCCAACCCAAATTCTCGAGATATTCTCGATCTTCATGCGCAGATTTTGGTTTGGATTTTCTTCAACTACAGTACTACATGATAAACTGTATCGCAATCGAAAATTCGGTTTATGCGAGTATACACGAAGGGATTAATAGCAGAATTTGTGTAAACAAATTGAACAATGTGTAGCACAGACCAATTGGAACCGACAGCCCGTGAGCGATATCGGCCATTGGAAGTAATTACCGTAAACTGCCAAGAACGTTCGACCCGGTGTTTTACTTTCCGCTACCCGTTCTACTGCTGCATAATATTATCCTTTTTCTTCTGCGTTCTAATACGGATGGAACTTTTTTGTGTATTCGCTCACGGTTTCATTGCAAAACACATTTATCCTTCCGTTGACACACTGGGTCATTGTCACTCGGACGAATTTTCAATAAAATCCTCACTTTTCCACAACTGAACATTATCGAAAAAATGTTTCCAACAGATAATTTGATATTTTCCGAATTGCAATTATGCAGTCATATTGAATAGTGTTAAAAGTGTATTCCTGATTTAAAAAATTAAAATCGACCGAAGAGTCGTTCATGACAATTGGTTGAAGTATCTAGCTCGACGTGTCATAAAGAAACTTTTTTTTTCGATCTTTCTATATTGCTATGAAACACCTTTAATTCGACATTACTTTAGAGGCTACATCGACAAAAATTGAGGCTGCAAAGTTTTATTTTTTTATTTATAGAAATATTTTGGTTGTTCCCAGATTGGGCTTTTTGTTTTCGTTCTCCGACTGTATATGGGTAACGCAGAAATCAAAGCCTGTATAAATCCGTACATGTATAAATTTAGGTATTGCGTTGTGGTAAATAGATGTCATTTTCCTGCAGCAGCGGCTTTGCCCAGTCTGCAATAGAAGACAAATTTTTCGTCTATATCGTTCGGCGTCGTGAACGTCTGGACAAAAATTTGTGCGGTGAATATGCCCTCGCGAGAAAAGCGCAAGTGAGCACGGGCCGTTGGGATCGTGAAAAGCACAGCAGAGGAACACAAACACAGGATCAACGAGCCTCAAACCGACGGTGCGGAAGACACCTCGCATCCGCGATGACGCTGAAGCTGGCAGACAAACCTAGCAGACGCGCGCCGCCCGAACCCAGTACATTTTTATCGTGACTGTACGCGCTCGGGTCGTAGCGTAGCGAGGCAGCATTGGGCCTACCCCCACCACTTACCCGCTCGTGAATGAGCCGAATATATCTGACTGGCGGAAATAATGTTTTTTTTGTTGCTTAACAACAACCGTCACCGGGATGGATCATGAGTCAATCGTTTCGTCTATTCATATAGAGTAAGCATGTAAATCGTCAAGTCGCAATTGTCATGCGTGTTGACGGCAGGCGACTTTAAACAAAAAAATTGTTCGAGTACGGAGACCCGAATGGCGGATAACTTATTTTGTTCTTAATCAACAAAAGCCGTCACCGGGATGAAACATAGGAGGATCGATTCGGCCAATTATATAGAATAAGCACGAAAATATAAAAAGTCGCTAATGTCATGCGGGTTGGCAGCAGACAGCGTTTTGTGAAGTTTTTCGTGCGAGTAAGGAGGAGCGATTGCGGAATAACAATTTTTTAATTAACTTAACAAATGCCGTCACCGGGATGAAACATAGAGGGATCGATTCGGCCAATTATATAGAATAAGCACGAAAATATAAAAAGCAGCTGCTGTCATGCAGGTTGGTAGCAGACGACCTTTTGTGAATTTAGTCGTGCGGCCAGCACGACCCTTTTCGCGGCGAACTATTTATTTTTGTTAATTAACAAATGCCGTCACTGGGATGAAACATAGGAGGATCGATTCGGCCAAGTATATAGAATAAGCACGTAAATATAAAAAGTCGCTACTGTCAGGCGGGTTGGCAGCAGACGACCCTTTTTGAAATTTTTCGTGCGAGTAAGGAGGCGCGATTCGCGAATAACAATTTTTTAATTAACTTTGAAAAGTCGTCACCGGGATAAATCATAGGTCAATCGATTCGTCTTATTATAAACAATAAGCAGCATGAATTTTATCGTGCCGATTACGCGACCCGATTCGCGATGAATTGAGATCAATATATTGTTTTTGTGAATACACAATTGTTCAATGCAATGTTACTCACTCATCAACGTTGCAAGTAATCCCTGAATACAACAGTTTCGAAAGTAGCTCACTTATGACGTTCACTGCACAACAATATTTGTTAAAAAATGTATGATATGCGATAAGTTATTGTAACCTCGACCTAAGCACGACAAGAAACAGCATGTTTTCACGAAGCATTCGACGAAGAAAGACAAGACTACCTTCAATCACAACGGGCAGCAAGTCGCTATGACTGGTTCAACTACGTTGTTACTATTAACAGAAACCTTTATTGCTCTTATGACTCTATCCCTACCTCTGCAAACGAACATTTTCTACGTCGTGTACATTGTTTTTATACCAGAAAGAACCCAATCATACATTTTTCTCGTAGGCGATTATATTCGGAGAAAACGTCGCAATATTTTGGGAGAAACGACAGGATACAGATTGGGATTTTTTTATCCAACCGGTCCGTTTTTTTTCAGTGGCTTCGATGTTTGCTCAGAATATAATCCGCCTATGAGGTATATTCTGGACCGTGAGGTACATCGATATAAAAGTGCGTGTTCCACTATAAGGGTTAATCATTAATACATTTATGGTCGGTGGGCCATAAATGTAAAGGACGTACGGCCCATGCCCCAGGTTCAAAAACGTGAAAACCGAGAAAGTCTGCTCCGTTACGTTTTTTTTTACGTGCGCAAATACTGCTCATCTGTCTACACCCATAGCCGGAAAACAAATGTAGACAATGTTAATGGTAATCTGTTAATGGTAAAGAAATCGTCGCACCAGTCATAGATGCGACTTGCTGCGCGTTATTATATAAAATAGCCTTGTCTACGATGTTCAAACGCTTCGTTGGATTACATTCGGCGCTGCTAAGTGAGTATCATTCTAGCGAACCGTACTTCTTTTTAAATCAAGTAAATTGGTGTTAATTTATATTAATTCAATAGTTGGGCGAAACGCAAATTCTCAATGATGTAGTGCACTTGCAATATTTTCCCTCGAAGAAAATGAGCGTTTGAGATTAGGTTTTTTAATGGATCTTCACTCAAAAGAAAATAATGAAGAGCTTCAAACCTGGCTCCGAAGGTGCAGACGCATGATAAGAAAATGACCATAAATGAATTAACAAAAAAAAAAATCAATCCGCATAACGGGCCACTCTACTCGCACGAAATATCTCATAAAAGGTTGTCCGCTGTCATCGCGCATAGCATTAGTAACTTGTACTATTTACAAGGTTATTCTTTACGAATAGACAAATCCATCGATCTACGATTTGTGGCGTTAACGACTTCTCTTAATTAATTAACAAATTGTTATTCGCAAAGGAAGCCTCTCTATTCGCATGAGAAATCTCATAAAAGGTCGTCTGCTGCCAACACGCATGACAATAGCGTCTTTTTATATTCGCGTGCTTATTTTATATAATTAGCCGAGTAGATCGCCCTACGTTCCGTCCCGCTGATGGCTATTGTTAATTGAAAAAAAAGTTATCCGTCAAACGGGACGCACTGCTCGCACGATTAAACTTATAAAAGACCGTCTGCTGCCAACCTGCATGACAGCAGCAACTTTTTCAATTTAGTTGCTTATTCTTTATAATGAGACGGATCGATCGACCTACGATTTATCACGGTGACGAGTTTTTTTCATTAATTAAAAAATTGTTATTCCCGAATTGCGCCGCCTCCCTCGCACGAAAAATCTCAAAAAAAGCCGCCTGCAGCCAACACGCATGACAGTGGCGACTTTTTCTATTTACTTGCTTATTCTATGTAATTGGCCGAATCGATCCGCCTATTTGTTTAATAACAAAAATAAATAGTTATCCGCGAATCAGGCTGTGCTGGCTGCACAACTAAATTCACAAAAGGTCGTCTGCTGCCAACCTGCATGAGAGCAGCTACTTTTTCGCTTCAGCTGCTTATTGTTCATAATAAGACGAATCGATTGACCTATGATTTAACTCGGTGACGATTTTTTTAAATTAATAATAAAATTGTTATTCGCGAATCGCGCCTCCTTACTCGCATGAAAAATCTCAAAAAGGCCGTCTGCTGCTAATACGCATGACAGTAGCGCCTTCTTCTATTTACGTGCTTATTCTATATAATTGGCCAAATCGATCCTCTTATGTTTCATCCCGGTGACGGCATTTGTTGATTAACAAAAATAAATAGTTATCCGCGAATCGGGTCGTGCTGGCCGCACGATTAAATTCACAAAAGGTCGTCTGCTGCAAACCTCCATGACAGCACCTAGTTTTTCGATTTAACTGCACATTCTTAATAATATGACGAATCGATCGACCTATGATTTATCCAGGTGACGACTTTTTAAAATTAATTAAAAAATTGTTATTCGCGAATCGCGCCTCCTCCCTCGCACGAAAAATCTAAAAAAAGGTTGTCTGCTGCTTACACGCATGACAGTAGCAACTTTTTCTATTTACGTGCTTATTCTATATAATTGGCCGAATCGATGGCCCTATGTTTCATCCCGGTGACGGCATTTGTTGATTAACAATAATTAATTGTTATTCGCGAATCGCGCCTCCCTACTCACACGAAAAATTTCTCAAAAGCCCGTCTGCTGCCAACTTGCATGACAGCAGCTACTTTCTTGATTTCGCTGCTTATTCTTCATAATAAGCGGAATCGATTGACCTATGATTTATCCCGGTGATTGAAGATTTACATGCTTACTCTATATGAATAGACGAAACGATCGACTCATGATTCATCCCGGTGATGGTTGTTGTTAAGTAACAAAAAAAACATTATTTCCGCCAGTCAGATATATTCGGCTCATTCACGAGCGGGTAAGTGGTGGGGGTAGGCCCTATGCTGCCTCGCTACGCTCTCTCTCTCCCTCTCTCTCTCACGCGCGCACACACACACACACACACACACACACACACGCCCTACGAACAATTTCTTTCGGTTCGGATACGAACATCGTTCCCCGAAATAAGGATGTTTTCTTCTTGCACTACAACGTACGATCTCACTTCTCTCACTTCGTAGATTTATGTTCGCTCTTCTGGAGCGCAGAATAGTTTCCAATGTTTTCATCTATCTTCCGGCTGGTCTGGTTTGGCTATATGTACATATCGCGCTGCGCCTCAGTCTTCCCAATGCGTTATCTAGCATCTAATTTTTTATTATGCATACGTGATAATCTTTTGAAAAGATGGTAGAATGAAATCATCAGATCTCCAGATAAGGATAGCGCAAGTTTTTTAATTCGGGAAATCATTTCACCGAAAGGATAACTACGTGGAAGTACGTTAAAATTTGCCCCGTAGTTTTGTAATTTTTTTTCGGTATAAATGAATTTTTACATCAATGATTTCCCATAGATAAGAACGATGTTAGTTATTAATCAGGGTTCTTATTGGATCCAGGTGGGTGTATCCGTATGCATGCACGTTTTACGAGATATATTTCCGTGGTTTCCGAAGTCGAGGAAACAGGGCGGAACTCCGGTTCTCGCGACAACGGAACTTTACTACTTGTTTGACTACTGTATCGACGGTTCTCGTGTTTTTACATTAATATATTGTTCTGCCAGTTACTACAGTATTATTTCATTTTTCACTCGAGGAGAAATCCGAATACCTTGCGTGATACACGTCAATACGATTTGTGTACCGTCAGCTTTAAATTTCAGCCGTTCTTGCCGATCACCGTTCATGGACAGTGAGAGGAAATTCCCTGTCATCACTGCAGGCATCATCAAATCGATTTGACGTAACGTTTATATACAATTCCCAGAATTAACGAATAATAGTTTTTTCCCCATTCATTTATAGGATACGATCCTTTATATTTCTGTACGCGTATACGACGCAGCTGTTCTAAAGACAACTGGCACGCCAAGTTTTTATCACCGCAGAGGACTATAACTTTTTTCATGTACTTTTACTCAAGATAGTAGTCTATATAAAAAAACGCAAAGAGGTTTTTATATAGACTTTTTAAAAATATTTAGGACACTACCCAGATAGACACATATAGCTCATATTGGTATCATATGTAGATCTTCGATGAGGCATAGAAAATCACACAGCTATGTGTCCCTCATGAGTACTCCCCTTTAAATCATATTTGCATCACATGATGATTTACAATAGCAAATCCAAATAAAGCAAAGTTGTTCTCACGTGAGTATGCATGTAGTGAATTCATCAGCACTAGCAAAATTGGCTCACGAATATCCAACAATAAGTCAGTGTATAAGTGAGTGGGGCTCATATGGGTGTCACGGCGTGAAAAAATTGTAGTGCTCCTATGGAGCTCATATTGGCGGCATGGCGTGACGTAACTATGTTGTGCTCATAGAGAATTCATATGGGTGTCACGGTGTGAAGAAATTGTAGTGCTCAAATGAAGCTCATCCCAACTAGAAATTTTGCTACGGGGCGGACTAGGGCCGGTTCCGGCATGCCGTTTCTGCACGTGCAATGAAAATTTTTAAAAAATCCAAAAATGTTGAATGAAAAATTTGGTCGTATTTTTTGATTCCATATGCTTTATTTATGTTCCTTCCTATGTGATAATTGGATTAAAACGTATCCTACCTCGTTACTGTTTTTACCTACCCTCGGAATTTGAACCCGCGTCTTCTAATTCTACAGCTGAGCGCGCTACTTAGCCATTCCAACACTTGTGTAAACTTTCTTTGTTTTTTTTTGCCTATTTTTATCATTCTTGATTTTATCAATATGCATATCGCCGTCATGTTGCGCTCGTCGAATGTATCACTTAGAAACATGCATATCGCTATCATTGGACGTGTCACTGACAATAAGAAACATGCATAACGCCGTCATATTGCTTGCATGCCATGTCTACTACCAGTGCTAACCCAGTGAATTCACCAATCAAAGTCATTGGATGACTTTCATATGACGTCTGATGTAATAAAAAATTACATCAGTGAAACAAAAAATTTATATCGCCATTATAGAAAAATACAACGTATGAGCCACACAAGTAGACTGAAAATGCTGTGCAAGTTGTTGGCGTGCATGGTTAAGAAAAAAAAAAGATATAGTATTTTCTATCCCTACCATCCGAATAGAAATAACTTTTGCGACATAATATGTATATTTTTTTACATTTTAACATCGCACCAATGGCCAGTCAGCGGTCGACATATATTTCATATAATCTGTAATAGATGTGTGATAAAGTAGGAAACTCATATTTCTATATAACGTTTTGAATTAATAGAATCAAATAAGATTTCAAGTTTGCGTGGACTAAAGGGCACATCAATTAAATACCGTTCACATAACCAATTCAGGGTAACGAATTGTTTAATGTGACTATGTGAAGCGACTGGAGAATAATATTACTTTTTCAAGATGCAATCGTGCAAAATTCATTTTCCAGAAATAGCATATTGTCATGATGTACAAAATACTATCTCCACTCGCTCCCATTTAGGAAGGTTAATATGGTTCTCTGTTGGGGTGGCAATGACAGAAGTGAGGAGCTCACCCTATTACGGAGAATCGAAGCAGGTGAAAATGTGACATTGTTCACGTAAGACAACGCGATACAAAATGTTGCGCCGAAAACCGATGTGCGTGTCATCAAAATATGCAAATGTGTATTTACTTTTATCTATTCTTTAACATTTTTTGGTGGGCCATTTCCAGTAGGGTTTAAAGATATGGATATTTGAAACCACATGTTGTCCTGCGCACGAAAACGTCTAACAGGTTATGATTTTTATAAACAATGGAAAAACGGCGACCTCTCTACTTGCATCTGTATTACCGCTACCATCTGTGTTAACGCTTACCAATATTCGTTTATTCCGACTATGGGATCGTCCATTAATCACGTGAGGTTTTTTGGCCACTTTGTGAGCCCCCCCCCCCCTCCCATCGTGATGTGGGGTCGTCCATAATTTACGTGCGACTCAAATAGGGGGAGAGGTGGAGAGGATTTGGATAACAGAAACCTCACCACATATCACCATGGGGGAGGGGGGGCCTCAAAAAGTGGCCACAAAACCTCACGTGATTAACGGACGATCCCTATGATTTATTTATTGGGAACACGAGCAAAATATTCATGTTCTTGCATAAATAGTAACATTTTTTTTGCTTTTCTGTGATATTCATATTGCAGCAGGAGTGAGAGACAAGTACACCGCAAATGTCAAGTGATTTCCCATTTTTACTCGCCCGATCCGTAATAGCGTGACTAAACTCACGTGAGGTGAAAATGTGAGAAGTGGAAAGTCTCACTCGAGAACCGTAATAAGGGGTCGTCCATTAATCACGTGAGGTTTTTTAGGCCACTTTTTGAACCCCCCCTCCCCCATGGTGATATGTGGTGAGGTTTCTAGCCAGCCCCCCCCCCCCCCACATCACGTGTGTTTTTTTTTGTTAAAAAACGTCTGACACAAGCGATAGAGAGTGCGGTATTTTATTATGAAATCGAAATAATATTAGGTGCGCAACTAAGCTCTCGCTATTTTTTTTTGTTTTGGAAATGCCACTTTATTGTGAAAAATGGTTACAAATGAATCATTCAAAATATTGCCCATCGCTAGCGACAACTTTTTCCCATCTTTCTGGCAGAGCTCGAATACCGTCACGGTAGAAGTGTTCGTCTTTTGAGGCTATCCACGAATCAAGCCTTTTTGAGATGTCTTCATATGAGCGGAACTGCTGATTAGCCAGACCATGTGCCATCGAACGGAACAAGTAATAATCGGACGGCGCAATATCTGGGGAATATGGCGGGTGGGGCAGGACTTCCCATTTGAGTGTTTCTAAGTAGGTTTTAACGGGTTTGGCAACGTGAGGCCTTGTCATGCTGTAAAATTACTTTTTCGTGCCTCTGCTCGTATTGTGGCCGCTTTTCGCGCAGTGCTCGGCTCAATAGCATCAATTGAGTTCGATACCGTTCCCCAGTGATGGTTTCGTTCGGTTTCAATAGCTCATAATAAATAACACCGCCTTGGTCCCACCAAATACACAGCAAAACCTTCGAGCCTGAATATTCGGCCGAACCGACGACGTAGAAGCATGACCGGGTAGTCCCCATGATTTTGTTCTCTTTGGGTTGCTGTAATGAATCCATTTTTCATCGCCCGTAACGATGCGATGAAGAAAACCCTTCCTTTTTTGCTGCTGGAGCAGTGGTTCATAGGCGAAAAAATGACGCTCAACGTCTCTCGGCTTCAAATCATAAGGAACCCAAGTTCCATGTTTTTGAATCATTCCCAACGCATGCAATCGCTTGGAAATGGCTTGGCGGGTAACTTATAATGCTTAAGCAAGCTCTTTTTGCGTTTGGCACGGATCCTCATATCGAGCAATGCCTCCAATTCAGCGTCTTCGAAGGTTTTTGGCCTTCCTTCACGTGAACGGTCGTCAACATTGAAATCACTGTCTTTGAAGCGACGGTACCAATCACGGCACGTTGTTTCACTTAGAGCAGCATCTCCGTACACTTTTTGGAGTTCTCGATGCGCTTCAGCCGCCGTTTTCTTCGAATGAAAGAAAAAAAGCAACATTTCCCGCAAATGACGATTATTTGGCACAAAATCAGACATTTTCACACACCCAAAAGTATACGACGAAAAAACAAAATCACTAATGTGTCAAAACGGTTTGTTTACCATATGTCTAAGCTTGGTTCATGACCTTTTGGTTATGTCACAATCGGCCAGCACTTACTAGTGGACCCATCTCTTGAAAAACAGCGGGAACTTAGTTGCGCCCCTAATATATAAGTATTGTCAACATATTTAAATAGCATTATCCGCGCAGTTACAAAAAAATGCACGTGATATGTCACAACACCCCCCGCCCCCCCAGCGTGATCAATCGTGATGTTATCCAACCCCCCCCCCCCCCCCTATTTGAGTCTCACGTGATTAGTGGACGACCCCTAAGCCCCCTGATTTAGCAATTTCATTATTTTAAACCTGAGAATTGAGTAGTTGGCGACTTGAAATCTTTCACCGAGCATTTTGTTTTTTAACCATGCAGGCCAAGACCTTCCACGGCATTTTCAGTGTACTTGTGTGGTTTATAAATTGTATTTTTCTACAGGGTGTCTCAAAATAACACAACATTTAAATTTATTAATAAAACGTATTATTAATTTGAAAATTATGAATATTTTTATTTTAATATAAGGTACAAACATGGAGGTTATGTGTGGTCAATATCCAATAAAAGGCCACTTCGTTCCTGTTCACTTTTAAAGTACGGCCCAATCACTCCTCCAACTTAAAATCCGCACCAAACAGTGACTCGCGGTGGATGCATGGGAAGCTGTTGAATCACTTGTGGATTTTCGGTCCCCAAATTCGACAGTTTCGTTTATTCACGTAGCCATCAAGATTAAAATGCGCCTTTTCCCTAAAGATGATTTTCTTCGAAAAATCACCTTCGATTTGTTGATGCTCCAATATTTAATTGGTCTGCTGGCTGCAGTTCTTGTGTCAATTGGATCTTGTAAATGTTCAATTGCTGAGCGCAATGGCAAATCGAAGTGGAAGGACTTTCGGCAACACTCGAACTTACTGCGGCTATGTTTTTGCAGTTAGAATTGAACCACTAACCCCAAATTTTGTAATTAAATTCACCACAGTGTTGCGAGATGGTGCGTTATGAAGGCCAAAAGACGTGCGGACTTTTCCAACCGTCTCGCAAAATTTCCACCATTTTTGTAGTGAATTTGCATAAATTCTATATGTTGCTCGATCGTTTAATTCTCCAGGACTGAACCCCAATACTTCCTGATGCCAGTTGTCAAAGATTAGTACTCTATGTTCGACACAAAAAAATTGGCGCACAATTAAAAGGGTCAGGTCATTTTGGGACACCTTTTATTACGTCCTTTTTTTCATTACTTTATAAGTTTTTACATGCCGATGAGATATAAAAACTAAATTATAAGGATATGTTGCAATATTTCGAAGCTTTCATCGATTGATCGGAAAACACGCTTTTCAACGCGACTATGGCGAGACGGCAAGATTTAGGGGCTACGTCTACCAAAATGGCCGATCCCGTTTTTTTTTCTTCTGGGAAACGGTTGCTGAAAAAGAAACGCATTTTTTAAATCCAAAGGTACATATATTGAGAGTCTTTAAGAAAATGACCAAAAAATACAGAAAAACAACAATAACATGGCCGCCGGCAGATTATGAAATTTTTGCGCGCGTTTGGCGGTGAACACTTCCCAACTTAAGCGGTCCATTTGAAGTCTAAAAACCAACCGGGTTATTCAAGCTAACAAGAAATACGAGTCGTTGACGATCGTCGATTTATAAAAACATTATTTTTAACAACGGGGCGACAAATTGAATCGCGAACATACAAAATCTGTTTTAAGAAGTCGACATTTTTACGTAAGTATTAAATAATGGAGGCCGATTTAAAAAAAGTGAGATCGTCAACGACCTTTAAATGTTTCTCATCGTATCTCCTGTAAATTTGGAAACAATCCATCGAGTAGTTCTCAAGATATCATGTCTACCGACTTTGATAACAGTATTTCGAGAAAAGCGCGTCTAAGGTTCGAAGTATGGTGCTGCTGCCGCTCGCCTGCCGACTGTGAGAAGCTGTAGCCCATTCAATTATGGGAACATTTCAATTACATTTTCAGGGAATATAGCTAGAAGGTGATACTATCGAATGAAAATATTTTTGAAAAATGCATTTTTTTCAGTCGCCTAGGTGGATGTAGCCTGTTAAATTAATATATTCTGTTCCAAAGTGTTTGTAAGTGTATAAAAGAGGCACCACAAGGTCCATGGCGTTAATTTGTTTGGCTTTTCAAAAAAATCTTTCGCATGCCACTGGAGGGTTTCTTTAGGGTCGGTCTACCGACAACGCCAATTTAAAAAAACGGTATCTGCGTGCCATGGAAGATATGACTTTAAAAAGTTTCAGCCCCTGATAAAGGTGAGTACCGTTGTATGAAAATTCTTTGCGTCACAAAAATGCCAACTTATTCAGACATATATATATTCGTAACATGCTCATGTAGCTCGAAAATCATCACTTCATGCATTTGTCGAGACATTCATTCTTTTTTACACCATACGGAACGAGAACTTTGTTATTACACTAACGCGGCTGGATTTCGTAATTTCAGTGCCGAAGCATAAGTATACACAGATCCGGTCACAGAATAAACATGATAACGTGATTCACAACACACTCGAGGAGTACGCCTTAGCATGCGTTCAAACGTGGCTTGAGCGCCGTAGCATGTGTTCAAACGTGGCTTGAGCGTGTGAAACATCACACTGGGATAACAAGGCTTTTCTTCTTCCCTTTCCTGTATCTACCCGTTTCTTGCGTCCCCCTTCTTTCGGTCGTCCTACAAATCCCTCTTTTGTACGTCCCGTATAAGTAAGGAATATCATACGCTATTCCACAAATATGCAATACCAACTTCAACAAGACCTATAGTCACTTGTGCGTGTATGGACTGCCCCGGAAACCTCTTAACTTCATGATTTTGAAGTTTACATCGTTGGAACCCAACGAAAAGTAATTCTTTTGCATTGATAACATTTCTATTTGGTCGATTTAGGCTACGAGAATTATTCGAACGGGTTTACGTATTTTTATTATAGATTCACTACCTAGAGTTGAAAAAAAAAGATTTCGAGTAATAATGAAAATGAGGAAATAACAAAAAAAATCGTTGCATTCCAACGATGGGAACTTCATGTGTGTGTGTGTATATATATATATATTTGATATATTTGATATATATGTTACAGTTAAAACCAGTTTTCAGTTTAAACGGGTTTTCCTAAGTAAAAACCGTTTACGGGTGAGGTCAAAGTTTGGGTCTCTAAACATACATAAATGCGAGTTTTTACTAGGTAAAATGCGTTTAAACTGAAAACGGGGTGTAAACGCGCGCGCGTGGGTGTGTGTGTGTATGTGTTTGCGAATATTCTACAAATCATGGTCGCGACTACTCTCATGGGTGCTATTCTTTGGACTTCTCTTCTGCCTATGTACAGTGGCGTGCACCAGTTTCGGGCCAACCGATTTTTTTGAGTAGTGATCAAATATTTCATTCCTGAACTTGTTAATCATTTCAAATTTTTAAGAGAGCTATGATACGAATAATAGCGCGTTACATTATTGTCTTGTATGGCGTATTATTTTTGTATAGCGTCGAACGAGTTTCGTCGGTGTGAAAGAAAAAGTATCGGGCCGCTATCTGGCCCGACTTCGTATGCACAGTTTGTTTGCATTTTCTTTCGTACTAGTTTAAAAAATATGCATGACAATGAAAAATCAGTATTCTTTCTGTGGCGATAACGAAACACACGAATATTAAGGTCCGTAAATCGTGTTAAAACTTTTTTCAGAAGGAAAGAGTTCTCGCGATATTGCGACTACTTTATCCATTGGAAAAAGTACGGTCAATCGTATTATTCGTAAATATGCATTTTAAAAAATCGTGTGACAACAGTCGCACTGGTAGACCGCGAAAAGAGACTGAATACGTTGACAAAATTATAAAAAGGGAGTGCATTAAGATCGACGAAAAACTGCAGCAGGCATTTGGAGAGAATTACGTAGTGAAAATTGTGCCGACATTGGTCGAAGTACAGCACCAGATTGGCGGAAAGTGTCCGTTTTTCCGATGAATACAACCTTCAATTATTCGGAAGTGATGGTCGGAAATACGCGAAACAGGTACCAGATTCATCGTAAAGTATCAAATTCCTACCGTAAAACACGGTGGCGGAACCATTAACGTTTGGAGAACATTTTCTGACGACGGTGTTCAAGGCAATATGGATACTACAATCTACAGAAATATATTGCAAGTACATATGCTCCCATTTGCAATGGAGAAAATGCCGCGTGGTTGGAAGACGAAAAGTACGCCTTCTCGCCTGGCCATTGCAATCACGGACTTAAATCCGATTGAGCATTTGTGGCAAGACCTGAAAGATCGTGGTGGAACAAAAAATCACTTTAACAAGACGGAATTGTGGAATCATTTGCGACATGAGTGGGAAAACTTGCCACAAGAACGGATCTCACAATTAATAGCATCCATGCCTCGTCGAAGTGCCGCGGTTATCGCTGCTGAGGGCATGCCAACAAAGTACTGAGTCAAGTGAAGAACGTCGAATATCGTTTTGTGACGTTTTTCACACTCAATAGTATGTGGCCCAATACTTTTGCACACTCGCATAATAAAAAGTGATGGACAATGAAATATTTAAGAACACTATCTCTGTATATAATTCATTGTTTGCAAATAAAAGTGAATACATGTTATCATAACTCGTTAATTTTTTTCTCCACCGCGTATTTTAATGCAATATGCCTGAAAAATAGGATGGCCCAAAACTTTTGCACGCAACTGTAATTCAGTTCCCGAGCGTTCTTATGCGCTTCTCTATCTCTTTTGTTTATCTTGTTTGTTGCATCAACACCGTTGCATTCTCGTCCAGAAAATCACGGGTTAAATGCATTATTGAAATGTTGAAACCGCCGCGTCGACTTTTTTTTCGTCCTCCCTGTACTTTTAGCCGATTGCAATAAAAACGATTCGATGAAAATGCCTCGGATAATAAAACTTTATCTGATAACGATTTGAAAATAATGTTGGTAGAAAGAGCAAACTGATTAATTTATTTCACTGTTGTGTTTCGTGCGATTAATTGTTTGGTGATCAGTCGATAGAGTCGAGAGACTGGGCAATTACAGATAAAGGACTCAACAATGAGAGCGAAGAGTGAGAGGGCTAGAATTGGGCGTCCATTGGTGGCCTAGCTTCCCTAAATAGTTAAATTACATAATAGAAGCTACCGTGCGAGAACCGGGCGTCCGATCTCGTTGAACTCTCTGATCGAGTCCGGTACAGTAGAATTGGGTCAATTGGTTCTGGCCGCACGACCTCTCCCTCATCCCTATTTCACTGTCTTCCTAGTGAACTCATCAAAGCAACTCCTGGCACCCGCGCGCACACATACCCGTGTGGGGGGCGGTATGGGGGTATGTATTAAAGTAATACGTTTATACAAAATTTATATAACGTTTGTATAAAGAAATTTGTCCTATATCTACGATCGAGCCCCGTAATGCCTGAGCATAATGACAAGATTTTCTACACCTTTTATTTAATGGACCGTTAGTTATGGAATCCTCCGATTGTTCGAGCTTTACCAACCGAATTTTTAGTAAATTTATTATTATATTTCGGATTTTTCGCGATTCCAGGAGATTATTCATCACGAACTTTTGGATTTAACGGCAGAAAAGCGTACTGCTATGTATTGAGACATTGCAGATACGACCTTCGCAGGCCTTGTTACCATTTCGATGCGTACAGCAGCAAGCGTCTCGCCGTGTGACTACGTCACGCGATGTAACGTATAACCCAGCCACTATGGACTTTTAACCTTGCAAAAATTCCGTTGTCGCTCTTTCTTGTCTTCACCGGGGGGGGGGGGGGGGGGGGGGGGTCACTGGTAGTCTAAATTCAAAGTGACGACCAAATTCTCAACGGGCTTAAGTCCGCCATTTTGAATTTTATGAAAAATTGTTTTTCCTGAATAACTCGGCCATTTTCAATTTTTGAGTAAAAATGGGTAGAACTAAACTTGTAGGAAATTCAATTTCCTACGACTTTAGTGATCACAGTGTTTTCTCTACGATCGATCTTTTTCGAATTAAATCTCAAAAAGCGGCGAAGTAAAACTATTGCATTATCTCGTTTATTTTTCACTTTAGGGCATAAATGAACATAAGCAAACTTGTAGGGAATTAAATTTTCGACAATTTTGGTCTTAACCTTTTCTCCCCTACAATCAATATTTAAGGTGGTACGCCAACGGCAAAGGAAAAAAGAACCGTCAAAATATTTTTTCGCGAACCGTTCGACAACTAAATGTCTTTGTGAAATGAAATTCAAACTATTTTTATTGAAAAAAACCCTTTTCCACACCACCACAAGGGTAGAGCTTCAGGCGATTTTTTGACGTGGTATCTCCAGTAGCCCTAATCCACGTATCATTACTTGCAAATTTATTTCGTTTTCTGACGTTCTCGTCCTTATAAGATTTTGAAATGGGAATTCCGTCTTTTTTGTTGCAAGTATGAAGGATCCGAGCGATGTATTTGATTTTGTTTTCATTATAAATTCATTATAAATTGATTATTCATTAAAAATTGAATAAAAGCAAAATTCTTCGTTGAATTTTCATGAATTATTTATAGTGCTAACTGATAATTTCGGCAATTCTTTGTTCTTAATTCTATTTTTTTTTGTGATTTTTAATTTTTTTTTCAAGAAAAAAATTGTTTTTCAAACGCTTATAACCCTGAAACTAATCATGATACTTTTAATTTTTAAACGTCAAATGGAAGCTACATTCTTTTCGCTTCGAATAAACGTAGGGTGTTGAAATTCACCCACTCGGTGAGTTTTTCTGAAGTTTTTAGTGCTAACTGGTCTTTTTGGATTTTTTCTCCATTTAACACCCACGTTGAAAAATTCAAAACTTCAAGGCGTTTTCCGGAACAAGATATAATTATTGTAAATTTCTTCCTTTCGTACACTTTTTAGGGATGCCCAAACGCAACTTTCCTGCGCTATTACGATACGATCCGCCAAAATTGACCCTTTTCACTCCGCCCTACCACACACACACACGCACATGCACACACACACGCACGCACAGAATAGAAAAGTGAGGCGAAAAAAGATTTCTCCAGAATTATCATTTTTCGTTTTAACGCCTTCGTCGAGTTTTCGTTTTCTCCCATTATTCGATCGATACACCTAGATAAATAATAAAGATAAACATAAATGATAGATACAGATCTCCGAGTCGTTTACGAATACCCGAAGTTCACGAGTACTCGACGTTTACGAGTATCCGAAATTAGAGAGTACCCGATGTCCAAATTCGGGTACCCGATAGTGGCGAGTAATGCAAAAACGTAACCCGTCGGGTACCCAAACCAATCCGATCATCGGGTACCTGAGTGAATCGAGTACCCGCACTATTTTGTTATTTTGTTATTTTGCCTCAAATTGTTTCCAAGGCATAATAAAACTCTCGATCAATCAGTCAAGAAGAAGAAAAAAATAATTCTCCCTCTCTTTCTCTCTCTTTCTCTTTCTCTTTTAATAAAAATAGTTTTGTATTTCATTTCATAGAGACATTCAGTTGTCGAATGGTTCGCGAAAAAATATTTTGACAGTTCTCTTTTCCTTTGTCCTTGGCGTACCACCTTAAATATTGATCGTAGGGAAAAAACCGTAGAGATAAAAGTTGTCGAAAATTTAATTTCCTACAAGTTTGCTTATGTTCATTTATGCCCTAAAGTTAAAAATACACGAGATAATGCAATAGTTTTACTTCGAGATTTTTTTCAGGTTTTATTCGAAAAAGATCGATCGTAGAGAAAAAACTGCAATGGCTAAAGTCGTAGGAAATTGAATTTCCTGCAAGTTTAGTCCTTAGCATTTTTCAAAACAAAAAAAATTAAAATGGCCGAGTTATTCAAGGAAAGCCGTTTTTCATAAAATTAAAAATGCCGGAGGAGGCCCATGGAGGATTTGGTCGCCATTTCGAATTTAGACTACCAGTGCCCCCCCCCCCACCGGTTAAAACAAGAAAGAGCGACAACGGATTTTTTGTTATTTCAGGGGGATTATTTGCACATGGTGACTGAGCTAGTAGATCGAGGCATGTAGGGCAGTTCTCCACCCCATTCCACATAAGCCCGTTTCTTTCGCACAGTTTAGTAACGCGCGAGCGGTCGACGCGGCAATACATATATCGTATAATGTGTGAGGAACATTAACATTTCACAGCTGCCACGTAAACGTAGTTTCGGATCGTGTCTAATCACATGGTTTATTTCAACTAATCATGCCATTAAAGACAAAAAGGATTACAGTGAAAAGAAACCATCAGTTGTCGTCAGTGCTTTTGAACGCGAGTTCAATCCGCAAGAAATGGGATAAAAGTTAATTAAGATGCAAGTGTAAGAACGATGAAGGTATTGAGCCTCGAGGGCCGTATAAGGATTCGACGGCCGAATGGGGCATGTAATTTGTTGGATAAAAGTTTGAATGAAAAAAGAAGAAATGTTATACACCTGAAGCATATTCGGGAACAGCTATATAAAGAAAGTATTCAAATTCGTATAGCTTATAAAAAAGATGTATCAAATATATATCTAAAGAACTGGCGAACAGAACCGGACTTGTCCATGAATTACTTTTTTACAGGAGAGGTCAAAAACTAAAATGACCAAATAGAGATGAATTAGAATTTTGAAGCTTTAATATATGAAGGCTCTATCAAAATGTAAGCCTGGACCTGGCTTTAGTTTGGTAAAAATACTCACTACCATGTATTTATTTTTACTTTGGATAAGTCCGGTTTTGAATGAGAATGGTGGACAACTCCGCTTTTGAATTAAAATCTTATGGACATATCCCAGATAGACGGATGTACCTCATATTGGCATCATATGTACATCATCACTGTGGCATAGAAAGTTTCACAGCAGTGCATCCCTTATGAGTGCTCCCGTTGAAGTCATATTTGCAGCACATGATGATTCACAATAATACATCCAAATGAAGCAAAGTTGTTCTCACGCAAATATGCATGTAGTGAATTCATCAGACTAGCAAATTTGGCTCACGAATATCTAACAATAAGTGAGTGCATATGGGGCTCATATGGGTGTCAGGGCGTGAAGAAACTGTAGTGCTCATACGGAGCTCATATTAGCGGCATGGTGTGACGTAACTATGTTGTACTCATACGGAGCTCATATTAGCGGCATGGCGTGACGTAACTATGCTGTGCTCATATGGAGCTCATATGAGTGTCATAGCGTGAAAAATAAAAAAAATCCAAAAATATTGACTAAAAAAATCTGGTAGGATTTTTATATCCCCATACGCTTTATTTATGTTCCTGCCGATATGATAAATGGATTAAAACGTATTCTGCCTAGTTAAATTTTGTATCTACCCACGGTTTGAACCACGTCCTCTAATTCGAGAACTGAGCGCGCTACCTACCTAGCCATTCTAACACTTGTGCAAACTTTTTTTGTGTCTGCCTATTTGTATCATTCTGGATTTGGATGCATATCGCCGTCATATCGCGCTTATGGGATGCATCACTGACGAATATACATATTGCCGTCATATTGCGCTCGTCGAATGTATCACTTACAAGGAGAAGGCAGAGCCTGGATGTCGCGAATCGGGATTTCCTTTCGCGTGGTGAAAGTTGAAGACCTCCGAATTAACGTCGTTTTTTATTTTTGTTCCAATAGGCCTTAGTTGCTGAGATATCGCGATTTGTACATTTGGGAGTTTCGGCTCGCGCGTAGAGTCCGTTGAGCGCTGATGCTTGAGACAAGAGCTGCCGTAGCTAATGCGGTAAGACAACGGACTGGCACTCTGAAAGTTCACGGTTCGCGTCCCCATGCTTCTTTTTAAATTCAATTTTTATTATGTTTTTATAATCTCTCATATGACTTTGCATGTGCAGGTAAAGAAGTCAATTCGAAAATATGTATTACTAGTTTTATGTATCTATTATATTAAAATAATTAATCCAATAATGAAGTCACAATGAGAAAGCAACATAATATGGTATACAAAAAATAATTAATCTAATTCACGCTTGCAAATTTCGCGTCAAGTGATTATTCTGATTCTTTTTCTATCAGATCAGTATGTTGACAAATTAGAGGGTAGAAACCATCGTAAAAGCAAGGGAAGCACAAACGCTTACGACGCCACGAACATAAAATGAACGTAATACCACCACAACCACATTTTTACCTTGCGGATTCTATCAGGAAAGCATATTTGAAAATATATATCTTCAAATATGCTTTCCTGTGAATTAGATTAATTATTTATTTTTGATACCATATTATTTTGCTTTGTTATTGTGACGTTATTAATAGATTAATTATTTGTTATACAATATTATTTTGCTTTGTAATTGTGACTTGATTATTAGATTAATTATTTGTTATACAGTATTATTTTGCTATGTAATTGTGACTTCATCATTGGATTAATTATTTTAATATAATAGATAAATAAAACTAGTAATACATATTTTCGAATTTTCTTACTTACCTGCATGGGGACGCGAGCCGTGAACTCTCAGAGTGCTGGTCTGTCGTCTTACCGTATTAACTACGGCCACTCTTGTCTCAAGCGTCAACGCTCAACGTACTCTACGCCCATGACGAAATTCCCAAATTTTCATATTGCGATATCTCAGCAACTAAGGCCTATTGGAACAAAAATAAAAAAACGACGTTAACTCGGAGGTGTTCAACTTTCACCACGCGAAAGGAGAACCCGATTCGCTACATCCAGGCTCTGCCTTCTCCTTGTTAGAAATATGCATATCGCCGTCATAGGATGTATCACAGAAACACGCATATTGCCGTCATATTGCGCTCATGGGATGTATCACTGAGAAATATGCATATCGACGTCATATTGCGCTCAACGAATGTATCACTTCATATTACCGTCATGGAATGTATTACTGAGAAACATTCATATCGCCGTCATAGGATGTATCACTGAGAAACACGCATATCGCCGTCATGTTGCGCCCATCGAATGTATCACTGACAAATATGCATATCGCCGTCATATTGCTTGCATGGCATGTCTACTACCAGTGCTAACCCAGTGAATTCATCGACACAAGTCATTGGATGGCTTCCATATAACGCAAAAATTTGCAGATATTAATTGTGGACACTTGAGCACAGCGATATGAGTTCAACGTGCTTCAAACGTACGATGCATTTGTAAACGACATATTGAGATCAAAATGCTTTGTACATTCACTATACTAAATGAGTTCACGGCTTTGCATCATGACATGTAGTCAATATGCTGTAAAATTTGCTTAATCAATTGTATGCACGGCGTGATGATCACGACTGTCTGTCTGGGATCCGGTTAGAAATAAAATAGATTCTTCGAATTTAATATAAATTTGTTTTCTCATTATCCATTTAATAATCCCACACAAACTCTTTCATGTCAGGCTCACAACAATCGCATTCGATGTCATCATCGTCATCACTGTGGTCATCTGTTACTAATTTTTCATCCAGGTAGCCATGGACAAGGTCGTTTCTGCTTGAAATGGCAGTTTCAACAAATTTGAAGGTGTTTAGAGCCGGATTTGATGAAACATATTTTGGGAGATAATAAAGGTGTGCGTGAAGAACACTAAAAAAATTGGACTTAATGTGGACAAGTTAGGTTTTGTTCGCCAGCTCCTCATCGTTCATATAAGTAAATATCATTAGGGCAAAGCACCCAGTCCCTAGCGGTGCTCTGCTCTAGAAGTCAGCCTTCTCCGATTTTTGATGTGTGAGGATAGCGTAAATATGTTTTCATAATAACAGAAATGTGTTTAAGGAGCTATACCAATTTGACACTTTCAAAAAATCGATGTTTTTGCCTTTTTCGACAGTTCATATTTTTAAGAATATCATTATTAATTATATCAATATCATTTTATCTTTCGAAAATCGATAGTTAAATCTTCAAACGCGTTTTTCTCGAAATGAGATTTTTCAAATTTGCTGACATTGTAACTCAAAGAG
This sequence comes from Ophion ellenae, assembly GCA_963210295.1. Lineage (NCBI taxonomy): Eukaryota > Metazoa > Arthropoda > Insecta > Hymenoptera > Ichneumonidae > Ophion > Ophion ellenae. The sequence continues at coordinate 3,636,869 of OY723389.1, read as the reverse complement.
CAATTATCCGATTGAATTGAAATTTGAACTGAGTACTCTTGAATATATTTACTCTACAATGACGTATGACATTTTTGATTAGATGAAAATTGACGATTTGACATTGAAAAATACGACCATTTTATAGGCAAGAAAACAGACTTTTTTTCATAACTGCACCATTTTGTTAGATTTCGATATTTTTCGAAAATCATACGTCATTGTACAGGAAATACCTTCCAGTTTAACGACATTTTTTCCCTTTTCGGTTTCAGCTACTCAATCGGCCGAAATCATGTCAGCAGTGGAGGAACTTTTTTTTGGCGCCTCCGAAGGCAGCGCATAAGTCGCTTGCATCTCAATATATTTCTATGAAAAAGATATGTAATATACGTCAAATATAACCAATTATATTCTTAATTTTCCGAAACATTTAATTGAGTACTTTTCTTTAAAAAAATCCCAAAAATCACCCAAATTTTCAGTGTTCGCACTGTTATAGCCCCTTACTGAAATCTCTGGGATTCGATTAGTTGGCACACAATGATTCATATCCTCAACCGTTCAAAAAATCGAGAGATTTAAATTCATTCGCAACGGCGCGATCTATGCGCATAGACTCGCGTTCCATGGCATTTTTTTCGTGGCGGCAAGGCGTTTTTATCCAAGTAGGCATTTTACAGTTTTCTGATGGATTATCTTATTTGATGAGTTTATTCCCACAAAAACGGTGGAAAACCCGTAGGGCTATAGACTGCCCCATATTTTTCTGATTCTTTGGTGCACAGACTTTGGGTGAAGTTCCGAAAAGGGGTTGAAACTCTAACCGGGTTGAAATTTTGCACAGACTTTCCTTTTAATATTTTACGGGATCCCATAAAAGGATTGTTGGCGACGCGCTATAGTTTTCTGGATATCGAGTTAAAAAATAAATTCCCCTACTATATTTATAGCTGACGGGCTCAGCTCTGGCTGTACCTATATACGTTATCGCGCTCTCTGCTTTGTGTGGATCTCCATCAACTTTAGGCGATAGAAACCCTCCTTCCATCACTACTGTTGCCGGTTACCAAGGATTATAAGGAGGTACCATGCAAAATCCAAAAAATATTTTAAACCATACAAAATCCGCAAAATAAAAAACTATCGGAAAACAAAAAAAATCCATAAGATTTAAAGCTAATGAATGAACCATAGAAATATATTACACCTCTAAAAGAATGGACTGTGGAAAAACAAAAAAAAAAAGAATCTACGATGCTCTATCTCTATCTTAAGGCGGGAGCCTAAATTAGAAGGTCCAAAAAGCGTTTTTTCGGGAATTTTTGTAGAAGGGAAAAAAACAAGTGAGTAGAGCACCCATTGAGGTATCTTTCCATGTATATTTAAAATGTATAAGAAAAATGTTTCAACATGAAACAATAAATGCACCGCAGATTTATCAGCCTTATTCTTATTATCAGATTTATTCCATGTGCGTCTTGCCACTGCAGTCCCCGATCAGCGGGAAAGATGCCGCTCGAAATTCTTGACTGAAACAAAACAACCAATACAATTTTCAATTGACTTTTTTTTTCTTCTGGGTAAATTAAGAAAAAGCTGAAAAAATCGTGGAATTATAACTTTTCTCAGGTTTGAGAAAAATGTGTTAAGACAAACACTTTAACGTGCTATACAAATTATTTAAAAAGACTTTTTCAACGACTTTTTTAATTCACTTAGAAGAGATGTTCATACTGAAGATGATAAACTTTGGTTTGATTCAATAGGTCGTTTAGTTTTTTTGCTGGCTCGCTCGCCAATTTGGAAAAATCGTGAAAATGAAAACTGGAGAAAACGCGCTTCAAAGTATTCAATAAGAGGAAATATCAATATCAAATATCAATCGCTTCTCTGCTTTTGGCCTTGCATGTTCGAAAATATTTACAATTAACTGTTTACAATTAACTGGGATTGTTTATCTATCGATTTAAGCAATAAAAAAAATATTTTTTACGACCTTCTAATTCAGGCTCCGGCCTTAATACAGTTGAACCTTGATATAACGAATCTCTAGGGAAGTTCGTGATATTGAAGTTTCGTTATATGGAGATCATGTTCCTTAAATTGCTCTTTAAAAAAATATTTTAGTATCATAAATATAGGGATATTTTAAAAGAAACGATGGTTTAAATTGGAGCATTTTTTACAAGCAATTAGCAATTAGAGCATAATGTATATTATTATGTCGTCGTATCAAGGTGTCGGTTATCTGTCAAAAGGGAATGGACAAATCTTCGTTATATCGACGTTCGACTGTACTCCACGTACATACAGTTCCATATGTACACGTACATCCGCGGTGTATCGGGCCCACACCAGTATTGTACGCACCCCACGATTCAACACGCATATTTGAGGTGCCCGCGCTCACACCAGTGTTCCACGCATCACACCATTCGCACAAAAAGGGAGAGGGAAATAACATATATAGGTATAGCCCGAACTGAGCCTGTTGGCTATAGATATAGTGGGAGCGCAGTAGAAAAAAAATAACTTTCAGATATCGATATTTCGAAAATTATGGCGCGTCGCCAAAAATCCTTTCAGGCGATCTCTTGAGATATTAACAAGAAGGTCTGTGCAAAATTTCAGCTCAATCGAAGGGGGTACCTTTCCGGAACTTTATCCCAGACGTTGACTCAAGTATCTACGCCAAGGCACCCCGACCTCCCATGAACCGGTTATAAATGTGTTACCAAAGTTTGACAAACTTTTTATTTAAGAGGGAATGACACCTCATCGCGGTCGGTATGGTAGAACAATTATAGATTCCCAAAAATCTCTGAAACGGCTCTTCAGATCCCGTCGAAACTTTGCCAAACGACGTCAAATAGATAGACGAACAGCTGTCTTCCCCTCAAATTTTCTGAATTTGAGAAAAAAAATGTAGATTGGCTTATGATAAGCCAATCTGTTTTTTTTTCTCAAACTCAGAAAATTTGAGGGGAAGACCGCTGTTCGTCTATCTATTTGACGTCGTTTGGCAAAGTTTCGACGGGATCTGAAAAGCCGTTTCAGAGATTTTTGGGAATCTATAATTGTTCTACCATACCGACCGCGATGAGGTGTCATTCCCTCTTAAGACTATTTATGCTTCGTTATGTTCTTTTCGTCTATCAGACAGTATTTGAATCTCGAGAATTGCAATAGAAGGTTACCTTACCCTACACATTTTTTTTAATTTCATTGAGAAACCTGCGTGACTTCAATACCTTGATCACACACCGTTCTTATCCTTACGGAATAGTTTTTCAAAGCCAGTCTTTTGATGAGCATGGAAAATATTGGCACGGATATCGTAAGGAAGAGAGTCTTTCTTACGATAGACGTTGCAAGCGTAGATAATTTACATTCTATCAAGGTGAAGTATGCGTCGGAAGAATAGTTCAGTAAAAGAGACGAAAATCCAGCACTTTTTAGCGTAGAATATGAATTTTTGCCTGAAGGTAGATGGTTGCGTACTGAAAGTAACCCCAATAAAATGTTGCCCCTTAACTCGCCTCAACCCTAAGAAATAGGGGCTGAAAACTTCAAAATCGCCGTATCTCGATAATTAATAGCCCGATCAAAAAACGTTTCAAACAAAAGTTGTTTAAAATAATAAAATTCGTATAAAGTTATCTGACGTCCCCATCTTTGAAAATAGCGGCACAAAACTATTCGAAAATTCGGGGTTGATGCGTGCGCGGGCGGAGTAGACATATCGTTGCGTCCTTGTCTCGGTCAGTACGGAAGCTTTCATTTTGTGGTTTGAACGCGGCTCGAAAATTTCGACTCGAGTGGTGCTCTCGTGTTTTTGTGCCGCTATTTTCAAAGATAGGGGATTGGGCGTCACATAACTTTATACGTATTTTATTATTCTAAACAACTTTTGTTTGAAACATTTTTTGATCAGGCTATTAATTATCGAGATACGGCGATTTTTAAGTTTTAAACCCCTATTTCTTAGGGTTGGGGCGAGTAGAGGAGCAACATTTTATTGGGGTTACTTTTAGTATGCAACCATCTACTTTCAGTCAAAAATTCATATTCTACGCTGAAGTGTTGGGTTTTCCGCTCTTTTACTGGACTAGAAGCTAATTTTTGCCTTATAGTATCCTGCCTCGCATGGACTAAGGATATACACTGCCGGCCAAAAGTATGGATACACCTAGAAAAATTTCGCGCCGCACTAAAAGTTTGATATCTCTGTGAAAAAAAAGATATCCGGATTCCCAAGGCGGCATTTTAAAAGGGACAAATGAAGCTTCACATTGCGTTTTGGAAAAAAAAATCGATTTTTGTTAGACCCGGGGTGCCCTTTTGAAAATGGCCGTTTTTTTGGCTGTTTAAAATCGGCGCACGTCTTCAGGACATTTTTTTTTGGCATTTTTTACTTCACTTTTTCGCGTTATGCCGTCAATTTTCACAAAGTCTCCGACACCATGACCAGAGAAGCAACCCCACACCATAACGGAGCCACCGCCATGCTTGACAGTTGGTATCAAACACTGTGGTGCTATTTTTTCCGAAGGATTTCTTCGAACAAAAATGCGTCGACGACTACCGAAGATTAAAAATTTTGACACGTCCGTCTAGAGTACATTTCTCCACTGATTAATCGTCCACTTTTTGTGTTCCAGTGCCCATGCGTATCGTTTTTTTTGTTCGCCGGACGCAACAAAGGTTTTCTCACGGCGACACAGCCTCTGAGGCCAGCACTGTTAAGACGACGTTTCACTGTCGTCAGTGATATCGAAGTTTCCCTCTGTTCGTTAAATTTGGCACAGATTTCCGTTGCTGTTAATCGACGATTTTTTTGCTGGTAACGACGATATTTTTATCGTCTGAGGATGTTGTCACTTTGGGTCGACCCGGACGATTGCGATTGAAATACGTCTCGGACTTCTTAAATCTCCCGATGGTCGTCTGCACTCCTTTCAAAGACACGCGAGTTTGTCTGGCAATTTCTCTGTACGACAATCCTTTATCGCGCAACGCGACAATAGCCCCTCTTTTATACAGTGGAATTTCTTTTTTCCGTGCCATTTTGATTCGTTAAGAAAAAAAAATTTGCGAAAAAACTTGTCGAGTGTAGACCACACGTGTTCGCGTTCAAAGTTTTAGCACAACTAACTGGCTTTGTCAGCGCGACACTCGTCACGTTATTCCAAAGAATCAAAAATGTAAACAAAAACGACGAGCGAAAAAGAGAGCGAGAAAAAGAACACGAGAGAAATAGAATATCGACTCGCGAGAAATAGAATCTTTTTTACGCTCCACAAAGGTAAAATGTAAACAAAGACAAGAAGCTTTATTTCCGCTCCTTGTGTTTAGATGCGGTAAGAGGTAAGAGGTGGATGTTTTGTGCAGCTAAAAATTGAGAAAAAAAATGATTTTCTTTTTATTCAATGTTGGAACAAAAAAAGTTGAAAAAATTCTGCTCGATTCAATACGAGGTAACGCAACTTTTTTTCCTTTTGGCAATTTTCTCGAAACCTCAAAGTTTCTCATTTCAGCAGCGTCTTTTCAAAATTGTCTTTTTGAGAAAAAAAATGCGATAACTCGGTGAAAAAAAAATCGTACGAAACTTTCTAAAAAAGGAAACTATAGCTATTGCTATATCTTTTAAGGTTCTTTGAAAAAAATCCAAAAAAAAATTTCGTGAAAACGTGCAGCCGATTTTAAACAGCCAAAAAACGGCCATTTTCAAAATGGCGCCCCGGGTCTAAAAAAAATCGATTTTTTTTTTCCAAAACGCAAAGTGAGGCTTCATTCGTCCCTTTTAAAATGCCGCCTTGGAAATCCGGATATCTTTTTTTTCACAGAGATATCGAACTTTTAGTGCGGCGCGAAATTTTTTTAGGTGTATCCATACTTTTGGCCGGCAGTGTATGTACATTCCCTAGGCAGGGAGAGAGAGAGAGAGAGAGAGAGAACTACGATTGTATACTGATGTATGTCGCACGTCAGGGACCTACTTTGTGATATGGAGTACAGTAAACGATCCGCAGACTTCCAAGCTCGGCTATATCATCGCATCCGTTGGAATATCGATCGGGCGCGCGTCGCCCTATCGCACAGGATGAATTCTCTTCCGCTTCGATTCGCGCACCTATTTCGTTCACAAATATCGAACAAACTCGACACCAAAGACAATATTCAAAAAAGTGGCTCGACCGCAAAGCCTCATCGATCCCCAAACAGATTGAGTTATGAGATCGATGAATCGGTATGAAGAGCCGATTGAATCAATAACTATGAGAATATAATTACGGTGGTAATTGAACCTATGGAATGATAAAACATTTGGAATAATATACTCATGCGAACACACACCGAACCAATGAAAGACTTTTCATGATCAATGTACCTTGATTCGTACCCCAATTCGTCCATGCGGATACCGTTCTATTTTGTGTGAGGATTTTTTTCCTCTAGATTTCGATGGAGATACAATAAAAAATATTTGTAAAGGCTCTGTACATCCACTTTTCGTACTCGCTAATTGAAACTTATACGAAAACTTGCTTACCTAACATTAACTGATATTTTGTGTATTAATTATCATTAGATGTATTTTTCTGATTTTCATAGAAGGAAATCAATGTACTGTGCAATAAAGTACAAAGAGAAACCTTATCAGGACTTTTTCACGTTTTATATAATATATTACATAAACCAACGTATTTATATTAAAAAGAATAAAAAATTTTGAATTTTAGCTCAACGATTAAATGAGTACATACGCCACTACGAGCCGCTGTCTTATTCCACCGAGCAAGTTCATCGCAGTCATACGAGGGCCAAAAGATCGGTCACGCGCGAAAATTCGTTAAGTCTCAATTTCCGATCACACGGACGTGACTTTCATTTGCGTCTTAAGAGGGATCTCACTGTATTCAGCGATAATCTCGTCATCGAGGGACCCTCGGGTGAGATCGAGGATCTTGACACTTCGCATATCTACGAAGGTTACCTCGTCGGTAAGCTCGAGTTTTTCCTCGTTAAACATAAATATAACGTGTATTTTCACGATTGTTTTTATTGCAGTAAACAAAATTCCCGCGATCTGTACCTCGGAAAATCTATCATTTTTCACATATTTTAACATCTGAAACGCGGGCGAACGCTAATGAATTTATTCGCTCTCGAACATCTATTATTCTCTGTGCAAAGTATAATGTTTTGTTTCAACAACGAGAAGGTTCTGTTAATGAGGCTGCGAATATTCAACGGGGCACATCTTTTGAACGCTGCTATTTGAAGCACATCATTTTCTAACGTACTTCTCATGCTGCAATGCTGTGAAAACCTCTCAATCATAACACATGATTACAATATATTTATAATGAACAAGTACAACTCTTCTCCATGTGTCCAGGGGAACCGGACAGTCATGTCTCCGGTAGCGTGAGTGATGGTGTTTTCCATGGAAAAATCGTAACAGCTCGTAATGGCGCATACTTCGTAGAGAGGTCGCATTATTACCCTTCGGTACATAACCAAAACGAGTCACATCACTCCGTTATCTACCATGAGAGCGATGTCGGAGATCCCTATGCTGATATCAGAGAAGGTGAGAGCTGAACATCACTTTTATCCACTTTTCACGATTTTTTCATGTTTAGACAATTTTAAGTCTTTCCGCACCACTTCAAGCTATCGATGGAACGCGTTAGGCAAGCCGCATGTAAAGGCTTGCAAAATATTCAAAACTTCACTCCGAATCATTGACCCAACTATTTTCCAAAGTGCATGCATTTTTCGAGACAAATTAAGCTTTGTCGAATACCCAAACATTTATATCCATACCTAAGTCAAATACCCCTGAAGATAGGTATTTACTGGCTTTTCAAATATATCAAAGAATGCTGAAACTATAATGTAGTACATAGGATGCGCCTACAACTCACGCCTATTCATCAACAGACACTTGCATACTTGAGATGCCTCTTAAAATTGTTAATAATTATTTGAAAATAGCTAGAAGCCAGAACTCTCCTCGAATAAATCAAAGAATACTGGAACTATAATGTACTGCATAGAAAGCACGTAGAACTCGCGCCAATGCATCAGCCGATCAAACTTGTATGTTCGAGATGCTGATAAAAATTGTTAATAATTATTCGACAGTAGCTAGAATGCGGAACTTTCGCTAAATACCTCGGAGAGTTTTGGAACCGTAACCCAACGATAGCATAGAACTCACGTGTATGCATCGGCAGATCAAACTCGTATAATTCACATGGAAGTTACCAAATTATTTTGCCAATGGACGCTTTTTTTGTTCTTTTGTACAATCACCAGAACTATCGCTTAAAAGTATGAGGAACTCTAGAACTTAGCTGCATGCGAGAAGATTTAGTTTTGATCCGCTAGAAAAACATCTGCCAATTTGACCGACTGTCTTTGACCGTCAATATTGGATTTAAGGCGATTCGAGTGGTTGCGGTATAACGGAAGAAGTAGCCGTATGGATGGACAAGGTGCAAAATTCCGGAGAGCCTGATCAACCTCCACTGCAATTGAAGAAATTGAAAAAACAGACAATAAAAGTCGATCCGTGGAATGGCGAATCCGAGAAACCGGGCCACAAATACACGAAAGAGGCGAATAATCCCGACAATCGTCGTAGAAATCGAAGGGCCACAAGGCCCAAGGAGGACAACAAAAATACGTGCTCGCTCTTCATACAGACCGATCCCTTTATTTGGCGTCATATATCCGAGCACGTAAGTAAAAAAGCTTTTCTCATGACGAACTTTTCGTGGGTTATTTTCGGACTTTTGCCCATTCCCGTCGCTTCACGGCTCCGGCAAACGTGCACACTTCGCAAATATAGCTCATCAAGTTTCCGCACATTTTATAATTATTACAATAAATCTCACTTTTTTTTCTTCTTTTGTATGCCATTATCTATTTTTAATTCACTTTATTCAGCCGATGCCTCGTCATCGATTTCTGTTATCCTTCCCAGCTAAACTGCATAGCTATTGAAACCAATCGATAGAAAAAGACAACTCGATCCAATCACCAACAGATCCAGTTTACTTCATTTTTTCAGCTTCGCGGAGATCCCGAAAAGACGAGAGAGGAAATTCTGTCACTCATAGCACATCACGTTACAGCGGTTAATTATATCTATCGGGACACAAGATTTGACGGTAGAATAGAACACAGAAACATCAAGTTCGAAGTTCAGAGGATAAAGGTAACATTTCTTCATTGGTATCACTGGCCATTTTTGAGTTCGGCACTCGATGAATTGTTTTTTGTTTGTCTATAATTAAAAAAAATTCTCATCGGCAGATCGATAACGACACAGCTTGCTCGCCAAGGCCCGACTCAAAGCCCAATGTCTTCTGTATGGAAAATATCGACGTCAGCAATTTTTTAAATCAACACTCGTTGGGAAATCACGAAGATTTTTGTCTTGCATATGTATTTACGTACAGGTGAGTTGAAGTGGTATTTTTGTCAAGTGCCCAGCGGCTTGCTTCATCATGCCCGTCATTGATTTCACCCATCCTTGCGCCACAGATTCAAGCCTCTCATGGTTTACCAACAGTCGTCGTACCAACCCAAATTTCCCAGGCGAACGGTCTAATCTCCATTATGATGTTGATCAATAATAGGTTTTTGTTAGGACTGTTTCCAAGCGATAGAATTTATCGCAGTCGAGAGTTTTCATTTCGACATTCTTTATAGTCGTATTGATCATGTACCTTTGATGTGAAGATCGATGATTTAAATCAAGGTATTATTAAGCCGTTTTAAGACTACAATCGAAATATTCACAATCGATTGAAACTAATAAGACCGAGAGATCAATTTATCGTGCAGTAACTATAAAAATCAATCAGTCTCTCAACATAGTTTCGGAAATGTTTAACGTTCAAGATGAACACTCATCGATTTGGTAATACACATGACACATTGTAAGCACTATTCATGGGGTTGTGGGGACTAAAATAATATTGAGATTAAAATAATAAATAAAAAATGAGAAACGCGATTAAAGTATTACGAATGTTGTGTAAAAAAATGAAGAAGCTTGTCTACTTTGTTCATTAATAATACTCGAAATAAAATCTGAAGTTTGAGCTCGAACGGTAGGTTTTTGGACATTAACGAAACTTGTAGGTTAAACGCGGCGATACCGCGTTACCTGGCTCTGTCGAATGAACCACCCACAGTGAAGCATCAACTACTAGCGGGCATTTTAAAATCCATAATAGTTTTTTAAACGTGCATAGTATTACAGCCGACAACGCTTTAGCAATAATCACTCGTGCCACTGGCAGAAAATGTCGCTGTTGTCAAGTCTATCGGTTATTTTTTCATAAATGAAATTTCAATAAAAAATTTACATTTAATTGCGACAATCGCAACTATCAATATCATTTGCCGGCGTAGAAATATCGATTTTTCAACAATATTACGAGTCGGAAATTGCCGAATAATAATTTATTTCAAGGTGAAAGTTTATTCGCAAGAGGTTGGCATCTCGCCGAAAGTTCATTGTATTTTCATTGCTACTCTTGCAGCCGAGAAACGGTCGCGAAACTCTTTAAACTCGTAGTTGGATCGAATCGATTTTTTTCCTGATGATATCATTGCATAGCATTGGTTAAAGCGAGAAACGTTAATATCCGCACAGAGATTTTACCGGCGGTACTCTCGGCCTCGCTTGGGTAGCATCAGCTTCGGGCGCGAGCGGTGGTATATGCGAGAAATACAAGACATACACGGAAACCGTTGAAGGAATGTACCAATCGACCAAAAGATCTCTAAACACCGGCATAATCACATTTGTCAATTACAACAGCAGAGTACCGCCAAAAGTCTCGCAGTTGACTTTGGCGCACGAGATTGGTCACAACTTTGGCTCACCGGTAAGAATAAAGCGTATCATATAAAGTTTTAAGTAAATTTCACCCCGTTTTTCCGTACAAACTTTGCCACCCCCCTTCGTTTAGGGGTTGAATTTCGATAAACGCTAAAATACGTGCTTTATTAATTGTGTTGAAGAGCTTTAATACTAAGTTTTCAGTAAATGTTCTTACCGGATTTTTTCCATTTTATATACAAACTTTGCTACCCTTTTTTTCCCCTCAGGGGACATTTCTAAAGACGTGTTTCATTAATTGCGTCAAGAAGCACGCATACCCAATTTCAAGTAAATCCGACCAGATTTGTAAATTTCCACATGAACTTGCCACCCCTTTTCTCCCCTTGGGGGTTGAATTTCAAAAAATCCCTTCTAAGTGGGTGCTTATCTCACAAGCACCCCACTGTCGACATTCCATGTAATTAGCTTCAAGGGTTTTGGCTCCGTGTTGATGAATCAGTCAGGACACGTTCTTTTATATGTATAGATATATAAATTACTACGTTATACATTTAAACATTGCGGTGATTATTTAAGTTGACATAATACTAATTGCAGCACGATTTTCCACCCGAATGTCGGCCCGGTGGCTTGCACGGTAATTACATCATGTTTGCCTCCGCAACGAGTGGAGATCGACCCAACAACAGTAAATTTTCCAAGTGCAGCATAGGCAATATCAGCAACGTACTTGACGCTATTGAGGATAACAAGAAGAGAAATTGCTTTACCGGTATGTAACAATATACATCTATAATTTGAGGGTTCCATGTTCATTTATATTGTTTTTTGATATGTCTTTAACTTCTCGATATCCGTGCTTTCTCCACGTTTATCATTTTAAATGTTTTCCTCACTCTTGTCATCACAATTTCGCATGTTTCTCGAACGAAACAGCGTCCGCCGGTGCTTTTTGCGGCAACAAAATCGTGGAAGCTGGCGAGGAGTGTGACTGCGGGTATGACGATGTCGAGTGCGTCGACAAATGTTGTTATCCACGACAAGTATCCGATGACGACAAGAGTCACAAAGGATGCAAAAGACGAAAGGGGACTCAGTGCAGGTGTGACTTTTGTTCTCTCTCTCTCTCTCTCTCTCTCTCTCTCTCTCTCTCTCTCTCACTCTCTCTCTCTCTCTCTCTCTCTCTCTCTCTCTCTCTCTCTCTCTCTCTCTCTCTCTCTCTCTCTCTCTCTCTCTCTCCCCCTCTCTCTCTCTCTCTCTCTCTCTCCCCCTTTTTCACCATCTTGCCGCGCACACATTTTCATTCTCGTTTAACGATTCTTCTCTTTGTTTTTTACAATCTGAATGAACAGTCCGAGTCAGGGCCCTTGCTGCTCGAGCGAAACATGCCAATTTGTTTCACTGCACGACAAAGTACAGTGCAAGGTCGAGTCCGATTGCAGTTATAATTCAACGTGTAATGGAAGGTCCGCCGAATGCCCGGTATCTTTGCCGAAAGCAAATAAAACTCGATGTAACGAGGGAACACAGGTGAGCACGGAATATTGTATTCGGAAACAACGTGTATCGATGTCTTTGTCGCTCGCCCCAAGTTGATGATGAGATGTTGATGATGAGCTTTTTCTTCAAAATAAAATTCTTCATTCTTTTGCAGTTATGCATAAATGGCGAGTGCACTGGTTCCATATGTCTCGAATGGAATTTAACCGAATGCTTTCTCACAAGTAACATCATACCGAATATCGACAAGCGAAAACTTTGCGAACTGGCGTGTCAGAATGGGACGGATACCAGTACTTGCCGAAGCACAAGTGAATTCGCGAGGAGTGTCGGCTTACCCGACGGTGGTATAAGCCTGCGACCGGGCTCGCCGTGTGACAATTTTCAGGTACGTTACATTTGTCTATTGTACACTTTTGGGTACAACCCGGATGGACTTGTTTTGAGAATACACGATTATGATATCCATTATGGAAGCGTCATTTCTGATTATCTTTTGCAAAGTTTAGAGCTTAGTGGATAGAAATCAGTACCGAACAGTTGGGCGAAAAATGGTGCTTAAGTTAAAATATCGGTAAACCGGGAAATGGAGTGGAAATGGTTCGGACTAACTAGTATATGTTGTGTTTTTTTAATCTGACCAAAAGCGAAAAATGGACCATTCTGAGATCGGATAAAAATCACGTAAGCTGCGGTCCGTCTAGCCTGGAAATTTATAAGAGTCAATTAAAGTTTGAACGTCAACATCGCACCGGTGCGCACCTAAGATCATTGCAAATTCAATCAATTTCAGCAAGTAAATACGTACGCACTGCTGTATGAAAGAAACTCAGGGCCAGTATATCTGAACGTCAACATTGCTTTGAGTATATTGTTAAATATGCAAGCAACGAACTGTTCAGCTGATTTTTCATTTTTGGTATGACGCAGAGTCAAAAACTGTCTGTGATCGATCATATCACATGCGTATGAAAGCGGAAGTAACAAGAGATATCAAGATCGTCATCCTTGTAACAGAATTGCCGCGGCCGAAATCTCGCAGAGGTTATTTCCGTTCAATGCCTGTACAAATAAACCATTTTTATCCGATTGTTTCATTATTACTTGGCGCATGCTTTTGTATTTGTTTTTTGCTGTGACGTCGACTACGGTGAAAAATGAGAATTATCTAGGAGGCGCTGAAGACTGCAATCTGGCCCTCGGAATGACGGCTGATTTTATAGAAAATTACCTTTGGTCTTAACGTGTGTGCTTCATTGTTTGTATTTTTCCATGTGCCAGGGCTATTGCGACGTTTTCCTCAAATGTCGCGCCGTGGATGCTGAAGGTCCTCTCGCGAGATTAAAAAATATGCTTTTTAATAAAGAAACGCTCTTGACCGTCGCACAGTGGATGACGGTGAGTCGAAAAATGTGAAATATTTCGAGACGAAATGCAGTGCAACAACATTGCAGAAATCGAAAAGAAAAAAAAAGAAAACCGCTTATTTTATTTTATATTTATCGAAATGCTGCAGGAATTTTGGTGGGCTGTTCTTCTAATGGGTATCGCATTTATGATATTCATGGGAATGTTCATAAAATGCTGTGCCGTGCATACACCATCGAGTAATCCAAAAAAACCGCCTGCAAGACGTATCAGTGATACACTCAGAAGGCCAATGAATACTCTCAGAAGAATGGTAAACATTCATTACGTCAACATTTAATAATTAATATTTCGTTTACTTGCCCTCAAAGCCACAACTCAATCACAACTTTCATTTGAAACGTGGAATGTGCGGATCACCAAAAAGAAAATGAATAATATTCCATTAGTGGTACAGTACTTGTTTCAAAAAACAAAGCCTCCAAATGGCGAACTTCAAATCCAATAAAAATCTGATAATATAATGGATTACCATGTATCTTTATTCGGCCCTGTAAACGGCATTAAAAATCAGTGGTCTCATTTATTGAAAACTGATTTGGTTGAATACGTTTTTTTTCCTTCAGCGACATCCACACGGTGGAGGAGGTCCGGGACCTCGAAGTATACCACCCAACCAGACTCGCGGGGGTCACGGAACACGGGGTCCCTCCCACGGTTACGGGGAAGGCAGAGGAGCCCAGTATTATCCAAAAGGTAATTCAACCACTCAACGTCAGTTTTTCGAGGAAAAAGAGAATCTAACAATAAGTTCGTTTCAGTGACCGGAGAAAAATATCGCTAATGAGAAAATTGCCGTTTCTAGGGATATTCGATCATTGAGGGCATTAACAAAAAAAAAAGAGTTTGGCCAAATTTCATACACGCGAGTAAATATGATTTATTTCGTACACGGGGTCTGCAAACTACCTTACTGCTACATTCTGATTTTTCCCGATGGCTAGATGCAAAAGAGCAATATTTTTTTTAAATAAACACACCTTTGTTGCATATTTCACATATTTCATACATCAGAGATTTCACGAAATATACATGTCATTGAATGAATTCTTATTCCGAAATCTGTCTTTGCAATGTCAAAGTTGTTCAATGCCCACAATATAAATGACAACGTGCAATGCACTTGGTGCTTCGGTTTCCACGAATAAAGTTAACGATTGTGGTATATTATAAAATATGGAAATGCAAAAAAAATCCACAATACAGAAAAAAAGTGTTTTGCTCAGATTGTCATTGTTGTTCGGTAATCATAGAATCATTCGGCGTCATAAAGTCGTTTTGACAGACCGTAGTGAATGATCGACGTTAGTGTGATGAAGAATAATGGAAAAAATGTTTTTATTGATAAATCAATGAGTGATCGAATTTCCTTAACAATCGTACGAAAAAACTTACTTTATGGAAACTCGCAACTTACATAGGCGTTTTCTCCTTTTCGCATTTCCCGCGCATTGATTGACGCGCATCACTGTACGACACTATCGCTCTATAAACTGCAGAGGTGAGCTTGGGGCTAAGTCTAACATTTGACAGAAGCAAATTCAAGAATCACTCACTCTACGCTTTGTACGATCTTACCCGAGATCTCCGAGCTTCACTCGTACGGATCGCGATCACGAATTTTTACATTTGCTTCTGTCATTTTCATTCGTTCTCTATTGTTTCAAATATATTTTACGTAGTAGTAAAGATCGCATGGGTCCTGAATTACGTTAGAGCGTGCTTTCCACCATCTCTGTTCAGCTATTTTCAACAGTGAGAACAAAATTACAACAACAACAAAAAAAGAACATGCCAAACTCCATTCGCAATTTCTATACTTCGTCATCGAGAGATGGCACCTCTACTTTCGACGAAATAGGGAGCTAAATTTGTTGTTTCTTGGTTTTTGTTTCATCCGTTCTACATCACTCTTGTCCGTTTCCTTTCTCGGTAACTTTCGATTGTTGGAACAAAAATTAACGATTTAATTTGCGCATGTATTGTCGTGAAAGAAAAACGACAGGATGGATGATTATCTTTTTTTTTTTTTTGAATAATTTATAAGCAGGCTATCGCTCGGTTCCCACAGCTAGTGCACCACCAAACGCCCATGCAGCCGGCAACCACAGCCGTTCCAATCACCCAGAATTGTACGCCGGTGCCTATTCGAGCTCTGACGGAAGTGGCAGGGGTGCAGCTTACGAGATGAGACACCATCACAACAAGGTGTGATGATCATAGACTTTCAAGAGCGATGATATGCCTGCAATCGCGCCCCGTGTAGTTTCGTTATCAAGAGGAAAAAGAAGGTGCTCGCATCGACCATGTCACAAAGTCATGGGAATGCGACGACGATGCATTTTTTTCTTAAGTGCAAGAGACGGAGAGAGAGAGAGCCAGGATTACGCGATGAAACTGCGTCGTTTATACGAAACGAGATGTCCAAACGAAATAATGTTTAATTTCTTCCAAGCAAAGAGAAAAAAACGATGAAACAAAAAACTGCCCAAACGCTGGAAGATCGGAATTTTTTATAAGCACATGAGTCATGTTTGTGTGGAACAAATATGAAGATTGGGATATCTCCTACTATTCGTCAAAACACTGAAGTAAATACTCGATACATCCGGTCAGCCGAGGTGACTAGACGAAAATAAATGATTCGCATATCGATCAAAGTCGCGTTTCCACCCCCTTGGGAAATACGATAAAAATGATTATACAAACATGACGTTAAGGATTATGTAAGAAAAATAATCAACACTTCTCCTGTCGACTTTTTTTTTAAACAGGTTGATGCCACGAAGAAACGTATTCTTGTATCACAAAAAAATCGCGGGCCTTCGTACTCCCGTGTACGTTGAACAGTATACAGAAACTCGGTCAACAAAGCGCGCAATGTTAAATTTGTTCGAACTCTAAAAAGTAAAATTTTAACGCACATTTTTTTAATTACGAAAGATGCGTCGATCTTAAACCGCGGATCCAGCATGGGCGTTCAGCGTTACCAAACTATCGCAGGTTATTTGTTTGATCTCTGTAGCATTGTAGTGTGCGTGTGTGTGTGTGCGTGTGTGTGTGTGTGTGCGGGCGCGTGTGCGTGTGTGTGAGGGGGGGGTGTACAAATGCCTGCAATTATATATATATATATATATATATATATATATATATATATATATATATATATATATATATATATATATATATATTTACAGGGTGAGGCACATAGTGTTACAGAGCAATAGCACTCAAACTAATGATCATATCCAAAAATGTTTCAGACAAAAGTTTCAGTGTTCGAGAAGGCCGCCATACTGGACCACTCTATTTTTTTATCGTTGGAGGCGCTCAAACCACGTCAACGTCAACTCCACTTTTTTAAATGGAGTGGAACATTTTTTTTCAACGATCTTGTGGTGCACCTCAAGCCGCATAAAAAAAACATTTGGGGGTCAAAGTCGTTCAAGGTCAGTATTGATTATACAAATCTAAACGACTTGGATCACTACCAAATATTTGGTAGTGATCCGAGATATTTAGATTTGTATTTCATTTTAATAGGTGACCTTCAATGACCTTGAACGACTTTGACCCCGTAATGTTTTTTATGCGGCTTGAGGTGTTCCGCAAGATGGTTGAAAAAAATGTACTATTCCATTGAAAAAAGTGGAGTTGACCTTGACGTAGCCTCAGCGCCTCCGCCGATAAAAAAACATAGGGTGGTCTAGTATGATGGCCTTCTCGAACACTGAAACTTTTGTTTGAAACATTTTTGGATATGATCAATAGTTTGAGTGCTATTGCTCTGTGACACTTTATGTGCCTCACCCTGTATATATAATTACAATTTAACGATAACGGTATTATTCTTATACTAACGTTTAATAGCCAATTCAAACGAACGAGTTTGAGAAAGGGATGAGCGAGCGAACAAATGAAAAGAATAATGGAACAAACAGAATTTTTATTGAAAATAGTCTTATGATTATTATTAATTGTACTTCTTTTTATCATGTTCAATTACTGATATTGCTAACCGTTGCATATTGTCGTTTTTAATTTAACAATAGACCATAGCGCAAGAACAAAAAAATCGTAATACTAACAAACAATTGAACATTATACGATAATATGTATTGTTTGTCTTATAATGCAATAGCGGGAAATGTACGGCCGATGCGCTTCACGCAACAGCCATGGCGGACCAAAGAAGGAGAGGGAGAGAGAAAGAGAGCGAGCGAGAAGTAGAGAAAAAAAGAGAAACACTTTTGCGGGTTTTGATCAGTTTCTGTGTGGGACACGTTTCACATGTATGCGAATATATACAGACGACCCGTTTCTGATTGCATAACCCAAATGAATCGCGAAAATAAAATCGTGTCACAAAACTTTTCTATCCTAAGACGTGTCTGGAGAGTCACATCGCCACTTTCATGGCAGCGTTTATGATTTTAAATTGGACCTCGAAACATAGCTGTTTATCAAACGAATTTAAGAAAAAGAAAGAAAAAAATCACCTCTCACGCTTGAATAATCGCAGAAGTTATCCGACTAACGTTTTAGTTGGCGTAAGTACCGATGCATGGGACTTTAATTTCACGCGCACACAGGGCTATATTAAAAGGGCACACCCAAGTAGACTGTGGAAAAATTGGCGAATTTCGGGAATTATTAACTCAAAAACTATTTGGCTGATTTCATCTAAGTTTGTTTCATTCGAAAGTATAAATATTGACATATATTGACAACAACAAAAATTTCATGAATGTATATTGAATAGGGGCGCTGTTATTGTGGCCGGCGCTGGAAGGTCTGCGGTTCCCATGATTTCGTGCGGTTGGTTGATCTGGAAAAAACAAAATTGGAAAGGATTCTTAAATTGTAATGCATCTTACGCATCTTACGCATCGTAAGATTTGAAAAAAAAATCCACAAAATGGGGTCTGATTAAAATTTACATTTATTTTTCAACCTAAGTTTGCGACTTCTGGCTTAAAAAGAAAATTATGCTGGTAAAAATAATCCTACGTTCCGAAGTAGAAAACCTATCCGGAAATATTGTGTCAAAATTTGGAGGGAAATGCTCAATCCGTTTTACGAATATTTTGGGAACCGTCTGTGAAAAGTATATTTCGAGATAATCGTGGTTGAAGTTTGGGAAAACAATGCCACGCTTGGTGCCTCGGTCGCTCGTCCACTTTTCGGTAAATCACAGATAACTTTTACAATTTTTCGAACATCTGGATAAAATTTGCGCGCGATATTCTTCATACTCAAAAGTTGAAGAATTTTTATGAAAAAATCCATTTTTCCAAAGACAAATTTGAATTTTTTTCCCCCAAAAATTCCTGATCATTCCATAACATATGATATTATATATTTTAAAAACGTTTTTTTACTTTACCGTTAATCCGCGATTCGAGGACCATAAATTAGGCCCTCCCTTCACTGGTTGCGTTGTAAGTTAGCATTTCGGCGCTAGTCGCGCGTTACGCATCTTCAATCTCGAAATACTGCCCAGCGTTTCTTCCCAAACCCCAACAACCCAAACCCCAACAACAAAACCCAAACAAAGCCAAATCACGTTGTTAAAACGTCTCATTTGAATTTTGCGCGTATCCTCCAACGCAGCAGCGTTGTAATCACTCTTCTTAACTTGGGTCTCCCCAAATTGGTTCTTTAGCTTTGGCAACATCGGAACGAAGAGCGGGGTTGTGGTGGTAGTTGTTCAATGTATTATTAGCTTCAGCTTGCTGCCAAGTACACCATGGACACATTGTCCTGGTGGACAATCGTCATGCTGTTGCCTTCTGGCCGGGTGACGTAATGTGGGAAAATATGGCCATGCTCGTTTTTTTCACCTTCGCCATATCATCACTATTCCTCCAAGGCCTTTGGAATTTTTCTTAAGGCAGTAGTCTGCTTTAGAAGCCGAAAAAAAGCGTTTTTTCAGCAATTTTTTTGAAAGGGAAGGAAATTATTGCGGTAAACGAAATTTTGAGACGATAGTGTATTATATTCAAGCTTTAAAAAACAATTTTTATTATTAAAAAATATTGAAATTTTTCAAAGTTGTAACGATTTTTCTGGGGCGCCTGGAGTCTGCACTTGTAAATCGGTGCCGGTGATGGAGGTCGTGCGATGCATCTGAAACAGTCGAACACAATTTTTTTTTAGTTTTTATAAGTTCCTTTTCTATATGAACTAAAAAAATACCGAAGGAATGATGAAATTCGAAATTTTTTCGAAGTTTGAAAAAAGAATTCACTTTTTTTGAAAAAAAAAATTCACTTCAAGTTGCAAAACAAGTAATTTAAATAGTACTTTTGTCCAACTTTTATAGTTCAAATAGAAGATGATTTAATACTGAAGCTAGATCACTTTGATTTTTTTCGATCGGACATATATTGTTTTTGCTATCGCCGGCACCGTTTTCTAAAACTTGTGAAAATGAAAACTCGAGAAAACGGGCTTTAAAGTTTTCGGTCCAAAAAAATATGTTTTTGGATACTTACACTAATTAGATGTTAATCAGCTATCCCCGGGCCATACAATAATCCTTCCTCTTCTTCAAATCGATTTTTTGAAGGCTGTAAAGCAGGCTACTGCCTTAAAACGTCCAAGTCTGATCGTATCGTACGGTCTTGTTCGGATTCATAATCATTCTTGGGACGTTTTAATCTTCCGGGCCGATCTTTGCAAATCACCTTACTCGCTTTATCTGCTCTCGTCAATTTGCTATTACGATTACCTTTTCCGCGATCCATTTTACACCATGAATTCCACAACACTAGGGTGCGCACGATAAAAAAAATCTCACTGCTGCACGATTGATGATCGAATGACGCTCTCGACAAACCGTTAGAATTCGCGAGAAGGGTCCGACCCCTCGTGCCTGCTAGACAGAAGGCTCTGGGCCAGGCAACGCGCCGGGTCACACGCCCGCTCGGCCGCAATCCACCAAATCGCCCATAACCTTTACAGTCTTTCGAATATTCACACGCAATATACTCAACTTTAAAACGAGCGAAAAAAAATCGAACGAAACATTTGTCTTTACCTCGGTGTGCCCCCTTAATGATCGCCCAACGAAATCGTAAATCTTTTGTAGGACACATCCTTCGATCCGATTTCATGTTCGCGACTTGGGACGTGCGGTGAAAATGGGAAATACTGTGTTTATGTGTACGTGGGTGCGTGCGTGTGTAATTGTTATTAACATCATTATTTATGTCCTCGTCTTTCCATTCGATTCACAAAGTGGCGTTTCATACACCCCACCTTCCGTTATCGGGGTTACCGACAAATCGAATTGAATGATCATAAAAATCAGTGACGCCACGTCGCTCAGTCGCATTTCAAATACATCCATTGATGGCACGAATGTCATCATGACCTGCCTCCTTTATTTATCGATATACTGACCATTTTATTTATCGATATACCGATCAGTATACAATTTCATGAAAGTGGTATATTTTGAAAACGGTTTTTATTAGTTTTCATATAGAGGAATAGGGGCGTCTTTCCGTGTTCGTGCTGAAGAATACACATAGATCAATGCAGTCGTCGTATCACACCACATTTTTTCGAGTGTATTCCACTTATGCAATGAATTTTCATATCGATCAATTAAGAGACCCGTAATGAGAATGGAATGAAATATTTTTACATGTTATCAAATTCAATGTTAAATCATTGCGAATAAACTATGACAATTGGGTTTAAATATCTCATTATTGAATTTGAAAAAGTTTGTTTGAAACGCAAACGAGCGTCGGAGAGAATCTATCATTCTATACATAAGCTTTAAAATAAATTTCGAAGATCTTTTTCTTTGAGTGAAAACGATCGAAAATAGATCTACTTGATAGAGGCAATGAATGGAAAACTTGCCATTTGTACTATTGCTTTCCTCATCGACCACATACGTATTTCAGAACGAACAAGGAAACAAAAGCGTAGGCTTAAAAGTGTTTAAAAAAATGCACTGTCTTTGACGGTAGTTTTGCCGTCACCGCGCACCCATACATTGACTTTAAATAAAAGGAATAAATTGCGAATTGTCGTTTTTTTTTTTTAATACACAATGTTACTCGACCATTTTCAGTCAGTGATAGGGGGTATTCTTAATGAAGAGGCAAAAGGGATAGAACAAAGAATAATTCCATTGGGATAGATAACCTACCTAACATGGTTTTTATCTCGTCACACAGTTCGTTAATTTTAAGAAGAAAACAGAAGGTGTCATACCGGATCAATTGACTCTTTTTTCTATACATATCCTGCGGATATGGGTTGTCTCTGGCTTGGCTATATCGTTTTTCATCCTTAAGATTCATGGGCTCGAGAGTGTGAAATAATGAGGGCCTTCCGTAAGGAAGAACGATTGATACTATCATAACGGCACGGTGAAGAAAACAAAAAAATCTTTCGAACGAAAGGAGAGTGCTTTTATTAGGGGTGGCTAGGATAATGCACATAGCCGGCTAGATCGCTGTACTCCGAGTTTGCGGGTCATGTTAAAAATGTACAATAGACGCAATGTGATTATCAGAGTGGAACGTGTGAGGAAATAATCATAGCGAGGCAACGTCAAGAGTCATCCAGGGCGCGTGATCAATTCAAAATCGGGAATGGCGTCTGGTGGTGAACTTCGTCCGAGCTAATAACGAGGGTAGTGGCCCCTAAGTTATGACAATTTGAGTATCCAGCATAAATGTATGCTTGTACAGCGGGCTAGAAAATCGGTGTGCTGGTCTAGTGGTTAGCGCGCTTGCCTCTGAACCAGTACATCGGGAGATCGTGGGTTTGAATTCCAGCCTCGTAGTCTCGAATAAAAATAAATACGGGCGTGACGTAGCTCCAGTTCTACACGGATGCCGCGCACACGGACCGGTACGTGTGTGCGTCGTGTGTGTATGACTGTGGCCTATGATTTATTTCTCGACAAAACGCCACTAGCGCCGAAAGTGGGAAGCGAACCTGGGACCGGCTGTATTGGTATAGCTTTTCCACAGTCTCCCTATACCCATGGCAGATATGTCATGGTGAATGCGATACAGAGGGGGTAGTCGGCCGCGGCCGCAAGGTGGGGATGTGAAGTGGAATATGGTGGGGAATGTAATAAGGGGAAGGACCCTGTACAAATGGAAGCTATAATAAAATTTTTTTTTTAATTTTGCGGGATAGTAGAGATCAGTGTGGCTGCATATTGGACCCCGGTCATTTGGGCGACAGGAGACTCAGGCTAGCCAGATGCCTTACATTTCGCCTCCTTACTACCGCTCGTATAATCGCCATGACTGAGAAAAACCCCCCGTTACAAAGCCCGAAACCAAAAACTCCTGCTACGGAGTTTACGACATGGCCAGGCGCGTTTAATCCTGCCACTTTATTCCACAGTTTACTGCTTATTTTTGCAATAAGGTTGCTCGGGAAATATTTTGAAAAGTGCAATGAAGCGGTACGCAGTTGCAGTCCGGTTGAGCGTGAGCTGTCAATGTTTCGAGCCAAATTGATAATAAAATTAACTCTTCGGTTGACAACAAACAAACAAAAACGCGTTCAATGGCAACCGAAGCAACGTCGATTTTTCTATAATTGATTGCCCTCACTGAACAAAAACTACGCGAAAGAGAAGCGCATACATTACTTTACTGTGAACGGAACGTTTCTATTTTTCACACGTAATTATGTGATACCGTCGGATTTTTTGGATAAGCTGTAAAATAGGGTTATCCGTTCGATATGTGGGCAGTTGGTGCTTCCTATGCTTCGGCTGGATGACTCTATGACTATGTGAAAGAAGAATGACAGCGAGATTTTTCTTTGCTATCCACGCCCCCGTACGCGTGTGCGACTTCGTACGTGTGCAATTGCGCGTGTGAACGCGACAACGGATGCGTTTAACGAACGTTTGGCGTTTGAGAAGAAAAAAAAAGCAATGTTGGGATTACCTGTGTAAATAATAACTGACATTATACATAAACGATTGATTATAAAACGTAATTATAATGGTAAATAAGAATAAGGATACTTGTTTTTATATCAGATCTGTATTATAGCGGGATATTATTCTGTATTTTGTAACTAAGAACGGAGAAGATTGATGAGCAAAAAAGATTTTTTTAAAACGATCTTCTATGCTGTTGTTGTATGTGTGGTTACGCGAGGGCCAGGAAAAAAGACAACTTTTCATCCAATAGTAATACCGATCACTTTTTTGAGATTACAATCCACGATAGAGATAGCTAAAGCATCACGAAACACCCCAAGTCGATGTCGACCTTTTGTCAGTGCATTTCGTACGCATCTCGAATGCATCGTATTGGATTCCAGAATTCCTTAGCCAAGGTTATTGTTTTTTTCTCCAACGAATAATTCACGTCCTCAATCTCCCAATCCCGATCAACATATCGTGATAAGTACGAAGACATTCCAAGTTTCGTTGATTTTTCGCCAAAGAATTCGTACATAGCCAAATTTATTTGTTTAAAATGTAGAAGAATACTGAGCGGCGTTCATTGAATTTTTCACAATTTTAGCAATTTCGTCAAGAAACCTTCTTACTTTCCGAACGGAAAATTTGAGCAAAAAAATATATTTCCGTGTTATCGCAGACATCACATTTTTCTTAATAAGTTGCCATATTTATGTAATAGTACCACCATTTACGCACTGGTGTCAGCGAATAAAGTTTTTTTTTAAATGTTGGTCCTTTTATCGCCCGTTTACGTAGCAAGGTGGTGCATTAGCTATCTCAATATGGCCGAGATCACCAAAGTTTGGTAGAACGGCTAACACAATGAATCCAGTTAATTGTCTTGAATTTGCCCGTCAACGACTAACGTTCGCCGACGCAGCTGTGGCTGACGACGAAAGGACGAAAAATGTAAACGAAAACGGCACCAAACTGTGTAAATGTTTAAACATTCATCGTAGTCGCAACGAGAGTCCTCAGCACCATTCAAGGGGATCATACAGATTTTATTGCAGTGGCTTTCCGTTAGACTGGCACACTGGAAATAATTTTTACACATTTGTACAGTCTCAATAAGAAAATCATACAGATCTTTTCAAGTTAAAAATAGACAATTTCAGCGCGAACTGCCAATTTTTTTGCCGCTATTGATTCGGCTGTTTTTAAAGCTGCGATATTGACGTTGGGGCTATTGTCTCAATTTACAAAACATCCCACACTGCCAGGCCATTTGTCGCCTATTGCGTTTTCTGTTATCCAAAATTTTGTAAAGCTCGAGTTATCCTCCATTGGCTTCCAAGACACTGCCAAGCAGTTTCCAAACGCTGTATGTACATATCTCGAGCTCTTGTTCCGACGATGCATTGTCTACAGACTGATTTCGTTAGTTATTAGCCATACTTGACCCCACTCTGCCCTGTCTGTCTCATTATTTGTTATTTCGAGCAAACACACACATAAGACATCGTTTCTCCCGATCACAATTATTCTTTTCGATATAAATTACAATCTTTAGAAATTATTTATTAATTTCCCATCGGTCAGGAAAAATTCATTGTAAATGAGGAAAAAATAGTGATAATTTGGTTTATATTCAATTTGACCAGCAGTTTGTATTTTTTCCGATGCAGAATACCTATTTAATAAACAAAAAATATATATATACCTATATTATTTTTCGAATATTTTGAAATATTCATAGCCACCCGAATCAAAGAGAATGTTAGCATTGGAATATTTCGAAATCCGATGTCAATTTAGAAAATTAGTAACCATTTTGGTGATAATTGGTACATTCTGTTTAAGAGGACGGCGCGGACTGTCTGAGCCGACACGAGTGCGAAAGAGATAGACGTTTAACAGATTCAAAGCGATCCCCTTTGATGACTGACATCTTGGGCAAGAAGAAAATGTGCCCCTTGCTCTCTGTGTGAAAGACGAACAGCGGCTGCCTCTTTGTTTAATCGAAATGTAATCCGTCTAGGAGAAAACTTGGCCGCAGGATTTTTAGCGATTCGACCTGTGAAACCCCATCCTAAGGTTTGAAAAAATTATATTTATACGCCGAGCCACGTTACAAGCCAAATTACCATGTATGCGGTTTGTGAATTGAATGGGGCAAAACTCTCGTTGTTAATTAGAATATCAATTGCGTGCGAAGTAATCGACGATGAAGGATTTTTCCTCACTACGTGTCCCCTCAGAGCCCCCCCCCCCCCCGACCCTCCTTCCAAACTCTATTAATCTGTGCTTAGGCTTCTCGTTCCAATTGTGACGCGATGCACTATATACCCCCCTCCCCCCTCCCCACACATCACTTGTACATATTGTCAAAGGACGAAGAGAGAAGAAAAAAGGAACAAATTACATATTATATTTTTTCTATCGATCCAAAAAAACGTGGTGACCTATCGACATCGTGCATCCGAAATTATTTCGAGCTAGTGATTTTTTTTCTTCCTCTTCGTGCATCACATTTTTGTATATTAATTAAAGAAGGCTGTTTTTTTTCCAATGGCATAAGAAAAAAACGTGTTACATGGATACCATAAGACACGAAGTGGCCTTTGCATGCTACAATGATCCCATTCGTATCTTTATTTGTTTTTGGATACTTGCAATAACAGGTCAACCATGTTGACAAATGACTCGTACACCCTATTTATTGCGCATACTGACCAATTTCCGGAACCTAGCAGAAACTACTTTCACATTTCACCCTTGCCCCTCAACTCCGAATGGTTAGGACATGGCGTGTTTAAGGATATTATGAATAAATAATTAATAAATAAAAAAAAATGATTGTGAATCTCTTTTGTGCTACGTTAATGTGATTATAAAAGAAGAGGAAAAATACTGTAAAGAATTAAATAAAGCATACATTTTACATTTATGATGTACTTTGGCTGTTCAAGAAAAAACTATAAATATGACATTACAGGCTTTTTTTACACTTTCGCGGTGAATAATCCTATAAATTCCGAAACAAACCGATAAAAACCGGTTAAAGCTCAGATTAAAGTGAATTGCACGGAGTGCAGGTACAAAATTTCACCGTCGGTGTCAGTGCGATGACAATTGACCGACCAGTATAGCTATAGCCAGATCACAAGGTGAAAATGACCGCGACACTTCGAGGAATAAAGAATACTCTTATTTAAAAAACGCAATGAAAGAAGTGATTAATCGTAAAAAAAAAGTGAAAACGGTCTTGTTAACGTAATTGCTGTAATAGCGGACAGAGAAGAGCTAAAATCGGAAAGATGTAAAAAAAGAGAGAAAAATTCATTCACGGATGTAAATAATGACCATTGAGATTGGTACTTTTTGAAATCACAAGTTATTTAAAATTTGAATTTACTAATGAAGGATAATTGGGGCGGCCTCAGTTTTCTTCTAGTCCTATTTTTTTTCGTGAAAACCTAACAATCTCCGATTTCTTTGCTATTTTGCGGAATTTTCGTCAAACAAATATAATCCTTTTGTTTCGAGATAATTTATTTTCTTTCTGTGCACCGAGAACATTTAAGTCACTATGCTAGGCTTACATTCTACATAATATTGGTTTATTAATACGAGTACATGTAAGTCACTTAACTGCACTCGCACAAATCGAAGCTACCCCGCTGATAGAGGGCAACTGACTCACTGACTACTGAATTTTTACGCATTCGAAAGGTTATTTGGTAAACGATATTGTTCAGCTTCTTTTTCAAAACTACCCTTTTTAGTAAAAAAAAAGTGTATTTTTAAAAATAAACTGTTAGTTCATTTTCTCGTTAAGGTTGTTATGGGGTTAAGTCAACATGTTACCACCGAGCTGAAATTTTTTCTGCAACTTTATAACCTCTTTGCTCATCATCCCGACTAGAAATGTTGCTACGGGGCAGACTAGAGCTGCATCCGGCATACCGTATCCCGTACCACGGCACGGTACAGGCTGCCGGATCAGAGCTTCACCGGGCGTGAAACGCTTTTTTGAATCTGGCCATGACGCGGATACCGGTAATGTAACTGATCCGTACATCTTTTCAGGCTCTGATCCGGTTGCCGTATCTATGCCTGAAATGAAAAGAATCCCAAAATTACGAATAAAAAAAATTCTGGTAGTATTTTTTGTTTCCATATGCGTTATTTATGATTCTGCCTATATGATAATTGGAAGAAAACATATTCTGCCTCGTTGAAGTTTTTTACCTCCCCTCGGAATTGAACCACGTCTTCTTATTCTAAAGCTGAGCGCGCTACCTATTTAGCCATTCCAACACTTGTGTAAACTCCTTTTTTTCCTTGGGTATTATTATCATTCTAATTCTATTCTAAAAAATGTCAATAATTTTATCCATGGGGTTGAAGATTGCATCGCGGCAATGTAACAATAATTCTGTTTCAACCGGATTTTTACTGAATATTTAGGCTGTGAAAAGAACTCACACGTTTTCACATATTGTCATTAGCGTGTTACGACCGGAATTTGCAAAAAAAGGCTTTTGATGATTTTGTAAAAGAAAAATTATTTGTACTAATGAAATTTTATTGATTTGATTTGATTGATTACCTTTTGATGATGACAAAAATAAACGAATGAAAAGGGAAGAAGAAAAAAGCGTTGCATTCCCACGATACAAACTGTAAATTTATTTTTATTCGTTCTTTGTATCTTAATTTGATGATGACGGCGTCCGCATGGACACCATATTACTTTAATTAGAATCTTGCCGAAATTATGCACGCAGCAACTCAGTTGTTTACTTTGATGGCCCCGAATAAGGTTATCCGGTAGACATGCGGCGCAAATCAGACATGCACTTCGAAGTGCATGGCGGATTGGCACCGGATGTCTACTGGATTAGCCAACCTCGGAGCACGGATGGGAAAAGGAACATCGATCAGGCCGTGGACAGTTAACCGTAACAGAGCCATGTGAGGGACGCGTTGCGAGTCGTCTGACGTAGACCTGATTGATGCTGCTTCCTTACCTCGGTATCTGGGTACTACTGATGCGGCGGAAATACGGCGCCGATCAGGCACGGACTTCGCCGCCGTAACAAGGTCCTCGCAACATTACCTGATTCAGGACTGATCGGTTTGTCTTTGTTACACCCGTTCTCCGGATTCACTGATCCAGTAAATATCCAGCACAGATCAGGCGGGCGCTTCTATGGCATTCCGGACCGTATCTTCAAACCGGCCTGATCAGTGATCCGGCTGCCGGAACAACATTTCCAGTCGGGCATGATGCGGCGGAAATACGGCGCCGATCAGGCACGGACTTCGCCGCCGTAACAAGGTCCTCGCAACATTACCTGATTCAGGACTGATCGGTTTGTCTTTGTTACACCCGTTCTCCGGATTCACTGATCCAGTAAATATCCAGCACAGATCAGGCGGGCGCTTCTATGGCATTCCGGACCGTATCTTCAAACCGGCCTGATCAGTGATCCGGCTGCCGGAACAACATTTCCAGTCGGGATCATGTGTAGTTCGAATACGATCCACAGTACCGTTTTTCAGAAGAAAAAAATCGGCAACTCGACGCATTTTGTGGGCTAATTACATTACGCTTATGGAAAACTCCCGATCATTTTTCAGTACATTATTGATATCTGCTCCCTAGTGCAAATTGTTCTCCAAATTTTTCATAATTTCTCATATTTTAGTCGTATTTGAGATTTTTGGAGAAAAAATGATTTAAAACAGATTCAAGTACTGGTCTATTTCCCAAAAACACATTTTTTTTACTGAAAATTCATGATTTCCGATTTTTCCCGGAAATTTCTCTTTTTTCCTATGACCCGAGTGTCATAGGAATCCGCAGTCCTCCGGATTCATACGGCTGTGGAGATATTCGGAGAAAAGTTAAAGATGAAAAGAAATGAGATTTTCGTAATAAAACTTATTATTATTTTTTTTCCCTATGACCTGAGTGAACGGCTGCGGAGATATTCGGAGAA
Source organism: Ophion ellenae (assembly GCA_963210295.1). Lineage (NCBI taxonomy): Eukaryota > Metazoa > Arthropoda > Insecta > Hymenoptera > Ichneumonidae > Ophion > Ophion ellenae. The sequence goes on along the minus strand of OY723389.1, from coordinate 3,607,168 downwards.
AATTTAAAGATGAAAAAAAAAAGATTTTCGTAAAAAAAACTCGTTATTATTTTTTTTCCGGAACTTTTTCTTTTTCCTATTGAGTGAACGGCTGCGGAGATATTCGGAGAAAAGTTATAGACGGAAAAAAAGAGAGTTTCGTGAAAAAAAGTTATTACATTTTTTTATCCCTCATAATTCTGAGAAATAATTAATTTCCGAAATTTTTGCAAACGTTATTTTCGTTAAGGGGTAACACCACTGTAACGACCTCGCACGTAGCGTTTTAGACAAATTGAGGTAATTATTAAGCATATATTGAAGTATATTGCAAAAAAAATGTATGGGAAAATATTACAAAATGGCGACACTGCAGAAAATTCTTCCGAGGCATGTTGAACTTAAGGTGCTCTGCGGTACGCAGTATAACTTGTGCCAATTTTAATCTGGGCAAAATATTTTTTTTATTCAATCTAGATGAGTGTACCTAGTGAAGCACGTAGGGGATTTTAGAAATATTGATTTTTGAGTAATTGCCGAGTATTTGACTAAAAATGTTCAATTTTTTTAAAGACATTCATTTATTAATAAATATTGTTTAAATTAACTTATCGAAAATCCCCTACTTGGTTCGGTAGCTACACTCATGTAGACTTAATAAAACAAAATTGTTTTTTTTTAGATTAAAATTGACACAGTTATACTGCGTGCCGCAGAGGTTCGACATGCTTCGGAAGAATTGCTGCAGTGTCGCCATTATAGCAATATACTTAAATATATGCTCAATAAATACCGCAAGTATTATTTGTTTATCACATTTTCTTCCGCCAAAAAAAATATTAAAAAATACGCTTCCTGTGAGGCCGTTACAGTGGTGTTACCCCTTGAAATCTTCGTTTTTTAAAATTCGTTGGCCAGAATATTTATCAAAAATGCAGTGATATAATAATAAATGCAGATTCCAAAGTACGATTATAGAAAGGTGCATTGAAAAATTTGTATCCCATGCAGTTACTATATATATTCGTGCCAATATGTATATATATATCAAATAAGAAAAACGAAATCTCTGTAAAACAGCTCTTTTTATTCATATTTATTTAAAAAATATCAATTTTACAACACAAAAAGAAAGAAGAAAAACATAATTGTAATATTTAATTTTTTATACGGTTAGTATACATTACGTTTACGTGATTGCGAATATTGATATTAAATTGCGTAACGTTTACGCGAGAATCGTATGATTACTTAAACATTTTAATCAAAATGGTAATTCGTAAGATAATTTATAATAAATAGCCGCGAAAATGTGGTGATGCGATAAACTTATTTACGAGTCACACATACAGCCAAATGGTATCTTGACTACATATCGTTTATCATCAACTCGGCAAAATATAAAAGGTCTCTTTAGATGGTGTGGTTCGTACACTTTTAAATTATTGTTTTCTTCGGAACAAACATAAATATAACTAACCTTAGGCTTATTTGATGAATTCCGGAACGATTCAGCATGAACAATATTAATAAATAAAATAGTTTTTTCTTCGTTCTCATGAATGATCTTACAAATTTTGTCTATTAATTCTATTAAAGTTCTATTAAGTCTATTAAAATATTGTACTTTTTCTATTAATAAATATAACTGATGAACGGGTAATCATGCATTTTCATTTTGTTAGTTTGCGTTACTTGATAACTGGAGGAAGTATAATTTGAGCAAACAAAAAGTAGGAATTAATTTTTTGTTTCATATAATTTCCGAGATTTTCCCGTGATCGTAATTAAAATGATGAAATATTCGGAAAAATTCGAAAAAATTCAAAAGAATTCGGAGAAATTTGGAGAAACTCGGATGTTTGCGTAAAAATAATTGTCCGAAAAACTCCGAATTCTTCATATTTGTTCCAATTCATAGAAAAAATTGGAAAAAAATCGGCGTTTTTCGGAAAAAAATTTGCACTAGGGCTAGGTGAATGGTACCACGGAGCCGTACCAATATTATTGGTACTTATTCCCTTAATTAGTAATAATTACTTAACATTAATGTGATAACTATGTACAGTAATTAGACATTTCTAGGCAAAGACAAAATAACGCGGATTTTTTTCATACATTCATTTTTTCAGAATATCGGAAAACTATTAAAGCTTTTGATTTCTTCGAGATTATAGACAGCTTTAGTACACACTTTTTCTTTCTAACGGAATTTTTCTTACTCGGACCGATATTCATTTTTGAAAGCTCCTTGGGCCGATATTGAGGTTACGAACGCGGCGCATATGTCGCTAACTTCGCGACCAACGAGACCACAGTCTTACATACAGGTCTGGAAACTCTAATGCTGGCAGCCGCGATCAGGGGGCCTATTATTGCACCTCAAAAACAGTTGAAATGTTAAGAAATCGGTCAATTTCACGTTAGATTTTATTCTTCATCCTGTGCTTCAAAAAAGATCCAACAAAGATTGCAATTGATCCAACAATGACCAACAAACGATTTGTCATAATAAAAAGCTTGGGTGTTGATTTCCGTGGGCCATTTTCACAGAGGTGGCCTATTACGGTTTTCGGTTGAGACATGGAGGCTAGAGTGGAAGGAGTCCGATCTGTGCATTTCAAAGTGGCTACAAAAATGTGGTCAAACAGGGATGGCGCCACTATCTTCAAGACCTCGAGAAGTAAGCTGAGTATCGATGTTGTGTACGAGAGATGGAAGAGGATCGAATACGCATCCTAGGCTCCATGGCAAATACAGTAGAACCTCGCTTATCCGAGGTAATGTGGGGAGAGGGTACCTCGGATAAGTGAATTCTCGGATAATACGGAAAACAGAAGCAATATAGGACTATTCCACGCATAGGCGTTGTTTTATCCGAGATTATGCGTATTATCCGAGGATAATACGGAGGACTCGTATGAGTTAGGTGACTCGGATAATGCGGAATGTCGGTTAATCGAAGGTCGGATAAACGAGGGTTTACTGTACCAACAAATACGATACTATACACATAATATTCGAACAATCCGAGAATTGTTAAAATCGATTTATCGCGACAAACCAGCCTTGATGTTGACAAAAGCACAGCTATTTTCTCTCTAAAACATTGAAGCATGTTTTTATCTTGAAAACATTGAAGCAAGAAATATCTCTTCGACTTTATATTGTTATTACGGAGTTTTTCTTAAAGCGAAATATAACTACTGGCTAATTTTTTAAATTTCTTGCCTCAATGACTAATTGCAATTTCTTTCATGTGATTTTTCTTTAATTTTCATTCAAATATGCGAGTTTTAATACAAAATTTTCATTCAAAATTGCGAGTTTTAATACAAACAGATAGCAAAGCATTGTTCCTTGACTAGGAATAATTTACCATCATATTGACCCGAGTAAAATATGTATGCAAGAATTTGAAAAAATATTATTTAAGACGTTTTCCACCGTTCGTTGTACAAGAAAACAATACAGGGCAATTTTTTAAATTCCTTACGGCAATGAGTAATTGCAATTCCTTGTGTATGATTATCTTTTAATTTTTAGTGAACCCTAAAACTCATGACTGGGCGCGGGTCGCACCCCAATTTTTATGCAAAAAATGACGTTTTTGCCGTTTTCAGTCTTCAAATGGATTGTTCACTAATGGAATGTTAGTTAAATCAGATGGCTCGCACACTATTTATTTTCTTATGAAAATACGAAGAAATTGAGGTATGATTAAGTCCATTTATCCCCGTAGGACCGGTTTAATGACAAAGAAAAGCAAGGGGTGCATATGCACTTCAGTCATGCGTTTGACGGTAAAAAAAGAAGTCGTGAGTAGTTGGGTTGAATATCGTTATCATAAGAATTATTGTGTTACCGCCTGCTGTTTGCGAGTTTTTTATATAAACAGATCGCAAAGCATTGTTTCTTTGGCAGCAAGGATTATTTTACCGTCGTATTTACCTAAGAAAATAAAAATTTATTAAAGAAACAACAGCATCAGTGTTGTTTAAGACATTTTCTACCGTTCGTTGTACAATTAAACACTGTTATAATGAAAATATTTTTCTATCACTACGTATGGCATTAATGTGATTTTCGACCTTTTTCGCCGTTAATTATGTAACTAATGCATATTGTTCTATGGGCATTGCTATATTTAAAATATTCTTCTATCTTTACGCATTTACGGAGATCTGTCTGGTATATTTCATTTTACATCTCTCTCCCACTTCTCAAGTATTATTCTGCCTCATACACAGCTCACTTCTCATTATTTATTTGTTCCGTCTCTGTCATACGCAGCTCACTTCTCGAGGTCTTAGCAATAGTGGCGCTATCCCTGTTTGAGCATTTTTTGTAGCCACTTTTTTCAAGGCTGATCGTTTTATCTTGAATCTAAAGGAGTTAAATATGTTTATTAGATCAGAGCGCTTTAAATTAGAGGATTCGAGAAGGGTCACGGGTTTGATTTTTCCCGATTGTTTCATGGCATCAATCGATTGAGAGGATGCTAATTATTTGATCCCAATACACGAGAACAGCAGGAAATATCTGCGCTTCTCTTTCCAGGGTTCTATTTTTCAGTTTACCTGTTTACCTTTCTGCTTATGTACAGCCCCGTTCATTTTCACGAAGGTTCTCAAGGCCCCAGTAAAGGTTCTAAAAACTAAGGGAGTGTCCTTAGTTATTTATCTGGATGATTTTATTATCATCGACAGGAGCAGACTGAGATGTTCTCAGAGGGTATCGCTTTCTTGCGAATTTCTAGTATCGCTTGGGTTCAAGATAAACATAGAGAAATGTTCCCTGACCCCTTCAACGCTATGCAGATTCCTGCGGTTTAACATTAACTCTCGAGACTTCACAGTGGAGTTGCCTAGAAATAACAGAGATAATTTGCTCAATCTCGTGTATTCTTTCCGGAAAAAATGGTCGTGTACAACACTAGAATTATCTCAGTTGATCGGGAAATTGATAAGTCCCTGCTCGGCTTTTGACTATGGTTGGCTGTACACGAAAGCGTGTAAGACATTTAAGATAGCCAGCCTAATAATAAGTCGCTACAATTATGCAGCAAGGATAACCATTCCGGCTTAATTACGGCCAGATTTGGAATGGTGGGAAAGAAATATTGGTAGGGCGGTAGGCCAAATAAAATCAACCAATTTTGACGTCGTAATTTTTACGGACGCATTTAACTCAGGATGGGGTGCCACCGATAATCAGGATAGATTTTTTGGCTTCTGGAACGACCATGAAAGGGGTTGGCATATTAATCTCAAGGAGTTACTGGTGGTTAAGTTTGCGTTGGAAAGGCTGTCAGACGAGTTAAGAGATTGCCAGATCTTCCTACGGGTAGATAAAACGACAGCCATATCGTACGTCAACAAGATGGAAGGCATGCGTTTTCCCAAATACAATAAATTAGCCCAAGAAATATGGCAATGGGCAGAAAGGAGGCGTATCTTTCTATTCGCCTCATACATTGCGTCGAAAGACAATGTGGAGGCAGATGCTCTGTCCCGCGTGAAAAATATCGATACGGAATGGGAGCTGTGTGACAGGGCCTTCGGCCTGATCCAGGAGAAATTTGGATCTCCTGACGTTGATCTCTTTGCCAGTAACAATAACGCTAAGTGAAAGAAATATCTTTCTCGGTTTCCAGACCCCAGAGCATTCTCAATAGATGCGTTCACGTCAAGTTGGTCAGGAATTTATTTTTACGCTTTTCCTCCGTTTGCAATGGTTTTAAAGTCACTATCGAAAATACAGAAAGAAAGAGCCTCCGGCATCATTATCGTACCGGATTGACCAAGTCAGCCATGGTACCCGCTCTTTATTACGTTAGCTCAGGAGAAACTGATATTAAGACCAAGAACTGACTTGTTACCGTCACCTCGTAGGTCGCTAAGCCATCCAAGGGCCATCGAGGCATTAACCATCATGAGGGCGTCGTTATCTCAGGCAACAACGAAACAATATTCCTCCGCGTTGAATCCGTGGTTCAGATATTGTGTGGACAAGGGCTTAGATTGTTTTAACCCTACAAGAGCGGCTGTATTAGGTTATTTGACTGCCAAATATGAAGAGGTTGCTAGTTACGGTACGTTAAATTCAGCAAGGTCGGCAATATCGCTCATTTCGCGAAATAAGGTCGGAGAGGATGACGCGGTACGAAGATTTCTGGGAGGAGTGGCCAAACTACGTCCGCTTAGGCCAAATATGCGTTTACGTGGGACGTATCAATTGTTCTCAAGTACCTGGAGCAGTTAGGCTCACCGGAGGACATCTCGCTGGTAGACTTAACATACAAAACTGTTATACTAATATTACTAAGTACAGGCCATAGGGCATAGACCATTGCTAGTATAAAACTGGAGAATGTAAGGGCTACGCCCGAGAGATTGTTAATCCATGTAACTGATCTCATTAAGACGTCAGCGCCCGGGCGTTGTCAATCGCTGTTGGCAATCCCCTTCTATAGTCAAAATCAAAAGATTTGTGTAGCATCTAAAGTACTAAGATATATTGAGGCCACAGAGGAGCTACAAAAGGATTCAAAGAATCTGTTAATTGTGGTTAGAAAGCCGCATAGGGACGTTAGCGCTCAGACAATAGGTCGGTGGACGAAAATAGTTATAGATAGAAGTGGTATCGACATGTCGGTATTCTCGGCTCGTTCTACACGGCACATCGCTACCTCGGCGGCTCTATCGAGAGGCGTAGATTTAGATACCATAAGAAGGAGGGCTGGTTGGTCTGAAACATCGCAGACTTTTGCTAGATTTTATAAGAGACCTATTGTATTATCGGAATCTCAAAAGTTCGCGCTATCAATACTTGGTAAACGGACACTCGAGAATAAGTAATCTCGAAGACTGTGTGAGAAAAGCCAAATTTTGCAATAAAGGTAGTATTTCGATGTTGTAAATTGTTATTCTCTAAATAACTACATAGTAATATCGAGAACGAGACGAAATATAATTATCCGATCAAACGAACTTACCTGTACGTGGAGTTCTATCGTAATTATATGTAGTCTCGTTCGCAGATATTACGTTCCCACCCTATCGATTCATTGCATTAATTTCTATCCCTATAAATACAATTATAAAAATCTCTGAAAGATATGAGGATGGTTGGGCGCGGCTGGGCCGAGCGCCGGCAGTCCCCCACCACTCTTTTTAGTTTCGCTAAAGGTTGTGACATCTAGCGGGCCGGAGGGAGACTACATAGTAATATCGTCGAACGTGACTACATATAATTACGATCGAACTTCACGTACAGGTAAATTCGTTTGATCGGATAATTAATTAGTATGTTAGCATAGAGTACGGAGCCTTCTCACTACTATGCTATAGCATAGGAGTGAGAACACTTCCTTTTTACTACTATGCTATAGCATAGTAGTGAAAAGGACGAGCCCAGCAATATACAGAGTGTAATGGGAGGGGTGTAGCAAATCGACGCACGAGGATGGGGAACCTCAATACCTATCGATTGAACTCCCATGTATGTTATGCGATTTTCAGCGGTTTAAAAGTTATTTTGGTTTTTGTGATTTTTTGTAAGATACTAAGTTTATACGACAGTTCGTAAATTAAATTAAATCATTAAGCGTACTCCCGTGATTTTTTTCTCTACGGAGTATAATAGTGCGCCTAACGTACTAAAATACTACTTTCACACATGAGCCGAAAAGTTTTCAGATAAAAAATTAAGTCCGTAAATATTTTTGCAAATTTAATTTATCTACCAACTTTCAAAGGCTCTAGGATAAAAAATCACAGGGTTGTTTTCTATAACTTATATATTTGATACTTAATTGGAAACTACACACACACACAAACATTTTCATGTAAAAGTATTATTATCTTATTATTAGAGTATTTTCCACATGAAAATTACGAAAACAGAATTCATTGTGACGTCAAATTCGCGTTCGGTCTGTTGTTGAGTGAAGCTAGCATCGCGACCCTTTGCGCGATTGTGGCGCCATCCCTGTTGCCTTCAATTTCGGGCATCACTTAAAATGCCGAGTTTAGGCTCCTGTATCTAGTCTCCGTGGTTCGGACCAAGAAGACTAGAGGTAAGGAGTACGAACGCCGTGTCGTCGAAACGTCCGCAAAAGCGAAGACGAGAAGGGCGGCGCTGCTCTCCTACCGCACCGAAGTAAAGTCAGCAACAAACCAGTGCCGTACGATATGCAGAAAGCACCCTTTGCTCCCGCAAATGGAGCGATCATTTGTTCAAATGAATTGTAAAGGCAGTGCCGTACTAAATGCAAAAATCACCGTTTGCTACTTCATATAGAGCGATCATTTCATCAAATTAATTTTACAACCAGTTGGTGAAGGCAACTTCTATATAGATAGACAGTATTCTTATACATAGATTGTTTTGGAGAATAACAAAATACAGAAATTAAGTCAATGTTTTTTTTCGTTGCGGAAGCAGTAACAAGCAAAATTTACTCATGGACACAGGGAAGTTCATAAGAAATTTGCATCCAGACAAATTTTTTACAGATTATCACATTTCATATTTACACATTATGACACGATATACGGATAAAGAATAATGACGAAATACAGAAATTAAGTCATTTTTTTCGCTGCGGAAACCGTAACAAACAAACTTTATTTATAGACACAAGAAAATTCATAAGAATTTTTAATCCAGACAAAAGTTTCACAAATTATCACATTTCATATTTACACATTATGATATTTTGTACAGATAAAGAATAATAACGAAAAACAGAAATTAAATCAGTTTTTTTCGTTGCAGAAACTGTAACAATGTTTATTTATAGATACAAGAAAATTCATAAGAGTTTTGCATCCAGACAAATTTTCACAAATTATCACACATTATATTCACACATTGTGATACGCTGTACAGATAAATCGATCTTACAGTTTTGATTTTTTCCTATTGTCTTTCGTTTCAATTTTCCTTGCGTGATTATTTTCGTTGACCGATCGCGCTGGAAAATATTCTCTTATGACGAGATAATAGTTTATCACTCTCTTCGTGAGCTCTTGTTGTGTGCTTGGCATCCCGGGTACTGCAAATTTTTCATGTCCGAAACTCTATCCGATGGAGAGTGTCGATTTTAACGTCAGTTCTCGATCGATCGCTGCACTCCAAGTTTGTCTCGCGTTCGGGCACTAAAAGCAACAATTCAAACAATATTACAGGCTTTTATTTAATTTGACTTTCTATGAAAATAGAAAATCAATATTTTACCCACTCACCCACTCACTTCCCATTTTCACGCCGACAATAAACAAACTGTTTTTTTACATTAAACAAAACGTGCAAGAGATAAAATGTGCAATATATGAAAAATTCATATATTGCACTTTTTGTCTCATCAATGGGACAGTTGCTCCGTATCTCGCGTTTGTGATAATTTTTATTTCACTCGGTACGATAGTGGTACGATAAAACGTAACCATCCTTTTTATGAATGTAAGTACTATTTTTCTCACGTACGATTGATTGTTTTCGCCGCAAATCACTAAATATATTTTATACGGAGACACAATTACTTTTTTTTACATCTAACACAATTCGCAAAATTGGTTAGCCCGAACACGCTTTATGCCAACACGGACGACGAGCGGGAATTATCGATGACACATGACGTCGGTTGTGTTCTTGTCGGTAAGTTCACTTCGGTGCGGTCATGCACTAGCGACGCACGCAGTAAAAACACTAACTACTAAAATCCACAGTTTCTCACGGACGCTTTTGGATCGGGCTTGCCACAGGCGTTCGTACTCCTTACCTCTAGTCTTCCTGGTTCGGACCACGGTCTTACACACAGGTCTTGAAACTCGCTCAAAATTTCAGTGGTGGGGGATGGCCTCTTATTGAAGCACCGACTGTTTCAACTCGCGACCACGAGGATCGCTGCTATAGAGTGAAGCGGGCTGTGTGAGAGAGACGGAAATAGATTTCAAAAGTAAACAAAACCCAAACATAACCGCTGATTCACGCGACCACTCGCGACCTGATCTACGTGTGAACTTGTAAAAACGGTAATATTGAAAAATGACTAAGTGGTGTATTGTGCCAACGTATAAAACAGGCTCTCAGAGTGAAAAATCGAAACGCTCAGTGTTTCGGGTGCCGAAAGACTTGACGCAATTGAAAAAGTGGGAGGCCGCGATACCGGGAGTTGGGAAATTAGAGCCGAGACACGTTGTGTGCGAAAATCATTTCGAACCGAAATATATTCATCGAGAATGGGCGAAACAGGCGGTGGAGCCGGGAACCTGAAAAAAAAATAAAAAATTGGTAGGATCATTACAATAAATACTTTCCCGGCTGGAAAACATAAAAAAAAGTGAGTGAATTATTTTCATTTATCCTACTCGAGAGTCCTTCCCTTAAAGGTCGGAAAAGAGGTGTTTTTTTTAATTTACCAACGCAAGCCGTTCCGGAAACTGCAAAGTAGAGATTATTGAAAATGTTTCTTGGGACATGCATTAAAATTTTTCGAAGAGGAAATAAAGAATTGCAAAAGAAGCACTGTTTCTTAAGTATTTATTTCATTTTCAAGAAATACATCCTGCAAATGTTTCGGTCTGGATTCCACTTCGGTCTGGAATAGTTGCCACTTATTTTCCGGTCAATTAAAACAACGCGTCAAGCCTATTTTTTTATAAAAGCTAAAACATGTTTTCTCACATTGACACCTATATAAAAAAACATTCATATTCATTGTACCCACTTGGATAACTATAGTCTTTTATTTTTTTTCAGGTTTACGATAAAGTTACTTTCAATTGTATTTACCATCATGCATTTTTGAGATTGAATATCATAATTTGCCTACATCAGCCAATTATACAGCTAGGTTAGGTTCCTATGAGTCAACAATCGTTTTCCATCTCTCTCGCACAGCCTGCATCACTCTATCGCAGCGACACTCGTGGTCACTAGGCAAAACGGCCGTTGCTTCAATCCGAGGACCCCCACCACCAGAGTTTCAAGACCTGTATGTAAGACCGTGGTTCGGACTCCTCCCATTCTAGCCTCCATGCCCTTGGCCATGGAGACTAGAGAAAAGGAGTCCGAACGCATATGACGGAATGGGTGAAAAGGTGACATGTAAAAGCCATAATATTTCCTAGTTTGAAATTCAGCCACGGCAGCGCTCTTGTTCCAAAGATACTGCTGTGAAGTTTCGCGTTGGTCATACAACGAAGTGAGCTCTGAGTTTTATTTTCGTTTTATACGTCTTTATTCGCGGTGTATTTCTTTCAGGTGTGTATAAAGTCTGTATAAAGTGAAAAAAGGGCTCCTGCAAAATATTGTGACTCGTTACCTCGTAAAAGATAACGTACTGGTAAGGAGAAGGCATTTTTTTACATATTTAATGACATTTGGGGTAATATGTTGTTATTATAATTTGCCGGTTAAATAAATTAAGGTTAGGGCGCCATATGTGACGTTTTTTTTCCACGCTCGAAGCCGGCGTAATTTCTATTGCAGTGAGGGATTAGTGTGCATATTTCGAGTTGAAATATGAACAAAATTAATAAACAATACATATTTTCAATTTCAACCATTATGCTGGCTTGCAGCGTAGAAATTAGACGCCAGTTCAATTTATTCAACCTGCATATTACAATAACAAAATATTACCCCGCAAGACATCTAATATTTACAATAATGAATTTCTTTATTTTTGCAGATTGCTTCATCGAGGTCGAGATAAGTAAACCGTGCGCGTATCCAGGATGCCAAACTGGGCGACGTGCCGTCAGGGCGGAACGGACGCGTGCTGGATTACGGCAGCTATCGGTTTTTCAAGTACCCGGAGTAAGTCTTTTGTTCGACATTTTTTTCTTATTTTCGACAGTAAAGCACTTAGCAGCGCTGCTCAGTATCCAGTCAACGCGGTTCCCCTGTCGAGCTAAAAATCGCATAGCAGTGCCGCCAAGTGCTTTGTTGTCGATTATGCGATCAATACAGCAAACTCCCGCTAACTGTTTAATGAATAACTGTCGCTGACCCTCCCCCTTGAGGGGAAAGTCTCGCTCATGCTTTTGCTCTTTAGTGGCGGAGAAGGGTCCTTCGGTTACTGTCGCACCGCGCAGATCAGGATCCTGACAGTGCGAGAGTTAGCGGAAGTTCACTGTACCTATAATATCAGTGCATGTCACTGACATTTTTTTGTGGTTTGAAATTAAATATCACAGTCGAACCTCGATTATCCGAACCAATTGGGACCGAGACTAGTTCGGATAATCAAAAGTTCGGATAATCGAAACGTGGGTTTTTTGGGACGAGATCATAATCAACACCTTTTTACATCAAAACAGTACATACATATATATTAAAATTTGACATACATATTAACCTTGAAATATGTATATATATATGTGTATTTTAAACAACTGAAAAAAGTCGAATGCCTTTTTTTAATATTTTTAAAAATAAAATCGTCCATTTTTAATTTACGAACGACTGTAACGCGCTTTTGAGCAGCTAAGTCTCGCAGCCGTTTGAGAAGGAGAAGTTGCGTGGGGTTGCTTATGTTGCTCACCGCTGTGGCAGCGAGAAACAATGTATCTTTCGCGCCAACGTTTGAATAATTGAGCGTTCGGATAAACTAAGTCATCGTTCGGATATTTGAGGGTTCGGATAATCGAGGTTCTACTGTATATTAAATTACAGAATATGCTGCAGCGATGGAGCGAGGCCATCCAACACCGGCTTGGTCCGAGTGATTTAGTGTGCGAGCTTCACTTCTCTGACTCCGATGTGGTCAAAGAAGATCGTACACTAATGCCCGATGGAGAAATCGTTAGTATTCCCCGCAGGAACTATTCGTTGGTTGCAGATGCATTGCCCATCGCAGTAAATAACGGGGTAAGCATAGTAATATTTGATGTTATACGGGTGTCCCACGATAGAATGTGGTCCGTGAAATGCGGGGTTGGGGGTGAATTTCCGAGACGATTGATATAAGCATGTATGGGTCCCAGATCGACCCCTGAATTGTTGTTTATTTTTCAAGGCAGTCAATCAGGCGCGCCCGTTGAGCGGGCCTACGTCGGTGAGCGACACGCACATGCGGTAGTGTCCGGCGGATTGGTTCACCGACGTAGGCCCGCTCAACGGGCGCGCCTGATTGGCTGCCTTGAAAAATTAATAACAATTCAAGGGTTGATCTCGGACCCATACATGCTTATATCAATCGTCTCGTAACTTCACCCCCAACTCCGCATTTCACGGATGACATTCTATCGTGGGACACCCTGTATAATCTGTATTGCATTCTTTGTGGGTTATTTTTTTGTCGCCTTTTTATTTGCCTTGCAATTCTGCTTTCATTTTAGATTGTTTCCGTTTCTCTTATCTTTATTTCCTCCTTTTTTCTCGTTCAATTTTTTTGCAACACCTTCCTCTCCTTCTCCAATGCAACAATCAATATTTGTTTTTTTGCGACAGGAGAACGTTGGCCAATTGGAGCAGAACGTTCCGTTCAACCCGTTACCAGGACCGTTTGGTGAACGTGCCCGAGTAGCGTCGAGTTGCACGAGCAGCGCTCCAGTTGTACAACAAGGAACCTCCGGCGGTAACGTGACTTCCAAAGAGGTAAGTCCGAGGGGTAGCTTGCAGTTCTTCGTGAATCAAAAAGAAATGCCTTGGAGGCGAAATGGGTTCTTATGATGCATTCTCGAATTTTCGTAATATGCTTTTATTGAAATAACTGCATTTTTTTCTGAAGAGATAGCGACTTCTGACTATGTTCATTCTTTTGTATTCAGTTGCCCTTTCTGATGCAACTTGGGTCATGGATATTGGATTATTTTCCGATTTGTGGTAAATTTTGAAAGTCAGTCGTCGATTTTCACCAGTTTTGCACGGCTGCATTGGCTGAAAAATTCGAAACATTCATTCATTCGAAACAGATCGACAATTCTTGTGGTAAATTTTCTACGGAATACAAATCACATTGAGTTTGCATAAATTTAACTCAACTTTTATAATTACAACGATGCAATTACAATTGAATTGAACACAAATTATTAATAATATTATAATGACATTCAACCATATATTTGAATTAGGTTTCATATTATATTTAATTAAATTTGAATTCATAAATATCATTTATATTCTATTTACCCAATCCAATTAAATTTAATATTGAAATTATCTTACAAATCCAATTCAATTTCATTTAAATTAGAAGTAATAATTACCATGACAATCGAATGGCAAATTGTCTGCTGAACACGAATCACGTAGAGTTTTTATTGAAATCACAAATTTATCCTGAATTTTGAATTTTGATACCCTTCATGTACGCACACAGATATTGTAGATTAATTCATTGAAAACAAAAAAGAATTCATTATCAAAATGCATTTGATATACGCGGTTGAGAATTTCTTGTATCCAGCAAAAGTCAGATGGCTATAAAAAGTTCAACGAACCGCCAACGAGCCGACAGCCTGTCCTGCGCTACATCAATGTATAGGCTGTTCCACACCAACGCGAAATATTTTGAAAAATATATAATTTCATGAAATACAAGTCGTGTTCATTTTTGTGAAAAACAAATCAACGAACTACAAATCATTAATTATGCAGCCAACCATCGTAAATGTACAATCTAATCGGGAAGATGTACACATTTTTTAATCCAACAACATCTCTGCCACCTTAGTATCTGTTTTTTGAGCATTGTGAACATTTGATGGGCGTGTAAGAAACAAATAAAATATCGGTGGTCCCGAAATTAACGTTTATTACTCATTCATCGTCAGTATTTTTGTTTTGCGAGAGTTTTCGTCTATAATTAGCAGTCAATAATTTCCGTTCAGTTTTTGAAAAAATTACTTACATTTAGGAGCAAAAATAAAACTGATCTTTTCATTTCGACACTTAGTTTATGAGCAATATTTATTGCGAAAAAAAAACTTTGCCGACGAGGGTGCGATCCCGGGCTCTGGCGCACGTTACTCCAGCGTGCTAACCATTGAGCTTGCACTTGCATCACTAGAATAAGTAGTTTTTTAAAATATTTAAGCAGTTCCCCCCGGATGGGGTTTAGATTCGGTTTGGATTGTTGGTTGGTTTGAGGTTTAATGTAAATTCTATATTGTTTTATTTGTGTTTGTCGTGACTTAAAAAATCATTTCCCTTTGAAATCGAATAAGCGATTAGGATTTGGTTGGGTTGCATTAGGGGTTAGGTTGCGTTATGGTTATTTAATCGTTCATGTCACCGAATAAAAATAAAACATTTGCAGTATCGATCGGCTCCAAGTCGACAAATGACTGATATATTGACATGTCATAACTATGAACAAAAGCATATCAATATAACTCATCAATTTTTCAGAAAAAATGTACGACAAACTATTTCGAATCACCGTGTTTCCCGGCGTTTCCGGTATCGCCGCAGTAGAGGCGCCGCCACGCGGTAGCTGGTGTAAGTCGTTGCCGTCATCGCTTTTTCAGACCATTCCTCCAACACTGCGTTCGGACTCTACCTCTAGTCTCCTTGCCCCTGGCCGTGACACACCCCATCATTGAAAAAGACTACACCACCAAAAGTCCGAGTTGCGTACACCAGCAACGAGAATGTCAGGCGCGAATTGGTCGATTCAATAATAACGATAAAACGTCAGCTAGCTTCGCAGTACTCGTTCAGCTCTCGCGAAATGGCATTTATTTTGGGCAATGGTCTTCGTAACTATTGAATTCAACATAAATTCATCCAATTTTTCGAATGAAATGTAAAGAAATTGAGAGTAGTTCCTGATAAAGTGTTAAAAGGCAGGAATCGTGTGGGTAAAGTGTTTCGACCGCTCGCGGTGCCCGAGTAATTATCTCCATTTTCACTTGGCACTCATTATTCTTGATGATCTGTCGAAAAAAAAGAAGGTTGAGAAGGTATTTCGACGAGTGCGAGTAATGGTGAGGTTTCTCAATATTCGTGCGGTAAACTCACGAGAATCACGCTCGATTGACAGAGATTTTGTTTCTCCAGATCCTAGGCCCCGAAAGCGGTTCGAAAGACATACAGAAGTGCGAGACGATCGAGGGTCGGATCTCCGATAGTTCGAGATGATCCGGAAGCTTTGAAAAGGCAGCTCAACGAGCATGTCTCGTTGAAGAGAGCGGAAAGTTGATATTACCCAAGGCCGAAAAGAAAAAAAATTGTAAAGCAGGCATGGCGCGGCCGATAGTTCCGAGTCAACAAAAGTTGGCGGAGAAGTTGAGCATCCTGAACGATCGTGGTATCGGAATGTTGACGCGTATATACAACATAAAAAAGGCATGCGGGGATGCCAAGTCGAAGCCAGGTTTCCTATCGGACAAGACTCTCGAGTCTTCGATAAAGTCGATAGTCAGAAAGTTTCCGAATATCGATACGAAAGGCCTGCCGACGATAACGAACCTTCGCAACGAAATAATAAAATCTCTCTCTCTGTACTATTACACGTTCGTCGATCTGCTAGACTTCAAGGACAACGTTTGTGAATTACTGACGACGATGGACGCCTGCGGCGTACACATGGACATTACGATAAATTTCGAGCTGACCAAGAGTTATTTGGATCTGGTGGTGACGTACGTGAGTCTGATGATCTTGCTATCGAAGGTGGAGGATCGCAAGGCTGTTTTGGGTCTGTTCAATGCGGCTCACGAAATGGTACACAGCCAGTCGGACTCGAGTTTTCCCCGTCTTGGTCAGATGATAATGGATTACGACGCGCCGTTGAAAAAACTCTCCGAGGAATTCGTGCCTCACTCGAAATTGCTGAGAAACGCTCTGGCATCGCTGTGGCCCGTTTATCCAGGAAGAAATTTGTCGGCGGATACGTGGCGCGCGGATCAAAAATTGAGTCTCGTCGGGAGTCCCGGTCAGATACTGAAGGCAGCCGCGACGGAGACTATGTCGTGCGAGACGCTGAGCCTGGAGAGGATAGAACGCTGGATAATACTCGGTTTTACTCTGTGTCACTACTCGCTAGGCCAGGAACAGGCCAACAAATTGTGGACTACGGCTCTGGAGTCCGGTTGGGTATTGGCGCTGTTTCGCGACGAAGTTATTTACATACACCAGTACGTGCAGGGCTTCTTTGAAGGCGTCAAAGGTTACGGCAAGCGGGTATCCGAAGTGAAAGATTGTTACAATCAGGCGGTACAGAAGGCTGGCTACAGACACCGAGAGAGAAGAAAATTTTTGCGCACCGCCTTGAAGGAATTGGGCCTGATAATGACGGATCAGCCGGGACTTTTGGGTCCCAAGGCTCTGCTGGTTCTGATGGGTCTGTCGCACGCGCGAGATGAGATCCTGTGGCTCCTCAGGCACGGGGACAATCCACCCTCCCAAGGCAAAGCCAAGGGTAAAGCTAGCGAAGATCTGGTCGATCGTCAATTGCCCGAATTGCTTTTTCATTGCGAGGAATTGCGGGCTCTTGTGCGCAAATATTCTCAAGTACTGCAGCGATATTACGTACAATTTTTGTCGGGTTTCGACGCGCCGTCGCTCCATCGGATGATACAAAATTTGCCGGTATGCCCGGAGGAGGAAGGCGCCATTCTGAGCGATCTGTGCTCCGCGATCGCGGCTGTCGGCGTTAAACAGGTTGAGGAAAACGAGATGTTCGATTTTCGGGCTTTTCGCCTCGATTGGTTTCGTCTGCAGGCTTACCTCTCGATAGCAAAGTCCAGCGTGAGTCTCGTCGAGAATCGCGAACTCGCCGCTTTCATGGATACCGTTGTATTTCACACAAAGATGGTGGATAATCTCGACGAGATGCTCGTTGATACGTCGGACCTCTCGATATTTTGCTTCTACAGCAAAATATTTGAGGACCAGTTCCACATGTGTCTCGAATTTCCGGCCCAGAATCGTTACATCGTCGCTTTTCCCCTCTTGTGCAGTCACTTCCAGAGCTGCACCCACGAGCTCTGCCCGGAGGAACGTCATCACATACGGGAGAGAAGTTTGTCCGTCGTCAATATGTTTCTAGATGAAATGGCCAAAGAAGCG
The DNA here is from genome assembly GCA_963210295.1 of Ophion ellenae. Classification (NCBI taxonomy): domain Eukaryota; kingdom Metazoa; phylum Arthropoda; class Insecta; order Hymenoptera; family Ichneumonidae; genus Ophion; species Ophion ellenae. The sequence goes on along the minus strand of OY723389.1, from coordinate 3,589,159 downwards.
AAGAACATAATAACGGCGATATGCGATCAGCAGTGCAACATGAGCGACAGCTTGTTGCCAAAGTACTGCGCCCAACTTATATCCCAAGTCGTGAATCGTAAAAAAAAAGACAAGAACAAGAAGAATACAATTGAGATACACAAGCCTGGCATCGAGAGTTACCGCAAGACCCGCGAACTATTGACAACGATGGACAAACTTCACATGGCACTTACGGAGTTGTGTTACGCGATTAATTATTGTCCAACGATAAACGTCTGGGAGTACACGTTCGCACCGAGGGAGTATCTTCATCAGCATCTCGAGACGAGATTCGCAAGGGCTCTCGTCGGTATGGTAATGTTTTCCCCGGAATCGAGCGAAATAGCCAAACCGTCCGAACTGTTCGTCAGCGTGCGGGCCTACATGAACGTATTGCAGACGGTGGAAAATTACGTTCACATCGACATAACCCGCGTATTCAACAATGCTCTGCTTCAACAGACTCAATCGTTGGACAGCCACGGGGACAAGACGATCGCCGCTCTCTACACTCAATGGTACTCGGAGGTACTCTTGAGACGAGTGAGCGCAGGCAATATCTGTTATTCGGCGAATCAGCGGGCGTTCGTCAGTCTATCCGCCGAGAGCTCGATTCCCTTCAACGCGGAGGAATTTTCCGACATCAACGAACTTCGCGCCTTGGCCGAATTGATCGGACCTTACGGCATGAAGATGCTCAATGAGACCCTCATGTGGCACATCGCCAGCCAGGTCCAAGAATTGAAGAAACTCGTATTTGGCAACAAAGATGTCCTCGTTGCCCTCAGGACGAACTTCGACAAGCCCGAAGTAATGAAGGAGCAGTTCAAGAGATTGCAACACGTCGACAACGTTCTACAGCGCGTCACGATTATCGGCGTGATACTGAGCTTCCGACAATTGTCGCAATCGGCCCTGGTCGACGTACTCGAGGAGAGAATACCGTTTTTGCTCAGTTCCATACTCGATATAAGACATCATCTTCCTTCGGGCGACCCGATGCGCGTTGTCTCGGAAATGGCATCCGCCGCTGGACTCACTTGCAAAGTCGATCCAACTCTCACCGCCGCCCTGAGAACCCAAAAAGCCGAAGTAGACGAGGACGAACACTTGCTTGTTTGTCTCCTCATGGTTTTCGTCGCTGTTTCCATACCGAAATTGGCCCGTAACGAGAACTCCTTTTACAGAGCTTCCCTCGAGGGACATTCCAACAATATCCATTGCATGGCAACGGCTATTAATAATATTTTCGGGGCGCTCTTTACGATTTGCGGACAAAACGATATAGAGGACAGAATGAAAGAATTTTTGGCTCTCGCCTCCTCGAGCCTTCTACGTTTGGGCCAAGAGGCCGACAAAGAGGCTACGAGAAATCGCGAATCCGTCTATCTCCTGCTCGACCAGATCGTTCAGGAATCGCCCTTTTTAACGATGGATCTTCTCGAGAGCTGTTTCCCGTATGCTCTCATACGAAATGCCTATCACGATGTCTACAAACTGGAACACTCGCAGACATGAGATTGCGGCCAGTCTGCGGATCGTGTCTTTTTCTCTTTTCTTATTTTTTTCTTCGTTTCTCACGCTCCCTGCTAAAGGAATAACCCCCGAGCCGAAGCGCAAAGGATACTTGGCAAACGGGAATGCGAGCATCGAAACGAGAAAAATAGAAAAAACATCAACTTATCGGGAATAAATTATTAAGGGTCATCTCGAGACGTGTTAGTTAATCGCGTAATTATGGCTGACGCTGCTTGAATTTAATCGTCATTTTTTCAAACTGACTCCATTGTCATTCTCACGGGTGAGAAAAGCGAGAGATAGTAGTCGACGAGTCGTCTTTTTTTCTTCATTCGAAATATCGAGACATCCGCAAAATCTTGCTACGGCTAGGCATGTACGGTTTAACGACTTTGCAAACCTCCACCCAAGTACATATTTTGAATGCTCTTCGATAAGAGGACAGTTGTTATCCGCAATTACATCAACACACGTTGAACTGAAATGACCAATATTCGGTTAAACGATAACGCTAAATAGCCAAGTTTCTTTTTACATGGATTTCGTACATTGAATTTGACAGATTAAGTTGAACCTAAACGCATTTACCTATTGAATGGTAGAACTTCGACAAGCGTTTAACGATTCCCAAAGACACACTTGTCATGTGTATGCATCGTCGATAAGTCTATTTTATTGTGTTTTTATTTTTTTATTTTTATTTCATACGTAACGTCATCGAGGCACTGTTAAAGCTTCGATCGTAAAGATGCAATACCCTCGCCCCGCCTTTTTTTCACCTGTCAGATATATTACCGCATACATCCTCTCGTGTACTTTCGAAATGTATCGACTATTTAGTCGCCAATTTTGTATACTGCAACTATTTTACAATAGTTTCTACAATGAATAAAGATGTCTGTTTGACCGATCATTCGACATGTCTCTCACCTGGTTGCTCCAGACATTAGCGAACATTTCTTTTTTCAATTACATAATCAAATTTGTAAGTTCGTTGCTTACTTGCCATTCTTACGTGCGGGCAGCAACAAATTTGGTGGGTAAACACGTATGTACAAAGGTATGGGTGGGAAAGATGGATGGCCCTGCGCGTATCAAACCTAGAATTTCCATATTTCACGAAATGACGAACTCTAAGGAAACAACAAAAACTTGCGAACATCGATGATACTATTTTGAAGGAAAAAATACAAAAATTTCCTGTCAAAAAAATGGTTGCATTTAAAAAAAGCTAAGGTTATATTTTAGAAGTATACTTAACATTTTTTTTGTGGTTGATGTGCAAAAATGGGGCTCTAGCTGAAAATCGGTTAAACATTTTTTTACGCTAATGTCGAAATGAAGTATGTGTAATGACCTAACTCAAGCCACGGAGGGGAGTGCAAAAAATATTCAGAATTGTGAAAATTTACGTTTTTCTCGTCGTTTCACATAATCTCAAAACATTCCTTGATTGCAATAAACTAGGGGTGTGCGGGCAGTGCAGCCAGATCGCGCGTAAAAGTTGCCCCTCTAGTCTCTTACGCGCCCATCACACAATCATAGTAGCGCGTGTCCGTGAGCGAGAAACGCTCGCACATCATCGGAAAGAGCCGAGCGCTGTCGAAGTTTCTCGACCGCGCCTTCGCCAGCTACACCAAGGCATGCACGCTGAGCACGTTCATGTGCGGCCAAGCCGAAACAAAGGCTTCGAGGGAAAAAGCAATCTGAGCAAGACTCGCGCGTGACGTCACCCGACGGCACGCGCGAGGCTTTTAGATGATTTCAATGCTTATTTAGCTCTTGATTCCCTGCGCTATTAATTTATACAAAAAAATGTATCGCGCACTCTGATCGCTTATTTTTTTAGTCTATACGTTAATTTAAATATAATAATAAATCTAAATTACAACTTATTTATCTTCTAAAAAATTGTTTACGCTTTACTCACACCCGTCCTTATGTCAAATAAATTATAATTCATAAAAGTAAGCGGAAATATTTTTATATTCGTATTATTATATTAATTCTCATACTTTCATCAAGCGATAAAGCATTATCCCCAAAAACAAGCCAATCATTCATCCGCCCGCGAATCGTGAGTACCAAAAAGTGCACATATTTTACAAGCGATGAGATGGTCTCGTTGGTAGCGTTCCTGGTTTCGGTCCGCAGGGGCGCGGGATCGTTTCCCCCGCTCAATCCTTTTTTTTAATTATTATTACTATTAATTCTTATTTGATTAGTTATTTTGATTAGTTATCTTTATTATTTGAATTAGTTATCTTTTAGTGTCGAAAAATGTATCGCGCACTCTGACCGCTTATTTTATTAGTTTGTACGTTAATTGAAATATAATAATTAGGGGTGTGCTGGTAGCAGAATTCGTCGGGTCGGGTCCGGTCGGGTAACTAGACCATGATCCCGGGTACCCGAATAATATTAGTATTTTTGTTATGTATATATTTACAATTTTTTCCGGCAAACTTCTTTTAAGACACTCGCATTTCAGAAAATATCGAGATATTTGAATGTCGAAAAACTGAATAAAAGCAAGATTCTTCGTCGAATTTTCATTAATTCTGTCTAGTGCTAACTGGTAATTTCGGCAATTCATTCTTCTTAATTTAATTTTTTGTCATTTTTAAATTTTTTTCCAGGTGAAACTTGTTCTTCAAACGCTTATATCTCTGAAACTAGTCAAGATATTTTCAATTTTTAAATGTCAAATGGAAGCCACATTCTTCTCCCTCCGAATAAACGCGAGGAGTTGAAACTTGGTATTTTTGGGTTTTTTCTCCATTTAAGGGGGGATTGTCTTTTTTTTTCGCAAAATTTACCGCTTTTTGGGAATTTTTTTGTGAAGAAAGTATACAACGGAAAACTTGTGAAACTTGGCATATATAGTTTTATTGATCTGTTTACTACATACAAAAAATTTTTTAAACAATTTCATAAAAAAATCCGCCTCCCACCCCCCTCGACGCGCGATGGTCCTTTTTTGATGGTGTGCACGATTTCTCAAAAACTATTCAACCGATTGCCTTCAAATTTGGACAGAATGCTCAGCTGACATCCTTTTATCGTTTGATGAAGCAAAAAAGCAATACGTTTAATAGTTTTTTATCTATAACAAAAAATCGATCAATTTTTTTCGAAAAATCGATACTTCAAGTTCAAAACGTCACCAAATCGTCAATTTTTTTTTCCCTTTATCGAACGATAGCTATATGTGTCTAAAGTACAATGCTTTTTGGGTTTTTGTTGCAGGATGAACGTGAAGGCTGTAATCGTGCACACCATCAAAAAAGGACCATCGCGCGTCGAGGGGGGTGGGAGGCGGATTTTTTGATGAAATTGTTTAAAAAAAATTTTGTATCTAGTAAACAGATCAATAAAACTATATGCCAAGTTTAATGTTTTTATGTTTTTATGTATTAAGTTTATGTCCCCCCTTAAACCCACGTAAAAAATTCAAAACTCTAAGGCGTTCGCCGGAACAGAAGATATTTATTGTACATTTTTTCATTTCGCACACTGTTTAGTGATGCCAAACCGCAACTTTCCCGCGCTATCACGATACGATCCGCCAAAAGTGACCGTTTTTCACTCCACCCTAACACACACACACACACACACACACACACACACACCCGCACGCACGTACGTACACACACACACACACAGGATAGAAAAGTGAGACGAAAAGAGATTTTTTACAGTATTATCATTTATTCGTTTAATCGCCTTCTTCGAGTTTTCGTTTTCTCCCATTATTTGGTCGATACACCTAAAAAAAATGAAAATAAATATAAATAATAGACACGGATCTCCGAGTCGTTTACGAATATTCGACGTTTAAGAATACTCGACGTTTACGAGTACCAAAAATTTGAGAGTACCCGATTACTAAATTCGGGTACCCGATAGTAGCGGGTAATGCAAAAACGTGACCCGTCGGGTACCCGACCCGACCCGAACATCGGGTACCCCAGTGAATCGGGTACCCGCACACTAATCATAATAAATCTAAATTACAACTTATTTATCTTCTAAAAAATTGTTTGCGCTTTACTCACATCTGTCCCTATGCCAAATAAATTGTAATTCATAAAAGTAAGCGAAAATATATTTATATTCGTATTATTATATTCATTCTCATATACTTTCATCACGCGATAAAGCATTATTCCCAAAAACAAGCCAATCATCAATCCGGCCGCGAATCGTAAGTACCAGAAAGTGCACATATTCTATAAGCGATGAGATGGTCCCGTTGGTAACGTTCCTGGCTTCGATTCGCAGGGGCGCGGGATCGTTCCTTGCGCTCAGTGCGTTTTTTGTAATTATTATTACTAAATATTAATTCTTATTTGATTAGTTATTTTTATTAGTTATCATTATTATTTTAATTAGTTATCTTTTAGCGTCGAAAAATTTATCGCGCACTCTGACCGCTTATTTTATTAGTTTGTACGTTAATTTAAATATAATAATAAATCTAAATTACAACTTATTTATCTGCTAAAAAATTGTTTACGCTTTACTCACACCCGTCCTTATGCCAAATAAATTATAATTCATAAAAGTAAGCGGAAATATATTTATATTCGTATTATTATATTAATTCTCATACTTTCATCAAGCAATAAAGCATTATCCCCAAAAACAAGCCAATCATTAATCCGGCCGCGAATCGTGAGTACCAGAAAGTGCACATATTCTACAAGCGATGAGATGGTCCCGTTGGTAGCGTTCCTGGCTTCGGTCCGCAGGGCGCGGGCTCGTTCCCCGCGCTCATGTCAGCCCTTTTTTTAAAAATTATTATTACTATTAATTCTTATGTGATTAGTTATTTTTATTAGTTATCATTATTATTTGAATTAGTTATCTTTTAGTGTCGAAAAATTTATCGCGCACTCTGACCGCTTATTTTATTAGTTTGTGCGTTAATTGAAATATAATAATTAGGGGTGTGCGGGTAGCAGAATTGGTCGGGTTGGGTCGGGTCGGTCAATTAGAGTATCATCCGATCGGGTATCCGAGTTTTTCGGATACCCCAAAAGATGACTAATTAAAATAATAATGATAACTAATAAAAATAACTAATAAAATAAGAATTAATAGTAATAATAATTTAAAAAAAAACACAGCGCGGGGAACGATCTGCGCCCCTGCGGACCGAAGCCAGGAACGCTACCAACGAGACCATCTCATCGCTTGTAAAATATGTGCACTTTCTGGTACTCACGATTCGCGGGCGGATGGATGATTGGCTTCTTTTTGGGGATAATGCTTTATCGCTTGATGAAAGTATGAGAATTAAGATAATAATACGAATAAAAAAATATTTCCGCTTACGACTATGAATTATAATTTATTTGGCATAAGGACGGGTGTGAGTAAAGCGTAAACAATTTTTTAGAAGATAAATAAGTTATAATTTAGATTTATTATTATATTTAAATTAACGTATGAACTAATAAATTACGCGATCAGAGTGCGCGATACATTTTTTTGTATACATTAATAACGCAGAGAATCAGAGCTAAAGAAGCATTGAAATAATCTAAAAACCTCGCGCGTGACGTCGAGTAAGAGACTAGAGACGGGGTAACTTTTACGCGCGATCTGGCTGCACTGTGTGCGGATAGCAGAATTGGTCGGGTCGGGTAAATAGACTATATTCATAGTCCTTCCTTGAGGAACAAGGATTCCTTGTTCCTCACTTCGCGTTTCATAGACCTTCCTTGACAGAACAAGGAGCCTTATTGGCCTCCTTCTTTCAAGGCAGTTCTCGAGCTTCCTTGAGGAAACCTTCGGCACTGTGATTGGCTGTTTCGTTTCATATGACTAACGCTTGCGCTTGCGCTTGGCGTCTATGCAGTTTTTACCTGTATCACAGACCAGTCTACAGGTTAACCTCAAAATCAGTTAAAAGTGGAGCACCTAAAAAGTTTCCAAACGTATCGCAGTAAACGGAGTTTAAACAAAAAAAACTGTTGGAACTCGTAAAAAGTTTCGAGGCGTATCACAATTCACGGCGTAATCGAAATAAGCAATTGGAACCACGTAAAACGTATCGGAGTGTATCAGTGTACAGCGTAACCTCAATAAATAATTAAAACTACGTGGAAATTCGTACAGAAGTTTTGCATATAATTACTCGGCATAATGAACAACGATTTTTTACACAATTCTGATAATGAATTCGATGATGATTTCGAGGAAATTGTGAATAGATTTCGATGGCTGCTTGACAATCGAGAGGCAAGCGGTTTGAGTTAGTTTCAAATAAAGCCGAGTGGCGCTTCTATCACCGGTTTTACCACCATAAGCAATCACATATCCCTAAATATGCCTTCCTTCTGGAAGGGAGAGCCGAGTTGTGACTATGAAACAAGGACGCCACTGAGATTTAAGGAAGCCTTCATTAAGGCGTCCTTTATCGTTGAGATAAGGAGAGACTATGAATACGGGTATATGATTCGGATCGAGTAAGTACCCGAATTTTTCGGGAAGTTTACTCGTCTGACATCGGGTACTCGATAAGCCGTGTTGCCGGAACAATATTTCAAATTTCGTTTCATAGTAGATAGCGCTACGAAAACGTACTAAAACCGACGAAATAGACTCCAGCTTTGTATTCTCTACCCTTCGCTGGTAGGTTGGCGAACATAGGAAATAAAAATAATTGATTTAATCATTTTAATATCCATATTCATATTTGTTTAATATTTTGATATTTAATATAAGTATTAAGTATGCAAAAAAGTTTTTTATATTCTTGTTATGAAAAGTTTTTCCTATAGTTTATTTTTATTTAAAGATTATAATGCAAGAAGCAGAGCTCCTCGACGTGTTCCGTTATGAGTCTGGCGCGTTTAGGTGTTACGATGTTTCCGGTGGTCGAAAAAGTGCGTTCGCTGCTCACTTGAGTGGCCGGCACGAACAAATAAATTGCCGCAACTTTGGTAATGCCGGAGTAATGTTGGCAGTTCATTTTCTACCAGGATTTAGCATTTGTCGTTGATGGAGACACCTTATCGGACAACGATTTTGTCACTTCGAGAAGCGGTGTATTGCCTGTTGCGGCGCGGCCGGGGGCATGGAAGCTAGACTGGGAGGAGTCCTAACTCTTCTTCTTCTTCTGCTTTGGGCTAGCTCCGGTTGTCGCACGTTTCTGTGCGACGTTCCATACGGCCATGTAACTACGCGTTTTTCTGAGAATGAGACTTAATGCCGCTGAACCTCAGCCAATCACGACTCCCGAGACCATTCGGTCGTCACGTAGTCGGTCCAACCGGAGCCCGGCGGCCACACAACCGCACACGCCGCCGAAAGAGCCCGCGAGGAGTGATCGAATTTTGAATCGTGAGGAAAGGTATGATAAAGTGACTTTTGATGGGATAAAAGGGTACGGTAGTTGGTATTGTTAGATGGAGAGGTTTGAATTTTTTATGAAAGTTATAATAGAAGTGAGTACTTTGGTCTTGGGATTAGCGATTAGGGATTCTATATTGTACGGAGGAAAGATTTTAAGTGTAATGAGACAGCGAGAGAGAATTTGACGTTGTTTGGTGAAGCGCCGGCAGGCCCAGAAGATGTGATTGAGGTCCTCCGAGTCATGCCCGCACCAGCAGGCCGAGGAACTTCTTATGTTTTTCCTAAAGAGGCTGGCTTGTAGATTGTACTGGTTTGATCTCATTCTGCAGAGAGCTACTATTGCCTTTCGGTCCAGGCGTCTGTACTTGGAGAACCAGGGTTTCGGCGATAAAGAGTTAAAATCGTTTTTGAAGTAGAGGGTTCCTTTGTGTCTACCGGTGTTCCGTAGGTGTCTGTCAGTTGCAGATGTGTGTTTCTCCCGTGCAAGGGAGAAAAAGTCTGAAAGCGGGAGAGAAGTTATGAACGTTGTACCATCGGAGATAGCCGCTTTAGCCAGTGCATCGGCCTTTTCGTTGCCCAGGATTCCCAGGTGGCCCGGGATCCAGACTAGGTTGATGCTTAAATGTCTTTTTATGGCGTTAATGAGACCGAGATAGAGTGCCACGATAATGGGAGAGCAGATCTTCGCTGATGTCGGTGAGAGGAGAGATTTATGTGAACTGAGAGAATCAGTGAAAATGTAGGCTTTCGTTATGTCATTTGACGTGATGATTTTAATTGTGTGCAGGATTGCTAGGGCTTCTGCTGAAAAAATTGACGCATAGGAGGAGATTCGGTATTTGAGAGAAAGTGATAGAATGGGACAAAAGACTGCGACGCCCACATAGTTTGCCGAGTCCGTCTTTGATCCATCTGTATAAAAATAAGTTGCATTGGAGGGTGAAAAGGTGGAAAAAATTCTCTTTTTGGGGTTTTTGGATTTCTGGAGGGCTCTTCCGGAGTGAGTGTCAATGTAAGATTCTAGGGGGGGAGATGAGGGACTAATTCTATAGATAGGAAGAAAAGGATGCGGTTCTATGAGTCTTTTGAGGTGGGAGTATCTCTGGTATGCTTGTAATAGCGGGAGCTGGTTTATGTCTAAATAAAGTACCTATGATCTTTGTAATCGAATTAAATTTGTCAGAAGAGGGAGTAGTGGCCTAGGGTTGCAAATTTTCTGAGCAGGAATCTGTCGCATAGGAATTGTAGACGGAATCTCAGAGGGGGTTCTGCTGACTCCGCTAAAACCACGTTGTTGGGAGTAGAGTTACGAAGTCCGAGGCAACGTCTCAGAGCCCTACGCTGGATGATTTCTAGTTTTGGAAAGAGAGTGTGGTTTTTTATGGGGATTATGTTTAAACCGGATTCGATGAGACTGCGGGTGAGTGATCTGTAAATTAGGAGGAGGGCTGAAAGGTCGGCGCCCCACCAGGTTGTTCGAAGGCATTTGAAAATGTTTAGTAAATGTTTACATTTGGTTAGTAGATTACATACGGGTGGTGTCCAAGAGAGTCGATAGTCAAGAAATAGTCCTAGAAATTTGGTTTGTACGCAACCTGATACTATGGAGGAGTCGATTCTAACTGTGGGTGATAGTGGATCAAAAGTGTTTCTTGAGAAAATGATGAGTTTAGATTTGGAGGGTTCGATGGAAAGGCCTTTTAAGTGGAGAAGTGACGATACGTTATTAAGACTTGTTTGAATGGAAGCGATGCATTCGTTGAGAACTTTGTCGGCTGAAAATATCACCAGATCGTCTGCAAACTGCAGACAAGACCTGTGAGGGTGAAGGTGTTGCTGTATTTGGTTTGTGTATAGTATATATAGTAGAGGACGGAGAATGCAACCTTGAGGGACGCCCTTGTACGCAAAGTAGGAGCCTACCTTTTGGTCGGAAATTTTGAAAAAGATTGATCTTGATCAGGTGAGATTATAAATAAATTTACATTATGACCATGGAAGGCCTAAGTCCTCAAGGTGATGGCAGAGAATGCCTGGATCGACGTTGTCGAAAGCACTAGCTACGTTAAGGAAGATGCCGGCGCAAATTGTTTTTCCGCGAATGCGCTGTAAATTTCGGTTGTTAAGATGGCGAGATTGTCTAAGAAAGATCGTCATTTGCGGAATCCTTTTGAGATGGGGAGAGTAGCGAATTGCTTTCTGGCCATTGGGTTAAACGTGTATGAATGAGCCTCTCCATGAGTTTAAGGAGGCAGGATGCTAGTGAGATTCGTCGGTATTTGCCAGGGGAAGATTTAGGGATTAAAAATGTTAGGAATTCGTGCCAGGATTCGGGGAAGAGGCCCTTTTCAAAGGCTTTGTTATAAGTGGCTAGCAGCAGTTCTAGGATTGATTTGGGCAGATTTGTTATGATGTGAAAGTCTATTTTGTCGGCACCTGGGGCTGGTTTACAGTTGCTGAGCCGGATAGCGGAGTGAAGTTCGTTGAGAGAGAAAGGCGAGTTGAGGAGTGGATTGGTGGAGAATTGGGTGGGGAAGTTTGGAATTAAGCATGAGGGGGGGGGGGGGGGGGGCAAATTGAGGACATGAGTTTGAGCATCTCTTCATTGCGAGCCATGTTGCTGTGCGTGGATGATGGATTAGAGAGATTGCGGTTGCGGAAGCTTTTTATTTTTGACCAAATTTTGTTAACCGGAGTTTTGAGATTGATCGTGGTAGTAAGATTGGACCAGGATTCCTATTTTGCCTTTTTGAACGTTTTCTTTGCTACTGCATCTTGTTTTTTCGCGTGGATGAGGTTGACGGCGTTTCCTAGCCTCCTGAGCGTAGCCCATGCCTGCTGGCGAGCCTTATTAGCGTCCTCGCAGTCTGGGGTCCACCAGTTGGCAGGGCGCCATTTGAAGAGGCGCGTTTTGGGCGATGGTGCGGATCAAGGAGACTGACTAGAGTAAAGGAGTGGACACTGTGTGCTAGCGATGTGGCTCCAAAATCAAGGAAAATAAGAGTTGTAGGTGGCGTTGCAATCGGCTTTCGCTTATATATAGATATACTCTCTTGCTTAGCTTTCCGTTGGCTACTTATACATGGTTGTCTGTGGATTGAATCCGTGCTCGAAAATCAAGAATTATGTGATGTGTAAAAAAATTATAAATAAAAACTCATATGTTAAATGAGTTTTGTATATAGTTATTAATGTTTAATAACAGCCAATGGTAAATGTGTATAAATTGAGAACGAAATATTTATTGAACCGTTCGGTGAATCGTTTTCAAATTTGATAGAAGATTATCACATAGACAAAGTAACAATGGGTGTAATTGTGATAACTTATTATTAAAAAAAATACGCTCGTACAATAGAATATTTGGGATTATTATTACTTATTGTGATAGTTATTTATTATTACACAGACATAATGTACAGCAAAATGCGCCTTGATAACAGTACAGATTGTTTATTTAATTCATTCGCAGTGGACCAAATTGCAATTTATTATTAAAAATTATATTGATTACTTTTCATTGTAACATTTCTGTCTGCCGTTGTTAATCACACGCGTGAACGCTTCCAGCATCGCTCTTAACATTATTGGAACAATAAAAATGGAAAACAATGCAAATCCTACAGTATGTCATGCATTAAAGCTCAATATGATTCTGTGCATTTTTTTTTCAGCTATGCAACAATCTTACATTTTTCATTCTCATTGTCTCACTTTCTACAACTAGAGTTCCGTACATTAGCTCCGTCAATTACGGAACACGTATCGTTTTTGTGTTTTATACTAAAAGAAAATTATGACTGAACGCTTGCGAAAAGAAAAGAAAACTAAATGTTAGTATAGTACAAGTTTGCAAATATCATGCAATAAAAAAGAAAACGATAATGATAAAATAAGGAGGACATCACGAAAGCGTTGCTGTATCCGTAGAAGGCCTAGTTCCCAAACGATTTGAGTTTCACAGAGAGCGAAGTCATCCGCATCATTAAGTACCTCGACGCCGAAGGGGCAGAGGGAACGATCGACGATACGGCAGGATTTTTTCCGATCGCTTACGTGAACATATTTGTGCATTGCACGAAGGACGCAAGCGACGATCAGCCGAGGCGCATCACCTTGCATGAGGCATTCCTTTTGAACTGCATTGGCCGATGAAAGATCCACTCTCGGTGAATCGACCTATAAGTCGAAGAATATTCAGAAACTTTGGAAATTATTTATAAGTATGAGTGTCTAATTCTATACCAAAAAGTTGCAATTTGCAATTGATTTGGAAGAAAGGATGGAGAGCCCTGCATCTGAATTTTCAGCAATCCCATAGGAGTCGTAATAACTATTTGGCAACCACCAGCTGAGTCTCCGGCGAGCATTTTACGTCCAAGAGGCAACGGTTGGCTGAATCAGAAGCCGAAAGGTGAATAAAAGTGAAACACTCGATCGGAGAAAGGGACGAGGGGTGATGATTTATTGGACAGATATAATAAGATGAGAGTGAAAGTCGATAAAAAAATTCGGGAATTACTGAAAAAACGTGGATTTTCGTGAATGATATTTGAAACACTTGTTTTTTGGGGTCTTGTGTGATAAGAAATTAAGAAAATTTATCGGGTGCAGTACAAGATCCACATAAAAATTGTCATTAACCATCAAATTCATTTTCGTCTGAAAACTGTGTTTACAAAGTCAGAACAGGATTTACATTTGAGAAGTGCGATTTCTGGGCCCCAAGATTCCGAATGACCAGTAAATATATCTCGAGATCAAAATGCTACAAAAAATGAACTACTTGTCGTTTCGGTTATTGTAATAAAGAAAGTGGTGTGCAAAAAAAATTCACTCCTTTTCATTTAGCAGTCGGTCGACGATGGAGAGAATCCTGATGATTCGAAATATCAATAAAAAAATCTGAGAGAGCGAGAAATTGGCGAACAATAGTTTTTGTTTCTTTGAGATCAAACTAACGAGACTGGAAAATATTTGTTTATTTTCTTTAAAAAAAATTATGGCAGGAAATTCGACATAGAGATCAATTTTCCAATGTACATCTCTCACCCTGGACCATTTGGCAAGTAATGCCAGTTTAATCGCTTTTTCAGGCATTATCAACGGTATATTTACTGCCGAACCTTTGTACATTCCAAAATATCCTTCAGACTTGTAAGTTTTCTTGGAACAATCGAGCCTGAAAGTAGATAAATGTATTTTTGTATTCATAGTAAAGATATTCCGATTTTTTTTACTCACATAGAGGAATACATCTTTTCTTCCGTGGGTTCTACAACTTGATTTTGTAATCTCGTCTTTACTAAAACCAGTGGAAATGCCACTGACACTCCAATTATTTCAGCTGTCCTCCATTCGCAATTCTTGGGAGTAGCCTACAATACACAAGAACAAGAAAACGATTCAACATTTTCATTGAAACTTCAATTCAGTCGATTTTTCTGTATATTCTTTTGTATTTGTATAAAAATACTAACTTAAAACGTCCTGCCTGGGGGGCAGTGCAACATTTTTCTTTGCCATGTTCCGATTTCTGTTAATTCTGCAACAACCGAGAACTCGAAATATTTTTTTGTTTTATTTTTATGGAACAAGCGCTTGGAGACTTAAAAAATATCGTATTCTTGATATTTCATTTCATTTCATTTATCACACAACTCGTTTGCAAACAACTTGAGATTCAACGTATAATGCTCCATGATACTTTGTTGATTAAACCTCCAAGTGTATATCACAAAGAGTCAGTGACGTATTTATATGATAATAGTTGTGCAATGTTGCATCTTCCAATCTCTATTAATTTTATATGTCATCCCTCGCTCGAGCCTTTCCGAAATCATTTCATAGATGCAGCGAATAATAATTATGAGACAAACTTGCAAATATGTGTTATATATACATCTGATCGCCCCTCCCACAAACTGCACCAGTTGAGCATCAATTAAGAACTTTTCAATCTCAAACGATTAGTGACACGCATTGTCTGCCGTGAAAAGTATCATTGGATACAATTGCGACCTGGGTGGGCTCCACATTATTTAATTGCCAAAGAGTTCATACAGTTAATTTCATGATGATATTCATGTCAAATCTGTCAAAGTCCACAATTTTTTTTATTTTTCGAGCTTCAAATTTACTGCGTGTTGTGTCATCTTTTTATACTAATAATAAATAAAAAACAAGAAATAAAATATACATGACAATAAATTGACAAGCAACATCTTTGACAAATGAAAAACGTTAGAATGCTCGTTGACATCGAGTTGTCATTTACGACTATTTTTATTAGTATACGTTCAAATCAAGAGCCGTGGTAGGGTCTTGATGCCAATTTATTCTATCGTTAAAAAAAAATGCCATCAATAAGTAAGTACTCTGTCTCGATTGAGAAAAAAAAGACAAATTTGTTTCACCAACGAAAAACTAACAAGCTCGTTCCACAAATACGAGAGGGGTATTCCCCACCTCTACCCTAACTGCGGTAAAGCTTACGTCATTTGCAGTAGACGAGGTTTCGTGGATGCATGACGGTTGCGTATACGGTGGTGGCGGCGTTCCCAGAGGAGTTGCGTGTACAGGACCGTCGGGATTAATGCTACTACTATGACCTTCTCCAAGTGGATGTCTCAGTGGCGAAAGATCGTTCGTCGACTCGGAGGATACGAGGCGTCTGCTAGCGCTTCGGACGGCAAAATCATTGTTGTGTTCAATTGTTGGGGGCCTAATTTTGTTCTCCGATGTTTACTGAAAGAGGCCGACGGGCCGTGATTTACACTCTGCGACAGCTGTTGAAGTATTATATATATTTAAAAATTAATTAATTAATTAATTGTGAGCTGCGAAAATTTTTTAACATTCAAGAATTATCATATGCATACAAATGGCATGCAGTTCATCACCTATTCACAACTTGTATAATCGTTCAACGGTTTCCAAGCAAGCACATAAGTGTATATGTAGTGTTAAGTTGAATAAACGTGCTAGTTACCAAATGAAAATCGTTTATACTGACTATTTCTAAATTATTGTGTCTTTTTGTTTTGAACTTACGTCAACGGGTTCGCTGACATCATTTTCGTGCCGGAACTGAGACTAGCGGTCTTTTTTTCACAAACTTTGATCTCGTTGGAATAATACTCGGGAAAAATACTGGAAATATGATGTTGTGACTCGGTTGCATAAGGTGTGCAATAATTGAAGAACGTCTAGATGAGTTTCGAATTTTTCCGCTAATTTTTCGGCTTCATTCTCTTTTCGTTCTCGTTTCTGTTGAAGGATTTGGTTATAAAATTTCTTCGCATGATGATGTAAAAGTCGATTATCATGTTCGTTGTCTGAAGCCCATGTTCATCGCACCCAACAATGGGTTTTCTGTGCGAGGAGGCTTGACGAGCGAGTAGCTGCACAGCAGCCTGAACACCTGAGCGAAGAATTGTGGGTCGGGATGCTTATTGCTGCCACCTGCACTGCGCATCATTCCGAAAAACCGCTGTAAGGAAAGAGTTGTAAATACGAATTAGTATCCTACATGACTCACTCTTCGCGTGTTATTGTTATGAGGTTATTCGGGATAAAATAGGGTAAATAGTAAGAAAGAATAATAAGAAATCATATTCAAGCATGCGTCCTACCTTCAACGCATCTTGATTCAGTCGTGCTGTCAGAAGGTATTCATGATTGGACTCTTTCTGAAGCATCTCCACAATTTCCAGAGTCGCTCTTAAGGTGACTTTTAAGCCCGTCCACGTACCCTGAGAAATAGGGATCTTCTTCATTCCTATCGAAGATTCCCATTCTTTCAGGTACGCGAGAAAGCTTTCAATCGCCTGTTTGGGTTTCAAGAAAGAAGCAGTGGGACTATTAGCAAACATAAAAAGTGATGGAAATTGCAAAAGAAATATAAAACAATCATCTCTGACTGCTAAAAGCGGAATATTCAAACGCTTAGCATGTTTGTTACGCATACAATGTGAGTTTTAGTCTGCATTGAAGTAGTTTTCAACAAAATATGTATGGGATAAAGTTAAATCGATCATGTAAACATAAAGAATAAAAACACAACCAAGAGGAAGAACCGTGAGGAAAAACCGTGCGGAGGAACTCGACCTTCACCGTCGTCTTATATATTCCTCTTACTGTTCATAACCATCATGGTTCCACGAAGACCAGCCAAGGCATCCCTTAGTGACTTCGAATAAACTGTAAGTACACGAGATCGATCATTTCATCTGAAGATTGAACGGCAAAACCTGAAAAAATGTTTGTCCAAGATTCCAATTATGCAAAGAGACCAGAAGCAACGGTGGAACATCCAACGTGGAAAGCTAAAAGAAACCACGAAAAAAAACGTTGAAAATCTGAAGTTGGCGTTCTCAAAGTTTACCAGTAAACCTGTCAAGAGCTAAAAACAATTAAAAATTATGATATGCATCGGAAACATTTCGACCTTCAGCGAATCAGTGTTCTCACTATTGAACCGTTACTTGAGAAATTAGATTCATTATCAACGATGTCGCCACCACGAAGCGAAGCCACGAAAATTTTCCCAGTCGGGAACTTCTATCGCATCAATAGACACTCGTATATCTATTAAATGGTATACCTGTGACCACCGTTTGATGCGACTTTCGAAGCTGCAAAGCAGGCCAAGACTGCTTCCCGCTGATTTTCAGGAAGTGTCGAAATTGCTTCGTCTACACATTTAGCTTTACTTTCGGCGCACTGCCTACGAAGTTCTGATACATCAGCAAGAAGCTTTTCGTTCTGTGCAGCAAACAATCATTTTGCCACTCTTTCATAACAAGCAAATGATATAAGCAACATTATACAATGAAAATCTTAAAAGATGAAACGACGGGTAGGTTCACAACTGTAAGAAGTGGAGTCGAAACATGCACAGAAATCGAAAATTTATCTGTACTTTTACTTATTTGTCAGTAAATAGAACTGTGCGCGTAACTCTAATTTCGGAACGCGGACAACTGGAATTCACGGGGATATCTCTTACATATCAGTACGGAACCACTTTTTCAGTATGCAACATTTAAGTTATTCAAAAACGCTAATTTTGTTATAAAAAAAAGTATTACCTTGCGTCGCAGACGAAGATATTCCCTCCGGGCTGATTTTGCAGCAGCTTTAAGGGCTGTAAGCTTCGGTACCAAATTCCTCCGCGGCTTACTCTGCAGCCTCTTTCTGAGCGACCTGCAATGTAGGCATCTGGCACTTTCCGATGTCCGCACGTATTCCTCGTGCTCCTCTTGCATGCCGATACAATGGACGTCACATCTGAAAATGAAAATAAGACAATTTGTCAATGCAGTGGCAAGTTTTATCAACTGTACAGACATGTGACAATTAGATTGTCGCTACGTTTCAAAGTATTAACGTACTTTTCAGTGTCTATTTCCGACAGCCTCTCAATGGTTCTAAACCATATCAGGACGTCTTCGCAGGATTCTATGCGGCTTTCAGCGTCAAACACGTGTCCAGAACTCGACCGAATCTAAAAACACAAGTATGTACAACAAATATTACGACTAAAGTTGTCATCCTTCACATTGCAATTACATTTATTTTCATAATTACTTTAACAGAAAGATCAGATGAAATGATCACATGTTCCCTGATAGACAAGTCCGATTGAAATTGGTAAAAGGGACAGATGAACCCAGGTAGCAATTTCAAAATAGTTGTCTATTAGTTGTCCAAATGGATACCAAATGTCCGCTTGGAAGTTACCTATAAGTTATCATGTGACCAACAGTTATCTTTTTGGATGGTTGCTGACTTTAAGATAACTTCCGGGCGGACATTTGGCATCCTTTTAGCCGACTTTTGGACAACTTTTCGAAAATTGCTACCTAGGAAGTTTCCATATTCCAAGCCCAACGCCTAGGTAAATATATGGTCTTCAGGTGGTCTTTTAAATTTTCCATCGCAAACGGCATCTATTGAATAGGTTGATCGACTTCTGCATCTGATACATTAAGTTCTTCATTCAGTTCATCCTGTATTTCCAGGTACGACGGAGCTTCGTATAACGCAGCTGCAGATCATTATGTTTCCAATAAATAATCGATTCGCACTTAATTCATGATCACAACAGTATCCACGTATTCAGTCGACGATATTTTTTCGTTACCTGCATTGGAAATTTCCATATTCGATGGAGCTTCTGGTCTGGGTGTTGCAGTAACCACGGGATGATCATTTTCTGCAACTTGTTGATCACTTGAATCGGAATCCATAGGATTACGGTTCTGGGAATTTCATTTAGTAATTAAATATAGGAAAAACAAATCGTATGTAAGAAATAAAGTTAGTTCGTATCACGTTTTTTTCTTACAGTTCGGTATAAACCGGGTTTAATTGAAAAAGGTTCAATGCAAAATTTTCATTAAACCCGGTTTAACAACTCGACTTTTTCGACCAGGTTTACAAACCAGAGTTGTGGAACTGGGCCTTACAATTAGATAATATTAAATCAGTTTACTGAGGTCATCACAATTAACCCATTAACGCTCACAACACGCAGTTTAGACATTTGCGTTTGAGCTGTCGCCATGTGATGAATTCGAAGAAAAAAAATCAGGAATCACTGTTCCCTAGGTTTTCGAGTGTGCCCTTTCGAATGGTGATGGTTAAAATTGCGTCAGAAAAAATGCAACCATAGAAAAATCGAAAATACGCCCTAAAGACGTGATTGTTCGATGACTTTTTTTTTAAATCGAGTTTTCGTTCTTTTTCGATTTTTTGTCATGCCTGAAACCAATCAATTTCGCGGCCTCGATGTCTGAACTAAAAATACACGAGGTTGCTTTCTTTAACGTTATGGCAAAATGGCGGCCAGAATGAAAAAAAATTTCCCGAAAGTGGACGAATTTATTTTCTCGAAAACTATAGACTTGACTTGACTTACATGCCAAATTTCGCATTGATCAATTGTATAATTTCTTCACTAGAAAATTATAAAAAGCAATGAAGTTCGTGGAAAAAAACTCCCCCCTTAATCAACAGATCATTCTGTATAATTAGAAGATATATCCAAATTTTCAGCGAAATCTTAAGAAGACGATATAACGAAAGGACTACCTTAAATGACTTACTAACTACATAATCATTTCAATGGCTCAAGTATTGCTAGATCTCTTATTAGATTTACACAATGCAACGTTGCGTCTTTTTCCCTTTTCATTTTCTCTCTCTTCTTTCCACTCTCTCGCCCTTTCTATATTGTTGCACACCTCAAAATGTGAAAAGTGAAATGTCAAGTGAAGTACCGAAACACAATATTCGGGCTGAATCTGGTATACACCGAGAAAAATTTGTTTCGTCAAAAAGAAAAAAAAAGAGCTATGCATTTATCGCAGAACAGAAATGACGAAAATGTGTAGAAAATGAAACAGTAGTTCACAAAGTCACACACACATACAGTGAGACGGATAGAACCGTCTCACGGACGAGCGACATGAAGACGCGACAAGGCCAGATATGTTGACAAGCGCGGTCACTGCCTCCAGGTGATATTCGGGTAAAGAACAGACCGAGAAAAGGGCCAAGTGGCGCCATCCCTCGGAACGCGGAAAAGATAGAGACAAAAAGAAAAGAAAAATTAAGTAAATATTAAAGCAACATTTATTTAACAAAGGATGCTTGGGAAGGGGAAGAAAAGCGCGGGAAATAAGGGGTATATAAGGGCCACCTCGAGAGAGGAAAGGCCTACTTGTTTCAAGTCAGCTTCAAAGCGAGTACCGAAACGAGATATTAGTACAGGCTTTTTTAAGCGTGGAAAATATCGAACTGGGGAAAGCATTGGACAAACGAAGCAAGTGAGCACAATAAATTTGAGAATCTCTTTTATTGTAAAGGCCTTAGTACCGGACGCAAGTACCCACTGATTGCGGCGGGGAAAGTGACCGTTGAGGAAAGGAGCCGAAATAATAAAAGAGAAGGTAGAAAGAGAATTTTTGGAAATCTCTTTTCAAACGATTATCACACGAGTCTCGAGCGGAGATGCCAGCCTTTTACGACTATGGAACGTGGGCTTTGCCATTAGTAGTGAAACAAACGCATGTCCGAGCCCGAAAGGCAAGGAAGGCGACTGAACAAGGAAAGTGACAAAGAGGAGCAAGTACAGAAAGGAAAGAATAGGCACCATCCGATTAGGAAAAGTGCGATAATCAGAGAAAAGAATGAAATCAAGAATCTCGTAGATATTCGAAAGAGGAAATTTGGTAATTTAAAGGAGAAAGCATAGAATCACGAAACTCGAAGATGAGCCTAGATGAAAACACATAACGAGAGCGAGAGAGAAGGAACAACAACAAAGGGGGCAGTGGCCGAGCAAGGCCGAACCGGCGAAATCGCGAAGACCGCGCGACACACATAGACACACACAATTGGAGCATTTGAAATTTCGAATACATGCAAGTCAAAGATGTACATACAACAAACGTACACAAACACGAAACGGCGGCCATTATAGAAAAAGAGTGACTCGTCACCCGGGCAACGGAGGCTCGCGAAATCTCGAAACGTAGTAAGCCCCGCCTCCGCGATACGCGAGAGCCGAACCGACCGACCGAGCGCGCGAAACCAAGATACAGGGCGATTCAAAATTTGTCTGTACCATAAGATAAAGCGAATCTGAATAAATCTTCGTTTATTTGTTGAGACATAACGGTTTACATTAATTTACTCCCTTATCATGCCCCGAATCCTCATAAATTTAATGTAACTAGGGGTGACCCGTTACAACATGCACTCTGAAACGTTGATGTGAAGAAATATAAGTGTTCATAACTGCTTGAAGTGCACACTCACACTGATAAGCACACTGATAAGCACCACCGCAAAGTCTACGATATAAACGTATTGATTGTTCCTGATAAGCCATAGTTAATTTTTTAACCAACGCCAATGTATAAAATTTATTATGTTTTAGCTACTGAGCTAACAGGACTAGGATTTACAAAATTTTATGGAATTCTGGTGAATCTAGATATCAAGTGGAGAATAAGAAAAAAAAAGTACTCACGTGCCGATACGAAGTGGATGGACAACTGCGGATAGGTACAGCGTCGTCTAAGAGCGTCCAGTGATCTCGTGGTATCGATTCCTTTTTTCCATTGATTATGAAATCATCGTTTCTTTTAATATATTTGTCTGCGAAGTGAAGCTCACAGAGTGTGTGTTCTCCACTGCGAAACCAAGGGCCTTGCTCCATTCCTGGAGTTGCGTATTGCACTGATTCAAAAAATTGTTTTAAAGCTACAGATGTAACTGGTAAAAATTGATGAACCTACCCTAGTTGAGTTTCAACATATCTTACCTTAGGCACTGCAAAAATGGATGTTGTTCGCATTCCCATCCTTCTTTTTCTCGTCGTTGTATCGACCGCTCTGACATCCAGGGACTGAGCATAGTCTCTTCATACTGAAAAGTAGATGGATTATTTAAACAATGAAATGAAAAAATTGTTTTGAAAGTTCTTTTCAATACTCGAAAAATCACCGAAGAAACTTCGATCTCACAAGAACATTCCCTTTCAAACTTGTCGCTGCAAAATAATTCAACAAGCATTGACACAAATTGGTCCCACTTTTGCTCTTGTGGGGTTAGAATTTCGTCGGTGATTTTTTATGTTCTTTAATAGATAAATGAATTAATAATAAAAACATACCTTCTTCGACCGCTTATCTCCTTTCGTAAAAATGATAACTTTTTTCGAGACACACACTGTTTCAAATCTTTTCACTCGCAAGAAACCCGGTATCATTTAAGTCACGCCAAGGTAAAAGGCAAGTAGCCGAAAAGACGCAAACCTCGATTTTGACAACTTTCCTCTAATGCACATACCAATAACCTTTAGCTACAAGTATTACTGTACATCGGGGAATTGCAATCGCAGCGCCTCTTGCGGTCACTTATAAGTAGGAATTTTGGGGCCGTCTTTCGCTGCTCATTTCCTGTGGAGTGTCCACTCCTTTACTCTAGTCTCCCTGGTGCGGATGTACAGGATTCCGAAATGGCTTCCGTGATGGCGAGTGTGATGTTGTCATACTGTGATAAGGGGGATGGGTCTGTTAACGAAGAAGCCCCGCTGTTGAGGGAGTCTTTAAATTATTGCCAGTTGATTTTATTTGGGGGTATAGGTGTGCAATGAAGGCTAGCGTAGAGAAAGTTACTCCGATAGAAATAGAAATAGGAAAGTGATCACTTAGGAGCGACTCTGGTTGAATGTCCCAGGTGCAAAAGGGTAGAAGATGGGGTGAGACCGGGGTCAAATCGATTGCCGTGGTGTTGTTATTAATGTTAGTAGTGTTTAGTGTCTGAGAGCCGCCGTTAAGACATGAGATGTTGTAGTCCATTAGGGTGTCGGCTAAAGTGGATCCAGAGAAGGAATTAGGCATGCAGCCCCACGTAGTGTGATGGCTGTTAAAGTCACCCCCAATGAGAGCGTTTCCAGTTGAATCTAAAGAGTTGAATAATCTCTGCCAGTCTTTTGTTCGTATGTTAACTGAGGGAGGTTTGTAGAGAGCGACTATTGGTAGGGAGCCTAGAGATGTGGAGATTGATATCGTAAGAGTTTCGAGAAAAGCCGGACTATGGTGGACAGTGTGGACTTCAGTGAAGGGAATGTCTTTTTTGAGGCAAATGGCCAGGTCTCCTCTTTTGTTCATTCTATTTTTAAGGATCATATGCAAATTGTTAAGGGTAGGGGTGCAGGTAGGGGTGAGCCGCTTTCGCAAAGGATAATTACGTCGATGGAGTGAGTAATCTTTAGCAAGAGACCTTTTTTGTTGTGAAAACTACGACAATTCCATTGAAGAATTTTTAGGTTTCTAGTGGTAGCCATGTTGTGCGATTGAGGTGACGGCTAGGAGAGAGTTGAGGATTTCAATAACGGGATTGGTTGTTTCCGGTAGGCCAAGAGTTTGTAGCGCCGGGAGAAGTTGTTGGGAGATCAGTTGAACGACGGTTATGATTAAGTTGTTGAGGTTTTGTGCTGCAGGAAGAGGATCCGCCGTATGAGGTGACGAAGATGAGAGAGGGGGTTGCTGGATCTGAGTCTGGTAAAGGGTTTTTTCTCTCTGAGTGTTGGATGGAGAACGACCGTTGGGGGCTACAAGGATAACTGCGTGAGCGGCTCGCGTCGCGAGGATTGAGTTAGAGATGGCTGAAGACATTTTCAGGTTCTTGCGAGAGTGGTGAGGCATCGAAGTAGAGTCTTCGCTGTACGAGTAGTGGCGTGGAAAATCCGTCTCTAGCGAGGGTTGTGGAGTCGTTCAGCGCTGAGGCGTGGGTCTCAAGGCGATTTGACTGAAAGTAGGCATGAAGTTTGTTGACGAGTTGGGGGGAGTGTGTGATGACCACGTTTGGGCGGATAGCGGTGGAAAGTGGAACGGCGCGCGCGTGATATGCCTTTTGGTCCCGTTGGGTGTACTGGCGAGGAGTTGTCTAGCTTCTGAGAGACTGATTTTCTTTTCTGCGGCGGTTTCTTTTATTTGTTTTTCGTGTAGGAAAGCTGGGCAGGATTTTCTAGTTGGAAGGTGGTTGACCTTGAAGTTGGCGTAGCAGGCCGGACTCTCCCTGTTTGGGCAAACCTCGTCTTCCGCGTGCTTTTTGCCTCCATAGCGGATGCACTTTGGTGAGCTTTTACACTATGCGGCAACGTGATTGAAGATAAAACACATGAAACATATTTTGACGGGAGCGTACTAGGGGTCCACGGGATAGCGAACCTGGAAGAGTGAAACGAAGTCCGGACGAACACGACCGTCGAATTTTAGATAAACCGACTGAGTGGGGACAAGTTTCGTTTCGGAATTTATTGTAGCTTTTCGATGTCGCCATCTCGCTTCGAGCACCAGAAAGGTGGAGTGTATATGGAGAAGGATTTCTTCCATTGTGATGTCGAGAGGGACACCTCTTATTATTCCGTCGCAGGTGAGGAAAGAGTCCGGGATAAAAGCCCTAAGGTGTTCTGCCGCCAGATAGGAGAGAGAGAATTTCGTTAGCATTTCGGGCATTTGCCACGACGACCGAACATGGGTGTTTCCCGGAGCTGTAGATATCATGTACTTGTTCCGCTGTGTACCTTCGGAGGAGGATCTTTCCTACCCTAGTGGATTGGGAGACCTGAAAAAAAAGACCAAAAATTGGTCAAAATGACCCTACTTGGTCATGGTCATTTTCTGCTCTTTTTGAACCGAAAAAATTGACTAAACAGTGACTGAACACTGTTTTTTTCAGGTTAGTCACTTGACCGTTTTTTTCGGTTTTCGGTCACTGTAATAAAAGTGAGGTTAGTCACTTGACACTTGAGGTGTTTCATTCGATTTTCCATCTGTAAATGAGAAAGGAAATAATAATATGTTGACAAGAATGAAAAGAAAAATACATTCTTTTCTTGCAATTATTGCTATTTCGTGTAGCACGTTACAGTATATATGTATGCCACATATGTGTTCCACGCCAGTGTAAACGGAACTAGGGCCGTGTCTAGGGAGTGCAGTTTATTTCCTCGCGGGTAAGCAACTCTAGCGCGAACGCGATGTGTACAAGAAACATGGCGGCGACGTAGTGGACCACACCTTAACCTCAAACAACACATGAGATTACGGAGTCTCATCTAACCGTTAAAGAGATATACCGTGCAACCTCAAGTTTGTTGATCTCGTAAACTGATTACAATGGACCCTGTTATTGAAATTATTAACTTGTACTTATAATTGCGCCCAGAATGGATGTATTGATACCGGTTTTACATAGAATGGAGTGTTAGTGATACGATTGTAGAAATCCAAAACCTTCACAAATGCACACGTTGTTGTCAGCATCAACGACTAAGCCGCCTTCTGAATCTCGGAACAGCACTGCTGACTTAATTTCTAGCTCCTGTTCCATGTTAGCTTCTGTTTGCGTTGATAGTAGATTGGAATGTATTGTGATACTGCGAATTTATAATAAACACTTGTCATTATATCTTGTCAATTTTTTTATCGCCTTGATCAATAGAAATTGATAATTAGAATACTTTGTTATTTTGAACCTTTATTATTGATTGTTTTTCATAATAAATGAGAATTTGTTTGTGATTGCCTTATACATTGTAGGTCATGTCAATTTTTTATCACCTCGATCGATAGAGATTGATAATTATAATAGTTTGTTATTTTGAACCTTTATTATTGATTGTTTTTCGTAATAAATGAGAATTTGTTTGTGATTACCTTAAATATTTTAGGTTATGTCGTACTTACCTCTGTATACACTCACTGACAGTTTCGCTGGTTATGGGGTTATTCTAGTAATATCAGTGTTACACTCTTCGTGTACTTTTACACCTCGTTAAGATCGAGTGTAGAAAGTTTAGGGTTAGTGGCACAAAAGTGTAGCTACACTCGTAACGCGAACAGCGGCGCGTGACGTCATTTCCGTTAAAACGAACGTGAAAGTGTACACTCCCTAAAAAAGTGTAGAAAGTGTAGCTAGCGCGAACAGACCTCATATTGAACGCTGCCTGACGCAGCAACGCAACGCTGAGCGACACATTTGACGAGTTCTTTTCAATAAACACGTTTATATGTCGTGTGCGCTGGTAGAAGGGTTGTGGCCGGACGTTGGGACGTGAGGGCTATCGGGTTGTGAGCGACAGAGAGATAGAGGGTTTATACCGTAAATGATCCCAAATAATAAACAATTCGAGCGTAGCAGGTTATATTTCTAAATGGGCTACCATTTACCTTGTTACAAAAAAATAACAATGCCGTGTTTATGTTATAGTTGCATGCCGGAAACTCCAACATTGCCGTCGTCTAAATCAACAGGAGAGGCTAACGGCAGCCAAAGTACGCGAGTGGTTATCCATCGAATTAAAGAGCGACAGATACCGAGTTAAGGTGCTAAGAACAAAGGACAGAGGCCAAAAAGAGACAAGAAGAAAAAAGATGTTCCGAGATGGAAACCGACTCCGACGAAGAGGAGGAGGAGGAAGAGGATGAGTATTAAATGGATACAGAAGTGTTATTGTTGTTTGGTTTATTTCAAGATATTAAAAAAAACGTTCAAATTCACTGATGTTTTTGTGTACGAGTTTCTATTATTATATTTCCAATAGCGTTCCAGAAGGACCCTCTCTCTGCCCCATGCACTTCGGTTCGCCTTCGGTCACTACTACGGTCAGTGACTGAAACGCCCCAGTGACCGAAAACCGGTCAAGTGACTAACCTTACTTTTATTACAGACTAACCTCAAAAAAACGTTTTTCGGTCACTGCTCGGTCACTTTTTCCTGTTCAAAAAGGGCAGAAAATGACCGTGACCGATGATCGAGGTTTTTTTCGGTCTCCCAATCCGCTAGGGTATCCTGGTAACATTCATGCGAGGGGTTATTAGTTCAATCGATTTCGGTTAGATTAGTACGACGAAAGGAGCGGAAGCATTGCTGCTGTAATGAGTTTTGAGGAGTCGGTCCGGTATACTCTACTCGTTTTGTCGGTTACTTTTGGCTGGGTGGCTGAGCTTACGTCCGTAGATGACAAGAATCTGGGTTTGTTGTTTTTTATCACTACTGTCCTCGGTCTGGTCGAGCGAACGCTTACGGGAGTCCGGGAACGAGTCTTTACGCAGACTTTCTACTTGCGATGCGATGAACTCTGGGTCGTCGATCATTTCAGAGTCCTCATCGTCCTCTTTGTCCGGAGGGAGAGGCCCCCCGAAGGCCTGCGAAGAAAAGACCATGTCTCACCCCACGGGTGAGACAGGCGCGTGTTCGAATGCCAGGAAATAAAGTGAGGTTAGGGAGGGATAAAAGAGAAAAGGAAAGTAATGACTCAGCTTGGGTTAGCTGAAAACAATTTTGGTAGTCCTGCACCAGAATGGGGTATGTTTTTCTTGACTGTATTCGCTTTATTAACACCAACTTTCGCGAAATATGAGTGAGAGCGAAACTGCGGCTTTAAGATGGATCCGTACTCGCTTGTGTTTAGGCGGGAACTTCCGCTGTTGTATCAATTGTAAAGGGGATAGGCGGCCGTTGAGTAAAAGTCGCCAGCGGGAACTCGAGCCCGAACTTTTATGGCGAGACTTGAAAAAAGTGGCTACAACAATGTGGTCTAACAGGAATGGCGCCACTATTGCTAGGACCTCGAGAAGTAAGCTGCGTGTGACAAAGACGGAACAAATAAATAATGAGAAGTGAGCTGTGTGTGAGGCAGAATGATACTTGAGAAGTGGGCGGCGTGCGAGAGAGATGTAAAATGATAGCAATGTCCAATGAACAATATAATTAGTTGCATAATTAACGGTGAAAAAGGTCGTAAATAATAATAATGCAATACGTAGTGATGGAAACATATTTTTATTATAACAGTCTTTAATTGTATAACGAACGGTAGAAAATTTCTTAAATAATGCTGATGCTGTTTTTTCTTTCATCAATTTTTATTTTCTTAGGCAAATATGACAGTAAATTGATCCATGCTGTCAAAGAACAATGCTTTGCGATCTGTTCATATATAAACTCGCAAACAGCGAACGGTAACACGATAATTCTTGTGATAACGATATTTAACCCAACAACTCACGACTCACCCCGTGCTTTTCTCTGTCATTCAACCGGTCCTACGGGGATAAATGGACTTTATCATACCTCAATTCCTTCGTATTTTCATAAGAAAGTAAATAGTGCGTGAGCCATCTGATTTAATTAACATTCCATTAGTGAACAATCCATTTAAAGATTGAATAACGGCAAAAATCTCATTTTTGCATAAAAGTTGGGGTGCCACCGGGCCCCAGTCATGAGTTTTAGGGTTAAATGAAAATTAAAAGATAATCATACATAAGAAGTTGCAATTACTCAGTGCCGTAAGGAATTACGGTAGTAGTCTGATCTAGAGCGAGATTTTTGACGTCATTTTTAGGTTGGAATAACTTTTAAACCGTTGAAGTTATCTTGATGAAATTTTACATGTGTATTTATTGATCCTTTGAAAATGTATCTACATTATAAAAATATATATATATATATTTAATATTTTCAAGTCGTTTTTAAAATTTTTTTTACAACATGGTCCGCCGAAAACCGCCTCAATTGGCACCCACTCTGGGTGATGTTGTATGCATTTGAAAAACAATATATATATATTCTCAATCTGTATAAGTATTCTGAGAACTGGCAGCAGAATTAGTACTTAAAAAATGTTGTTACAAGATGGAGGCCTGTTAAACTTTGATTAACGATATTTCATACATTTTCGTATATTCGACGAGTTATAAAATATGGGCAAAATTATTGTTCGACTCAGTTCTGCTACCAGTCCTCAGAAAGAGGCTACCGAAGGTATGTGAAAAATTTGAGCTCGATCGGTCAATTAGTTATCGAGATGTCGTGGGCGCCGATTTGAAAAACATAGTTCTGAGATAAACGCGTTCAAAGTTTTGATACCGTTAGATGAGGTTGGCGCGCGGCTTGCTTATAATTTCTATTACTCTGCTAATTTTTGGAATATCAATAAACGGTTTTCACGAGCGTATTAAGAAAGGTCTCAGGAGAAATAAAATGAAGAAAAAAAACGATTTTGTCAAATTTCTAGACCAGACTACTGGCTTAAACCCGCGCGCTACCCACTGGAGCGTCTTACTCGTTTGAAACGGGAAAGTGAAAGCATATTTGTAACTTATAATAAAGCACGCTTCTCTTCAGAACAAAGGAAAACGTAAAGATACATTTCTTTACTGTTTACCCCGTGACACATCCGAGTCCTCCGCATTACCCGAGGTGTATCCTCGGATAATACGCAGATTCTCGGATAATAGTCTGATATTGCTACTGTTTTCCGTATTATCCGAGATTTCACTGATCCGAGGTACCCTCGTCCCACAGTACCTCGTCGAAACGAGGTTCTACTGCCCCGGTAGCAATTTCAAAATAGTTGTCTATTAGTTGTCCAAATGGGTACCAAATGTCCGCTTGGAAGTTACCTATAAGTTATCATGTGTCCAACAGTTATCTTTTTGGATGGTTGTTGACTTTAAGATAACTTCCGGGCGGACATTTGGCACCCTTTTAGCCGACTTTTGGACAACTTTTTGAAAATTGGTACCTCGGTGTATTTGCCATGGAGGCTAGTATGGGTATTCGATCCTCTTCCTTCTCTCTTACACAACATAGATACTCAGCTTACTTCTCGAGGTCTTAGAGATAGTGGCTCGATCCCTGTTTGACCACATTTTTGTAGCCACTTTGAAATGCACAAATCGGACTCCTCCCACTCTAGCCTCCTTGACTCGAGTCTTCATGAGTTAATGCCCGGCGCACGCTTCCTTCTAAATTTACCTTTCGTCTTGTTTTGTCAAATTCGGGCAGTATCCTCACGAATTTTTGCGAGTTGAAGTTGCACGGCTCTCCCTTTCTGTCTCATTAGTCGCACGAAATGGCCGAATTTGTAGAGAAGAGATGCGAGGATATGATTCCTGAACTCGAACAAATGGAACGTATTAAACTGTTCGATAAAATTGAAATTCGGTATGTATAGGTTAATTCCGAATCTTGCGACATATCATTGTTGAATTTCAACAATAACGTCGTCGTTTTGACAGTTTGCTATAGAATGATTCTGATAGACTCGGCGAAACTTTATACGAGTAGCCGGCGATTTTTAATATGCCAGGGTCGAATTTAAAGGTGTGGCGGCAGCGGGGGCGGCCCACGGACAACAAACAAGTAGGAGGCCTAGCGTTACTTTCCAAACAAGTAGGAGGCCTAGCGTTACTTTCCAAACAAGATCAACATGTTTTCGGCCATAGTACCCGAATAATTAATCACGAAAAATACAAGATCCTCTTAAACATATAGTAACATACGTTTTTTGCAAGTTGAGGAAGAAGACACTTTCCGCCATTGGCTCAATTCTATTACAATTACGGAAGGGTCTCACTTGCACAATGTTTATCTCTACAATGCTGCAAGTCCGTTTTTCAACTGTACAATGACTTATCTCTCATTTGTGCAAACTCGGCAATCCACCAACTGTACAAGAGTCTCAAGTTTGCAATATTGAACCTCTACAATGATCTAGCCTCATGATCATCCCTACAACGCGTATAGTCGGATTTGTATCAACTACACAATGAGGCATTTGCAATATGCTTTGATTCTACAATGTATCAACTCTACAAGAACTTTGAGTATCAACGTTCAATTGCGCAATATTGTCAACTCTACAACAGCTGATATATCAGGTGTATCATATGAAATCAACCACTGTAATCATTTATCACATGATCAAATCATGTGATATCATGTTAATGCTTTTACTACTTATCGCTGAAAAACCACGAATGTTCTGATTTTACCCCGCTTTTCAAGTTAAAACCCCTTTTTCGTCCCTTAGGAAAGGTCAAAAGTCAAAGTTGATACCATAAATCGGAAGAACGGGCGATTTTACTTGGAGTGGGGGACATTATTTCTGCTGTAGATGGCAAAAAACATCCTTTTTCTCTCAAGTGTTCAAACATAGTCGCTTGGGCGTTAATAGGCTAATAGATATCTTCTTCAATTGATACACCTGATATACCAGCTGTTGTAGAGTTGACAATATTGCCCAGTTGAACGTTGAGTACTCAAAGTTCTTGTAGAGTTGATACATTGTAGAATTTAAGCATAATGCAAATGCCTCATTGTGTAGTTGATACAAATCCGAATAAATACGTTGTACGGATGATCATAAGGCTAGATCGTTGTAGAGGTTCAATATTGCAAACATGAGACTCTTGTACAGTTGGTGGATTGCCGAGTTTGCACAGATGAGAGATAAGTCATTGTACAGTTGAAAAACGGACTTGCAGCGTTGTAGAGATAAACATTGTGCAAGTGAGACCCTTCGACAATTACAATGTTTTGCCTTTTTTCTTTTTCTTTGTGCAAATGAGTTCATTTTTTAGAACGCTTCATTGTATACATTGTGGTGCAATTATGCGCTGCCCGACTCGCCAATTAATAACTTTTGCTTTTGTACTTTTTATTTGTGCAATTTTGAATTCATTTTAGAAGAATAGCATATACTGGCCGGTGCAAGCGCCTGTTTTTTTACCAGTTAAAAAAAACAATACGAGTAAAAACATATTTCTTTTTTCCAAACATACCGCAAAATTTTTAAAAAATTAACCATGTGCTCAATCCATGTGACATTTTTCGAATTATAATCTTTCGAGCATTTTATTTTACAAAAAATGAAACGCGTTTTTGGTATTTTAAAATATTTTGGACAGAAATATGCTGTAA
This sequence comes from Ophion ellenae, assembly GCA_963210295.1. Taxonomy (NCBI): domain Eukaryota; kingdom Metazoa; phylum Arthropoda; class Insecta; order Hymenoptera; family Ichneumonidae; genus Ophion; species Ophion ellenae. The sequence goes on along the minus strand of OY723389.1, from coordinate 3,556,960 downwards.
AACGTTATGAAAATAAAGTGCTTCGTAAAAGGGCGAACGAATGTTTTTTTTTTTGTCAGATCGCGGGATGAATTTTTTTTTCACTATGCGTTGTGTACCTTTCCTCGGGATATTTTACCGAAAAATTTGAACTGCGCAAGCCTCTGAGTTTGGCCCTTGCCGCCCCCTTCCCCCCTAATTCCGGCCTGCCATACTCAGGATAACAAGCCATTGAGTCCATAAGAATATTTGGTGTATGTGTATCACAATCTTCCTCCGATACGGGTTCGTTTGGACAAAAAAGAATTTCTCGATACACGTTCCATTGTTTCTGTGACTATTTGGTTGTATTGTAAAAAATAATCGCGTTAAATCAGCTTTAATGATTCAACGGAAATTAGGGGCATCGCCAAAAAGCGAAAGGAATACGAATACAAAGTCCAGAGGCACACAAAGTGCAAAGAGGATTACCTGAGATACATACAGTACGAAATGGATCTTTTGAGACTCGTTAAGCAAAGACGAGAGGTAAAGGTAACATATTTATGTCAAGAATCAACACTACAAGTTCAAATTTTCTAAATATTGAATGAATTTTCAGAAATTCGGCATCACTCAAAAGAAGTCAGATATTGATTATACGATTGCCAACAAGGTCAACAGGCTCTACAAACAAGCGATATCGAAATTCCAGGATGACATTAGATTTTGGCTATCTTATATGAAATTTTGCAAGCACATGGTAAGTTTGGCGAATCGCATTTCTGATGTATATCCAAGGTAAATACAGACGATTATTGATTTGCAGAAATTTCACAACTCGGTCAGTCGGATGATTGGTAAAATGCTGCAGATTCATCAGGACAAACCAAAGTGTTGGCACATAATTGCCCGTTGGGAGATAGAAGAGAGCAAAAACATTGAGAATGCTCGTCATGTCTTACTCCGAGGTTTGCATCATCATCCCGATTCTCAATTGCTTCTGAGCGACGCGTTTAAACTAGAATTGAATATGGCGAGTACAAGTAAAGAGAGCAAGGACGAAGATCCAGCGATCGTTGACGGAAACGAAATGCCCATCGGTCACAAGAGAGCTTTAATCATATACAAACAAGCATTGAGACGGGTCAAAGACGTCAAATTTATCGTGGAATTGTTAAATATTGCAAAAGGATACGAAAATACGGAAAAGCTGCAAAATAAAATTGCCAGGTACGCATCATAAAGACACATTCGTTTCAATTACGCTCGTTCTCTATACACCCGTTTTGTGAAAATAATTTTAAAAAAAGGATTTAAAAAGCTGGCGCACATGGTACTACTCTCGGAGAGGAGAGAGTGCCTATATTAATTCTTCAAAAACTTGTTTCATTTATTTCAAAGTAGTATATATATTTATAAGTACATACGTGTTCTGCCGCAGTGATATGATCGAAGAGTATCCCAACAAACCTCTGATGTGGGATACGATGGCTCGACGAGAATTAGAAGGCTTGCCACACCCAACGGATGCAGAACTTGCGATGGAAATTGACAATGAGCCGCCGAGTTCACTGCGGGATCGAATCAGCGCTTGCAACGAAGTTTATCTTGCAGCCGTGAAAAGAATAAAGACCGAGGAAATGTGGTCATTTTACATTGACTGTTTGATAGAAATAAATAACGATGCGAGCGCGTTGCCGAATTACAAGAAAAAATTACTGAAGAGCGCTCTTATTCAGGCACACCAAGGGAGAAAATTGCGCGAAAAATATTACATTCACTGGGTGAGTCGGTGAATTTTTTGCCTTCTTTCCTTCCATCAGAAAATAATTGCAAGGAAAACATTCTCAATGCCTTGTAGCTTAGGAAAATTTCTCAATATTTGAAACTAAAAATTGGCGTCTCTCGAATGGAACCGAGCTCAACGTAGCAAATAGCCTCGAACCGATCTCATTGACGTTACGATCTTTACAGATCGAAATGTTGAATAAGGACAAAAAAGACAATAATTGCCAGAAACGTCTGTACGAAGTATTGAACTGGGCAACCGACGCTTCAGCATCGAGCGTCAATCTCTGGTGCGCCAAACTCTCGTATCTTTTCACGTCGGGACGCGAGGCCGAGGCAATGGCGGAATTTGCCAAAGCATCGGTAATTCTTGGAGATAAATCCCTACCTCTTTGGAGAATGAGACTCATGGACGCACAAGCAAAACATCCGGAGAAAGTTGAAGATATTTTTCGGGCCTCGTTGAACGGCGATCCGAGCATCGCCAAAGAGATGAAACCTTCTTACATCGAGTGGCTCGTTCTGACCAAAGGTACGAAATGACAGCTTAGCAAAATCCATTTTCAATGTTTCATCATCGTTCGAATTGGAGTTGATTTTTATCTCCAAGATTCCACGAGATTGAAAAACATCTTGACTCCGCTCTGTTGTTACCGCAGGTATCGAAGCTGCCCGGCAGGTCTACAACGATCTTTGTCTGCAGCCTCCGACTTGTCTCGAATTGCATAGAAAAATGGCGACATTGGAAGTGCTGCAGCCGGAAATATCGGTGAAAGACGCGAGACGACCGCACGAGATGTCGACTTTTGAATTTGGCAAGAGCAACACCGACGTTTGGATCGATTATGTATCGTTCGAGATGAGATACGGAGACTCGAAAAAAGTCGTGGATATTCACAGACGTGCGATAACGAGCCTCGAGCCAGCGTTGTCGGACGTCTTTATCGCCGAGTACAGTCTTTTGAAAGCAAATCCCGAAGCCATGTCGACAATCGCGTGAAAGAATTTCCGAACCACAAAGCACGCTCGCAAGGTACGAAAAGCGAGAAAAACCCGAGGATTGTTGGCTTGAAAAATAGACATTTATGATAAGCGAGAAAGAATTTTATTGCTTTTCCTTCCGCGCGTTACCGCTAACCGCTGTCCAGCACTGAAACTTATTGCCCATTCGACAAATATGCTTTTGTCTGTATTTCGGGAAAGATGGAAGCGGGTTTTGCCCATTTTATAATAAAGCTAACCCGTTCCGATAAAAGTGACCGACATTCAAAAGGTCCGTGCAGCGATTTCACGTTGGGACAAAGAAAAATCTTCGATATTAATCGATGGCTGCGAATAGATTTTTCGTTCGTGTTTCCATTCATAATGTCCATCGATGATCGTCAGCCCGCTCGAAAGCTTATCGTAAAACGTGGACACTGTTTAACGCAGGGAAATACGAGAATTTAATTAATTTACATTTTCATCCAACTCCAGAGGTATTTCCTGTTCCATGCGCGTCAGTGGGATGTCGCGAGATCGGTCTCGTTGGCTAATTTCGCGGGATCATCCGACTTTAAGCTCGATCGCATGTCCAAGCACTTTACGTCCGTCATAAGTGAGTGTTCCTTGTCGTCCAAGTTACGATCGATGCGAATCAAGAGGGCTTCCAAAGCATTGTACGAAGCCCTGAAAGTGGCAGAAGGCATGTTGGATATTTGTTGGGGCATTTTTCCAATATTGCCGATTTAATAAATATTTTCATCGACGATTTCTTCGCTCAAAGTCTCTACAGATGTTTCGGAAATCATTTATCATTCGGTTACTATCGGTATAATATTGTATAAAAATGAACATGTGCAATATTCCATAGGCTTAACGAACAAACAAAACAAGATAGAATTCGTTCAACTGACTTTGTGGAATGAATATCGATCGTCAGATCTTCCTTGGTCCGCCGCAACTGGACAACTTCATTTTTGAGTCCGAACTCAGTTTCGTCACGGCAAAGCTCGTAGCCCGGACGATAGGTCCGATTTTCCAGTCTCGTCTCGACGCACTTGACAGCGTTGGTTTTTTCCATAAGAGCGTCTTCCAATTTGGACAGTTCTTTCCGTAGCGATTCCATTTCTTTCCGCATCTGCCGGGGAAATCGAGGAGTTTAAAGCGATGCGAGAGAGCAGGCGGGCTGCAACGAATGTATTTTGTTTACCTTGAGCTTTTGCCAGGCGAGCTCGTTTCTCGCTTTTTCCGTCTCATAGATTCTTTTTCTTAGCGCAAAGTCGGTAACGTCCAGCTGAGCTTTTATATCGTTGCTAGCTCGCTCCTGGATCACGTACATCGACTCGCGAAAATTGTACGAATCGCTGAGTTCGTTGTCGGCCAAGAGTTGCGTGTGTCGACAATGTTCCAGCCAAGTTTCGTAAGGAGCACATCTTCAAATTGTAAACATGATGCAATGTTTTATATCAATACCAAGCTAATCAGCTTATTGAAATATTTTGGAAAAAAATAGTCTCCGAATGAGTGTTTTTCGTAACGGTAATTACACCCTCGATTGCTTTACTTTCGACTGAGCTAAATTCGCGGATACATTCAAAGTCGGAAAATTTGAAAAATACCAATTCCGAGAACGATCATCGTGTACGAACACGGCGGCTGTTTAGCGATTTTGTTTCGGTTGTATTGAGGCATGCACACGCAGGGAGCAAAGAAGTAAATTGTTCAGAAATTTACGAGCAAGTTGGAGTTTATCCATGATGTAAAAAAGGATGCGAGCGAACGATCTATGTCAAAACGACTAAAGATCCAGAGTTGATGGAACACAAAAGATTCGAGGATTACCTCTTGAGGATTCGCAAAGAGTTAGGCTTGTTACTGATACTAGCGGAATTTCGATTTAATTGTAGATTCTCCTTCTCTATCTGGATCGCCGCTATTTTGTCGTCCAAGTCAAGATTGACTTTGAATCGAACCTCCTCTAGTCTATTCAACTTTTCCCAGGCGGCTTGAACTCTGAAAATCATGGAATAAAATATGTTTTTTTCCTCGCACGCGTATGTATTTAACAAAATTTACCTGTCGGTCAATATTTTTTTCACTTTCTCGACGATGCAGAGTTCCTTCTTCAGTTCCTTGTCAGGCTCATCGTACGTGAGTTCGGAGCCCCTTCGACAGTTTCTCATAGAGATGCATCGCGCTGTTGTTTGCAAGCGTACATTCAAACTCTCGAGCGCTTTAGCCACGTTCGATCTCTCCGCTCTGAGAAGATCCGTCTCAGACGCAATACGATCGGACAAACTTTTCCAAATCTCACACCATCGTGATAATTCCGTGATTCTGCAATATCCCATACGGAGTATCGTTAGATTCGTCGTGAAAGTAGTTTCGATCTCGAATTATATGTGATATAGTTCGTGCGCGAGGAGCAGTTTATCGAAAAGAGACGATTACGGAAAGGGTAATCGATTATTTTTCAAAGATGTTTGAGTTTTGAGAAAAAGCCGGCGGCTCCGTTCCGCCGATTGTCATATCGTTGGTGAAGTAAAAACTCGAATCGACTCGCCTATCCGCGAGCCTGGAATTGTTCATATACGTGTCCCATTCAGTTCTGATACGCGTCTCGTCGCGAACGAGTCTTCCGGAATTTCGCAGCTCGAAGCCTTCCGATATTCGCGTCGCAGCCGCTTTTTCAAGCTCCCACTGCTTGGCGTACCAGTCACTTAGTCCTATAACGAATTTTTCATTTTCAATTTATTCTTCTTTTTCTTCTTCTCAAGTGTTATAAATTACACCAACCTATGTTAGACGTAGGTTTTTCATACACGGAAACGGATTTGGCCATCCTTGGACAACAGTAATCCTTCTGTCGAATTGAGGGATATATTCTGCACACAAGATACTTCAATGTTAGGGAAAAAATAAATAGAGAAGCAACCTCCAAACAATCCCCGTTGCCAGAGTAACGCACCGAAAAAACACGCCAGTGGCTATTTTATCGATACTGATTTCTTATCATCTTTCATATTCTGTATTGTAAAAGAAAGTCGGTTTTCGAAGGTGAGGGGTTGAGCTGAAGCTGGAAAAAAACGACGTTCAACGAGCGTGTGGTTCGTTGGAATGCAACGAACGTTAATTTTTTCGTTTAGCTATGTTACAGTTGAGAGAGCCGATTTTACCCGGTGAAAGCTAGTATTCACCAAACGCCGTTGCCATCGTTACAACTTGTTTTTCCCAGTAAAAATTCGAATTAACTGATGAATAAATTTGGACCATAGCTAAAATCGCCTCTAAAGCTAAACGAAGCTAAACAGTTTCAGCCGATTGATTTCGCTTGATCTACTCGTTCCTAGTAAAACTGCCTACCGTAAACGGACATTGAAATTGATTTATTAGTAAATTCTCATTTTTACTCGAAAAAAATTGGTTGGAATAAAGGTGGAACTAGTTTTTACCAGTCAAAACGCGTTTAAACTGACAAGTGCCTTTAACTGTAACATCTATATTTACTCCTGTAGAATTTCGTTGCAGTCCCAATAGTCTAAACATATTTAAGTAGGAACAATTGCTATTGGTAAAATTCAAAAGGAATCACGTATCCAGAAATTTTTTAAACGTCAACATTGTACGCCATTCCTGTTTTTTAAACATCTTCAACGACCTGAGGTACTACTTTTGGAACTTCTAGTGGAAAAAAATTACAAGGTCGCATAGAGGCAATTTTCAAATTAACCTAATGAAACCACCACTTGATACCCCGGTACCCATAATAAGTGGCACTTTTGAATAAGTTTTCGAAAAGTAATGCTAATGGGTAGGAAATGTTCGCCAGGACGTTACCCTCGAGTTGACAACCGTCCGAAAAAATATAACTTCTGGGTAACTTGCAAGCGGACATACTTGGACGACTTCTGGACAACCCTTTGGAAATTCCTACCCATGGGTACTGGAACTTGATTTTCAAGCAAAGTTTCAAGTTCTGAATAGAGCGACACATCAGTTTGACACTTCTGTTTGGTTTAGGTTGACATTTGTCACTGTTGCGGCATTGATGGGAATAGTACAATATCCGGGCCGCCATATTTTGACCGTTGATTCTTGATGTTTGAACCAAAATAATGAGAACTTCAAGAATACAAAATTTGCCGTTTCGGCTTCCTTAAGGAATTATGAGCGCTTTTAGCGGTAATTGGAAATACACCAAAATTCAACGACTGTTATTAGTTCATGGGTGCAATATCTTCATTTTATCACAAATACTAGAAATTGACCGGGCGGGTTATAAAAAGTATTCGTTTAGTATTGCCTCAAGGGCAAAAAGTTATTCTCTTGCTTGGCTGAGACCCAATTCGGCAGGCCATTTGAGTTACCCAGAATACACCACGTGGAGGTTGCCTGCTCAGTATTCCTGGCTCTGATAAGGGCCGTTTTAGTATTTCTTTGTAGGTGTGTGTGTGCGTGTGCGTTTGTTTGGTTTGGAGCCTTACAAGTCCGAAGAGGGATGAACCGTATACTTTCAATCCCTCTTCGGACTCCTTGCGATTAGAAGTACTACTTTACTCTGTCTAGTCACGCCTATAAGCGAGGAAAACATGGCAGTGGTATTTAAGGCGTTGTACGCAGTTGCAAGGCCAAAAAAGTCGTTTTTTCACGAATTTTTTCTGGAAAAGGATTTCACTTGGGCGAAACGAAAAGTATTAGGCAGTGTAGTAGCATCTTTTAGCTTTAGATTGGCATTTTTTATTTTCAAAAATATTCATTAACATTGCTCCTATCGGAAGTCTCCTGGAGGTCCCCGAAAAAAAAGTGTCCGTCGGTACGCAAAGTATCTCCAGATTGGATTATCTAAAATGAAAAAACCAAAAAGATTATTTTAAGGGATAGATGAATCCAGGTATTGATCGAAGGAATAGTCGAAATTTTAATTTTTAACAAAATGGTGGCTCCGGAAAAAAATAATTTCGATTTTCAACCAAATTTTTTGCGTTATATCGTTGAAAAAAAATTGAAATAATTATCGGAAATCTTATTCCTTCGATCAATACTAATCTTGTCAGATACTCTTCGTTTTCTACTACACTTGAGGGGCATTTCGAAACGCAAAACTACGAACAGAGAGTATGAACTGAGCGCACGACTTTACAACGTGGCAGAGTTGTTTCAACTGACGAAATTCACTTCTGTGGTATAAGCAACGGCTAAATTTTGCCCTCAAGTATACAATAGAACTTCTGCATTGAAATTTTATGCTCCGAATACGATGAAAAGGGTCACCTCAGGTATCGCGCGCCATAACAACAGCTGCTACTCCCCGCTTTTTCGGGCGCTTACTTTGTAGCGCTTCGAGCGTCCTTACAAATATGTGTGTATTTCCGAGAATATTCGCTGGATCAATTTGAAATTTTCACGACATATACTCACATATTTGTACATTCCGAAAATGCAAAGAAAAAAATCGATTTTTTGAAATTTCTAACTGCGTATAACCCGTTCAAATACATTTTTAGACTTCCGTGACACTGCTGAAACTATATATGTCCAAGTTACCTTGCCTGATGTTCCTTGAAATGTTCTAATTCGACAAAATCGTCATTTTCGATAACTAACGAAAAATTCTAATTTTGACAAACATAGGCGAAGTATTAACTTTTACCACTCTTCACATTTTGTTTATTTTGACTCCATAATCCTAAATTCACTGTCAAATCTTGGCGCCCCGGATATCGCACTCTTGCCGCGTTGATATTACCGTACTGACATTGCCAAGTCGATACAGAAAGAGCCGTCGAGTATCGTTGCGTTAAGGTTACCGTCAAGAGGCATGATCAAATGCATAAAATTCGGGAATTTTTTTAAATATAAAATAAATACTTTCAGAAATGGGTTTTAACGTTTTATTCTTCTATAAATGGAGAGTAAATTCCAATTTCATTTCTTGAAAATAATCCAAAATGGCGACTCCAGCTCTCGTCAAACAAAGCCATGCACGGCGTTTAGGTATGCGCGGGGCGCTCCGCAGCCTTGTCACTTCATCTGAAACAAAAACGGCTTAAAGATGATAAAACTAGATTATATTTGGGGAGCCTTAGCTTTTTTAGTTTTCTGAAAGACACCTGGATAACAAAATAGCAGTCGTTTGAAAAAAAACCCCAATTTTTTCTTGCTTCAACGGACGTAAAAAATATTTCTAAATCAATTTTTGACAAAGGCCGCTTCCTGATAGCATTGCAAATTGAATTTCCTCTCAATTGCGCAGAGATTAATGTGAATCGGTTTATCCGTTAAAGCTGTAAAGCGCCCCGCGCGCTGAAATATGCTGTTTCCATAAAAACGCATTCAACTTTTAACGTTAAAAAATCGTGTTGAATGTTTGTTTCTGACAACTGACATTTAATCAGCTATTCCAGCACTCTACAGAGGCCCTTCATCTTTCTCGAAGCAAAATTCTGCTAAATCTGAAGGGTCAATTTGTCCATTCTGGCCTTTTTCGCATAGTCGGACATGTTTCCCTCCGCCGCTGCCATGCGCTTCTTGTCAGTCAGTTCGGCGAAATTCCTGCTGTTCGGCCCGACGTATTCATGTATTCATTGTCTTCAAAATGGATGTTTGGGTTGCACGTGAGCTATACATTCCTTCTTCTGTTCAATGAGGTCACTATATGGATCGTCACTATATGGAAGTTTTGGTGTCTCTGTTGCCGATGTATGTAGCATACTTTACACCGAGCATCTCTTCGGAACGAGAAAACATTTCTATGGTGCCATCAACTTCCATCTTACCAGCACTTCGGGAAAGATTTATGCTGCAAATTTCTTCGTCAGTCTGGTACCAAGTATCATATTCCAGCGTTTCTTTTGCAGTGAACCAATTGCTGCAGCCTTGACAGAATCAAGATTTGACCACAAAATCTACAACTTTGTGCGTTTATTTCCCAATCAACGTTGCGATGTCGAATAACGAAGAAAAACCTCGTTTCTTCCAGGATCCGTCGCCAGATACACTCAAAAGCGTTTCTTCATTTCCTGCCTCCTCGTTTTTCTACTTCTGTTCATGAACCGCCTTTCGTTGAATGAATTTGAATGTGCTCTTCGCTGCCTCATGTAGATCCATCAATGAACAGAAAACGCTTATCGAACGTAACCCAATTCCCGAAATGCGCCTCACAAACATGAATCAACAATTTATTCGTAGGCAGTATTCACTAACGGGCTCTAAGAGACGCGGCGTTGCTTCTTGCCCTTGCACGTGAGAAGTAATTCGAAACCAAGTCCACATTCAACCCATGCGGCTTTACACTTTAGCCACTGTGGCAAAATGTTGGACACACTTAGTACATCGAGCATAACGTTATTATGGCCAACGTCGACTTCGATCTTATCATAATTCGCGTCCTTCATTTTTGCGGCTGAAGTGCTAGCAAAAGCATCCCCGTTCTCCATTTTCTGTGCGTCGTATCTGAATTTCTTCTTCCGTGGAAGATTTGGGTGGACGCCACTTTGTGATTTCCGCAAGTTCGGAATTTCTTAAACACTGTTGCTGTTTATACGATCGTCGCACAACTGAGAATATGTATTACAATTTTTTCGACCGACCGTGCATCATATAATAACTCAATTTGAACGCCATCTATAGGCAATGGAAGGTAAACTATTCACTAATAGTCCCATGAAATTGATAAGGGTACCTCAGGTAGTGAGAAAAGGGCTTCCCGGAAAGCGCGCTACGAGCGCCTCAGCTACCTGTTTTCCAGCCGGCGGACGGTTCTGCTCAACAGGCTGTAAATTCTAAAATACTTTAGATATGAAAATATCCTTTTATTATATCCTCGCCTCGTTCTCGAGATTACATAGGTAGTATCGCCTACTTCATGCCAAACTCCACGAATGTTCAGAGTAAAAAAAAAACAAAGACGGAACGGGGAACCGGGACAGCCCCTCCGCTCCTTCCTTCATAACGTTTTTTCGTGCCGAAAGCATCGGTTCAGGGTCGTATTAAAAAGTGATTTAATTAATTAATTTAATTAATCATCGTTTTGATTAATCTCATCGTACTAATATTACGTGTGGATAACACAACCGCGATTTCGTATATAAATCGTATGGGCGGGGTTCAATACCCGGATTTGGTTAGCCGTGCTAAAGAATTATGGAAATGGTGCGAGGCTCGATAGATTCGAGTGTTCGCATCATATATCAAGTCGAAAAATAACGAGGACGCGGATCGCGAATCTAGAAACCAAAACGTAGACACGGAATGGGAGCTAGCGAATTTTGCGTTTGAAGAAATTACTCGTGAATGGGGTATGCCGGAAATGGACCTTTTCGCGACAAGAGCTAATGCAAAATGCGAGGCCTTTTGTGCTTGGCATAGGGACCCCGAGGCTACAGCAATTGACGCGTTTACCATAACTTGGAAGAATAAGTTTTTCTACGCGTTTCCGCCTTTTGCGATCATTCCAAAAGTATTACAAAAAGTAATTGCAGAAGGAGCCTGTGGGATTCTTATAGTACCCCATTGGCCGAACCAAGCGTGGTATCCTATATTCTTTTCACGCCTATGCGAAAAGCCTATATATTTCAAGCCGTCTCAAAATTTATTGTTGTCTCCATGCAGGTCGCTTCGTCATCCGCTATCGAGAAGCTTGCGTTTAATTGCCGGCAAGTTATCCGGAACGCTTTCACGAGAAAACGCGTACCGGAATCGACAATAGATATATTTGTGGCGTCTTTGGCGGATTGTTCAATAAAACAGTACGCGAGTCCGCTAAGAGCCTGGTTGGAGTATTGTTCAAACGCACAGATTGACCCCCATCGAGCGAATGAGAATGACTCATTGGCATTCTTAACAAAGAAATTCAAAGATGGAGCGTCCTATGGGACCTTCAATTCAGCAAAATCGGCTGTGTCACTAATCTCGGTCAAAGATATCACCACAAGTGGCGTGCTCGCGCGATTTTTCAAGGGCATTTTTCGGCTACGCCCAACAAAACCCAAATATGAAAAGACTTGGAATCCAGATGTAGTCCTGCGCAACCTCGCGAGTCATTGTGCGATCGAAGATTCAGATCCGCAAAAACTATCTGAGAAGCTGGTTACGTTAATGGCGCTCGCGACAGCGCATCGAGTTCAGACGTTGTCTTTGATAAAGTTAAATAATATTAAGCGATCAAGGGACGGATTTGAAATTAAGATAACAGAGTTAGTCAAGACTTCCCGTCCAGGGCAATTTCAGCCTTTGTTATTGATAAGATACTTTAAAGATAAGCCCGAGATATGCGTGGCATCATTTTTTGGAGCGTTATTTAGTCTTAACAGCTCCGCTGAGAAAAGACTGTGAAAATTTATTCTTAACGTCAAGGAAACCGTTTAAAGAGGCGACTGCACAATCCATAAGTCGATGGATAAGAGCAATGTTAAAACTCAGTGGAGTAGGCGACGAATACGCGCCGCACAGCACAAGGCATGCGGCAACGTCGGCAGCATTGGCCAAAGGCATAGACCTAAGTATAATTAAGTCGACGGCAGGGTGGTCTAAAGATTCGCAAGTGTTTGCAAAATTTTATAATCGACCAATTGAGTCGGACAGGAGCAATTTCGCGGCGGCTGTGTTTGATTTGAAAAAAAAGGCTTTATTGGAATTTTAAAGAATGTTCTATTTGATTAACTAATAACAATAATAATAAGTGTTGTTTATCACCTCTAAACATCTACCTATGTAATCTCGAGAACGAGACGAGGATATAATTAATCGATTAAACGAACTTACCTGTTGTGAAGTTCTATCGTAATTATATATGATGTCTCGTTCGAGAGATTACGCTCCCACCCGTGTAAAAATAAATTTATTTTTCTTTCCCAACCCTTTGTAAATAATCTATAAACATTATGAAGGAAGGAGCGGAGGGGCTGTCCCGGTTCCCCGTTCCGTCTTTGTTTTTTTTTTTGACTCTGAATATTCGTGGAGTTTGGCATGAAGTAGGCGATACTACCTATGTAATCTCTCGAACGAGACATCAGATATAATTACGATAGAACTTCAAAACAGGTAAGTTCGTTTAATCGATTAATTATCCCCACGAAATATCCCTTTCGAAAGGTGCATCGAAGATCGCGCAATTTTTTTGGCCTGGATTGGTCAACGCCGGAAACCCCCCTCCCTGTCCAGTCCGATTTGTCAAAGAGCGTCCCTGCACATGTGCGTAGTACTTTGGATGACGAATGTTACGTGGCGCATCGACTTCCGTTGCGACCCTGCACTGATACAATTCTATATACATATGCGTTGTCAGCCGCAAGAACAAGTGTATAATTCGAAGCTGGACTCTACGTTTCGCCTTCCGTTTGTATACAACAAGCGTTCGGACGTGTCAACTGGGGGCGGGGGGGGGGGCATGTTGACGAACAATTCTTGGCGGGGAGGCAACGTTCTAAAATATTACAGTTGTATTACTTTCCGCATGTACACACATATCAATAGAAAGTCACAAAAATTATTGAAATAATAAAATCAAGGTCCGACCGGACGTTAATGGGCCGACGAGCGGAGTAAGATAAAAATCTCGGCCTGCGAGTGGTTGGTGAAAAATTCGACGAGGAAGAGTGGGGAGAGGCGGTGCGTGGCGGTTTATCGGCGCGACGATAGGGGCTCGCGCAAAGCCGGCCGGAGACGAGCGAGTCACCTCAGAAATTCAACTAGCGAGAGAGACAAAGATTTGAAAGAGAAAAATAGAGATTTGTTGTGTTATTTTCGAGGAAATTTGTGCACAAGTCGCGTGTAGTGTGTCTGCGTGTGTTCGCGAAGAGTCGATCGCGACGGAAAGTTGCGGCAAATCGAGGAGAAAAAATGCGTCGACTCGGGGCGAAAGGTGGCAAACGAAGAAAATCCGAGACATCGAGCGACGCAGACTCTGGGGAAAATGGCGGCGGCAGCGGTGGTACGACGAATGATAACGTTAATACCGATGGCGGTCATAATAACCCCGAGCCTGACGAGGCCGTTGTTAAAATAACGCCCAACGGTAAAAAAAGATCCCGCGGACGTTCAAAGCGCGACGACGAGGCGACATCGGTAGCTACAAATACAGAAACGAGTCCCGCTAAAAATGACGCCGAGACGAGCGAGGAACAAACGAGGCCCGAGCTCGACCCGACGCCCATCCCAGAACAGGAAAATGGCAACGACGGTAAAAGTAGCGCGAAAAAGCGCAAGAAGGAAAAACAAAAAGTCACCGCTTCGAGCTCCCAGGATAATGAAAATGAATTCGAGGTGAGTTTCAACAAAAGTAAAGTACTCTGTAAAACCGACCCAAGAATTTGCGTCTTTCAATTTATTTCTTTTGGAGACTTGAAAAACTCACTCCCTCCCTCTCTCTCTCTCTCTCTCTCTTTCTCTCTCTCTCTCTCTCTCTCTCTCTCTCTCTCTCTCTCTCTCTCTCTCTCTCTCTCTCTCTCTCTCTCTCTCTCTCTCTCACTCTCTCACTCTCTCACTCTCTCACTCTCTCACTCTCACTCGTGCTCACCCAAACGAAGCCAAATTTTGTTGTCCGAATGAAAAATGTTTTTTCCTTTTAAAGTGCTATAAGCTAGAGATTCATAAAGTTTGTAGTTAATTGCGTTGGAATGATACAAGCTGTTGGAATAATAATAGTGTATGGATGCATCGTCGAGTCTTGCCTTCATTTAGATAGGCGTTATGGAGTAACTTGTGGTTGGTCGTAACTTTGTTTTTCTGTTGCAATATTAAAGGTGGAAAAAATAGTCGCCCATAGGACTATAAAAGGTCGACGTCAGTTTCTCGTACGCTGGAAGGGTTATAACGAGGATTCCGATACTTGGGAACAGGAGAAGGATTTAAACTGTCCAAAACTGATAGAAAATTTCCTGACAGACGAGGAGGAAAAACGAGAGGAAGAAAATGCATCGGAGGAGAACGAGAACAAGAATGAGAACAACACACCTGGTCCGGGGACTAAAACTACATCCAAGTCCAAGAAAACCAAGAAGACAGCCATCAGAAAAGATAGAAGTAAATATTTTCACAATATTCTCGTTGTCTAAATCGCGAGAAAGGATATTTGCAGACTGGAAAGATAATCCAATTCCGTAGTATATGTGATAATTGACCCTTCGTCTTTGCAAAATGAAAATATAATCGAATACGCCGCTTCGAAATATGGCTCTTGAAAGTTAGTATCTTTGGTGGAAAAAAAAAGTAAATAACATTGGCGTTCTTTTTTCTTCCTCAGATAAACAGAATCAAAATGAGAAAAGAGGAGATGAAGAAGACGGCGAAGACGAGTCAAAGGAGTTTGAGGTGGAGAAAATAATAGAAGTTCATTTCAAGAAAAATAAGGGGCGTGAGTTCCTGATCAGATGGAAGGGTTTCAACGCCAACGACGACACATGGGAACCTGAAGAAAACCTCAATTGTCCTGAGCTGATATCAAAATTTATGGAAAAAGTTAAGAAAGCCAAATCATCGGATACCCGCGAGCTCAGGACTAACCCGACGCACACTAAACGCTATACCTTGACAACACACGAGAGCGGTAGAAGATGGTCGCGTCGGAACGTGGACAAGCAACGGTAAATACCGTGTTTTTTTTTCTTTCTTTCATTTGCTCGGTTTTTTTTTATTTTTCGTATATTCATTTTTCAATTTTTTTCGTAAGAGCAATAATTATTTAGCCTTAAAGAGCTCCGTGAGGCGAGCCAAGAAAGAAGAAATCAATCTTACAATTTCTTTTCCCGACTATACATCTCGTTCTTTTTTTCTTTCTTTCTTCCATCATTGTCTAATGTATTATTAGCAGTCCCGAATTATTATTTTACAGGACAACATATTACCAGTGCGATGAGTAAATGATGGCGCAGGGAAAGAAATGCGCACGATTAGATATTAAGCTAATTACCTCGTAAAAATGAACACGAAAAAAACTGTAGTGTTGTGGGGTAGAACCGCGAACATCAACGAGGCGATGAAAAAATGGAATCCAAATTCCGCTTCTGTTTTCCTTTTTAACGGAACCTCCATTTTTCCCTTTCTCTCTTTAGCCGTCTGCTTTGTATTACGAGAGACTGAGAGTGACGAAGCGGTTGAACGGAGAAGAGCTTTTTCAGATAAGGGTCTCTGCACAATTTTCTCATTTTACGCAACTAGCATTAACATTTAATTTGGTAACAATCAATCTTTTATATCACCTATATATCTAGAGATTGTCGCGATAGACGTATGCGGGAGAAAAAACCCTTGATGTTATCTATGAATCTGAGCGCATTAATCGCAGACGATTGCTTTCACAACTATCGATGTATGATTTAAAAAAATAATCCGTTATTCAATCTACATCTTGCTGTTCATCTGTTCCAACACGTAGAACACAAGGTTGACGATTGGTTACTTTTTTTTTAATTAAAAAAAAATCGCCCATTTCTGCGGTAAGAAGAAAGAATGAGCGAAGAAAAGGTAATGTGTACGGCGAGAGTGTAAACGTGCGAATTGAGTAATTCACACGAAATTATTAATATCTTCAAGTGTGTGCGATATAGGATATATAATATACATAGTGTGTATACGCACACAAACAAAACACCCCCCCCCCCCCCCCCCCCACACACACACCCTCCCACTGCAGAGCGGAAGTAAGGTTGGTTTATGATAATGAAAATGCGTACTAAACGTGGGCGAGAAAAAAAATCATAAGGTGAGTACATTGCATATATCTAAATGTATACAAAAACTTTGTGAACGTGTGCGTACGATTAGGAGAGGCGATTCTGGAAAAAATCTTCCATTTCTTTCCTTCGTATTTGATAAATCGTAACAATATGATGACGTTCTTGCCTCGTATAGTCGGCGACCGCCCACCTTGCTCCCGCTCGTGACAAACACCCAAACGTATGCCCGTCACATTCGAGATTCAATAATTGTTACACTGGCAAGTCTATTTACGATAAGTTTAACAGTTTTCTGTGCAAAAATATTAGTTGAATTAGAGAAAAATTTGATAAACCTAACAACACGTCTTGAGCGACTGCAGTTTTATATCGCCAATGGCGATTTCCCGAAAGAGGACAAAAATCTTACTTTGTACACAGGTGACTATGTATAAAATAAATAATCTATATTGTAATATTTGATTACATTTGTGCTTTTTGCATGGACTTTTAATAAATACACGGTTCAAAAACTGTATACCAAGGTACAATGGCCCCCGAAAGTGTATTATTGAAAAGAGAACGGCAATTGGCCACAACAGTGACAGTCAAGTACCTACGAGTCAATACTTGGAATGGCTGATTGCAACATTATTGGTTTGTATATGAAAGAAAGGAATAGTTCTTTCAAAACAAACATAAGTTCAAGAAAGTAACAGGATTGCTATATATCTGGCTAATATCTTTTGAGAAAATGCATTCACGTAATACTCATCGAAACACGCTTATGAAAGAAAGCAAATTTTTACAATGTTAAACCTTCCGTTGACACACTGGTTCATTTTGACCCGAACGAATTTGAAATGAAATGCTCACTTATTCAAAATAAAAATATTTCATGTATTCTTGGAGGAATTTAATTTCATATTTTCCAAAATTCAATTATGCTGACATTGAATGTGTATTCCTGACTTTTGAAAATAAAAATCGACCGAAGTGTTGTTAATGACCGATGGATCAAGTGTGCCAATGGGCGGTTCAACCTTACATGTATCATTCTCTTTTTACGGGTAGTGATCGGATTTATAATTTGGAACTTCGTAACAAAAAGGCGATACGATTCGTCACGAGGCGAGGCTCACTCGACAGGCGAACAGAGCGAGGTTTTCCGTCCGATCGAGCTCGACATATGTGTGGCCGTACTGCGGATTGGAATATGCATTAAATGAATTTCAAAGAGAAAAACATGTATCGAGAAAATTGTTTTCTCTCGGTTGGCCGTTTATGCCGAGAATGCGGGTTAAAAAAATTAACGACGAACCGCGTTGAAAAATAAAACGTCGAGACGACCGTGGAAGGTTCAAAAAGAAATCTTGAGCCTTTGCCACGGTCGATACGGCGTTTTTTTTCAACAGTAAACATTATGAATAAGCGTGTATCATAAATGTTTTTCTATCCTCAATGAGCGTCCAGGCATTGAGGCATGTCCAGGCATTATTTATGATATTTAATTCATAAATGTTTAATTTAAAAAAAGACATTGGCTACCGAGGATCGAACCCGCGTCGTCTGCACTCAGAGCCCGCAGGCTGATATATCAACTGCGAGGCTCTTGTGACTGCAAACCTGCCTTACGTATACACTTATCCAACCTTAAAAAAAATTCGCTGCATACCAATTGCATATTGTTTTTATGACCCCAAAGTATTATTGAAGACAAATGAAAACGATTTTTCCAAATTCCTAGAGTGGTGTTATCCCTTAAAGAAAAGAAATTGATTTTCTGATCGTTGTAAATGTATATCCCCTCTTAAAGACTTTAAGGCGTCTGGCCACCTTGGCCGATCGAAAAATGGGTATATTAAAAAAAATTATAATAAACTCGAAAGTATAGGTCGGAATATTTTTGTTTTTTTACACAACGTCAGAAAGGGCTTTAAGAATAACGTTAATAAATTTCCATTCAAAATATTAAAAAATGGCGCCGTTATGCCCATTGTCGTTGTCCCAGCTGTTACCCGGTCATGTCACATCTGCAAAAAAAAAATCAGCTCATTCGTGAGTAGTGTCGCTACAATGTAACGTAGCGGTTTTTTCGACCATTAAAAAAATGATGGTGAGCTATAATTTCGGTGAAAAATTAAAAAAAATTCTTTCGGCTCACCATATTTTTTTTAATGGTCGAAAAAAACCGCTACGCTACATTGTAGCGACACTACTCACGAATGAGTTGATTTTTTTGTGCAGATGTGACATAATCGGGTAACAGCTGGGACAACGACTGCGCGTATCGTGTGGAGGGCCTCCGCGGCAATGTGCATAACGGCGCCATTTTTTAATATTTTGAACGGAAATTTATTAACGTTATTCTTAAAGCCCTTTCTGACGTTGTGTAAAAAAAATAAAAATATTCCGGCCCATACTTTCGAGTTTATTTTTTTTTTTTAAATATACCCATTTTTCGATCGGCCAGACGCCTTGAAGTCTTGACGAGGGAATATATATTTACAACGATGAAAAAATCAATTTCTTTTCTTTAAGGGATAACACCACCCTAGGAATTGGGAAAAATCGTTTTCGTTCGTATTCTTTGGGGTCATAAAAACAATATGCAAATGGTATGCAGCGATTTTTTTTTTAAGATTGGATAAGTGTGTATACGTAAGGCAGGTTTGCAGTCATAAGAGCCTCGCGGTTGATATATCAGCGTGCGGGCTCTGAGTGCAGACGACGCGGGTTCGATCCCCGGTAGCCAATGTCTTTTTTTAAATTAAACATATATGAATTAAATATCATAAATAATGCCTGGACATGCGAGAATAGCTAAAGCGAGAGTAAGTTCAAACATTTTTTAATGTAAAATGAAGAAAAAAATAGATTAAAAAAAGTCGATTAACCAGGGATGGAACCAGGACCGCAAGCATCGTCAATCCGTCACGCTGCCAACCTAGCCACGACGCTCATTGAGGATAGAAAAACATTTATGACACACGGTTATTCATAATGTTTACTGTTGAAAAAAAAAAACGTAACGACCGCGGCAAAGGCTCAAGATTTCTTTTTGAACCTTCCACGGTCGTTTCGGCGTTTTATTTTTCAACGCGGTTCGTCGTTAATTGTTTTAACGCGCATTCTCGGCATAAACGGCCAGCCGAGAGAAAACAATTTTCTCGATACATGTTTTTCTCTTTGAAATTCATTTAATGCATATTCCAATCCGCAGTTCGGCCACACATATGTCGAGCTCGATCGGACGGAAAACCTCGCTCTGTTCGCCTGTCGAGTGAGCGAGGGGTAGAGACTTTTCCCCCACCGAGCTACCCATTCGTGTGCACGCTGACTGCGATATCGACTTGAGCGGTGATCACGGACTCGCGCGGCTACAAGGGAATCTGCAACCTCGACAGAGGCGATGATCACGAAATCATACTCCCGAACTCGCCGCCGCGATTTAGCGCCATTTACGAGGCACGCCGAAAAGCAGAGATTAGTAGGTACAACGCTCCCCTTTTTGGCGTGCCTTGGAAATGGCGCTAAATCGCGTCGGCGAGTTCGGGAAAATGATTTTGTGTGCATCGCCTCTGTCGAGGTTGCAGATTCCCTTGTAGCCGCGCGAGTCGTGAGCACCGCTCAAGTCGATATCGCAGTCAGCGTGCACACGAATGGGTAGCTCGGTGGGGAAAAAGTCTCTGCCCCTCGCAAATCGCGCTCGCTCGACAGGCGAACAGCAGTGCAGCCAGGTCGCGCGTAAAAGTTACCCCCTCTCTAGTCTCTTACTCGCCCATCACACAATCATGGTTGCGCGTGTCCGTGAGCGAGCGACCAAGGAGACTAGAGGTAAAGGAGCCCGAACGCAGTGTTGGAGAAATGGTCTGAAAAAGCGATGACGGCAGCGACTTACACCACCTATCGCGTGGCGGCGCCTCTACTGCGGCGATACCGGAAACGCCGGGAAACGCGGTGATTCGAAATAGTTTGTCGTACATTTTTTCTATAAAATTGATGAGTTATATTGATATGCTTTTGTTCACAGTTATGAAATGTCAATATATCGGTCATCTGTCGACTTGGAGCCGATCGATACTGCAAATGTTTTATTTTTATTCGGTGACATGAACGATTAAATAACCATAACGCAACCTAACCCCTAATGCAACTCAACCAAACCCTAATCGCTTAGTCGATTTCAAAGAGAAATATTTTTTTAAGTCACGACAAACAATAAAACAATGTAGAATTTACATTAAACCTCTAACCACCCAACAATCCAAACCGAATCTAAACTCCATCCGGGGGGTACTGCTTAAATATTAAAAAACTACTTATTCTAGTGATGCAAGTGATGGCTCAATGGTTCGCACGCTGGAGTAACGTGCGCCAGAGCCGGGGATCGCACCCTCGTCGGGAAAGTTTTTTTTCGCAATAAATATTGCTCATAAACTAAGTGTCGAAATGGAAAAATCAGTTTTATTTTTGCTCCTAAATGTAAGTAATTAAAAAAAAAAACTGAACGGAAATTATGGACTGCTAATTATAGACGAAAACTCTCGCAAAACAAAAATACTGACGACGAATGAATAATAAACGTTAATTTCGGGACCACCGATATTTTATTTGTTTCTTACACGCCCATCAAATGTTCACAATGCTCAAAAAACAGATACGAAGGTGGCAGAGATGTTGTGGAATTAAAAAATGTGGACATCTTCCTGATTAGATTGTACATTTACGATGGTTGGTTGTATAATGAATCATTTGTAGTTCGTTGATTTGTTTTTCACAAAAATGAACACGACTTGTATTTCATGAAATTATATATTTTTCAAAATATTTCGCGTTGGTGTGGAATAGCCCATATATTGATGTAGCGCAGGACAGGCTGGAGGCTCGTTGGCGGTACGTTGAACTCTCTACACCCATCTGACTCTTGCTGTATACAAGAAATTCTCATCCGCGTATATTAACTGCATTTTGATAATGAATTATTTTTTGTTTTCAATGAATTAATCTACAATATCTGCGTGCGTAAATGAAGGGTATCAACATTCAGAAATTAAACATTGCAAAAAGTGTTTCGCCGATTTCGCGAGCGAGCCTCGAACTTCTTGCGCTGAGCCTCATTATTCTCGTTCGTGGTGCCTGTTTTTTTTCATGCATTAATATTTTTATTCTAGCAGCACGAATCAAATTAATTACACGCTGTGAGATCGCGAACGCTGATTATTGAAGAAAAAAAATATATCGCAAGAATCATCAAGGTGAGTTGGAGTTTTCGAATAAATGTGTTTGGCTTAATTGCGATAAAGCCAGTAACGAGCATTCGGTGTTGATCGTTTCTTCATCTTCAATTGATAAAAAAAACAAATGTGGCGAGTTACGAAAAATCCTCAATGTGTCTCTCGAGTGAGAGACACTTATTTACTGCGATGGGCAATGCATCTGCAACCAACGAATAGTTCCTGCGGGGAATAATAACGATTTCTCCATCAGGCATTTGTGTACGATCTTCTTTGACCATATCGGAGTCAGAGAAGTGAAGCTCGCACACTAAATCACTCGGAGCAAGCTGGTGTTGGATGGCCTCGCTCCATCGCTGCAGCATATTCTGTAATTTAATATAATATTTAATTTCAAACCACAAAAAAATGTCAGTGACATGCACTGATATTATAAGTACAGTGAACTTCCGCTAACTCTCGCACTGTCAGGATCCTGATCTGCGCGGTGCGACAGTAATCGTAGGACCCTTCTCCGCCACTAACGAGCAAAAGCATGAGCAAGACTTTCCCCTCAAGCGGGAGGGTCAGCGACAGTTATTCATTAAACAGTTAGGAGTTTGCTGTATTGATCGCATCATCGACAACAAAGCACTTGGCGGTACTGCTATGCGATTTTTAGCTCGACTGGGGAACCGCGTTGACTAGATACTGAGCAGCGCTACTAAGTGTTTTACTGTCGAAAATAAGAAAAAAATGTAGAGCAAAAGACTTACTCCGGGTACTTGAAAAACTGATCGCTGCCGTAATCCAGCACGCGTCCGTTCCGCCCTGGTGGCACGTCGCCCAGTTGGACATCCCGGATACGCGCACGGTTTACCCATCTCGACCTCGATGAAGCAATCTGCAAAAATAAAGAAATTCATTATTGTAAATATTAGATGTCTTGCGGGGTAATATTTTGTTATTGCAATATGCAGGTTGAATTAATTGAACTGGCGTCTAATTTCCACGCTGCAAGCTAGTATAATGGTTGAAATTAAAAATATGTATTGTTTATTAATTTTGTTCATATTTCAACTCGAAATATGCACATTAATCCCTCACTGCAATAGAAATTACGCCGGCTTCGAGCGTGGGAAAAAAACGTCACATATGGCGCCATAACCTCAATTTATTTAACCGGCAAATTATAATAACAAAATATTACTCCAAATGTCATTAAATATGTAAAAAAATGCCTTCTCCTTACCAGTACGTTATCTTTTACGAGGTAATGAGGCACAATATTTTGCAGGAGCACTTTTTTCATTTTATACACACTATACACACGCGAAAGAAATACACCGCGAATAAAGACGTATGAAACGGAAATAAAACTCAGGGCTCGCTTCGTTGTATGACCAACGCGAAACTTCACAGCGGTATCTTTGGAACAAGAGCGCTACCGTGGCTGAATTTCAAACTAAGAAATATCATCGCTTTTATATGTCACTTTTTCACCCATTCCGCCAAATGCGTTCGGACTCCTTTACTCTAGTCTCTATGCGAGCAACGCTCGGACATCTTCGGAAAGAGCCGAGTACGGTCGAAGTTTCCCGACCGCGCATTTGGCAGCTACACCAATATATGGACGCTGGGCACGTTCATGTGCGGCCAAGCCGAAACGAAGGCTTCGAGGGAAAAAACAATCTGAGCACGACTCGCGCGTGACGTCACCTGACGGCATGCGTGAGGCTTTTAGATGATTTCAATGCTTATTTAGCTCTTGATTCTCTGCGTTATTAATGTATACAAAAAATGTATCGCGCACTCTGATCGCTTATTTTTTTAGTTTATACGTTAATTTAAATATAATAATAAATCTAAATTACAACTTATTTATCTTTTAAAAAATTGTTCCCCCTTCCTCACACCCGTCCTTATGCCAAATAAATTATAATTCATAAAAGTAAGCGGAAATATATTTAAATTCGTATTATTATATTAATTCTCATACTTTCATCAAGCGATAAAGCATTATCCCCAAAAACAAGCCAATCATCCATCCGGCCGCGAATCGTAAGTACCAGAAAGTGCACATATTCTACAAGCGATGAGATGGTTCCGTTGGTAGCGTTCCTGGCTTCGGTCCGCAGGGGCCTGTAGTGCAAATTTTTCTCCAAATTTTTCATAATTTCTCATATTTTAGTCATATTTGAGATTTTCGGACAAAAAATGATTTAAAACGGATTCAAGTTCTGGTCTATTTCCCAAAAACACTTTTTTTTCACTGAAAATTCATGATTTCTCATTCTTTTCCCGGAAATTTCTCTTTTTCCTATGACCTGAGTTTTGAAACTGGTCTCGTTTGATGTTGTATCTCTCTACACCAACATCCCTTTACAACTAGTTATTCAAAGCCTACAAAAAATATCAAATCTATTCTCAAAAGCATTTCCTTTACATGAAATAATTAAAGCCATAGAATACATCATGTTCTCAACGTTCTTCACATTCCAAGATAAAATTTACCAACAAATCTCAGGGTTACCTATGGGCTCTCCTCTGGCTCCAATACTATCCAACATCGTCATGATTAATCTTGATACAAATTGTCTGGAAAAACTAAAATTTTTATTACCACTACATAAAAGTTATGTTGATTATATTATTATTGCTCTACCAAAAAAATGTTTAACTCTTATAATCCAAAATTACAATTTACATCTGAAAACGAAGTAGACAACAAAATGCCGTTTCTTGATTTACTTTTAATCCATAAACAAAACTCAATTATCACTAATTGGTATAGGAAACTAACCTGGTCACGCAGATTCATACATTTCTTTTCACACCACCCACTTTCCCAAAAAAAGCCATAATCTACATGCTAGTTGACAGAGCAATAAAATTTTCTCATCCTTCATTTCACAAAGAAAATCTCAAACTCATTAACAACACGATGACACAAAATTGCTATCCAATCTCTTTCACAGAAAAAATAATTAAACATCAACTGTCCACAATCAACAATAAAAAAACCAATAACAACAATTTTGATTCTTCCAGAATAATAAATCTTCCTCACACAAAAAACATACATCATCAATTAATGCGTCTCTTCCAACAATACAACATAACATTAGTCGCAAACAACAAACACAACATTTCATCGATTATTGGCTTCACCAAAGACAAAATAAATAACAACCAAAAATCCAACACAGTTTACAAAATCGACTGTGTAGACTGCAATGCCACATACATCGGCCAAACCAAAAGATACCTCGAAACCAGAGTAAAAGAACACAAAAATAGCCTAAAACACACTACCACAATACACACCGCTTTAGCAAAACATGCAATAGAACAAAAACACGACTTTCAATTTGACAATGTAAAGATTCTAAACAATGAAAATTAGCTAAAAAAAGACTAATCCTAGAAATGACCCAAATTAAGGCACACTCCATCGCCATCAATTTTAGAACTGACATACAAAAACTAAGCTCAATCTATAACTCTATAATATAACTATTAAAACATTTTACAAGACTTTACCTCACATAACAATTCTAAAGTTATCAACACTATAAATTAATTAATATATTGACATTGAAAACTAATTTTAAGGACATTACAAATTAATTTTAAATGCCCCTAACTTGACGCACCTATTTTATTTTCCTTGACACGTCACTGCCTAAAGGATCTATTTCCCCCAATTCGCAGTACAAAGACTCTAATAAGCTTCAGGAAATTTATACACCACTCAGTTTCTCTCGAACTTTCTGTGACCACACAACTCAACATGTAACGGAAAAATGTAAATTTCGCGTTTATGTTTATTTTGGAAGGGTAAACAAATTCTTGAGAACCTAACTCAATAGGTAATGATCATAGTCTTCCGATTTTTTTACTAAAATTTGTTTCAAATCAATCACTTACATTAAATTTTCACTAATAAAACACAAAACTTTTTTATAATTACTATCCATTACAGATAAGAAAAATCGCTAAAAACGATAAAATCTCTATCTATTAATTCATTCCCAATGAAACATTTATTTCCATAAATATTGTTTTTCGAAATAACCTTCCGAATATACGCAAAAATCCTGAAATATCAACAACATCGGGGTTAGTTATTTCTCATATTTCATCTCTGTATAATTCCATAATATTATAACCCTCTTTCTCACACATCACACATTTCAAACACCGATACATAAAAATAATTAACGCAATATAAGAAATTATTCATATCATATTAATATAGCTGTAAGCAAAACAGAATTAACATAATTGTTATACAAAATGACACAACACCTAGATAACTGAATCATAACACAAAACGCTCATGTATATAACTCTTTCAAACGCGATTGGTAAAATTTGTGTATCATTTGTGTATCAAAAATGTAATTCCGGAAGAGGACCCGAACCAGAGGGCCGAAACGTAAAGAAAAGAAAAACATCTTTAATTTCCATCGCTGACCTTGGAAAATCCCCTATTAGCCGGACCGAAGCCGAATCTCCAACGCAACTTGTCATCTACACGGTCGCACACATCGTTGATTCATTTTTTTTTAGTACTATTATTTGCTCCGGGAGTAAGTCACTCTTTAATGGCGGCGTCACTTCGCATGCACGTCTAGCGACAAGTACCGTGTAAAGCCAATCTAACAAGGGAGCCATCATTGCACCCAGCGCCGCAGACAACTTTGAACCCAGCGGCAAATTCTAGCAAGCAATCCAGCTGAAAAACAAGTGGCGTGTGCGTTGGGCTTTACACATGTTTATTTTTATTTCTCAAAGATGGGGAGGACTTGTGCAGTGCCAGGATGTCACAGTGGCCTTGGCAAAGATAACACACAGCGAAAAAGATTAGGACTGCACCGCTGTATTCAGTTTTTCAATCCGAAGGTAACTATTATTTCATGAGTTAATCTATACTCTGCATGCTCTGCTTTTATTTAAAATAGTTACAGTACAGCACTTTACATACACTTCTATAATGTTTGTAAGCCCGCATGTTTCGTAGCCACGTTAAATATTTTCCGATGCTCACGAACGACTTGTAAGACATATTGCTGTTGTTTTTTTTTATCTCTTCTAGAATGGATTTAAATGCTGATAGAGCGTTAATAATCAAACACTACGTATGACACGGATTAAAAAATGAGACACATACAATTGAATAATAAATAAAATACAACAGATAAATAGATGCAAAACAGCGGCAAAATGTCCTTCAACTAAGTTTCGAGCATCAAAAAATATTCCTCGCGGCCACAATGAGCTTACGAAAATAATGTTATTAATAAAATTGTTACAGGTCTTTGACCAAACAAAAACTCTACAATAATGATGAAGGTACTATACTGTAAAACATTTTGAATAAATAATGCTTATAACTAAAAAATAGTGGTGTTTATCATAAAAAAGTTACTTTCGTTATAATAATTTTTTGTTGTTTTAATCGAGTATTTTTTTAAAGTAAAAAAGTTGTGGGCAAGCTATACTCGCTTGCATACAACCCCGCACGCTACACCCCATGCTCCAAATTTCGACCTGGGAAAGAAAAAGAAAGGGGTTAACTCTATACAAATACCGAGACAAAATAGAAACCACTCCCCTCGAAGGATAACTGTGGCCAGCTCAGTCCTCCTTAGACCCTCCGCTGGCCTGCACCGCAGTGACAAAAACCCTTGCAGCAGCATTACTGTTCTTCGATGTGGCTCCGTTACAGCCTTGCAGCCAGTTAATCCACTAACTGGGGTCTGTTGGTGACTTGAAGCGGAATCCCTAACTCAACACAATCCAAACAAACGCAACCCAACTAAACACAAACCCGAACTCAACATAACCCAATAAATTGTCATTCTATGAGTCGGTTTGTTTGGCTTTGCTATTCGACAAATTATTTTTTCGATGAATTGTAATTCAATGAATTGTTATTCGACAAATTAATCGATGGAATGAGACCGCCAAAGGCGGGCAATGTTCAATCCCAATTATATGAGTCGCCTCGTTTCAAGAGATTACATCGTAGTTACTCCCGAATCCGCTAGATGCCACAACGTTCAGAGTCTTCAATGTAATTTTTCTGGGGGGTGCTAGCCCCGCGGCGCGTCCCTCCTGCTTTATATTTTTTAGAGTACCGCAGGATTGTTATTTAACAAAGGGTTGGGTTTTTTATTATGACCTTTTGGGTGGGCTCGTTCGATCTATTAATTATATTTTGCGCGACGAGCTCGAGATTACATCGTAGTTGTTAAGAGATCACAACAATCTGTTTGTTCATTTCGTATATTGAATTCTTTATTTATTACATTTATGTTGGTTTGTGAAGATAATTCTCACATATTATATTCAAATCACAGCACGATTTCCTTTCTGCGCGATCGGAGCAGCTCCTCTTGCGTAACAGGCAGGATAGCTTCAATGTCCTCAACTTCCACTTGATAGTTGAGTTCCTCTTGTTGGAAGAAGAGAGTTGACACTATCTTCCTGAGTTGGTCTGGGCAGGTAGGTTGTTGACTTGACTGCCCTTTCAGGCAGGTCATGACTACCTTGTAAGGCCTGCCCCAGGGATCTTCTTCGACTTCACCATGTAGCTCGATCCAGCTTTGCCTTTTGCTCCGTTTGATTGCCTTAGCCAGCGCAGTTCGTGTCGCCGTGTGCTTCGCCTCTAGTGCTTGGTGCGAATCCTTGTCCCTAGTTCGGTTGGTTTCGCGTCGTATCCCAGCAATCGTATCGTTCCACCAATACATAGGAGGGTGATGGTTTCCTTCCCGTCTTCTCGGCATCGTAGCATCACAGGCCCTTGCTACCCTTTTCATCAGTTCTTGGGCTTTAGTCTCTGCGTTTTGGTTGTCGGTTTCCATTTCACTGCCGTCCAAGGCCTCGCGAAACACGTCTATGTCGAACATGTTTGTTTTCCAGCCGAGGACCTTGGAACCACCCAACGTCCGTCGCTTGCGCCTCGACACTTCTCTTGTGATGGCGCAATGGTCACTATGTGTATAGATCTCCGATACCTGCCAGCGTGTACCGCCGTTAGCGAGTCCACCACTGACGAAGGTGAGGTCTATCATCGAGGAGGCATCTCCCTCGCAGTACGTTGGTACCTTGCCATCGTTGAGCAGAACTAGGTTCAGTACGGACAGTGCTTCCAAGAGTGCCTGACCTCTTTTGTCCGTCTTTTTACTGCCCCAGTCCAGTGCCCAGGCATTGAAGTCACCCGCAATCGCATGTGGAGTCCGATCCTTGGCGTCTTTTACCAGCCGGTCCAGACGTTCTTCAAAGTTCTCCAGTGTCATGCTCGGTGGCATGTAGCAGCTGAAGATGTGAGCGCCGTTTATTTTTGCCGTAACAAGCCGTCTTCCAGTCTCTTTGAAATGTCCTGGAATGGGTACTCGCCGCAGGCCCAGATAGCAGCTTTGCCCGCTTTATCCGCTACCCAGGAATGGTGGTCGAGGTTTCTGTATGGCTCCGAGATGATCGCCACGTGAGCCGTGTGCTCCCGCACAGTCTGCATACGCAGATCCTGTGCCGCTTCACAGTGATTAAGATTCACTTGCAGTACTCTCATTCTCGCTTTCGGATGAGCGTCTGGTAGGCCTTCTTATACGCTGGGCATTTGAAGCTTCCTGCCGCATGCTTGCAAGCATCATCATCCTCTTTGCCGCTACACAGAGGGGCTCTGCAGCGGGGCTCGGATTCGACAGACTGCCCAGCCAACTCGAACTTTCCCTATATTGGTAGCCTTTTTTGCTACCGAGGCAGGTAGTGTCACCGTCGCTGTTAGGGTGCCACTATACGCTTTCCGGGTAGATTTGACAGCTTCAGCTTGCACCAAGGCATTCTCGCACTAGGGCGTCCTGGAGGGCTTCGCAGATCTCCTGCTTCGTCGTAACTTCGGCCAGGTCTTTGATTTCGATCGTAGTGAGCTGCACCCTGCTTTTTATTGCCGCTTCTTCGCCGAGGGCCGTCTCGATAGCCGTAGAAAACTCGGCGGTTTTGTCTTGGCTTGCTTTATCGAAGACGAGGATGATGTCACCCCCCATCGTTCGACGTATTTTCGAGACATTTTGTCCCACCTCCTTTGATTTTTCGTTCTTCTTCATCTTAGAGAGGATCTCAGCGTAGCTGAGATCTCCTTTCCGCTTGATGATCAGTGCATTGGGGAGTGCAGGCTCCTTGTGCGGCTTCCTTCGCGGTTTCCGTTGCACTTGCTTCCAGTCAGCACTGGCAGTTTTCTTGGTCAAGTTCCCGTCGTCTTTGGGAGGTTCCGGAGGTGGTTCCTCTCGTACTTTCTTCTTCCTCTTGGGCTTGCGGACTTCTGTCGGGGGCGGAGTGCGCTTCTTCTTCTCCGCGTTTTCCGTGTGTGTGTGTGTGGGTGTTCCGGGTTATCGTTACCGGAGCTTGCACGATGCAAATATCCGGAGTACTGCCCGCGTGTGCACAAACTTTCTGCAGTATACAGCCTGCTGAAACGTTACTGTATCTACCCTCCCATTGAGTATGTACGTTGCTACATGCGCGAGTGTGTGCGTGAAAACGGAGCAAATTCTCCGAGTACGTAACAACGCATACATAATATAAAAGTACTTGTATATCGATAGATAACTAGCGTGGCGTATGACTAGAGTCGTTAAGGTTTTTCGCAGCGTGCGCGTGAACTTTGCGAGAAGGAAAAAACGCGATGTGGAAAAGCGGTTAAATTGACGTGAAATAACGCCACATGACGTGGCTCGCCGTTATGCAAAAATTCTCTCGTGAAACTGAGGCGATTTTTACAGGCCCGATATATCGGAGCGTTGAAAAGACCATCAGCCGATCAGTTTAAACTTTTAAATTGTCCAGCAACTGCAACGATACTAAAATTTGAAGAGGGCCATACTCCAAAGTCCGTTATATGGAAAGAATCTTTTATGTCCTTCACAAAATGAAAACGTCGGTACGGGTATAGTAAAAGTAGAGGAAAACCGGCAATGCAGAACTTTTCGTCGGTTATCTGTATCACAGAGAATTCAATCGTACGAGCCTGCACATATTCCTGCGAGCCAAATGGATCTGTGAAATTTCTCTGGCCAGGGTTCAATTTGTCAGCGCACCGATAGCATTAACGTATTTTTATTCCTATTGACTTTTTACAAAGGCACATCTAACGCGAAGAACATTGCTGCATATAACAAATCGCTAGTTAACGACTACGATGAAACGGTCCAGCGGAAAATGTCACCATCTCGCACAGTTGGCGTAACTTTTTCGTTTTGATCATACCGACAAGGCGTGCCTTCGACAATGTGATTATCAGGCAAAACAGTCGTAAAGAACAAACTAGTGGCTGGAAGTTTTTGGAATCCGAGTGGTACTCATGGAAGATGTGTAATCCCTGAGACAATATGTTGCACCGAGTTTGCATTGGTGTGCCCAGCACATAGATGTGCAGATGTGCATGCGGAACATCAATGGTGCCGGACCGTTTCAATATGTGAGCCGAGCAATGTACCTATTAATGCATCTCGTTAGATATGTGGATGTTGTCCAAGGGTGACTAGGGGGTTTCTCATTCGCAAGCGCCCATCGACTAGGGGGTTTCTCATTTGCAAGCGCCACGGTCAGACATCGGACCCTTATTCCGTCAAAGACCTACTGGATCGACATGTTGCTTCTCGTATGCGTTCGAATTCACATTCGGGCATTTGGATTTGAACTTTCAATTATTAATTTTGAAATTTGAGTCTTAAACTCAATCCAGTCGCGAAATAAAGAATTAAATAATAAATAAACATATTAAAAATTGTTATCCATTGTTGAATCGAACATTTAATCGATCTTTAGATCTTTACATCTTTCGAGTTAACAATGGACAATATTGTCTACCATTTTTTATTTTTTTATTAATACTTTATTTGGGCGACCGGATAAGGTTCCAAATTCAAATTTCAATATTCGAAATTGAAAGTTTGAACTTTTATTTTCAATTCCCATTTAACAAAAATCAAAGGATTTGCATCCACTTGCGCGAACGACGATTCGAACCCGCGCCTACTCGTGCTTGGACGCCGAAACTACTGTGCTATTGTTTGCTCACCGTTGGAATTTACTCGTGAATATCTCAGCCAATTTTCGTCCTACAACATTCTGTACCGCCCAGCACGTTCCTTGGAAGAAATCGCTGAGAGCATGCTAAAAAGAGATGGAACGTGTGAGATGGAAAGGAGCGAGAGAGTAGGAGCGAAAACAGATCGATTTAAAGCCGGGGCTCCCCGGCATAACGAGCACGTGCCTTAGATCGCTCGACCATCGCTGCTGTTAACATTGGAATCTGCAAGAGAGCGAGCGAGACGCGAAATCACCTCAACCGTAGTTGGCTCGAGCATAGGAAGAGGTCGAGCTGGGTAGAGACGAGCGCGCCTGCGGATGTGTCCGTGCACATCGATACAGGCAGCGCTTTAAGTGGTTGGGGGAGTAACTACGAAACTCCCCCGAGAAATCTTGCCAAATCGCCCCATAAGACCTCTTGTTCCATGTAATATCTGTTCTTTGGTTACGTTTATCAATCGTGGGCGCGGCAGATTGAGGGGCCATGCTGTATTCCTTCTCTGTCGCCCTTGACATTTCAACATTATGAGCGAACCTGGCGGCGTAAATCGAAATGACGAAATTTGGACAAAGCGTGCCTAGCCCTACCTCTGAAATTTGCCTTCGTTTCGAGACCTGTATCAAGGAGACTATAGAGGAGTCTAATCTTCGTATGGAGAGACGGTAAAAGAAACGTCCGAAAATTCGACCTGAAACATGCTGTTAAATACGACCTGTAGGCGTCGCAGAGTAGTAAGTGTACCCAAAATATAGCAATACAGCCAGTGCACAGGTTGAAACTGGCTGGCATGGTGGCTCGTTGTTGACGCTTGTCAACAAAACACCTATCGTGCATTAAAATTGTTTGTTTGCGAAAGCGACTTTGAAAGAGTATCGGACAAGGGAGTATTTACCGATAAAAGGCATGACAAATAATTTCAATTTTAACATAGTGTTCATGTTAGTGTGTTGTTGACAGCTCAATAATATCACTAGATGAATATTATATCACAAATAACAAAAACATACACAACTAACAACACCTATAACAAATGAATTTTGAAGAAACAACGTATGAGGCTTGACGCTCTGTAGACACAATAGACGTTCCGAAGAGGTATACGTCTTTACACTGTAACGGTCGGTTTCTAACTGAACGAATGCGTTGTTGTCGTGCCCTTGGACACTTCAAAAGGGGGGAAATCCTCGAAATCCCCTTCTCGATGGCTGTTTATGGCAGCGGCGCGCCACTTTATGATCCATTGTAATAAAATTTATAATGAAATTCTACCTAAATATGGCTTAATCACTTTATTGTATGTTTATTCAATTAAGTAAATCGATGTATAATGATTTTGTTCACATTTCAACTCAAAAAGTATTTAAAACTGGAGGTGAGTACGCGGGTACCCCGGTTGCACATCGACGTAAGAAAATTTGGTCGTACACATGAGGGTTAAAAAATCATTTCAGTTAAAAAAAAAACTTTTCGAGACGCGAATCGAAACCAGCACCTCGCGCGGTGCCATACAGTTTTTGGATATTGTGCGTCGAATTAAAGTCAACAAACAAACACATTTTAGTAGTAGTTAGATTGTAGACTTTGGGCTGTTGTTATTCCCATTTTCGAGACTTGATATTATTTTAATAAATATAAAATGTGAGATAATGGCTTATGGTGGTGGTGCGTCTTGTGATGCTGCGGATGATGCTCGCTACTGTGTAGCGAATCTCTGTGTTGTTACTGTCGCTGCCGGTGGTGCTATAACTTATGCAGAGAATATTTCCGGCGTGATTTTCGTGTGTATCGCTTCAATTCTTTCGATGAGTTGTCGCTGTCTAATGTCTTTCTCACTTTTTGGGCGTTTGTATATGAACTTGTAGTATATGCATCACGTATAGTTCACTGGGTGATCTAGGTTATTGCAATTCGCACAACGGAGGAGATGTTTATCTGATGAGTTATTTAAAGTGCATTTTCCATTTTCGTGTGAAGCACTACACTTGACACAGTGGCATGTGAGGTTGCAATTTACAGTCCCATGTCCCAGTCAGTGAAATTTTCTACATGCTTTACACACTATAATCTCGGCCACCTGACCAGATTTAAACGGAATTTATATTTAAGTCGGATATCAATTGTAATGGCATTTTTTAGGTGTTTTTTCGTAATTAGGTAGGTAATTGCACTACGACTTAAATGTAGAAGCATCTTAAAGCGCTACTACTGCTACACGAGATTTATTAATTACTTGCATTAAGGTTAAGAAAATTAAATGTGTCAGCTTATGTGACAGCCAAAAACAACACCGACAGCTCATAACAACGCATGCGCAGAACATACGTGTATATAAAGCACACGGTTACTAATTACCTTGTTTCAGGACACTTTTACGGACACGCTAGAATGGAGATTGGACTCCTTCCCTATAATTTCCTTGGCCTGTATGTATGACCGTGGGTCCGATGTAAGCAGATCTACAATTTGACGTCTTACATACAGGTCAGGGAGACTATACTGAAGGAATACCCATACTAAAGGATGTACTACAGAAATGGTATACGAATGTGTTGGTCATAGATAGTTCCCATTATGGCCACTATGCGGCGCCGTGATGGCTGACGCATCGGCGGTGAGGCCAAATCGCGAGAAACTTCATTCCATTCAGCGAAAATAAAAAGCAACATAACCAAACACTGCATATTCAACCGCTTCATGCTCATGCGTACGCGAACCAGACGATAGTAATTACTGTTGATTGTTTATAACAAATTCTGAATCTAATCGTGGAATCGTGGCCATACGTTAGCTTCTACCCAGCGCGGCAGGTGGCTCAATCAGGTACTACTTGAATCCAGCAGATTTTCCTACCACTTTTTCTCTATGTCTCCCATTAGAGTTGGGACTCCTTCAGTATAGTCCACGGTCTTACATACAGGTCTGGAAAGTCCGGCGTTTTTGCATGGTGGAAAGTGTCATCGTTAATGAGGCAAAATCGTAGTTCCTCATTTATCCACTGGAAGCGCTGTCAAGTAGAAATATTCTTGTAGATATAGATATACAGCAATGGAAACATAACCTCCTGACAGCCAGTACACGTGTTCACAACGTTTCTAGAAATCTAAACTACCTGTAACGCTCCGGTAGAACCGCATAGTGTCGACCCGGCCTTATCCTTTGCTATATTCAATTACATTCGATTGATGATGCGCCAGTTCGCCTATCAACAAAACCAAAAATGGCAAAAACAATGTTTTGTAAACAACAAACTCGCCACACTGACAAATCAATAAAAACGTTAAATTATAAAACGGTACCTTTCAAACATACATAATACGGTTGTTTGTTTCTTTAAATCCCTCTTCCATTATATTTATTTTCAGATTCTTATTAACATAGTTAAAAAAGCAAAAGCCCAAATAAAAGTTGTAGAAACAAACAAGCAATGCAATATACTAAGAATAAACATAAATCATGAGGAACAAAAATTCAGACCGCACAAATTTGTTCTTACCCCATCTACTCAAATGGCGAAAGACCAAATTAAAATATTACAAAAGTTCGAACATACGAGTAATACACTATTATACTCTACTACTGAATAACTATTCTCTACTGAAGTCTACTGAAGTCTACTGAAATAACTATTCTCATTCTGCCCAGGGGTTCAGGAGTGAAAAAATACTCAATCATTTTTCATTTATATCGCTCTTACAAACATTGGGTCTGTTCGTTTTGACTACACTTTTCTACACTGCTTACGCCTTCTAAGAACTTTCTATTACTATATCTATTGAAATTGTAGAAAGGGTAGCTAAATCGAACAGACCCTATATTTATTTTTTTAAATCTGCGTCTCTGCACAGCTGTTCGGACCTGCGTTTGATTGGCTAACTTCTACCTAGCAACGCTTCGGGTGGCAGAAGCGAGAACTGCCCGTTTGCCTTATTATCTTGTGAGTCACTCTCCACCCTAGGAATTTCCAGACCTGTATGTAAGACCGTGCTCCCCACCCCTAAGAGTTTCCAGATCTGTATGTAAGACCGTAGTATAGTCTCCCTGATACAGGTCGAGGAGACTATAGGGAAGAAGTCCAATCTCCTTATTCTGGTGCGTCCGTAAAAGTGGAACAAAATTGGGTTCCGCATAAGCGGCGCTGGAGAAGTTAATCATTATGTGCTATATATACATGTATGTTTTGCGCATGCGTTATCAGCTGTCTGTGTTGTTATTAGCGGTCACATAAGCTGATAATGTTAATTTTCTTAACCTTCATTCATTTTATAAATAAATCTGATGTCGCTGTCTAGTGCCTTAAGATGTTTCTACATTTAAGTCGTCGTGCAATAACCCACCTAATTATGAAAAAAAAACACTAAAAAATGCCAGAACAATTTATATCCGACGTAAATATAAATTCCATTCAAATGTGGTCAGGAGGCCGAGATTATAGTGTGTAACGTACGTAACACTGGGACATGCGAGTATAAATTGCAACCTCACATACCACTGCGTCAAGTGTAGTGCTTCACACGAAAACGGAAAACGCACTTGAAATAACTCATCAGATAAACAGCTCCACCGCTGTGCAAATTGCAATAACCTGGACCACCCCGTGAACTATAAGTGATGCCTATACTACAAGGTCATATACAAACGCTCATAAAGTGAGAGATATTAGACAACGACAACTCATCGAAAGAATTGAAGTGGTACACCCGAAAGTCACATCGGAAATATCCTTTGCATGAGCCATGGCACTACACGCAGCGACAGTAGCAACACAGAGATTCGCTGCGCAGTAGCGAGCATCAACGCAGCAACGAATTCAGACGTACATAGAAGAGCAGTTCTTAAGGATATTATGTGCCGATTTTATTGGGGGAATATCCCCCAAGGTTAGTTCTCGATTAGCGGCGCTGACGGCAGTTTTCATTCTCGCTCTCGCTTGCGCTCGTAGGCCAGGGGGCTGGCACCTCCTATCCGTTACCGTGTATAAAAATGCTACGCTTTTCCACCGCTTTATTTAGTTCTACTACCTCTCCCCGTGGCGCTAGTAGGTTTCTGACAATTTCTTATTGCGCAGGCGCGCGGCCCACACTGCGTACGTAACATACATAACCACCACAACGACGAATACGATTATTTTGACGTTTGCAGTTTAGATCGAGGTGCGGAATTGATTCAATTACTGAAATTGCTTATACTCGTGTACTCATGCCGTGCATTGTGCGCGGTTGCACCTCAGGGTACAATATAATTATTTATCGCTAAATAATGGATTCTCGAAAATGTTGTTAGCGATTTAGTTTTTTAAAATGCTTCAGTTCTCGTTATACAAGCATTTAGTCAGAGATGGAACTCTTTTTTTAGATTTTGTAATGGCCTTTTGAAAAAGTCATAATTTGGTACCAAACAGTTCCGTTTCCCTATTTATTTTCATGATTGTTTGTTGGCACGATCATTAGACAACAGAGTTATAGCAATGGACGATTAATGAATAATAGATAAATTAATAACACAACAATGGTAGTATAATAAATTGTGTGTGATTATAGATAAACACCATATGAAACCATCAATGTGTATTGTTGGTGGTGTATGGATATTGCTCGATTAGATGTGTGCGTGCGTACACATACATTGTCCCTGTGCGCGCATCAGAATTGTTCGAGAACAACTAGCGCTGCGAGTGGCAGAGTAGGACACTACAAGCAGCGGACAAGCGTAGCAAAAATTCCAAAAGATGCCAGCTGTCGTAGGCTTAAACGCTGGAGACATAACGGCGTCCTGCTTATTCTTATAGACGTTATGCGTTGGGGGAATCGTTCTCGCTGGAGAACGCTTGCTCTCTCTTGCACCTTACCGTTTCGCTAGCGCTCTCTCGTTGTTCCACTCATGGAGACTACATAAAGGAGTCCGAACTCCAATGGAAGGGGTATGGGAAAAGTGACCACAAAATCGGGGAACAGAAGGGTTCCCGAAACTGCCACTTTGTGGCGTTGATTGTTGGGAGCGACAGCTTGAAATTAGCTATGAGTAGAAGAGCTAGGGCGGTTCTAACCCAGGCATCTCAGGGGGGAGCGGGGCGGCGGGGTCCAGCGCGGGGAAGCCAAGTGCCTGGCGGAGGGGGGGTCCAGCGCGGGGACGTGACGTCAGGGGTCTCTGTGGAGGGGGTAGCCATGTGGTCCGAAGAGCGACTGTCGGGAGGGGGCAGCCGTCGTCGGAGAGTGTCTTGTGGGGGCGGGGGTCAGGTAGTGGTGAGTGACCGTTGAAAACCCATAAATCTCCTAATTTATTATAGACATAAAAAAGATTAGCATCGATGCAGTGTTTTTCTTTCTACACTATTTAGTCCGCGTGAAAATAGAACTCACACACACACACACGATATGTGTATGTAATGGCCATATATGGGTAGGAAAATTTGGTTAATTTGAAGCGATACATGAAGGGGACGGCTTTTCAAAGCTGTTTATTTATGTAATGCCGGTGTGATGCGCTTGGTTTCGTTTCCGAAATCTTTAAAATGTTTGTATGCGTGTCCACTCCTGTCACGCGAGGTCTTCGTTCCCATTCCATGTTAAGATGTCGCATGTAAGTCCGCCGAATCTCGCTGACTCTTGACACAGGTCTTAACAAGTCAGGGTTGAAGCTTTTTTTTTTACATTCATAGCCACTCACGATGGGAATTTTTTTATAGCTCGAATATTCAAAACATAGATGAAAACAACGTATTTTTTGGACAAACTATCAACTTTAGGGATCTATCGTCTTTAGCCTCGATGGACCACTTGAGCAGAGCTGCAGGACCCCATAAAATAAATCTTTTCACTCATGCATCCCAACTTGTTATTTTTGTCTCGTTTCCCTCGGTCAATATATACCAGCGCGTTATCGGAAAATCTGTAGGGGTCTGCTGTCCAGAAAAGGGGTACTCCATGGTCGAGGTGAAATCTAGACAGACTCATCAAGCATTGATTTTTATGATCTCCACACATTTTCGGATTACCATGTATGTGCAACTTTCCTCCAAAACATAGATGAATACGACGTATTTTCGTGGAAAAAAAAAGATTAACTTTAGGGGTCTATCGTCGAAAGCCTTTGAGGCCAATGGACCACTTGATCACAGCTGCAGGACCCATAAAATACATCTTTTAACCCGATGCATCCCGACTTGTTTTCTATGTCGTTTCTTCCTCAGACAATCTTTACCAACACGATATCGGAAAAAGTCCGGTTTTTCCCCCGAGATATAGGGAAAGCCGAAATTTTTCTTCCGAACGGGGAGCCATTTTTTTTATTATCTGCTTCGCTCCAAACTGGCCACACTTTGAACGAAGCAGTCAGTCAGCTAACATCGCGGAAGTCGTCTCCAACTTATTACTATGGATAACAACATTGAACAAAGCTTGCACGATCAAGCCGCGCTTTTAAGTTCGTTCGAAGATTTTACTGTGTGGGAGCAACGGTGCGTCGAGTTCATCGAAGTGCTAGAAACGCAAAGCCGAACTAAGCGCCCGCGCTTGGTAATTGGACATCAACAGTCACTGATAGCCCAAATATCGCGTCTGGAAGGATTGAAAAATTCTGTATGCAGCCGTTTTATACACACGGGTGCAGGGCATGGTGATCATGGATTAATCTGGCGTGAGATTGACACATCATTCAAGAGTCGAATATCGACTGGTTCTGTAATCAATCACAGTCACATCGGGCCGAAACAATTTCTTAATGATGCTCGGGACCTAGTGCTCCAACATGTACAAAATATTATCTGCAAGCACAACAGTATCAAAGTTAATACGGTGTTCAATGGTGAATTCGCGAGTGGAGATAAACATGCTAATAAAACTGTTAACACGCGAAACTGTGAACTCTTTAACACGAGCGATTTGAATGAGTGGTATGAACAGCGTGTTATTGAGCCCACTTTAACCTCACTCGATGAATTTCAAGAACGAGACAGTGGCTGGGCTCTACGGAAAATACTTAACCTCACGATAAATGTGAATACGTATAATCCGATGCGTGCTGGGTGCTCCATATCATTACCGCGGGAAATAATGTTGAAGAGGGCTGTGGTTAACATCAAATCCAACGATAACGCATGTTTCGCGTGGGCAGTTGTCGCTGCTTTATACCCAGCTGAACGACACAGTGACCGTCCATCTTCTTACCCTCATTATTCGACAGTGCTGAATCTGAAGGATATTGAATTCCCGGTGACGATACATCAAATTAAAAAATTTGA
Organism: Ophion ellenae; assembly: GCA_963210295.1. Taxonomy (NCBI): domain Eukaryota; kingdom Metazoa; phylum Arthropoda; class Insecta; order Hymenoptera; family Ichneumonidae; genus Ophion; species Ophion ellenae. The sequence goes on along the minus strand of OY723389.1, from coordinate 3,517,027 downwards.
ATTTAATAACAATGTATCGATCAACGTATATACCACCACCACCAAAAAGGACATTGTTCCAATACGAGTCACTCAACACAAGAAGGAGAAGCACATCAATTTGCTGTACATGCAAGATACTGAAGACAACAATGTGGGGCACTTCGTATGGATCAAGAATCCGTCGAGACTCGTGAGGGCGCAACTGACCAAAAAGGAGCATAAAAAATATATCTGTGATCGGTATGTAGTTCCTATAATATATATATACATATATATATATGTAATTATATATGCTTGACGAATTAAACAAAACAATATTTTTTTTTGCAGGTGTTTGCACTATTTCAGTTCCGAGGAAAAATTGCAATCGCACGAGGTCGATTGTGGGACGATAAACGATTGTGCAATTCGACTACCAAACGACACCAATAAGTGGCTCCAGTTCAGCAACTTTAGCCGGAAAGAGCGACATCCTTTCATCGTGTATGCTGATTTGGAGTGTGTGCTGGCAAAGACCGACGGGGTGAACCTGGCGAAAGATATGTATCAACATCATGAAGTATTTAGCATCGGATACTATGTGCGTTGTTCGTATGACGATTCATTATCTTCATATCACTCGCGTCGCAGTGCTGATTGTTTATCGTGGTTTGTCGAAGAACTAAAAAATCTAGCACTGCGGATAGAAGAAATTTTCTGCGACAACGTGCCAATGGTATATTTAACACCGAGTGAGTGGGCTAGTTATCGAGCCGCGACTCAATGTCACATTTGTAAGAAACCATTTGCGCATGAAGGTGTACGCGTTCGAGATCATTGCCATCTGACTGGACGCTATAGAGGCCCTGCCCATTCCAACTGCAACTTGAATTACAAACAGTCATTTTTCATTCCTGTAGTTTTCCACAATTTATCCGGCTATGATGCGCATTTTATAATCAAGGAAGTAGCCACAGCGTTCGAAGGAAGAACCGATGTGCTTCCAATTACAAAGGAGAAATACATCTCCTTTACGAAGCATGTTGAAATTAAAGACGATTCAAAACATCGGATCCAATTGCGCTTCATCGATTCATACAAATTTCTCAACACCAGTCTCGACAAATTAGCCTCATTTTTGACCGAGGACAAACTCAAAATTTTACGCATGCAATTCCCAACTCTCTCGACAGACGATTTCAATTTGTTGACGCGAAAAGGGGTTTCCCTTATGAATATATTGATGACGTGACCAAGCTAGACGACACTTGCCTACCACCACGTGACGCATGTTATAGTTCCCTGACAGATGCTATAGTATGTGAGAGTGAGTATGCACATGCTAAGAAAGTTTGGGAGCGGTTCTCCATTCGAACGCTGGGTGACTATAGCGATTTGTACTTGAAGACAGATGTCTTGCTATTAGCTGATATTTTCGAAAACTTTCGAAATACGTGCATTGAGAGCTATGGCCTAGATCCCGCGTATTACTACACATTGCCGGGGTATACCTGGGATGCAATGTTAAAACACTCGAATGTCAAGTTTGAGTTACTAACTGACATCGACATGGTTTTATTCGTTGAGCGGGGTATACGCGGTGGTCTCAGTCAATGCTCAAACCGATATGCACACGCTAATAATAAGTACATGGAGTCGTTTGATCCATCGAAAGCATCATCATACTTGATGTATTTTGATGTCAACAATTTGTATGGATAGGCAATGTGTCAACCCTTGCCATATGCAGATTTTCGATGGGTCAACGACGTGTCCAATTTTGATCCATCTTCCATCGCGCTAGATTCACCGACAGGCTACATCCTTGAAGCCGACTTGGAATATCCCCAATCTCTACATGATGCGCACAAAGACCTACCGTTTTGCCCAATACACGAAAAACCACCGGGTAAGCAGCAGGAAAAGCTACTAGCAACCGTCAGCGATAAAAAACGCTACATCATACACTACAGAAATTTACAACAATGTTTACGTCATGGACTTTGCCTCACAAAAATCCATAGGGTATTACAATTCACGCAATCCCCATGGCTACGTTCATATATCGAGTTAAATACTCAGTTTCGAACGCTGGCCAAAAACGATTTTGAAAAGAATTTATTCAAATTGATGAATAATGCGGTGTTTGGCAAAACGATGGAGAATGTGCGCAATCATGTAGATGTAAAGCTTTTGACAAAATGGGAGGGCAGGTATGGCGCGGAAGCAATGATAGCGAAGCCAAACTTCCACAGCCGAAGCGTTTTCTCCGAAAACCTCGTTGCCGTAGAATTGCGCAATCTCGAGGTGAAGTTCAACAAGCCGATATATGTGGGTATGTGCATACTCGACATATCCAAAACGTGCTTGTATGGATTTCATCACGAGTATATGGTACCATTGTATCGGAATAAATGTAAAGTGATGTATACCGATACAGATAGCCTCATATATGCCATTGAGAGCGAAGATGTATATGCAGACATGAAGTGTGACATTGAAAAATTTGATACGAGCGACTATTCAGCGGACAATAGGTATGATATGCCGCTTGTCAATAAGAAGGTACCCGGTCGCATGAAAGACGAATGCAATGGTGCAATTATGACCGAGTTCATTGGACTTCGATCGAAAATGTATGCGACACGTGTCGAGGGTAAGAAGGATACTAAAAAAGTTAAAGGTGTCAAGGGCAATGTTGTGGCTAGGACAATCACGTTTGACGATTATGCCCGATGCTTGAAGGAAGACATTGAAATGATGCGTAGTCAAACGTGTATTCGATCGAAGTTGCACAAGGTCTACACCATTCGTGAGACGAAAATCGCTCTAAGTCCTCATGATGATAAGCGGTATATCATACCTGGGACCTCTGATACCCTACCATGGGGGCATTACAGAATACCGTCGTGAAAAGTTTTGTAATTTTTTTTCCCCCACAACCTTGATGTAAAATTGTGTATACTTTGTGAATATTGATGTATAAAACTCGTGAAAATTATGTATATATTTTGTTCACTCGATGTTAAAATTATGTTTGTTGTATATATTGTGCAAGAATGGATTTATTATTTTCCGTAAATAAAGAAGCGGACTTTTTATAATCACATGTGTATATTCACTCTATCCATCTCCTCACGTTCCACGAAAAAGGGTGACGGCGAGAAGGGGGGAAGCCTGCTGTGGAGTCGGTCGGAGGCCTTGGAGGGATGCGGGGACGACCAGCAGGTCAAGAGTCATAAAACATACATATTTTTCCATTTTCTTTATTATCGACTACAAATCGGATTTACTTATCCAACTATTGTGGCTATTGTCGAAACCTAACCACTTTACAAACATTCGATTACCGCGCTTCTTCAATACCGCTTCAATGAGATAGATATCGGGGTGCTTGACCCTGAGAAGCTCTTGTTCGTAGAAACCACCGGCGATCGGTTCTTCTTTATGGTCCTTCAAGTGGTACGTCAGGGGATAAGTTTTTTTCACACGATAGATTGTAAATATTTCTGTTGTCCAGTTTGACGTGTAACCCTTTTCGAAAACAGTCTTAAATTTGCTGATTCTCACTTTATCACCAACGGCGAATTTCGGTTGTCTTTTTATTGGAGGCTTATTGAAAATCTGCTGCAATTGCTTCTCATTTTCCGCGTTGACATTTCTCGGCTTCATCTTAATGGTGCGATGTACCGAATCGTTGTACTCGGCTACTAGATTATCAAGAATATCGATCCACTTATAATTACCACGAAGACTAAATTGCATCCACATCTTGTTCTTCAATGTACGATTGAAACGCTCGCAAATGGATGCCTTCAAGTTGCTATATGTTGAATACATGTGAATATTGTACTTTTTCATGATGGCCTTAAAGTCACAATTGTAGAATTCTTTTCCCTGATCGACATGCAAATTCTGCGGTATGCGTCCCTTAACGAGGATCGACTTCATTGCTGCTGCTACATCTTTACCACTCTTACTCAAAATTGGCATGGCCCAGGCGAATTTCGAGAAAGTATCGATGACGGTGAGAAGAAATTTGTGTTTGGAGTTTTGACGCGCGTATGATGACATATCGACGAGATCGGCTTGCCAGGTTTCGTCCAAGCCCCGGATGTCCACATGCCGACGCGGATAGTTTCGTCGAGCAGGCTTATGTAGCTCTAGCACGAGAGCGCCCCTTTTTTCGTTCATTTTCCAGTCCACGCAGTCGCGCATCCAATTCAGCAATGACGTGTGAATTACGCATCACCAAATCTTGTAGAGTTTTGACATTGGCTTCGAGTGTTTTTGCAATGTCTCTTATCGTAGCTTCAAGTCCATTAACCAACAATTGACTACTCTCATTCATTTCTTTGCGTATGTTCTTAATGATAGTTCGGGATCTCTTTTGTAACGCACTTAGAGTGATGGCGTCATCTTCTCCTTCTGGATTTGCAATGTTACACAATCGTTACTGCCCCAAGTCATAATGACCATCTGCGGTAATTCTAAAGCCAATCCCAGGTCGACCTGGAGGACCTTGCTTACTGTGGAGTACACTCCTACTTGAATGACGTCCAAACACATCGACACTCATGATGAGAATGTGTAAATTCTCCGATGTCGACTTAATAAATGATTTCAGCTTCTCGCAATTCCTCGATAATCGATATAATTTCATTCGCATGGGCCGAATTTCCGGCTGCTTGTGATGCCAAGAGTAAACGAAGACGATCGAAGCTCATTTGGATTGTCCCAATAAATATAGTCCGATTGTGTGTTTTTTCTAGCTAGCTTATACTTTGGCATACCCTGTCCCACATGATGATCAACTATATTTGCAATATATGTGTTAAATTTGTGGCTGGTGTTACGTCGTATAGCCTCACTAGGCTTATAAAATGTTTTGTGCGCATTCGTCGAGATTACAATCTTTTCATAGTCTTTCAAATCGTCCGGTGTGAGAGTTTCGACATTGGGCACTTTTTTAAACAACAGCTCTGTTAATCCAACAGTTTTCGCATAACTCGCATCTCCCACGCGAATATGTTGAGAGTCGAAAATTATCGGAGAATTACCAATCATTAATTTGTTGCTTGCGAGATTCCGTACACCATATAATACATCCAAGTTTGCCTTTCTATTTGTTTGTAATAGCAGGATATATTCACGGATCAATTCCTCGACATTTTGCGAGTCATCATCATCATCCTCGTATATTAATTTAAACGAATCTTGGGTTTTACTCTTGAAGGAATCTTGTGCCTCGTTCTTCAATTGATGTTTCGCACTATTTAATGCATCTCCTTCTTCAACATTATCACTCACTTTTTCATCCTTAATTTCCTCCTTCACCACCTCACCATTTTTATATGACACCAATTTTTCCAATGGTCTCACGATAGGCTTAAAGACATCTTGCATTCTCTGCTCATCGCTATCTTTTCCAATTTTGATCATCCGATGCTTTCGTCTGATTGCATCGCTCGCTTTGGCAATTTCATGCAATACATCTTTTTCTCGCAACAGTTGTTCGCTCTTCATGTTGTCACTGCCACGGCATGCACAATACTGTCTCTTCAACTACCAGCGATGAGTCATTTATCAATGGTTAGAAAACAATCAAAACCCTGTCTATATCGACCTTCGTTAATATCGCTATCCTTATCAATTGTGACAAATGCATACTTGTCGGAATTCCAGCATTTCACGCACATGTTTTTAAAGCACGTATAAGTCATATCCGTATTAACATGATCGTTGTAGACGTGTTTGAGATTCATATCGTCCTGCTTGAAAAGCACCACGAAATTTGCATTATCTCTCACGAGATGTTTGGGGATACGAGTGTACGTCTGACAAAGATAACAACTGTCAACAATCTCGTGTCTTCCCATGGAAAAGAAGGCCCGAACATTATCCTGCTTTTCGCATGCTATATCATCAAAGATGAATATAGAGTTGAATCGTGCATCACTTGGTGCTATCACTTGTTCATGCGCCTCGAATGGATGATATTCAACTCCACTCACAGGTTCGAGTAAGTGTTCGAGCAACTTATACTTTGGCTGCTTCAACGATTTGGAATACAAGTAAATGTTCTCAAATCTCAAACCATTCGGATGGATGATGAGAGTGAGCAAAGCGTTGGTTTTCCCACAATTCGATGGACCGCAAAACAGTGCACGTATGCTATCCGGCAATAAATTCCCATGACGTTTTTGTTTCTTCTTCCTCCCTCCGTCTTCGACAAACTCGTCGAAATTTATCACGGGGAGTCCACCTCCGATAGTTTGCTTCTTGGACGTCATCTCACACACGACTAACGATGAAATCATATAAATAGGATTCTTATAGGGATCATCAATCAGTCGCATATTGTCTTTAGACATGATCGTGCATAGCAAGAGCAGTAAAGGTTTAGTCAACCGCCTAATCAACAAACTCCCCGTTGAACTACATCTGCCTGGGTATCAGTATTGTGGGCCAGGCACAAAGTTGGTCAAGCGCCTTGCTCGTGGTGATCCGGGCATTAACCCATTGGATACGGCTTGCAAACAACACGATATTGCGTATTCGAAAAATCCAGATAATCTTGAGGCGAGACATTTGGCGGATAAAGTGTTGGCTGAACAGGCTGTACAACGTGTTACCGCGAGAGATGCTAGTATCGGTGAAAAAGCTAGTGCTTGGGGTGTGGCAAATATTATAAAGACAAAGAGAAAATTCGGTATGGGAATGAAGGCCCGTAAGGGTGGCGTTTGTTTGAAAAAGATAATTGGCGCTGCAAAGAAGACAATGATTCAAAGTAATGATCCGCATAAGATTATTAAATCAGCTCTAAAGGGTGCTCGTGCAGCTGTAAAGATGCAAGGTGGCAAAGTACGCACACCTCGGGTTCTACCTGTACCCCATAAAATTGGTGGTTTATTGCCGTTCCTCGTGCCCATTTTTGCTGGTCTTAGCGCTGCGGGTGCTTTGTCGGGTGGTGCGGCTAGTATAGCTAAAGCCGTAAATGCTGCTCAAGCAGCTAAACGTGAATTGGATGAAAGTAAGCGTCATAATCGGACAATTGAAGCAATTGCATTAGGTCGGGGTCTACATCTGAAACCATATAAGCAGGGATTGGGCCTTCATATCAAGCCAAAAAACTAGAAGTTACGCTACCTCACCGACCCCTCACCGACCGCGACCTACTTAAATATGCAAAAATCCTAAAGATTCCACATTTTCGCGGGGTTTACATGCGCGACACATGGCCAACAAGCGGACCTCTCAAATGTGAAGCAGCAATTGTAAATTTGGATGCAAATGCCGGTCTTGGAACGCACTGGGTCGCTTACAAAAAGACTGGATTGAAAGTCATGTACTTTGATAGTTTCGGCAATCTTCCACCACCATCCGAACTCATGAGGTATTTTCGTGTTGGTAGCGTAAATTATAATTATAAGGGATATCAGGAATATGATACGATTGAATGTGGGCATTTGTGTCTCAAATTTCTTTGTCGACAATTGCAGCACAAAGACAAGTATACACTATATATAGGGGGAAAATGATGTGGGAAATTCAGTTGTTAATTTACCAGCATCATGGACGAAAGTTTAACATTGACCATATCTGGCTCATCGTCCATACTCGAGGCGCAATACTTTCCCCCATCGAACTCTCGCCACACAAAAATTATACTCTCGGTCTCGTGGAATTGTTAACCTTCAACTCTATTCCTAATATCGACGTTGACCATGATAAACTTTACGTGGGAGATGAGGTCTTGACGATACCTACGGGCAGTTATGAAATAGAGGATATTGAGACGTTCGTACAAGCAGAGCTCTCACGTAAAAACATCAAAATCAACATTAAACCCTATAATAATACGCTACGCAGTGAGATCGAGTGTGATCGTGATATAAATTTTGAGCCGAAAGATTCTATTGGGCATCTACTAGGCTTCACCGCACGCAAATTGGAAGCCAATAAAAGGCACGAATCGGACCCTCCGGTGGCCATTCTCAAAGTGAACGCCTTACGCGTTGAGTGCAACATTACCGCTGGCGCCTATATTAATGGAAAAAAAGTACACACAATTCACAAATTTTTTCCATCTGTGCCACCGGGCTATAAGATCATTGAAGTTCCCTCCCACGTAATTTATCTGCCAATCACGAGCCGAACGATTGACGCGATACAGCTTCGCATAGTGGATCAGGACGGTGATTTGGTAAATTTCCGCGGTGAAGTGATCACCATACGCCTGCATATAAAGTCGTGATGGGTATAGTTTTCAATAGATCTTCCAATAACAATAAACGGCCATGGATAAAAACAATCAGTCGTCGCCCAGCGCCCAAAGTGCTAACACCTCAAAACGTGCTACTCTTGAAGAGTTTGGGTCTCAAAGTGCGTGGCGAAAGCGCGTAAAAAATTATTTAGTCTGTGCTCTGTGCATCTGTTGCGTGAAATGGAGGAAGAAATTGTAAACATTCAGGCGCCTGTGGTCTTTGATGAATCCATCATCCATTGTGAGATTCACGCTCATCAGCCATATGCATCTTCAACCTTCAATAACAGCGATGGAATCCATATTGCCATCCAACATCAAGACCTCTCCATCCTGCGAAGCAAGAGTTCTCTACACATATGTGGGAAATTATCCAAGCGCGATGGGACGCCGACCGCTGCTACAAGTCTCGTCAACAATGCCATTTGCCATTTGTTTGAGGAAGTGCGATATGAATTGAATGCCATAGAAATCGATCGTAATAAGAATGTCGGCATTACGAGTGTTATTAAGGGATATTCATCTCTCTCACCGGCCAAAAGTTCTATGCTCGAGAACACTGGATGGCTCGATGTCGAAGAGACGAAGCAGATTGTAGATGTATCGGGAAACTTTGATGTGTGTATTCCGCTCAGCATGCTCCTCGGGTTTGCCGAAGATTATCGTAAAATTGTCGTAAATGCCAAGCACGAGTTGATCCTCACGAGATCAAAGACCGACGACAATGCCATTGTACAAACAGCGCCCGAAGACTACAAACTCGTATTGCATAAAATAGAATGGCTCGTGCCGTATGTAACAGTCTCCGATCAGCGAAAAATTCAACTATTAAAGTTTCTCGCCAAAGACGCACCAATCTCCATGAGTTTCCGAACATGGGAACTGTATGAATATCCATTGCTGCCTGCGACCTCTAAGCACGTATGGTCTGTGAAAACCTCGAATCAGCTGGAGAAGCCACGTTATATCATACTCGCGCTGCAGACGGGACGGAAAAATAAGAAGCAACAAAATGCGAGCCACTTTGATCATTGTAACCTGAGCAATGTTAAACTTTACCTCAACTCTCAATGTTATCCATATGGAAATTTGAATTTGAACATTGATCAAAATCAATATGCTCTACTCTACGAGATGTACGCAGACTTTCAACCGACCTATTACAACAAAGAGGCTGAACCATGGCTGAGCAGGATTGAATTTTTAGAAAAAGCGCCCCTCGTTGTCATTGACTGCTCAAAGCAAAACGATTCTCTCAAGTCTGGCCCTGTTGACGTGCGCCTTGAGTTCGAATTGAAAAATAATATTCCGCCACACACTTCAGCATACTGCATGATCCTCCATGATCGTATTGTCGAGTACAATCCAATCAGCGGTGGGGTTAAAAAATTGGTATAAAATCATGCCGATAATTCGCGTCCACGTTAGTCAACATGGAGCTTATCGTCGATGTACAGGGCTTCAAGAGCCCCATCAACAAATTTGTCCTAAAGGAGATGTCCATCATCAAACTCCACGACAAGGATGCTGAACCGCTGACGCTCGCCTTCGACGCACCATTTGCATGGGACTCTTTACCGGCCAAGTACAAAATGACAAACAAGTGGTTGGAACGAAATTTCCATGGAATACGATGGGATCACAGCGGCATACCATACGAGGCAGCTAGAAAGACAATTCGAGAAATCTTGCAAGGAGCCCCCACCATCTATGCGAAGGGATTCGAGAAATGCGCATGGCTATCAAGATTCACGGATCCCACGACAAACGTCATCGACTTGGAGACTCTGGACTGTCCATCGCTGCAGAAGTTGCCGAAAATCACAAACTCGAAATGCCCCCATCATTCCTTCAACACGAAATACAACTGCGCCCATGATAATGTAAAATCGCTGAAAAGCTGGTTAAGTGTATACGAAGCGTTGTGTGAACGAGGGATTTTTTTTAAATGAATAAAAAAACATTTCGATGAAAATATATACCATTTGTATTCTTCATTTATTTTACGACGAAAATTGTTTTGCATTTCTCCTTCTTATACATTTCGATAAAACGGTTTTTTTTTCTCAAATACATTTTTACATAGTCAAACACTTAAAACGTCGAAACGATGGTGAGACGACTGTGATCTGGACGGCTGTTCCACTCAACGATGCTGCCCCAACGAATTTGCCCTTTTCCACCATACTCCACGACGATGGAACTTGACGCTGATGTATTTTCCACAACTGCATGTAGAATTGACTATTATGCGGCAGTTGCAGCATACTCTCGATGATGCAGACAGCCGTTCGACGATGGTGTTCCAACGAATTTCGTATTTTTCCACCATGTATTCTCAGACTTGGAAAAAGTCTATACTGTTGTATTTTCCACCTTTGTATGTCATCCAGAGACGATGATCCCGTGCCGCTTGCCGCATTCGCTCGAACGTTTCCAAATCTTCATCGAAGGCCTTCACGAATCGCGCTGGTAAGAAGATAGTGAACTCATCCGCGATGTCCGCGAGGTAGCGTTTCCCAAACTTGGTTTGTATGGCCCTCATGTCGGAGATCCGATGATCCGAGTGAACGCGGAGTTCTGACAGCTTCTTCGTTGGAAGGAATTCCGCCATCACGCTGACTTTGTTGATACTCGAGAGATCCATTTTCCCCGCACTTTCAAAATTCTTTTTGGAGAGATGTTGATGTCGCGGTGGAATACTGCAGTCTGAGCTTGGACTACGAAATTATAAGCTCCCTCATAACCCTCCCACTTAAATTTTCAAACTTCTCCCCACTTTTCCAATCATGAAAAACAGGTTCAAACACTTTCGAAGAACCTCGTATGTGGAGAATCCCCCCCCCCCCCGACATTTTTTCACACTCCCAAAAACAGGTTCAAACACGTTTGAAGAACCCCGTCCGTGGAGAATTTCCACAGCATTTTTCACATTCCCGACGTTGAGGTGGGGGGCCATCGATGTGATCTTTCATCTGTGGTGTATTATAATGCTCCATGCATGGAAGATATGATATCACTTCATTATCGTTCCGATGATGTTCTGGCAAACGATCCCACAATGAGCCAACATATTCACCCCAATATTTTAGGAGCAAGACCTTTGGAACCTGTTCGAGCTCGTTTTTGGTCAAGTCCAGGGGGTGCTTGGCCGGATGCACTGCGTACATACTCGCACATCTGAACATCTCGACGTTATATTTCGTAATGAATACGAGTCCTCGATACATCGAAACATTTTTTTCCCGAGTGCAGCTGTGCTCCGGTGGCCCATCTGGGGTCAAAAACCCTTTGACGATAGGTCTCTAAAGTTTATAGTTTTTCCGAGAAATCCCGACTTGTCAGGGCCTGTCTCGGGTGTTGGCGAGAGTCGTGACAGGAGTGGACACGCATACAAACATTTTAAAGATTTCGGAAACGAAACCAAGCGCATCACACCGGCATTACATAAATAAACAGCTTTGAAAAGCCGTCCCCTTCATGTATCGCTTCAAATTAACCAAATTTTCCTACCCATATATGGCCATTACATACACATATCGTGTGTGTGTGTGTGAGTTCTATTTTCACGCGGACTAAATAGTGTAGAAAGAAAAACACTGCATCGATGCTAATCTTTTTTATGTCTATAATAAATTAGGAGATTTATGGGTTTTCAACGGTCACTCACCACTACCTGACCCCCGCCCCCACAAGACACTCTCCGACGACGGCTGCCCCCTCCCGACAGTCGCTCTTCGGACCACATGGCTACCCCCTCCACAGAGACCCCTGACGTCACGTCCCCGCGCTGGACCCCCCCTCCGCCAGGCACTTGGCTTCCCCGCGCTGGACCCCGCCGCCCCGCTCCCCCCTGAGATGCCTGGGTTAGAACCGCCCTAGCTCTTCTACTGCTATGCGTGAGAGAGATCGAATAATGAAGCGTCATCAACACGGTCTCACATACAGGTCTGACAACGGCGGTAGTTAGGGTAGGCACCCTTAGCGGTTCTGTTTTTTATTCCGATTTCTGCCTCTTGGTGGGTGACAGCAAGGGAAAGTAGTAGTGCGACGAACAGAGAAATAGCTCTTCTTTTCTGTTCCCTCCTGACCGCAGCGCATGCGCCGTTTGCCCTAACTTAATGTACAGTACTGTCGTGTAAACTGCATAATATACGAAACCAATAAAAAGCAATTATACGACCATTTACATCCTTTTTTCTTCAATGTCTCACAATACATCGTTCTTCGAAATGTTTTTCACACACGTACTGAGACTCTTTCAGTCCCGCAATAGCATCGAGCCATATTTTGTATCGTTCGACGTTTCTGGGCACTCGAAACACGGAGCATTTTTGCTTAAGACTTTTTACCCCATTTTACTATTGCGAACCACGTAACCCTTGACCATTTCGCATTTTTTTCGAAGACACTACCAAAAAAGATTCACATTTATGCGTAAAAACACGATAAAAAAATGCATGACAGTAAATCGCACAGAACCTCGTGGTATATGGTCACAAATGAAGGTTATTTCGACAATAGCGCCACAAAAACAGACGTAAACACCTTGGTACTATTCGCCGGTAAGAGGTAAGGGGGGAAGCACTTCCCCTTGCCAGTGGCGACGCGTAGCGGCGCCTAGTGAATAGAAAAGTCGAGATGATAAGCGAGCCTACCCCCACCACGAAAATTTAGCTTTGTTGCGAAACCTGTATGTAAGACGGTGGTCATGGAACGTAGATACCAGGAGTTTCAGCGGCAACGCAAAGGCGCTGAAAGAAGCGTCCCCGAAAATGTGTCGAAGTGATGGCGCTGGGGTGCAGCGGCACCTACATATATAGTAATATATTGGTCAACGAGGTGAAAGTGATCGGATGAGTCTCTAACCTCACGACAGACCGATCGTGACATCAAACGTCGAAATATCCGACGATCCATAATTTCTTCATGACGGTTCGGAAAAAGAAACGCAAAAGCGAGAAAAGATCTCAAACTCAAACCCAAATCGGCGGCGATGCAGCCCATCTAGAAAAACGTGTTTTCTTTTCAAATCGCTTTACGGGAGAATAGTTGTCTCGTAAAATATAAGACCTGAAACAAAAACCAAAAAAAATGATAATTTATATATTATTAGATATGAGACTACCTCGAAATTTTCTTTCAAATTTTGAAAAAATAGCGCACTTGGAAGGAAATAAATCGATTTTTTGCCAAAAAAGCAATAAATTGTTTATAAAAAAAAGTTTACATTTAATTTAAAAAAAAACGGCTACGTACTCCCATAGAGCATGTAATTGTGAAGCTGCTATCAAAATTTCAAATCGATGCATGCAAAGTTGGTCGAGTAATCCGTCCTCCCAGTTGGAAAAAAGTGGTTTCGAGAAAAAACGCGTTTAAAGTTGTACGAGCAACTCAGCGCGCGCTCCGAGGCGCTGCGGCCAAATCGATAATTGAACCGTTAACTAAAAAAAATCGCTATAGGACCAATTGCATATTGTTTTTATGACAGCAAAGTATTTTTAAGCGAGAAAACGTCTTTCCAAAATCCTAGAGTGGTGTTATCCCTTAACACGAATGAGGGTTAGGTACATCATCTGTGACCTGATGATGTACCTAACCATGACCACGGTCACGGAGCCTAGATACCAGGAGGTTCAGCGAGGCCTTTCAACTCATCCCCAAAACGAGAACAAGAAATGATAGCGCTGGGGTGCTCCGGCACCTATGTGCATATAGATATACGCTAAATATGGGTGTGATCTAAGACAGTTTACAGATGATGTACCTAACCCTCATTCGTGTTAAGGGACCACTCTAGGATTTTGGAAAGACGGTTTCTTGCCTAAAAATACTTTGGTTTCATAAAAACAATATGCAATTGGTCCTGTAGCGATTTTTTTTTATTTAAAGGTTCAATTATCGATTTGGCCGCAGCGCCTCGGAGCGCGCGCTGAGTTGCTGGTACAATTTTAGACGCGTTTTTCTCGAAACCACTTTTTTCAATCCCGGAAGACGGATTGCTCGACCACCTTTGCATGCATCGATTTGAAATGTTGATAGCAGCTTCACAATTACATTCTCTATGGGAGTACGCAGCCGTTTTTTTTAAAATTAAATGTAAACATTTTATTCATAAACAATTTACTGCTTTTTTGGGCAAAAAATCTATTTATTTCCTTCAAAGTGCGCTATTTTTTCAAAATTTGAAAGCAAATTTCTAGGTAATCTCATAGCTAATAATGTATAAATTATCATTTTTTTGGTTTTTGTTTCAGGTCTTATATTTTACGAGAAAACCGTTCTCCCGTGAAGCTATTTATAATAAAAACACGTTTTTCTAAATGGGCTGTATCGCCGCTATTTTGAGTTTGAGTTTGAGATATTTTCTCTCTTTTGCGTTTTTTTCCAAACCGTCATGAGGAAATTACGAATCGGCAGATATTTCGACGTTTGATGTCACGATCGGTCTGTCGTGAGGTTAGAAAGTCATCCGATCACTTTCACCTCGTTGACCAATATATTACTATATATGTAGGAGCCGCTGCACCCCAGCGCCATCACTTGGACACATTTTCGGGGACGCTTTTTTCTGCGCCTTTGCATTGCCGCTGAACCTCCTGTTATCTAGGCTCCATGATCGTGGTCATCAATCGATCGGCCATATTGAATTGTTGAACTGTAGTCATGGAAACCACACCACTAATTTGAAGCACGGCCTTACATACAGGTCTAGAAACGATGGTGAATTTCGGTGGTGCGCGTCGCTGCTATCGATCGGTACGGCGAGACCGGGTGTGGGACATAACCTGAGTACCACAGCGAAATCGATTTACATATTTGCTTGGGGGTTTTTTCTATACTCCCTTTATTACTGAGTGATTTGTGTACATCGGAAATAAATTCAAGAGAAAAATTACGCCGATTAGGGAATTGAACACAAAATTCTGTAAGTGTAAGCTCAGAACGAATCCACTTGGCAAAATCACCTCTGTGTCCGCATTGAACGGAATGTCATTCATTTTCATCAGAATCACTTAAGTTTTGCTAGTGTTCAGTTTACATTTTAACCTATTGAACCTCGTAAACTATTGAAATACGCCAAAAATCCCTTTAGGGGACGTCTTTAGATATTAAATGGAACATCTGTGCAAAAGTACAGCAAAATCGGGTGTAACAGCTTTTCGGAAGTTCACCCCCGTTGAGGAATCGTTAGATTTTTTTACACGCGTGACCAGTTTAATATCAGGCATCTAGAGTTTTTCAGTGTATAAATTATTAGATGGAAATGTGGCCAGTGTGTAATCTCCATAAAGCGCCGTACAAATAAGACGATTTTGAGCGTTGCAATTTTTCATTGAGAGTTCGGTAACTTGGCTTGACATTTTACCAGCATACAGGGATGTATCTTTACTCTTTTATAGACGAAAATCGATTAATTGTTAAATATTCAGGTTTGTTAAAAGAATGCGTTAAGACGGGATATACATCGAAAACGATAAGAAAATTAATTCCTATTTTTAAGAATAATATTTTTGTTAAAAAGTAAAACGCTTTTGTGAGTAAACAATGCCACAGTAGTTTCAGCGTCCAAGCGAGCGCGCGCGAGGGTTCGAATCCACATTTGGGCATTCGGATTTGAACTTTCAATTTTTCATTTTGAAATTTGAGTTTTAAACGATATCCAGTCGCCATATAATGTATTAAATAATCACTAAACATATTAAAAAATTTTATCCATTGTTTAATCGAACATTGGAGTAAACAATTGTTATCCGTTGTTTACTCGAACAATGGAGCAAACAATTGTTATCCATTGTTTACTCGAACGGAAAATGTAAAGATCTTTAGATCTTCACATTTCTCGAGTTGACAATGGACAATATTGTCTACCATTTTTTATTTATTGATTAATACTTCATTTGGGCGACCGGATAAGGTTCCAAATTCAAATTTCAACATTCGAAATTGAAAGTTTGAACTTTCAATTCCCATTTAACAAGAATCAAAGGATTTGCATCCCCTTGCACGAACGGCGATTCGAACCCGCGCCCACTCTTGCTTGGACGCCGAAACTACTGTGCTATTGTTTGCTCACCGTTGGAATTCACTCGTGAATATCTCAGGCAATTTTTGTCATACGACATTCTGTACCGCGTAGCACGCCCTAGTGCAAATTTTTGCCCGAAAAACTCCGATTTTTCCGAATTTTTCTATGAATTAGAACAAATATGAAGAATTCGGAGTTTTGCGGACAATTATTTTCACGCAAACATCCGAGTTTCTCCCAATTTCTCCGAATTTTTCCGAATATTACATCATTTTAATTAGGATCACGGGAAAATCTCGGAAAATATATGAAATAAAAAATATAGATAAAAAAAGAATTCTTACTTTTTGTTTGCTCAAATTATACTTCCTCCGGTTATCAAGTAACGCAAACTAACAAAATGAAAATGCATGATCACCTGTTCATCAGTTATATTTATTAATAGGAAAGTACAATATTTTAATTATTAAAAAAATCTTTTGTTATTCTTACTTATTGTTTCTCTCATAAAAAATACTTCGATTCTTTGTTCTTACATAGAAAAATACTTTGTTTTTACCCAAAATGCGTTTTTTGCTTGTTGATTCTTACTTAAAAAGTAAATGATTCTATATTCTTGATTTTTTTTTTAGTTTTGAGTTTTTTTTTACGAAAATCTCATTTCTTTTCATCTCTAACTTTTCTCCGAATATCTCCGCAGCCGTTCACTCAGGTCATAGGAAAAAGAGAAATTTCCGGGAAAAAATGAGAAATCATGAATTTTCAGTAAAAAAATGTGTTTTTGGGAAATAGATCAGTACTTGAATCTGTTTTAAATCATTTATTCTCCGAAAATCTCAAATATGACTGAAATATGAGAAATTATGAAAAATGTGCAGGAAAATTTGCACTAGGGCGTTTCTTGGAAGAAATTGCTGACGAGGGGACCTTACAGGCTGTCACTCACGGATTTTGATAAGTCTCAGATATGTTGCAGAGGGACCTACCCTGAGTACCTGAGTAAAGGGATTTTATAAAACGCTCTTTAGTTTTCGAGAAAAAATGTTCGAAAGTTTAGCTCGTAGCTACTATACCGGTACGGTTGCACCTTTGTCGAACCAGCGGGCGTGGCCCAGTGGGCAAGGTTCCCGGCTCTGACGCTCGAAGTCCAGGGTTCGAGTCCCGTGATGGCGTTTTTTTTTCTCACAAAATATAAATAAATTCGATGGATGATGCAAAACCGTCTAATTATTTATTATTATTTTATTTATTTATTTTATTTTTTTATTCTTTTTTTTATTTTTATTTTTCACACAGAAAAAAAAAGAGAGAAAGAAATTATAACATCTTTCACAAGAAACGGCAGTTTATTTTTTTTCATTCCAACATGAATTTTAAAATAGTCGGGCCGTTATTTCAAATACTCCAGCCGGGTTTACTACCTGCGTTCCTCATCCCCACTTGTACCCTATCCCTTTGTTATACAAAGCCTAACAGTTTTGCGGACGTTGAGGTTACTTTCGAGGACTGGCGTCGTATGACTAGACGACGCCAGTCTTTCGCAGTGTTTCGCAGGCATCAGTTGTGCAGATACATACGTTGGGTATAGCGTCGCTCCGAAATAAAGTTTATCGAAAGTGAAAAACCGTAAAATGGAAGAAATAAGTGCTGCTACGGCAGAAAGTCAGTCGGAAAAGAAGGGTTATGAAATGGCAAGTGTTGGATCAGAAGAAAATCTATCGGAAAGAGAAGAGGATGATGAACAAACGAATGCTGTTCTCAAAAACGCCATCACATATACTCGAAGCTTGCTTCAGGATTTGAATCTGCTCACAGACGCGCCTCTGAGTGCAATTTCCGAGGAATCTATGGCGATGGGAGAGGTTTTTGCAAGCGAAATACTTGAAATGCTCGCAGATAGGCATATAATTCATGTGGATGAGTTTATCGGCGCCGACGAGGTGGATAAACTGCAGAGATATGTAATGGTAAGGTTTATTTCTGTTCGGGGAACTATTTTGTTTTCCTGTATAACGTGGAGAAAGGTTAATAATGATCTTCTATGTAGTGTGAAGCTGTACCAGAAGATGATGAGGACTTTGTGGCCGAGGAATTCAAACCTGCACCTGCGGATTATGGGCCTTTATCATACAAACAAACAGCAGTCGCTATAGCAGCGGCTCATCCGAAATGGAGTTTGAAGACCTGACAAGCGCGCGGACTCTCGAGGTTGAAAAACAAACGAAATCTCTATCGATGGAGACAAGACGTCAAAGAAGGTGGAAATACGTTTGACAAATGGTACGCAATCAACCATGAAACACATGAACGATTCCTGGAAGCTCGGCAGAATTTGGAGCAGATAAAACGTATCAAAATATATATTAATTTATCTCTTATGAATTCACAAAAAAATTTTAAATCGTTTTAAATTTTTTTGTGAATACATTCTGGCGAAGAAACTTACCGGGCATCAATGCAAAATTTGGCATGTGGATTTATTTATTTCTTATTTATTCACAAAAAAATTCAAAACGATTTTCAATTTTTTTGTGAATAAATAATAAATGAATAAATCCACATGCCAAATTTTGCATTGATGCGTTGTATAGTTTCTTCGCCAGAAAATTAGAAAAAAGCAATAAATTTAGCAATATTAAAATAATCCCCCATTAAAAATTTAAACATAAATATAAAATACATTATAGAATTGAAGAACACAAAATTGAATGAGTCGAATATATAACAATTGATCAATTTTGTCCGTGTTCAGGTTAGGACGAGAACGTTGCAGCAGTGGGCGATGAATGCTGCTATTCTTTTTTTTTATCGGAAGATTTCCATTTCAACGCCAGCTTGCCTTGGGTCGAAAAATTGAAAAGAAATCCCAGGATCAGACAGCGAAAAATCACGAAGTTTGTCAGCTCCAAGGAATTCGCCACGATGGAAGAAGTGTTGGCTGCTGCCGAAGAATTTCAAACTCAGACAAGAATAGTAATCCCCGACTTTGACCTTGATTGTGTCATTAATACCGATCAAACCGGCTGCCAATATCAGTCAACTTAAAACAGGTCGCTTGCGAAACAAGGAGCAAAAACCGTTCTTGTTAAGAAAAAACATTTAAACAAAATTAGTCATTCCTTTACGGCACAGTAGATAAATTTAAAAATGTTATTGTGACCTGCACAAAATCAGGAAAGTTTACAAAACAATTGTATGAAGAGTTCTTGAAATCTTTCATTCTTCCCTACGCGAAACAAACAAAAATGCTATTCATTATCGATTCGTGGGGAGGGCAAACTGATCAAACGCTTTACGATCACATCTTTGTAGACGAGAAGAAGGCATGTACAGTATTAAAGTTATACCGCCCAAGTGCACGCTGATTTGCCAACCGTGCGATGTATATTTTCACCGGCAAGTGAAAATTTTCACAAAAAAAATACCAAATGCTCCCGATTTGTTAAAAAATAACAGAGAAATTGCGTCGAGGAAAGATTCCATACAAATGTATTCTTTGATTCTTCATCAATTAAGCGCATCTGCTTTCGCGCCGATGATTAAATATGCGTGGTTTGCATCGAAGTTAATTGAGGAAAGACCGCTGTTTTTAAATATCAATCAAGTATGCTTTCCAAAAACGCTGCTCAAAACTCCGTGCGCCTGCAAGGCCATAGCTTTTATACAATGTGCACGTTGCTCTTTGGTCTTGTGTTTTGCTTGCTATTACGATAAATACCACCCGCAATATTGTTGTGATGTAACAAGCGACCACAGTGATAGCGAGTAAGAAAAACCTGTATATTGTAATGAAAAATAATAAACTGCATTTTATTGTGAAAGATGTTATAATTTCTTCCTCTCTTTTTTCTGCGTGGAAAATATAATAACAAATCATTTTTAAAAAAATGGAAAGTAAAAAAAAATTTTAATGAATAAAAAAATAAATATAAAACAAATAAAAAAAATAATAATAAATAATTAGGCGGTTTTGCATCATCCATCGAATTTATTTATATTTTGTGAAAAAAACCGCCATAACGGGACTCGAACTCTGGACCTCGAGCGTCAGAGCCGGGACGTTGCCCACTGGGCCACGCCCGCTGGTTCGACAAAGGTGCAACCGTACCGGTATAGTACCTACGAGCTAAACTTTCGGACGTTTTTTCTCGAAAACTAAAGAGCGTTTTATAAAATCCCTTTACTCAGGTACTCAGGGTAGGTCTCTCTACAACATATCTGAGACTTATCAAAATCCGTGACTGACAGTCTGTAAGGTCCCCTTGTGAGAGCGTGCTAAACGAGATGGAACGGGTGAGATGGAAAGGAGCGAAAACAGATCGATTTAAAGCCAGGATTCCCCGGCATAACGAGCACGTGCCTTAGACCGCTCGACCGTCGCTGCTGTTAATATTGGAATCTGCAAGAGAGCGAGCGAGACGCGGAGTCACCTCATGTCCCTGACACTGGCCTAATATTCCTATACAATAAACGGAAACGCGTTTCGTCTCGGCTTTCTAGTTCTTGAAATCGCCACTGCCTAGCGTTGGCTGTTGTGTGACAGCCTTCGGCTCTAAATACTCCAATCAGCTGAACGTTTCGATACTTTCGTGGCTTTCGCCTGTTATCGTATGGCGATGTAATTTATTGTGTCCAAATGGAAAATCATGAGAACGGAACATCATTCTAAATATATTAATAGACTTGTATTCATGTAAGATATTCGAAACATCGGCGCAACATACATATATATACGACTACTAGCGCCACAGTGTGGCAAGGACATTTTGCAAACAGCATTTATCAACCAGTGTCAGGGGGCTGAATCACCTCAACCGTAGTTGACTCGAGCATAGGAAGAGCTTGTCACATGCGGAAGGGATGAAAGCATAATATTTTTATTTTCCTCTTTGTTGCCTACGCCTAGCGCAATAGCACGGGATGAGGGTGAAAAGGGGTAGTGCGTGGGAAAGGATAAAGTTAAGGAATTGACGGGAGTTTTGGGTACTGAGGAATAATTCGACATATTTGTGTACAATTGACACTATGTTAATTATGATGAGATTATTAGCCGGGTTGAAACGAATAGGGCTACGGTGAAAGATACAGAAGGAAAAAGTAAAGTTGCTTACATTGGTGGTGGTTGACGCACGGTCACTCGCTCGCTCGCTCGCGTGAGTGGTTTGTTGTCGCTCGGATTTCAAGGGCCCTCGCTCTTGGGCCGGAGTTCTCGCTGGTGTAATCGCTGGAAAGACGCTCGGAAGATTTTACGCTGGTCGAGTGTATACTCGATCTGTTTACTATGACGGCACTATGCGTAGACAGAAATACGAAATAGGCGCGAGGTCGAAGGGTTGACTATTTTTTACGGACCGATGATAGAAATTATACAATCGCACAATAACTTCGGTGACCCGAGTAATGAAGACTGTTGGTATATCAATCGATAGAAGACCGTTTCACATGAGAGTTAATTGGAGGTATTCCTTATACTGCTGGATTACGACTCTTTAAGAGAACTTGATTGAACGGTAGTCGACGGGAGACTGCGCTCTGAATAAAATGGACGTTGTCGAGAGACCGACTCGACCTTTTTTTGCACGCTGCCCTTTTTGGTTCGCATGCGAATTTTTAGAGTGAGTGGGAGGTAACCTTCGGTTCCTCTTCTTAGAAAATAATGGTGCTGGTGGAAGGGGCCAATTGGCTTTGTTAATGGAATGCGCATGAGGTGTGTAGCCGAAATTCGCGTTAAGTCGTTCGCGATAGCGCGGCGACCGTTTGATTCAGACGGCCGAATACCGGGTCGAATCATGCAGACTTCTTTTTGTATCCATGCGGATAGCCAGCGTAAAGTGTTAGAGTCAGTTCCTGTTTGATTATTCGAGCTGCGGCATTTCGTAGAATTTTTGCTCTGGCCGATGTTCTTGTTGAAAGTTGAGAGCGTCGGTCGATCTCGACCTCCGTGTTGCTCGAATGGGTACTTGGATTGTTTGGACGCCTTGCCAAAGCGTATGCGCCTAATCTCGTTCTTTGTAAAACCTCACCAAGCCAAAGATCGTTGGTCATAGGGTGTCGCACGCGTTTTCTAGCGACGTGACAAGCTCCATAAACTTAGCCGACAACTATGAAAATATCGAATTCTTTCCCATCCCAATCGATTATTAGTCGTTTGTTAGTGTTTGTTAGACAAAATCCAGCGTTTGTTAGACTTTATTTATTTAGCAATACGAAAAACAAATTTCAGGTCAAAGTTAGCCGCAGGAAAATGCTTTTCTAATGATTTCGAACTTGTCCTCGTAACCAATCGATTGTTATCGTTTAGTGATTCATAATCGATTATTATCGTTTGTTGGAGCTTCATTTTTATTTTATCGTTGAAAAACTTTTCATCCCTATAGTACGCTGCGATGAAATCGATGAAACGATGAAAATCGCCTAACAAACACTAACAAACGACTAACAATCGATTGGTTACGAAGAAAAGTTCAAAATCATTAGAAAAGCATTTTCCTGCGGCTAACTTTGACATGACATTTGTTTTTCGTATTATTAAATGAATTATGTCTAACAAACGCTGGATTTTGTCTAACAAACACGAACAACCGACTAACAATCGAGGAGGATTGAAATAGTCAGCATTTTGCTGAAATTGAGCTGGGCAAAGCCATGCCCAGCCGTCGTGGCAATCTTGCCAACTTCACGTCGCCCGCAGCGTACTATAGGGATGAAAAGTTTTTTAACGATAAAATAAAAATGGTGCTCTAACAAACGATAATAATCGATTAAGAATCATTAAACGACTAACAATCGATTGGTTGCGAAGAAAAGTGCGAAATCGTTACAAAACCATTTTCCCGCGGCTACGTTTGACATGAAATTTGTTTTTCGTATTATTAAATAAATAACGTCTAACAAAGACTGGATTTTGTCTAGCAAACACTAACAAACGACTAACAATCGAGTAGGATTGAAATAATTAGCATTTTGCTGAAATTGAGGAGCTACATGTACAAAGCCGTGCTCCGCCGTCGTGGCAATGGTGCCAACTTCACGTGGCTTGCAGCGTGCTATGGCAATGACAAGTTTTTTAACGATAAAGTCAAAATTAAGCTCTAACAAACGACAAAAATCGACTAACAATCACTAACAAACGATTGGTTACGAAAAAAGTTCGAAATCATTACAAAAGCATTTTCCTGCGGCTAACTTTGACATGAAATTTATTTTCCGTATTATTAAATAAATAAAGTCTAACAAACGCTAGATTTTGTCTAACAAACACTAACAAACGACCAACAATCGATTGGCATGGAAAAGAATTCGATATTTTCATAGTCCCGGCTAAGTTTATTGAGCTCATAGAAAGAGGTGGAGCTGGGTGGAGCCGAGCTGCGGCTGTGTCCGTGCACATCGATACAGGCAGCGATTTAGGTGGTTGGGGGAGTAACTACGAAACTCCCCCAAGTAATCTTGGCAAATCGCCCCATAAGACCTGTTGTTTCATATAATATCTGTTCTTTGTCTGTATGTAAGACCGTGATTTCAAGCTGTCGCTTATGACAATCAGCGCCTCAAAGTGGCGCTTTCGGGAACCTTTCCGTTTCTCTATTTTGTGGTCACTCTCCTAGTACACAGTTCGGGCCACGGTCTTACATACAGGTTTTGAAACTCGCTCAAAATTTCAGTGGCGGGGGATGGCTTCTTATTGAAACACCGACTGTTTCAACTCGTGACCACGAGGATCGCTGCTATAGCGTGATGCAGGCTGTGTGAGAGAGACAGAAATAGATTTCAAAAGTAACCAAAACCCAAACATAACCCGGATTCACGCGACCACACGCGACGTGCTCTACCTGTAAACTTGTAAAAACGGTGATATTGAAAAATGACTAAGTGGTGTATTGTGCCAACGTGTAAAACAGGCTCTCGGAGTGAAAAATCGAAACGCTCAGTGTTTCGGGTGCCGAGAGACTTGGCGCAATTAAAAAATGGGAGGCCGCGATACCGGGAGTTGGGAAATTAGAGCCGAGACACGTTGTGTGCGAAAATCATTTCGAACCGAAATATATTAATCGAGAATGGGTGAAACAGGCGTTGGAGCCGGGAACCTGAAAAAAAATGAAAAATTATTGGGATCATTACAATAAATACTTCCCAGGCTGGAAAACATAAAACAAAGTTAGTGAATTATTTTCATTTATCCTATTCGAGAGTCCTTCGCTTTAAGGTCGGAAAAAAGGTGTTTTTTTTTTATTTACCAACGCAAACCGTTTCGGAAACTGCAAAGTAGAGATTATTGAAAATGATTCTTGGGACATGCATTAAAATTTTTCGAAGAGGAAATAAAGAATTGAAAAAGAAGCACTGTTTCTTAAGTATTTGTTTCATTTTCAAGAAATACATCCTGCAAGTGTTTCGGTCTGGATTCCACTTCGGTCTAGAATAGTTGCCACTTATTGTCCGGTCAATTAAAACAACGCGTAAAGCCTATTTTTTTTTATAAAAGCTCAAATCTGTTTTAAAAAAACCGAGTGCACAGGAATCGAACCCCTGAAAGCAGCATTACGAAGCTTGCACCGAACCCCTCGACCAACACGAGCTCACATTGACACCTATATAAAAAACATTCATATTCATCGTACCCACTTGGATAACTATAGTCTTTTGGTTTTTTTTTCAGGTTTACGATACAGTTACTTTTAATTGTATTTAGGTCCATCATCCATTTTTGGAATTGAATATCATAATATGCCTACACCAGCCAATTGTACAGTTAGGTTAGGTTCCTATGAGTCAACAATCGATTTCCATCTCTCTCGCACAGCCTGCATCACTCTATCGCAGCGACACTCGTGGTCACTAGGCGAAACGGCCGGTGCTTCAATCCGAGGACATATCCCCACCACCAGAGTTTCAGGACCTGTAGGTAAGACCGTGGTTCGGGCTCCTTTATGTAGCCTCCATGGTTTCACCATGAAGACTAGAGTAAAGGAGTTCGAACGCCTATGGCGGAATGGGTGAAAAAGTGACATGTAAAAGCGATGATATTTCCTAGTTTGAAATTCAGCCACGGTAGCGCTCTTGTTCCAAAGATACCGCTGTGAAGTTTAGCGTTGGCCAAACATCGAAGTGAGCTCTGAGTTTTATTTCCGTTTTATACGTCTTTATTCGCGGTGTATTTCTTTCGCGTGTGTATAAAGTGAAAAAAGTGCTCATGCAAAATATTGTGACTCGTTACCTCGTAAAAGATAACGTACTGGTAAGGAGAAGGCATTTTTTTACAAATTTAATGACATTTGGGGTATTATTTTGTCATAATTTGCCGGTTAAATAAATTGAGGTTATGGCGCCATATGTGACTTTTTTTTTTCCACGCTCGAAGCCGGCGCAATTTCTATTGCAGTGAGGGATTAATGTGCATATTTCGAGTTGGAATATGAACAAAATTAATAAACAATACATATTTTCAATTTTAACCAATATACTAGCTTGCAGCCTGGAAATTAGACGTCAGTTCAATTTATTCAACCTGCATATTACAATAACAAAATATTACCCCGCAAGACATCTAATATTTACATCAATGAATTTCTTTATTTTTGCAGATTGCTTCATTGAGGTCGAGATGCGTAAGCCGTGCGCGTATCCGGGATGCCGAACTGGGCGACGTGCCGTCAGGGCGGAACGGACGCGTGCTGGATTACGGCAGCTATCGGTTTTTCAAGTACCCGGATTAAGTCTTTTGCTCTACGTTTTTTCCTTATTTTCGACAGTAAAGCACTTAGCAGCGCTGCTCAGTATCCAGTCAACGCGGTTCCCCTGTCGAGCTAAAAATCGCATAGCAGTGCCGCCAAGTGCTTTGTTGTCGATTATGCGATCAATACAGCAAACTCCCGCTAACTGTTTAATGAATAACTGTCGCTAACCCTCCCGCTTGAGGAGAAAGTCTCGCTCATGGTTTTGCTCTTCAGTGGCGGAGAAGGGTCCTTCGGTTACTGTCGCACCGCGCAGATCAGGATCCTGACAGTGCGAGAGTTAGCGGGCGTTCACTGTACTTATAATATCAGTGCATGTCACTGACATTTTTTTGTGGTTTGAAATTAAATATTATATTAAATTACAGAATATGCTGCAGCGATCGAGCCGTGCCATCCAACACCAGCTTGCTCCGAGTGATTTAGTGTGCGAGCTTCACTTCTCTGACTCCGATGTGGTCAAAGAAGATCGTACACAAATGCCTGATGAAGAAATCGTTATTATTCCCCGCAGGAACTATTCGTTGGTTGCAGATGCATTGCCCATCGCAGTATATAACAGGGTAAGAATAGTAATATTTTATGTTATACGGATGTCCCACGATAGAATGTCATCCGTGAAATGAGGCGATGGGGGTGAATTTCCGAGACGATTGATATAAGCATGTATGTATAACCCAAACAAATCAACGAACTACAAATGATTAATTATACAACCAACCATGTAAATGTACAATCTAATCGGGAAGATGTACACATTATTTAATCCCACAACATCTCTGCCACCTTCGTATCTGTTTTTTGAGCATTGTGAACATTTGATGGGCGTGTCAGAAACAAAATATCGGTCGTCCCAAAATTAACGTTTATTATTCATTCATCGTCAGTATTTTTGTTTTGCGCGAGTTTTCGTCTATAATTAGCAGTCCATAATTTCCATTCAGTTTTTTAAAAAATTACACTTCCCGATCCCTTACAGAGCCCCCTATCCGATTACAGAGCCCGATCCCGGGCTCTGGCGCACGTTACTCCAGCGTGCTAACCATTGAGCTATCACTTGCATCACTAGAATAAGTAGTTTTTAAAATATTTAAGCAGTTCCCCCCGGATGAATCGTTTAGTTTCGGTTTGGATTGTTGGTTGGTATGAGGTTTAATGTAAATTCTATATTGTTTTGTTTTTGTTTGTCGTGACTTGAAAAAACATTTCTCTTTGAAATCGAATAAGCCATTAGGATTTGGTTGAGTTGCATTAGGGGTTAGGTTGCGTTATGGTTATTTAATCGTTCATGTCACCGAATAAAAATAAAACATTTTCAGTATCGATACGCTCCAAGTCGACAAATGACTGCTATATTGACATTTCATAACTATGAACAAAAGCATATCAATATAACTCATCACACATTTTATTTTAAAAAGATGTACGACAAACTATTTCGAATCACCGCGTTTCCCCGCGTTTCCCGGCGTTTCCGGTATCGCCGAAGTAGAGGCGCCGCCACGCGGTAGGTGGTGTAAGTCGGTGCCGTCATCGCTTTTTCAGACCATTTCTCCAATACTGCGTTTGGGCTCCTTTACCTCTAGTCTTCATGATTCCACTACCGCTTCCCTATAGTCTTCTTCAAGGAGACTATAGGGAAGGAGTCCAATTTTCGTATGGTGAGACGGTATAAGAAACGTACGTAAATTTTACCCAAGAGCGTGGTGTTAAATATGGCGTGTAGGCGTCGTCCGTGTGCTTAGTGTATCAAAAATATAGTAATACAGCCAGTGTACAGGGTGAAACTGACTGTCATGGCGGCTAATTGTTGACGCTTGTTAAAAAACACCTATCGTACACTAAGATTGTTTGTTTGCGATCTAGTTCGTCTATTTAGTTTAATGCAATATTTTGTATGACAATGTTTACAAAGTTCTTACATTTTTGTTTAATTACGAAAAATATATTATGACTTTGTAAATAATTTGTATAATGCATTTTTGGATAGTTACAAAAATCCATCAACCACAATAAACACATTAACGTTAATAGCGTTTTAGGAATTATTACTACTTTTATTTGCGTTATTATAATTCTTATAACAAATGTAATCAACAATCAACCTAATTTACCAATAAAAGGCATAACAAACAATTTCAATTGAAAAAATCATTTCACTTATAATAAAACTTTACGAAGAAACAATGGAAAGCAGTACCTCGCGCGGTACCATACAGTGTTTTTATATTGTGCGTAAAATTAACCTTAACAAACAAACGCATCTCAGTAGTAGTTAGATTGTAGACTTTGGACTGTTGTTATCAGCATCCTTAAGTCTTGATATTATTTCAATAAATGTAAAATATAAAATGATGGCTCATGGTAGCGGTGAGTCTCGTGATGCTGCGGATCCTCCCTACTGCATAACGAGACTCTGTGTTGCTCCTGTCGCTGCGGGTGGTGTCATACCTTATGCAAAGGATATTTCCGATGTGGCTTTTGGGTGTATCACTTCAATTCTTTCGATGAGTTGTCGTTGTCTGATGTCTGTCACATTATGAGCGTTTGTCTATGACCTTGTAGTATAGGCATCATTTATAGTTCACTGGGTGATCTAGGTTATTGCAATTTGCACAGCGGAGGAGCTGTTTGTCTGATGAGTTATTTAATTTGAAGAGATATAAATTATTATGCCAATTTTTAGGTGTTTTTTTTTCGTAATTAGGTGGGTAATTGCGCTACATCTTAAATGTAGAAACATCTTAAGGCACTACTACAGCGACACGAAATTGATTTATAAAAAGAATTAACGTTAAGAAAATTAAAATGTTCAGCTCATGGGACAGCTCATTACAACACAGACCACTGTCTTACATACAAGTATTGAAACTCTGGTGGTGGGAGTATGTCCTCGGATTGAAGCAACGGCCGTTTCGCCTAGTGACCACAAGTGTCGCTGCGATAGAGTGATACAGGCTGTGCGAGAGAGATGGAAATCGATTGTTGACTCATAGGAACCTAACCTAGCTGTACAACTGGCTGGTATAGGCAAATTATGATATTCAATGTCAAAAATGCACGATGGACCTAAATACAATTGAAAGTAACTTTATCGTAAACCTGAAAAAAAACCAAAAGACTATAGTTATCCAAGTGGGTACAATGAATATGAAGTTTTTTTATATAGGTGTCAATGTGAGCTCGTGTTGGTCGAGAGGTTCGGTGCATGATTCGTAATGCTGCTTTCAGGGGTTCAATCCCTGTGCGCTCGGTTTTTTAAAAACAAGTTTTAGCTTCTATAAAAAAAATAGGCTTTACGCGTTGTTTTAATTGACCGGAAAATAAGAGGCAACTATTCCAGACCGAAGTGGAATCCAGACCGAAACACTTGCAGGATGTATTTCTTGAAAATGAAACAAATACTTAAGAAACAGTGCTTCTTCTGCAATTCTTTATTTCCTATTCGAAAATTTTTAATGCATGTCCCAAGAAACATTTTTAATAATCTCCACTTTGCAGTTTCCGAAATGGTTTGCGTTGGTAAATTAAAAAAAAACACCTCTTTTCCGACCTTTAAGCGAAGGACTCTCGAGTAGGACAAATGAAAATAATTCACTAACTTTGTTTTATGTTTTCCAGCCTGGGAAGTAATTATTGTAATGATCCCACCAATTTTTCATTTTTTTTTTCTGGTTCCCGGCGCCAACGCCAGTTTCGCCCATTCTCGATGAATATATTTCGGTTCGAAATGATTTTCGTACACAACGTGTCTCGGCTCTAATTTCCCAACTCCCGGTATCGCGGCCTCCCATTTTTTTCATTGCGCCAAGTCTCTCGGCATCCGAAACACTGAGCGTTTCGATTTTTCACTCCGAGAGCCTGTTTTACACGTTTTACATTTTTCAATATCACCGTTTTTACAAGTTTATAAGTAGAGCAGGTCGCGTGTGGTCGCGTGAATCAGCGGTTATGTTTGGGTTTTGTTTACTTTTGAAATATTTTCCGTCTCTCTCACACAGCCTGCATCACTCTATAGCAGCGATCCTCGTGGCCACGAGTTGAAACAGTCGGTGCTTCAATAAGAGGCCATCCCCCACCACTGAAATTTTGAGCGAGTTTCAAGACCTGTATGTAAGACCGTGACACAGACTGCTGATAACAACGCAAAACATACATGTATAAATAGCACACAATGACTAACTTTCCCAGCGCCGCTTATGCGGAACCCAATCATGTCCCACTTTTACGGAAGCGCCAGAATACGGAGATTGGACTTCTTCCCTATAGTCTCCTTGGTCTCCTTGATGCAGGTCTTGAAACGACGGTCGTATTTGTTGGGCGGCGAGTGGGCCCCTAGTGTCCGAGCTTTTTTTCTCTTATCGTCGCCGTGTGTCGTTGTGATCGGAAGGTTTTATGAGGCGAACTTAAACCGATCATAAAATGTTTCGTCGTATAGGCGTATGTGCGTATAACAGTTGAAAATCATTACACGTATAACAAAAAGTTGGATATGCGTAAATAACTGTTATGGACAATTTAATTTAGTGACAATCCAGAACTTTCGGGTTCCAAGTGCGCAGCGTATCAACTTACCATCGCAATACGAAGAAAAAAATATCAATCACTTTTATCATAGTTGAGTTTTGCACGCCGTTAATATAGGTTTGGTTATATTTTTAAACATGTATGTATTAATTTGTTCATTTTAGCATGCCAATACATACTTTTTTCGTTTACTTCACGTGTAATGGATATTTCTTACAAAAAAGAAACAAGAACCCGTATACCGAGACCGAGAAACATTTTGTACCTGCACAACAGCAATTAATAAATATTCTTGATTCGGCCGTCATCTTGATTTTTAAGGGATAGATAATGGTTTTTATAGCATTTGTCCACACGACGTCATTTTTACCTGCGAAATATAAGGCATTATTAGAAATATAAAAATATATGTATATATATTTATTGTTAGTGAAAATAGCAGTCGATGTATACGTATACATAGAAATACTTGCGACCAGTAAATCAATTATTCGTGCCATTTACTATTTATTAAAATTTGCATTCTTTTTCTGCAGGCATATATGCATTAACGGGAAGAAACCAGTGCACGGGAATTAAATCAAAGATAACAAACTTTTTAACCAGGCACCAACCCGTTCAGCTCGAATGTATTTTATACATAAAAGAACTATCTAATAGGCTATACTTGAAGGCTATCACGAGAATGCGTGTCTATTGTTGTCCATATCGCGCAGAACATCCCACGATTACAGCGACTCCAGCGGACGCCTTCGCCAAGAGAACCACCCCCCCCCCCGCCACTAGAGTTGCTGGACCTGTATGTAAGACCGTGTCTCTAACGCTTATAAAGAACAGCGTTAGGGACCGTACGACAATTATCATACACACAATATCGTACAGGCAATAACTTCATGCCTACGTACGATGTAAAATAGGACATTATTATTGTACGCAGATTGTACGATCATTTCCATCATGATGCACAAATTGAGAATTTATTCTATTCGTGCGCCAATAGCGCAATAGCAAATGCGATTCTGTTTTGCTCATAGCGCTATTGACATATTAGGGTGCGTTCAAATTAGACACATGAAGGAGCGCTGCCGTGGGGCAACTGCAGCGCTTTCTCAGATCATACAATATACATACCGCCTCATTGGTTACCATTTGCCAATCAGCGAACAAGAGAATGACGTTCGATATTTGATATTTCGAATATTTTGATGGTATGTAAAATGTTAATTACATCAATACTTGTATTTTCTGTTTTTGCGGATATAGGATATATTGAAATATTTAAAGAATTCCTTGATTTTATTTGTCACCGAGCTTTCATGTTTTTTTCTTCATTACAATACGAAATGTTGGCGCACTTCGTACAAAACTTGGGAACAGTCAAGTTCTTTCTAAGCGAGTTTCAAATGTTGGCGCGTTTATTGAACTTGAAATGGAGGGGAAATCGGTTCAGGTCTGTGCCGTACGTAAAACATTTGGTTTTAAAGTGTTCTATTAATTTGAAAACGGTAGTTTACAAGAGATAAACTGTAGACTGTTTCCATTCATGTCAATATTACGTGTAATATGATTTATTTATTTATTATAGACAATATCCTGATAAGTACGATAATTTTTTCCCATTCGCGATAATTCTACGCCCCTGGTACGATAGGTGCCTCACTTTAGGTTGCCAACGCTGATGAAGAAAGGCATTAGCAAGTGCTGCCACCACTGGTCAGCTACTCCTCGTAGCTATACGTATGTGCTCCTTACGTTTCATAACAGCTGCAGAATCCTATGCTACCGGCTCTACGGACGCTCATTTTGTAAATTGGGTTCTCGAATCGTAAACGCTTATTATTATTACATGTGCAAGCAAAGATTGTCGATAAAGTATACAATGAGGTTTTTGTTACAAGATAAAATAACTAAATTTTCGTACTTTCAATCAAGGGATTGCGGGTACAGCAAAATCCAATAGCCGGCGCCCTGAAGCGTAGTCGAGCTCTTGACACATTTTTTCTCAACTGACAAATAATGTCCGACGAAAAATCCAAAAGGTACGTTGGATTTCATATTCGAAGGGACCTCGTTTTTTATCCCGACAATCGTGTATAGAAAAGCAAACTAGTTCGAGTTCAGGTTGTGTTCGCGTTTAACGAAGTAATGCAAGCTGTTGGGTACTTGTTTCGATAATATTTCCTTTAGAGTTTGATCGGCTGGGCGTTAAACTATATATAACAATGATAGTTGTATCTCCTTATCTTTGCGTCGCCTTAGCACCGGAGACAAAAACAATGTGCCTGAAAATGGCTCAAACGAGGAAAAAATGAAGACCAAATTGGAGGATAGGGGCAAAGCCAAACTAAAGCCGGAAGAGAACAACAGGGACAAGTCGAATGGACGTGGAAATAACGGTGATACCGCAAATTGTTATTGGTATGTAATTCAACATTTCCAGATATTGCCACTCTTATGAAGAAAATTGAGCATTCTGATATTGGTAAGAACTTGGCTTTCAGCGGCAAGGAGAGAAATCTCAACATAGCGGAACTTTTGTGCGCCAGTTGCTCTCGATGGTTTCACGAATCGTGCATCGGCTATCAATTGGGAAACATCGTGCCCTTCATGATGAACTACGTTTTTATGTGCAAAAATTGCTCACCCACCGGTTTGGAGAATTTCAAGAAAAATCAAGCTCGTAAGCATCCAACAACTTTGACGGATATGTAAGGTTACACACTTAGGTTGGGCGGTTAGCACGCTTATCGCAAAGGTGCAACACTGAACTAAATTCACATCTCCGTTAGCATCCTCGGAGGAAAAACTTTCGACAGAATGGCAAAAAGAAAGATAAGATTAAAAATGCGTGAAAATATGAGATTGGTGTAAAGTGTCAAAGCTTAGTAATAACGAGCGCTTCTATGGACCATTATGTGCACTGTTTCTGAAAAGCCAGCATATTTAATAGTCATCGATAATAAGGTAACCGGGAGTTGAAAGTAAGCCAACTATTGGCTTAGTTTTGGGAGTTGAAACTTGAACTTGAGTTGAAACTTTCGGAGTTGAAAGTTGTTGTACTTACTTTCAACCGGGAGTTGAAAGTAATCACAACAACTATTGGCCTAGTTTCTACTCGAGTGAAACCCCTTTACTATGCCCCAACTATTCCGATTAGATAACATCAATTCAAAGTTAATACCAATTGTATACTTTGAGTGCGATTCTCCAATTCTAATGTGTCATTTCGATCCTTTATGAGGAAAGAAAATGTTATATTTTTCTATCATTTGTGAAGGAAATTTGGCGGCAATGTATTCAATAGATGTATCAAATGTTTGCAGCCTTTCCACAGATGTGTGTAACAGCCATAGCGAATCTCCTTCAGGACGGCCAGAAAGAACCGGAGCTAAGAACTTTCTTTCACAAGGACAAAGATATAATTCCATTCATAGAGTGCCATTGGGAAAGCATGACGACAATGCCACGACGGGTCACCCAGTCATGGCACGCGACGGTAATCGAATATAGAATAACGAAGAAACATAAAAATAAATTAATGTCGTTTCGAAACACCCGTTCCTTCATTTAAGTCGGTTTATCGAATGAAACAAATAGGTTCATACTCGTAGAGCCGATAATTGATATTGAACTCGTTTACCAATCGGTAACAAGGTTGAGTGATGCGACTAATTTGCTTCGTTTTTCGAGATGAGCAATGGAAAAGATATATATATATATGCTACTTCTGTAGATACATCGAGCTCTGCTCAAAGACGTGGGTACACTATTTACGGTAGAAGAGAACAATACCGATGGTCAACTGTTTGGGTTGACGACACCCGACTTGGTCCTCATCAAACCGAATTACGAGGCTATGATTAAAGGTGGTCATCTCAAGATCACGGAAATGGGCATCCAACACGTTGGTAAATAACTCACCACATTCATATTCTTTTCATTCTCTTTGTTTTTTCCCCGCGTTATTCGATCAAAGATAAAACGAGTACTTGTAGGAAAAATATTCCAATACTTATCTTATCGCAACTCGCTCAAGTACGGTATCTATTCAATTATCTATATCGCATTCGTATCATTCGCAATCGTGGGGCCATGGCCGAGCAGGGTACGCGAACAGCGATAAGAACAATTCAACTATATATATATATATATATATATATATATATATATATATATATATATATATATATATATATATATGTGCGTGTGTGTGTATATTATCCTACCTACGAACAATGGACTCGTGAATTCATCTGTGGATGGAAAAAGCAACGTATAGCGCAAGAGAAACCTCAAACGGGCCCGGAACGTTGCTTTGAAGAAAAAATAACCATAATAATCTGTCGATTATTCTTCGTGATTGTCATTTATTATTGCACGCGACACTCTTATAGATAACAATTGTAAACTCGAATAAAACGAGCGAGACGTTGTATTTAAGATTACGTTTTCTTCGGATGTGAAATATAATTGAACCAATATCACTACTATTATGACAATAATTAACGTGGAGATTAGGTGTTAATGAAAACGGATGAGTCAACGTTGCGCGAAATTCTTTATCTATTTTTTGTTGTTAAGTACACAAGATCGCCTTTGTATTTTTAATTCTGGTAAAATTTTAGCTCCTCTCGGTACTGGCCTTCGTGGTCGCAATGCGAAGCGAAAATTTCCCGGCGAGGGGACGGGAGCAGGACCGGGGAAAAAAGGTCGCGGTTCCGATATGGCTACGCCGAAATTACCGGCCCACGGTTATCCGCTCGAGCACCCCTTCAACAAGGATGGCTATCGTTATATTTTAGCGGAACCCGACCCTCACGCTCCTTTCAGACAGGTTAGTTCAATTTTCTAAATTGTCATTGAAGATAAGAGGTACACAATGGTGCGATTTTACATGAAAATTATATATATATATATATAACACTGTTATTCCAACACCAAAATAGGCGAAATAATCTGTAAAGATATTTTACGAAAAAAATGACAAATCGGACTCTTGATTATGAACGAAAATAGTTTCTCCTTGCTGCATGTAGAAGCTTTTTGTTGTTGGTGTTGCCGCTGCGATCATTGACAGCCTATGTATGTATGTTGCGTGCAAGAATTGATTTCGTGCTATGAATGAATAAAGGAATTCGACGAGAGCAGCGATTGGGCGGGTAAGCCGATTCCCGGCTGGTTGTATCGAGCCCTCAGTCCGAGTACGGTATTGCTTGCCCTTCACGACCGTGCACCGCAACTTCGCGTCTCAGAAGATCGTCTCGCCATCACAGGAGAAAAGGGATATTGCATGATACGAGCAACACATTGTAAGAAGCCACGAAAAATTAACGACTCGATGTAATCTGACGAGGTGACTTGATTCCAAAAGAGCCACGTAAATAGGTATACTGAAGTTCATTGTTTTGTATCCAGGTGTGAGTCGAGGTACCTGGTACTGGGAAGCTACAATTGAAGAAATGCCGGAAGGATCCGCAACGAGGCTCGGCTGGGGACAGGAATACGCAAATTTGCAAGCACCTCTTGGTTACGACAAATTTGGCTATTCGTGGAGATCGAGGTGGATATTTTTATGATAAACAATTAAGCGAAAAGACATGGCGCTTTGATAATCGTGGAATAAAATAATTCAGGAAAGGGACGAGATTCCACGAAAGTCGTGGCAAGCATTACAACCCGGGCTACGGTGAAGGCGATACTTTGGGATTTCTTATTATCTTACCTGACATTCACGAAGCCTCGCATATACCCAATACTTACA
Source organism: Ophion ellenae (assembly GCA_963210295.1). Classification (NCBI taxonomy): domain Eukaryota; kingdom Metazoa; phylum Arthropoda; class Insecta; order Hymenoptera; family Ichneumonidae; genus Ophion; species Ophion ellenae. Next base: position 3,480,749 of record OY723389.1, on the reverse strand, counting down.
AAGACAGGGTAAGTCGTAACCAAGTAAATCGTTGCAGAGGACGTGCAATATTTAATTATAGATGCAAGAAGGTAGATTCTTGGTGTCTAACCATCTGTCGTCGCTTCACCCCAAACTGAATCGTCGCATATTGTTTTTCAAATGTTGACGAATCAGCCTTTATATTATCTCGTTATGTCGCAAGTGCATCATTTGAATAAAAATATTGCACCGACGATGGCAAGCAGGACTGATCGTGATTTTACCTTTCAGCCCCTTGTGAAATTTAAAAGTCACCTATACTATGAGGAAAAAGATCGCGTCCCCGAAGCTCTCAAGGCTCTAACACCTCTAGCCGGAAGTAAAATAATTTTTTTCAAGAATGGCCAATCGCAGGGCGATGCTTTCGTGGATCTTAATCGAGGAGGTTATTATCCGACCGTATCAATTCACAAAAGTGCGACGGTTTCCGTAAACTTTGGACCGAATTTCAAATGCGCTCCCAGCAACACACATTTTCGAGGGGTGGGTCAAATATTTATTTGTCGAAAAGGATAATAGTACTAATTGTAAAAAAACAGTAATCATTGCAATATTAATTTTCAATCCAGAGGCGATGAACTGACTGTTTACCGATTGGATTTTTTTCTTTTTCTTTCCAGATGCACGAAAAAGCGGAGGAGGCAATGAGTGAACAATCAATGGCCGATATGCTTTATCTTTCGGAAAATGAAGGAAAATTGCGACTAGACACGTTCTCCTTATGACATTGATGTACACATTTATTTTCATACTTTGTACTAAAATCGGTTGCGAATTTCTATTGAAATTCATTTAGGTGAATCAGACCCCCGAATAGGTCTGATTCAATTTTTTGCCATCAGTCGTAATGTGACAATAAAACCTGAGCTATGTTCTATTCTATCATTTTATTTGTAACCGTACGCCATGAGATTTACAATTATCGGCCAAAACCACCTCTACACGCTGGACTCGGTTTCGCCATCTTGTCGCTCTTTTCCCATTGCGACATAGTCATCGCCTTGAAACGAAAGCCCAAAGAAACAACATAATGAGAATATTCAAAAATCCTACAAAGATATTACAATAGGGCGAATCAACTATTGGTCGGTTCAAATTTTAAGTAACAACGAAACAGGCTGTGAAAAAGTTTTATTCGGGTATTATTAAAGGTGAACTTTTCTTCTAAACCCAAACAAATATATATATATATATATATATATATATATATATATATATATATATATATATATATATATATATACAGGGTGGCCGGAACATTGACGTCCAAAAATAAAATTTAGGTCCCTTGTATCGTGGGGTATCCGAATAACCCCCATGTATGTCCCGCGACTTTTCATAGTTTTCGAGTTATGCATTTTTTTCTGCATTTTTGAGAATTTTCGACCTGACCAATTAAAAAAAAATAGAAGACTGTCGAGATTTTTTTTTGCAACTGAATCTTCATGAGTCGTACTTTTATGCATAAAATAATCAGCTTCGTAACTATGATGAAAGTTATGAAAATGTTGGTCTAAAGTGAAAAATTTACGTTCGGTAAATTATGACTTAAATTTTCAACTTTAAATTAAAAATCTGAACAGGTGGCTTCATGGTTCCTATTTAGGCCTTGAGAATGCGCCAGACTCTCAGCTTTCATAATCATTTAAAAAAAGTAGTACTTAATAGGGCTACTTTGCCTACAATTGACCTTCAAAGACAGCGAGGTGGAAAATTCTTAAAATTAGCCATCTGATTAAAAAAAAAATTTTGCCCATATTATCGTTCCTAACGTTATTTAGTTTGTTAACTAACCAAAAATGACTGCAGGAAAGCTAAGATTTGAACATTTGGAGGTTTATTTTTTTTTAGTTTAATTTAAGTTTAATGAATTTTGCGCGATCCGTTCTCGTAAACGAGGGTGCAACTCTTTTACCCGATCCACGAGAACGGACCGCGCAAAATTCATTAGACTTGAATTAAACTAAAAAAAATAAACCTCCCAATGTTTAAATCTTAGCTTTCCCTGCAGTCATTTTTGGTTAGTTAACAAACTAAATAACCTTAGAAATGATAAAATGAGCAAATTTTTTTTTTAATCAGATGGCTAATTTTAAGAATTTTCCACCTCGCTGTCTTTGAAGGTCAATTGTAGCCAAAGTAGCCCTATTAAGTACTACTTGTTTTTAATGATTATGAAAGCTGAGAGTCTGGCGCATACTTGAGGGCTAATTAGGAACCATGAAGTCACCTGTTTAGATTTTTAATTAAAAGTTGAAAATTTAAGTCATTATTTACCGAACGTAAATTTTTCACTTTAGACCAACATTTTCGTAACTTTCATCACAGTTACGATGCTGATTATTTTATGCATAAAAGTACTACTCATGAAGATTCATTTGCAAAAAAAAATCTTGACAAAGTCTTCTACTTTTTTTGTAGATTTTTTTTTAATTGGTCAGGTCGAAAATTCCCAAAAATAAAAAAAAAAACCATAAATCGAAAACTATGGAAAGTCGCGGGACATACATGGGGGTTATTCGGATACCCCACGATACAAGGGACCTAAATTTTATTTTTGGACGTCAATGTTCCGGTCACCCTGTGTATATAATTACTGAGTAGTAATTCCACCAAGCAGTGGTCGTCTCGTTGAAAATTTGATACAATTTGAGCCATTATTTCTGGTATTACTCGCACACTTTCGATTATGAGATAGTTATTTCGGAAGGATATTTTTGACAAGTGAACTGAGCTTACCACGATAGACAAAGCGTGAAGTCCTGACCTCAATTCCTCTTGTAGCACTTCATTGACCATTCGATGTCTCTACACAAAAGAACGAAAATTAATGTGCACGGAGTACAAACGCAGAAAGAGCCTACTCACCTTTATCAAGGTTTCTTTTTCAAATTTATCAGAAATTACGACGACTTTAAAATGGCTTTCCGATCCCTTTGGCACGTTGTGCATGTAGGACTCGTTGAATACAGCCAAATGTTGAGGGTCGAGAGCTTGTGTTAACTTTTGTCTTATCAACGTTTCCATCGGTTTGCCGACAGTGGTCCCACTCATTGTTCGGTAAGTTTGAATAACGCCCCAAACGCCTTGAGTTTCGATGAAATCATCGAGACACAATATTTTTAACCTCCCAAAGTAGTTTAACGGAAAGAGAAATAATTCTACCAAATAGTATATAAAAGGGTAGAAAATAACTTACCGCGATTTGTTGAATTCAAGCGGGTATACATACGTGATCTTAATGAAATTTAAAAGAAGGACGTGGTCGTATTTTTTATAAATGACTTCATTCGTTCTTTTCGTCAATACATTGGAGATTTTCCCTCATCGCCGCGCACTAACAGCAGTCTGGAAAAAGTACGTCTTTAGCGAATGTCGGTAAGACGATAATTTCTCCCACGGTCGCAAGGTAACCAAGCGTACCATTAGGTTTGTTCGCGCTAGCTGCACTCTACACTCGCCAGTGTAAACGGAACTAGGGCCGTGTCTAGGGAGTGTAGTTTATTTCCCAGAGATTAGTAGGGAGATGTACAACGCTCCCCTTTTCGGCGTGCCTCAGAAATGGCGCTAAATCGCGGCGGCGAGTTCGGGAATATGATTTTGTGTGCATCGCCTCTGTCGAGGTTGCAGATTCCCTTGTAGCCGCGCGAGTCGTGAGCACCGCTCGAGTCGATATCGCAGTCAGCGTGCACACGAATGGGTAGCTCGGTGGGGGAAAAGTCTCTGCCCCTCGCTCACTCGACAGGCGAACGGAGCGAGGTTTTCCGTCCGATCGAGCTCGACATATGTGTGGCCGTACTGCGGATTGGAATATGCATTAAATGAATTTCAAAGAGAAAAACATGTATCGAGAAAATTGTTTTCTCTCGGTTGGCCCTTTATGCCGAGAATGCGGGTTAAAAAAATCAACGACGAACCGCGTGGAAAAATAAAACGCCGAAACGACCGTGGAAGGTTCAAAAAGAAATCTTGAGCCTTTGCCGCGGTCGCTACGGCGTTTTTTTTCAACAGTAAACATTATGAATAAGGGTGTATCATAAATGTTTTTCTATTCTCAATAAGCGTCGTAGCTGAGTTGGCAGCGTGACGGATTGACGATGCTTGCGGTCCGGGTTCGATCCCTGGTTAATCGACTTTTTTTAATCAATTTTCTTCATTTTACATTCAAAAAATGTCGAACTTACTCTCGCTTTAACTATTATCGCCTGTCCAGGCATTATTTATGATATTTAATTCATATATGTTTAATTTAAAAAAAGACATTGGCTACCGGGGATTGAACCCGCGTCGTCTGCACTCAGAGCCCGCACGCTGATATATCAACCTCGATACATGTTTTTCTCTTTGAAATTCATTTAATGCATATTCCAATCCGCAGTCCGGCCACACATATGTCGAGCTCGATCGGACGGAAAACCTCGCTCCAGTGCAGCCAGATCGCGCGTAAAAGTTGCCCCCTCTCTAGTCTCTTACGCGCCCATCACACAATCATAGTCGCGCGTGTCCGAAAGCGAGGGACGCACAGTAGGAGAAAAGCCCAAAAACCTGGCCAAAACCCCAAAAAATAAATTTTCGAAATAGGGTCAGTTGAGTAGTCATTCAGGTAGAGGACTAGTAACTGCATTCTATTGTGGAAGGGAAAGCCCTTTAAGTGCATACCTGCGCCGCAGCGTCAGTTGGCAGTGAGTGTTCGTGAAGAGTGTACGTGTCACGCGCTGAACAGACGAAAATAACGCTGACTTCAAAAACCCATAACTTTAAAGTGACGGGTTTAATTTCAATTCTGCAACATGGATACGACTTCTGGAGGTATGTAGAACATGTTTTTACATCGGTTGAATCGAAAGTTTATGTATAAATGATTGAAATGCAGTATAGCCTTCGGCATAAATAAAATTGAATAATTTTGAAAACTTATATTTTCAACGGTCCGAAAAGTTATATATTTTGTCACATTTTGCAAAGCTCCTAGTCTCGGCCTTTAGTTTAATGTATAAGCTTTCGAAATTTACAAGAGTTACCTGCGGAAAACGTGCGTCTTGTCCGTTATGATTTTTTTCGCATCGTGCGGTAGCCGAGCGTGCACGCGGCACTATTGAGCAGCCGCTGCGCCTCTACCTGAGAATGGGTGAAGTAGCATCATAACGGACAAGACGGCTGTTATACGCTTGAAATAAATTATTTTAATATATATGTATGTGTATATATATATATATATATATATAAATTTTCTGTGATTTAATTATGATATATACGTATGCATATATATATATACATATTAAAATCAATCACATAAAAATTTCTGAAATATGAATGAAATGTTATAACATTCGAATAAAATATTTGAATATATATATATTATATAGTAAGCAAAGCTTTCTTTTAACCAAATCCATGTCAATATTTTCTGTCTAATTTTCTTAAAATTATTTCAATTATTGCGGTTATTTATTTGGTAAAATAATGTACATTGTTCAAGTTTTTGTATTAATTGAAAATTTTATCTTTTCCTTTAACACCAATTTTCTACAATTTTATGTCTTTATTACAGGATCCGGTTACAAAGTATTGGTGCTGACAAGGAAAGAAGTATTTCTGATAATCAGCGAGCATTTATCCGATAAATTCGCTTCCTTGATCGAATTTATGGTAGAAAAAATTTCCAAGGACACCGGACGTACAGTTGTAGTGCCTGAGGACTCGAAACAGACTTTTTCGATACTCTTCAATCAAATGAGAACGAGGTGGCAACAAGCTCACAGAAAATCCTCTGTATTTTTCAAGAATAACGGTAAATGGCTTAGCAAGCAGGTATGTTTTGCCGCACCTACAGACACTGTAGTAACAAGCCCGGGTAATACGGGCGGCCGCCCGTCCCTTGAGTTTACAATGTCCAGTGAAAGATCTAAACGAAGGAAGACCCAAGATATTCGTACATCGTTCAACTCGGTCGAGTTAGCATACGCTACTCAGATGAGCCTTCGCTCTTCAGGACAATCCGACGCCGCAAAAGTTATTAAGGACGTAACAATGACGAGTCCTTTAAGAGCTTCCAAGTATCGTAAAGCTTACTCAGCAACGGATGAAATTACTTTATCCGAAGAGGCTGCACTTTCCGCTATGATTGAATATAAATTCTCCAAGAGTACTTACCAGGGAATGAGAAGATTAGGGAAGGAAAATAACTGTAAGCTATATCCGTCTTACGAAAAAGTGATGAAAGCAAAAAAGCGTTGTTATCCACCACGTGATGCAATCAGGATTACAGAGAGTAGTGCAGAAGTCCAACTACAGGCACTATTAGATCATACAGTTGAACGTGTTTTACTCGTCCAAAATGTACTCATTCAAAGATTGACTCCAGATAATGTTCGTAAAATGGACTTGATTTGCAAGTGGGGTTGCGATGGAAGTTCTGGGCAAAGTGAATATAAGCAGACGTTCAGTGATGACAGCAAATCTGATGCGCATGTATTCTTTACTTCAGTCGTGCCATTACAACTCGTGTGTTATGATCAACAATCGAAGGAAGAAATAGTTGTTTGGAAGAACCCCAGACCCTCGTCTCCACGATTTTGTAGACCGCTTAGACTACTGTTTCTACGCGAAGACACAGAGTCAACACTTAATGAAGTCCAAATTGTTGAAGAACAAATAAAGTCACTTCGTCCATTCGAAAGTGTAATAGATGGAAAAGAAATCTCCGTAATGTACAAGTTGTTGTTCACCATGATAGATGGTAAAGTTTGCAACGCTGTATCATTGACGAAATCTGCTCAACGGTGCTATTTGTGTGGAGCAACCAGCAAAGATTTTAATGCCATCGACACTGTATTGCAAAGGGAAATCAATGAAACAAATTTGAAGTTCGGATTGTCGACGCTGCATGCGTGGATACGGTGCTTCGAGTATTGCTTACACGTGTCTTACAAACTCGGCATTAAAAAATGGCAAGCTCGAAGTGCCGAAGAAAAAAAAATTACCCAGGAACGCAAGAGGGCCATTCAAGAAGGATTCAAGAAGCAATTGGGTCTAAATATGGATCGCCCAAAGCCTGGATACGCCAGCAGCAATGATGGCAACACAGCTCGGCGATTCTTAGAAAATTCGACGGTTTCCGCTGCGATAACGGGGGTCAACGAAGAAGTTATTAAACGCTTGTACGTAATCCTACAAGTTATATCGTGTGGCCACGAGATAAACTGTGAAAGATTTGAACAGTATGCTATTGAAACGGCAAGAAAGACCGTTGCATTATACCCTTGGTACTCCATGCCTACTTCGGTGCACAAACTATTAATTCATGGTCCAGTGATAATAACTCATGCTCTATTACTAATCGGCCAATTATCCGAAGATGCTCAGGAAGCTCGAAACAAAGACATCAAACGATATCGAGAAGATTTTGCGCGAAAAAGTTCCAGGGTTAAAACTATGGAAGATGTTTTTCATCGGCTCTTAGTTACTTCTGATCCGTACATTTCAAGTGTCAGAAGACTACCACAGAAGAAGCTGAAGAGTTTGTCGACGGAAGCTGTAGCGATGTTGATCGCTCCTAAAGTGACTGCTGCAGCCGACGAATTTTGCGCCGAGATTGAAGCCGTGCCGGGAGTTGTAATAGATACAAACTCGGATAATGATTCTGACTCCGACTCCGACTCCGATTACGATTTTGATTAAGAATAACATTTTCTATTTTTGAAACGTTCCGTATGTATTTTGGAAATAAAAATAATAATTGCGTAGAATACACTGTTCACGTTTATTTTATTATGATGATTTTTTTAAATATATTAATTTATCTATTTAGCAGGATACTCGGCCATTTTGTTTATAACAATTTGCTGTAAGCTCTTTGTTGCAAGTTATAAACAATAGATATCGGATTGGTAATCAGCGACCTTGAAAACCCGTATATACCAATTTTTGTCAACATCTGGTAACTTTTTAACGTTCATGTCGGCCATATTGGATCGGCCATTTTTTTTACGATAATTTGGCTTGCGGATTCGTAATCAGCGACCTTGAAAACCCGTAAATACCAATTTTTGTCGACATCTGGCAACTTTTTAACATTCATGTCAGCCATATTGGATCGGCCATTTTGTTTACGATAATTTGGCTTTCAGATTCATAATCAGCGACCTTGAAAACCCCTGTAAGCCAATTTTCATTCCCGTCAAAGGTCATTTGAGGTTTTGGCCAGGTTTTTGGGCTTTTCTCCTACTGTGCAGCGTAGTCGTACCTCCACGGTATCGCTACCGTGAAGTTACACCGTACTGCAGTGCACGGTGGCTCCACGGTGGCGACACTGTACAGGTACCTTACTAGCACATTGGCGGTACAGCGAACCGTACGGCGTACCGGTAATGTACCAGTACCGTCCGCACGTACGAGGTGGTAACAGTACCGGTACAGCGCTCTCCACATGAGCGGTACATTTCCGATACTTGGTTAGCTCGGTCTTATGTAAGTCCGTGGATTCTCCTCGAACCTCTTGGGAATCGTTGATTGTGTCACGGGGTAAATAGTAAAAACGTAATTTTTACTTTTTCTTTATTCCTGAATAGAAATATTCTTTATTGGAAATACAGATGTACGTTTTCAGTTTCAAATTTCGAATAAATAAGACGCCCTGGCAATCAGAGCGCGCGTTTGAATAGAATTCTTATCGCTAGAGGCTAGAGGTTTCAGCGTGAAAAAAAAACATTTTTTTGCGGGGATTTTTTTCATCTATATGGATAGAGTACATTTATTGAAACCTTTTGTACATTGTTAAGTGTCATTTCAAAAACATTCCATGAAATTTGTACGCGAAAATATCCACAAACAAGCCGGTGACAAAGCTTTTCCACGAACGCCTTTGGAAAAACACGATTTGCGGTGTTCACTGTATCTCAGCTAGAAATTATCTGTAATCAAGTACCATTAAAATTTAGTCAAAGTATCATCAGATCCTCCCACCCAACGGTCTTTGATAATTTTTTTCATTTCTAAATTTTTGGTGGTCATGTAAAGTGAAAAGTGCTATTTTTCACGAAAAAATCCGCCATTTTGGGGGTAGGAAACCCCCTCAATGTAAAAAAATCTCAAACTAACCGTTGGGGGGAGGTATTTTATATGTAGAAAGTGTGTACCAAGTTTGAAATAAATCGGTCATGTAGTTTTTAAATGGCAGTGAACACGGACTTTAAAAAAGGGATTTCAAGAAAAACGCGGCACCGGCTTATTTGTGGATATTTTCGCATACAAATTTTACGGAATGTTCTTGAAATGACCCTTAAAAATGTACAAAAGGTTTCAATAAATTTACTCTATCCATATCAGGGTGACAATTTAGGGATGGCCACCTATTTTTAAATCCATTTGGGCGGCCATTTTGAATCAGTTGGGGTGCGCTTTTTGAATAGTTTTTCGGGAACTTTTCGAAAAAAATATAGGACTCATGTGAAAAAGATAAATTTCATGAAAAAAAAGAAAAATGTTTTGAAAAAAAAGAAAAATGGCATTCCGCGCCGACCGAAGCGAAGTCTTCAGTTTGACTTCCGCAGTATCTCGGGAACGGCGGAACCTGCGAACGGATTCAGCGCAGTGAGTAGGCGCTGGAGCTTCCGCTGCTGTGTTCGCGTCGCGGCTGTCATGGGGCCGCAAACGTCACCGAGAAATGTCAAGCCGCAGCTGACGTTTCGAGAAGCCAAAATGTGCTCACAAATAAGCATTTATGAGCAAATTTTTCAGGTTTTTTTAGGATCACACTGGGTGCTAAGATAAAAAATGGAGCGATTGAAAAAGCTTCATTTTTTTTCGTCTTTCAACATCGTCCACGGGCTAAAAAAATGCTCTGTCTCAATTAATGCTTGGGTGCTAATTCTTTGGCTTCAATTTGGTATTTTGTGCTCTTTGTACGATCACTTGTCGTCACGCGGGCTTTTTCTCTATATTCTTGTGACGTCACGTCACAGCACACATATAATTCGCAAACTTTCTATAGCCTTCGAATGTGAGGATCGGCTGGTACGGTGAAAAATGCACGTTTTCAGGATTACGCGGGTACCCTGAGGTACAACTGTGCACAACGCACGGCATTAGCGCACGAGTATAAGTAATTTCGGTAATTTCATCAATTCCACACCGCGGCTTAAACTCCAAAACGTCAAAATAGTCGTATTCGGCGTCGGGGTGGTTAAGTACGCCGTGTGGGCCTCGCGCCTGCGCAATAAGAATATTGTCAGTGACCTACTAGCGCCACGGGGAGAGATAGAATATATAAAGCGGTCAAAAAGCGTAGCATTTTTATATACGATAGGAGGTGCCAGCCCCCGAATCAGTCGAATTGAATCGCAATAATTCGCCTCCTACATATTAATTAGTGCGCACTGTGGTTCATCGCTAATGGACGCGGTGCCGTAGTTGATATAGAGGAGGCGAATTATTGCGATTCGATTCGATTCGACTCGGCGAGCTTAGTCGACGCCAGCCTTAATATTCTTTCGCTGTTTATATTGGCTCCGTGCAGAATATAGGGTGGGGGTAATAACGTCGAACGCAGCACCCGCAGTGGACAAAAATTGCAATAAAATCTGTCAAATCTGTGGCGGTCCTGCTAGTTCCACCATCTCACCGCTACGCGGCTACATCGTTCCAACGTTTCTCACAAGCGGTCGCAGGGGCATGCGTTCCAATATATAACAACCGTCTATCCCCTAGATCCTAACACCCAGTGCGTCTAGGGCAGGGTGCAGTGACACAGCCCTACTGATTCGTCTGTCAGTGTACTCGAGACGAAACGCAAATTTATTTTCCTGCCTCCTCCTATCTTACCGGCCTTTCAGAACCTGGACAAGCCGCCGACAACTACGGGAGTAGAGAGCCACCGACCGAATTCCTACAAATCTGTATGAGCGTAGTACGAGATTTTAGCCATAAAACTTAAAATATTGGTTTATTAAAAACTGCCGCGGCAGTTACTGTGTAAAAAAATGCAAAAAATACTGGAAGAAATAGTAAATGCAAATTTTATTGATTTCCTGCGGCAAATTGGAAGTTAGAAGAACGCAACAAATGGATAGCTGCAGCTTTACCTTTAAAGAAGTTTTGTAAGACGTTAAAGAAATAGAGGTTTGCCGTATGACACTAGCTTGAATTATTAATAATTCACAATTCCTCTCATTAATTTTTCATAATAGCTCTAATTAATAATTTATAAAACATGACCCAAGTTTGAACACAAGTTTAAACTTGGGTCATGTTTTGTCCTTGACTCTTCTACGTTCCTGACGTATTCAGCAGATTGCAGCAGATTTCCCTCACATTGAGGTCAAGATTCAAAATTAATATTGTGAGTTATACTCTCGCAGCAGGTCTTGGAAAATATGATATTTGCGGTACGAAAAGAACATTTCATTTATTACATTATAAAGTGGCGCAGCATAATATGTGTTTGTTAAATTTAAATAAAAGCAATTATATAGCTTCATTTTCTCCTCTTATAACAAAACTACAAGTAAACAAAAATATACATTTTAGGAACATTTTCCTCACTTTTTCACTTAACTGAGTGAAAACGCTTCTTGCCGACTTCGGCCATACAAATTAAATGCAATTGAGGCGTCATTTTAATTTTGATAATTTCCACAAGTCCAGAGCCTTTGGCAGAGCCGACAAAAATACGAATGCTACACGTCGCTAAGGTTGCGCACGGAGCCAACAGCGCAAGAGTTGGCGAGCAACCACGGCGCTAATGAAATCTTATCGTTAGAGCGAAAGCTTGTCCTCGTACCTTTCCGACAGGGCGAATGCTCTCCTATAAGGCTTGATCTTCGCTGGTGCGATTCAAACAATAGCGGCAATGCAGCATAACGCGACGATAAAAAGTAATCCAACTACGATAGCATCGATTATTTATTCAATATATAAGCAGCGTTATTAGCCACGATGATTATACAGAGTGATCACACAGTGTATCAAATGATATTTAAAAGTAAAATTTCCAACGAAAAGACAGGCTAAAGGCGAAATGTTTGCGGTATTCACTTTTTCTCCTTCTCCTTCTCCTTGTCTTGGCCTTTGTCCTTATTTTGCTGGAGGGAACTAACGGCTTGACGGACGGCTTCTGACTGTGGATCTACGCCAGGTAAGCTCTCTAGTACCGTTTGAAGGAAAGTTGGATCAGACATGACAGCTGCGTAGTCGTCCTCTACCTCCATCGCTTCGTCCTGCTGTGGCTCGAATTCCTCTAGAATTATTAAAAATTTGCATGAACAAGCTTCCAACACGGGATGGAAAATCAATCAAATCATTTTGAATATTTTTTTTCACCGTCGTATAGAGAATCCTATTAAAAATGTATGCATATGAAAGAAACGTTATTGTATACATCGGGGAAAACTAAATATACTGATCGTTTCCTATAAAAAATAACATTCATGGATATTTTTCTTCGCCTGTTAGATTGCCACGAATCGATCGGCTTGAGTTGAGAAATTCACACGCAATTAATTGATATATCAATGGCGGAATATAGTGAAGCCTCTATTATCCGAATCAATTGAGACTAAACTTTGATAATCGAAACACAATTTTTTTTTCCAGTGATAATATTCACCAGAAATTGAAATAGCTGCACAATTTATATTACAGGTAAAGTAACAAGCGAAAGTGAACACTCGTATGGTATTTTAACAAGAATGAATTTTTATTTGATATTTCAATTGGAATAAAAAAGAAACCGAGCACGTAGTATGAAGTACAATCTGATAGCTTAAAAAAAATTTTGAACTATCTTGATATCTCTATTTGTGCGATGAATACGAATATTTTCCATGTAATTGGTTTTGCACTTCACATCAGTCTGAATAAACAAATGGATTTTCTAGGCATTTAATATTCCAGAGTCCCTTAGCTTTAATAGTAGCTTGAATGTGTTTGAGCATACTTGTTACTACACTTTCGCAGTATTCCGGTGTAGTCGCCTACCACTTTTGTTGCACTCATTCCCACAAATCATCTGTTGTTGTTGAAGGTGCACATCCAAGCTTTGTATTCAAATATGCCCAGTCATTTTCGATTGGATTTAATTGTGGGCTTTCACTATCCGAGGAGCTAAACTGATTACATGAGACACATTCGTATTCATCACAAGAATAAAGACATCAAGGTTGTTCAAACTTTTTTGAAGAGCCTTAAGATTGACTTCATCCTACGTATTCCGCTTCTTTTTTGTTCCAATTGAAATATCAAACAAAAATTCATTCTTGTTAACAAACAATATGTAATATACATATGCTTGTAACATACATATGGTTTGTTAACAAGAATGAATTTTTATGCGTTCACTTCTGCTCCTTACTATATATATATATATATGTGTGTGTGTGTGTGTGTGTGTGTGTAGTAAGGAGCAAAAGTGAACATACTGATTGTTTGTTATCAAGAATGAATTTTTATTTGATATTTCAATTGGATAAATATATATATTTAAACCTCCTTCAAACATCGAATGCCTGTTCTTTTTATATAATCGTCTACCGTCAATTGACGAACGGCTACTAAATGTTTTAGGGCGGCGAAATCTTGCAGCGGTTTGAGAAGCAGCAGCTGCGTAGTGCAACACTGTGTTCGACCGCTTGCTTCTCGAACTACTCGAGACACGTCTCAAAAGCAGTACCACTATCTATTTAAGATGCAAAAGATGCGAACGTATCCCGTTTTCTCTTTATATCGGAGATCGTGGCTTGTCCAACAGCGTAAAGGCGTATAAGAGGTGCACCAGCTCGGCCATGTCTAGCTTCGAAATTACTGGTTTCTTCTTTAGAGAAGAAACTAGTAATTCCATCGGTTAGAGACCGTTAGAGGCCTAAGAACACTACGTTTACACTTAGGTATCAAGAGACTCGCAGTTCAAGTCCTGACGCATAAGTACGCGAAATAAACGGGATGTAAAACGTTGCAACAATACACATTTATCTGTACGCGGTGCAAGGGACAAATAAAAATTGCCGGCGAAACAAGTGGGCAATCGATCCAAGATTGGAAGATTAAAAAGACGCGCGACTTCGATTCTTGCAAGACTTTTGCGGAGCGTGTATCTCGCGACAACGTTCGAATAAACGAACCGATGGTTCGGATAATTGAGGTTCTACTGTACGTACGTTGATCTTGCATGGACATTTGCATGGCGAATGCAATTTGTTCTTCCTCCGTCATATGAGCGAAATCAGGCACATTCGCAGTAGTACTCGGAGGGCTCGCTTCTGGAACGTCAACAGTTTCCTCAGTTCCGCCAAGGGACATTGCCAAAGCGCGTTTGAGCATGGCTTCCTCGTTCGGGGGGGCTTCCTTGATCGTTTCGGGTTTTGGCGGGGCAGCTTCGGTGGCTTGTGCTCGTCGCGCCTCGTCCTCTTGTCTCTGTCTCTGTTCTTCCATGGAAACTCGCAACGCCTGTATTCGCAAAAATGAACATCGTGCAGTATTTATTCGATAAACGAAGCGCAAAGAAAACGTGGACAATGCCGGATGCAACGTTTACCAATGCTAGTTCCGGATCTTCGTTAGGATCGACGCCAAATTCGAAAGCTGCGCCACCCATTCCGGTTGCACCCATGCCATCCTCGCCTTGTATGATCGGTGATGAGATCAGAGCGTCCGACAAATGTGGTCCGGGCGGTACGGTTATGAGATGACTTCCCGTGCCGTCTTTTCCATTCAGAGCATTAATGAATATCGTGAGTAAATCGTTGTTGACGGCCTCCTCGCCGAAGCTGATAATATCCACGTTAACTTTTTCCTTCTTTAGACGCTTGGCGAGTTTAACGAATTCCTTTTCATCGAGCTCGACGGGGCTGCCGACGAACGCTACTATGCGCATCTTGTGGTTTTTTCCTTGACGATGCTTGAGAGCCAACTGTGCCAAGGCATTGAAAAATCCAACAATGTATAATACGGCGTAGTCAATTTTTCAAAATTGCCATACATCATATTTGATAATCATTCTTTTGTACTCTCGAATATCGAAAGCTTTGCAATCTAATTATCTGAGGGGCAACTTTCAAGCTGGTACATACGTGAGCGATTCGAATGCCCGTAATGAGACTCAGGTTGCCGTTCGGTTGGACCTGATGCAACTTTGATAAAATTCTGCCAACGTCGCTCGTCAATGTAGCCAGCACCTCGACGCTGGAAGAAGAGTCACACCTATTTGAATTCAAATGCGTTATACAACGATCATTTTATTTTGTAATGCCCTCAATTACGTACTTTGCCAGAGTTATCAGCCCGACGTTGTTCTCCGGATTGGCGCGTGTCTTTGAATGGCATACCAAATTAACCGCGTCTTGTTGAACTTGAAGGCGAGTTGGCAGAAAATCGCCATTTCTCATATAGTCGCTGTTGTCGACGCTGAAATTGATAAACGATTGCATAGAAAAAACACAGCACCTCAACCTTCTTAAGAAATTCAAAACATCATTAACGCGCTAATCGTTGTGTTCTAAAGTAACCATCGCGCATTCTAATCCATTATAAGCCCAACTTAATATAAAATTGTCAAAGAATCCGATCCCTTAAGATGATGTCCTAAAATAATGGTTAGCTCGTTCATTGTGATTGATAAAAGGTTTTGTCATTTGGCTGCAATTAACCTGAAAATTTTCGCACAATTAGCAAAGATTTTCTCATCTCCAAAAAGATTGATATTTGATGGTAATTATTAGGATCGATCGACATATGAGTCGAAAAGGTAGTTTGGTGTACATCGAAGAGCACAGAAACGTCCAGAAGCCCTTTATGTTGACGCGAAGCCATTCAACTTTGCATTGTCACTCCGAAGATAATGTCCCCGTGATCGCGTCCTCTTTAAAATAACGAGTGGCAGAATTATAAAAAAATAACGTATATGGAAAAATTAACATGTCCATTGATGATTTTCCTATCGAGTGCGTTATTAAAACTATTCACATTGGAAATTGGAGTGTTAGAAATGAGAGAACTCACCATATCATAGTACTCTCGAGCACCATTTTGGATTCACTGATAATTCCGTTCCCATATGTTCCTCTTGTTTTGTACAGATTGCCTATTTAGCGCTGCGAGCGACGCCATTCCTGTTCCGCATGTTTCATGACCACGGTCATGGAGCCTAGATACCAGGAGGTTCAGCGAGGCCTTTCAACTCGTCCCCAAAACGAGAACAAGAAATTATAGCGCTGGGGTGCTCCGGCACCCATATGTATATAGATATACGCTAAACATGGGTGCGATCTAAGACAGATCACAGATGATGTACCTAACCCTCATTAGTGTTAAAAGGGATAACACCACTCTAGGATTTTGGAAAGACGTTTTCTTTCCTAAAAATACTTTGGTGTCATAAAAAAAATATGCAATTGGTCATGTAGCAATTTTTTTTATTTAAAGGTTCAATTATCGATTTTGCCGCAGCGCCTTGGAGCGCGCTGAGTTGCTCGTACAACTTTAAACGCGTTTTTCTCGAAACCACTTTTTTCGATCTCGGAAGACGGATTACTCGACCACCTTTGCATGCATCGATTTGAAATTTTGCTAGCAGCTTCACAATTATATTCTTTATGGGAGTACATAGCCGTTTTTTGATTAAATGTAAACTTCTTTTTATAAACAATTTACTGCTTTTTTTGGCAAAAAATCAATTTATTTTCTTAAAATCGATATTATTAATAGCGCACTACAAAGTGCGCTGTTTTTGCAAAATTTGAAAGCAAATTTATAGGTAGTCTCATAGCTAATAATATATAAATTATCATTTTTTTGGTTCTTGTTTCAGGTCTTATATTTTACGAGAAAACCGTTCTCCCGTGAAGCTATATGTAAAAAAACACGGTTTTCTAGATGGGCTGTATCGCCGCCATTTTGAGTTTGAGTTTGAGATATTTTCTCGCTTTTGCGTTTTTTTCCGAACCGCCATGAGGAAATTATGAATCGGCGAATATTTCGACGTTTGATGTCACGATCAGTCTGTCGTGAAGTTAGAAACTCATCCGATCACTATCACCTCGTTGACCAATATATTACTATATATGTATGTGCCGCTGCACCCCAGCGCCATCACTTCGGGACATTTTCGGGGACGCTTTTTTCAGCGCCTTTGCATTGCCGCTGAACCTCCTGGTATCTAGGCTCCATGACCACGGTCCTACATGCAGGTCTAGAAACCAGAGATTAGTAGGGAGATGTACAACACTCTCCTTTCCGGCGTGCCTCAGAAAGGGCGCTAAATCGCGGCGGCCAGTTCGGGAATATGATTTTGTGTGCATCGCCTCTGTCGAGGTTGCAGATTCCCTTGTAGCCGCGCGAGTCGTGAGCACCGCTCAAGTCGATATCGCAGTCAGCGTGTACACGAATGGGTAGCTCGGTGGGGGAAAAGTCTCTGCCCCTCGCTCACTCGACAGGCGAACGGAGCGAGGCAGGCAGCCAGATCGCGCGTAAAAGTTACCCCCTCTCTAGTCACTTACGCGCCCATCACACAATCATAGTAGCGCGTGTCCGTGAGCGAGCGACGCTCGGACACTTCAGTAAGAGCCGAGTACGGTCGAAGTGTCCCGACCGCGCCTTCGGCAGCTACACCAATACATGGACGCTGAGCACGTTCATGTGCGGCCAAGCCGAAACGAAAGCTTCGAGGGAAAAAGCAATCTGAGCACGACTCGCGCGTGACGTCATCCGACGGCACGCGCGAGGCTTTTAGATGATTTCAATGCGTATTTAGCTCTTGATTCTCTGCGTTATTAATGTATACAAAAAATGTATCGCGCACTCTGATCGCTTATTTTTTTAGTTTATACGTTAATTTAAATATAATAATAAATCTAAATCACAACTTATTTATCTTATATAAAATTGTTTACGCTTTACTCACACCCATCCTCATGCCAAATAAATTATAATTCATAAAAGTAAGCGGAAATATATTTATATTCGTATTATTATATTAATTCTCATACTTTCATCAAGCGATAAAGCATTATCCCCAAAAACAAACCAATCATCCACATATTTTGTACAACGATGAGATGGTCCCGTTGGTAGCGTTCCTAGCTTCGGTCCGCAGGGGCCCCAGTGCAAATTTTTCTCCAAATTTTTCTTAATTTCTCATATTTTAGTCATATTTGAGATTTTCGCAGAAAAAAATGATTTAAAACAGATTCAAGTACTGGTCCATTTTCCAAAAACACATTTTTTTTTACTGAAAATTCATAATTTCTCATTTTTTTCCCGGAAATTTCTCTTTTTCCTATGACCTGAGTGAACGGCTGCGGGAGATATTCGGAGAAAAGTTATAGATGAAAAAAATGAGATTTTCGTAAAAAAAACTTATTACATTTTTTTATGCCTCATAATTCTGAGAAATAATGAATTTCCGAAATTTTTGCAAACATTCTTTTCCTCAAGGGGTAAACCACTGTAACGGCCTGCCACGAAGCGTTTTAGACAAATAGTACTTGGGGTAATTATTAAGCATATATTGAAGTATAGCGAAAAAATTTTATGGGAAAATATTACAAAATGGCGACACTGCACAAAATTCTTCCGAGGCATGTTGAACTTATGGTGCTCTGCGGCACGTAGTATAACTTGTGCCAATTTCAACCTGGACAAAATAATTTTTAAAATAAAATCTAGATGAGTGTAGCTAGTGAACCACGTAGGGGATTTTAGAAATATTGATTTTTGAATAATTGCCGAGTATTTGAATAAAAATGTTCATTTAGACTTAATAAAGCAAAATTCTTTTTTTTAGATTAAAATTGGCACAG
The DNA here is from genome assembly GCA_963210295.1 of Ophion ellenae. Lineage (NCBI taxonomy): Eukaryota > Metazoa > Arthropoda > Insecta > Hymenoptera > Ichneumonidae > Ophion > Ophion ellenae. The sequence goes on along the minus strand of OY723389.1, from coordinate 3,461,940 downwards.
TTATTATATATTGGCATGTCGAACCTCTGCGTGCCGCAGAGATTCGACATGCTTCGGAAGAATTGCTGCAGTGTCGCCATTTTGTAAGATTTTCGGATAAAAATTTCTAGCAATATACTTACATATATGATTAATAAATACCGCAAGTATTATTCATTTATCACATTTTCTTCCGCCAAAAAAAAAAAAATTCCTCTTCTTGTAAGGTCGTTACAGTGGTGTTACCCCTTAAAGTCTTCATATAATTTCCGAGATTTTCCCGTGATCAAGAATAATTGTCCGCAAAACTCCGAATTCTTCATATTTGTTCCAATTCATGGAAAAATTCGGAAAAAATCTGAAAAATTTTTCGGAAAAAATCGGAGTTTTTCGGAAAATATTTGCACTAAGGGCGCGGGATCGTTCCCCGCGCTCGGTGCTTTTTTAAAAATTATTATTACTATTAATTCTTATTTGATTAGTTATTTTTATTAGTTATTATTATTATTTTAATTAGTTATCTTTTAGTGTCGAAAAATTTATCGCGCACTCTGACCGCTTATTTTATTAGTTTGTATGTTAATTTAAATACAATAATAAATCTAAATTACAACTTATTTATCTTCTAAAAAATTGTTTGCGCTTTACTCACACCCGTCCCTATGCCAAATAAATTGTAATTCATAAAAGTTAGGGGAAATATATTTATATTCGTATTATTATATTCATTCTCATATACTTTCATCAAGCGATAAAGCATTATCATAATGCTTTATCATAATGCATTATCATAATGCATTATCATAATGCTTTATCATAATGCTTTATCATACTGCATTATCATAATGCTTTATCGCTTGATGAAAGTAAATGAGAATGAATATAATAATATGAATATAAATATATTTCCGTTTACTTTTATGAATTACAATTTATTTGGCATAGGGACGGGTGTGAGTAAAGCGCAAACAATTTTTTAGAAGATAAATAAGTTGTAATTTAGATTTATTATTGTATTTAAATTAACGTACAAACTGATCAAATAAGCGGTCAAAGGGAGCAATAAATTTTTCGACACTAAAAGATAACTAATTAAAATAATAACGATTACTAATAAAAATAACCAATCAAATAAGAATTAATAATAATAATAATTTTAAAAAAAGCACTGAGCGCGGGGTACGATCCCGCGCTCCTAGTGCAAATCTTTTTCCGAAAAACTCCGATTTTTTCCGGAAAATTTTTCCGATTTTTTCTATGAATTGGAACAAATAAGAAGAATTCAGAGTTTGGCGGACATTTATTTTTACGCAAACATCCGAGTTTCTCCGAATTGTTTTCGAATTTTTCCGAATATTTCATCATTTTAATCACGATCACGGGAAAATCTTGGAAATTATATGAAGACTTTGAGGGGTAATACCACTGTAAGGACCTTACAGGAAGCGCATTTTTTAATATTTTTTTGGCGGAAGAAAATGTGATAAGCAAATAATACTTGCGGTATTTATTGAGCATATATTTAAGTATATGGCTATAAATTTTTATCCGAAAATATTACAAAATGGCGACACTGCAGCAATTCTTCCGAAGCATGTCGAACCTCTGCGGCACGCAGTATAACTGTGCCAATTTTAATCTAAAAAGAAGAATTTTATTTTATTAAGTCTACATGAGTGTAGCTACTGAACCCCGTAGGGGATTTTCGATAAGTTAATTTAAACAATGTTTATTAAAAAATAACTGTCTTTAAAAAAATTGAACATTTTTAGTCAAATACTCGGCAATTACTCAAAAATCATTATTTCTAAAATCCCCTACGTGGTTCACTAGCTACACTCATCTAGATTTAATTTGAAAAAAATTATTTTGTCCAGAATAAAATTGGCACAAGTTATACTGCGTGCCGTAGAGCACCTTAAGTTCAACATGCCTCGGAAGAATTTGCTGCAGTGTCGCCATTTTGTAATATTTTCCCAAAAAAATGTTTGCATTATACTTCAATATATGCTTAATAATTACCCCAAGTATTATTTGTCTAAATCGCTTCGTGGCAGGCCGTTACAGTGGTGTTACCCCTTAAGGAAAATAATGTTTTCAAAAATTTCGGAAATTCATTATTTCTCAGAATTATGAGGGATAAAAAATGTAATAAGTTTTTTTACGAAACTCTTTTTTTTTCATCTACAACTTTTCTCCGAATATCTCCGCAGCCGTTCACTCAATAGGAAAAAGAAAAAGTTCCGGAAAAAAAATAATATCAAGTTTTTTTTTACGAAAATCTCATTTTTTTTCATCTTTAAATTTTCTCTGTATATCTCCGCAGCCGTTCACTGAGGTAATAGGAAAAGGGAAATTTCCGCAAAAAAATAATAATAATAAAAAGTTTTTTAACGAAAATCTCATTTCTTTTCATCTTTAACTTTTCTTCGAATATCTCCGCAGCCGTTCACTCAGGTCAAAGGAAAAAGAGAAATTTTCGGGAAAAAAATGAGAAATCATGAATTTTAAGTAAAAAAATGTGTTTTTGGGAAATAGACCAGTACTTGAATCTGTTTTAAATCGTTTTTTCTCGGAAAATCTCAGATATGACTAAAATATGAGAAATTATGAAAAATTTGGAGAAAAATTTGCACTACGGGCCCCTGCGGACCGAAGCCAGGAACGCTGCCAACGGGACCATCTCATCGCTTGTAGAATATGTGCACTTTCTGGTACTTACAATTCGCGGCCGGATGGCTTGTTTTTGGGGATAATGCTTTATCGCTTGATGAAAGTATGAGAATTAATATAATAATACGAATATAAATATATTTCCGCTTACTTTTATGAATTATAATTTATTCGGCATAAGGACGGGTGTCAGAAAAGCGTAAACAATTTTGTATAAGATAAATAAGTTGTAATTTAGATTTATTATTGTATTTAAATTAACGTATAAACTAAAAAAAAAGCGATCAGAGTGCGCGATACATTTTTTTGTATACATTAATGACGCAGAGAATCAATTGCTAAATAAGCATTGAAATCATGTAAAAGCCTCGCGCGTGCCGTCGGTGACGTCACGCGCGAGTCGTACTCTGATTGCTTTTTCCCTCGAAGCCTTCGTTTCGGCTTGGTCGCGCATGAATGTGCTCAGCGTCCATGCATCAGTGTAGCAGCCGAAGGCGCGGTCGTGACACTTCGACCGTGCTCGGCTCTTTCCGAAGGTGTGTCAGAGCGTCCCTCGCTTTCGGACACGCGCGACTATGATTGTGTGATGGGCGCGTAAGAGACTAGAGAGGGGGCAACTTTTACGCGCGATCTGGCTGCACTGGAGCGAGGTTTTCCGTCCGATCGAGCTCGACATATGTGTGGCCGGACTGCGGATTGGAATATGCATTAAATGAATTTCAAAGAGAAAAACATGTATCGAGGTTGATATATCAGCGTGCGGGCTCTGAGTGCAGACGACGCGGGTTCAATCCCCGGTAGCCAATGTCTTTTTTTAAATTAAACATATATGAATTAAATATCATAAATAATGCCTGGACAGGCGATAATAGTTAAAGCGAGAGTAAGTTCGACATTTTTTGAATAGAAAATAGATTAAAAAAAGTCGATTAACCAGGGATCGAACCCGGACCGCAAGCATCGTCAATCCGTCACGCTGCCAACTCAGCTACGACGCTTATTGAGGATAGAAAAACATTTATGATACACCCTTATTCATAATGTTTACTGTTGAAAAAAAACGCCGTAGCGACCGCGGCAAAGGCTCAAGATTTCTTTTTGAACCTTCCACGGTCGTTTCGTCGTTTTATTTTTCCACGCGGTTCGTCGTTGATTTTTTTAACCCGCATTCTCGGCATAAAGGGCCAACCGAGAGAAAACAATTTTCTCGATACATGTTTTTCTCTTTGAAATTCATTTAATGCATATTCCAATCCGCAGTACGGCCACACATATGTCGAGCTCGATCGGACGGAAAACCTCGCTCCGTTCGCCTGTCGAGTGAGCAGCGAGGGGCAGAGACTTTTCCCCCACCGAGCTACCCATTCGTGTGCACGCTGCTGCGATATCGACTCGAGCGGTGCTCACGACTCGCGCGGCTACAAGGGAATCTGCAACCTCGACAGAGGCGATGCACACAAAATCATATTCCCGAACTCGCCGCCGCGATTTAGCGCCATTTCTGAGGCACGCCGAAAACGGGAGCGTTGTACATCTCCCTACTAATCTCTGTAGAAACTCCTAGGGTAGGGAGCACGGTCCTACATACAGGTCTTGCAACGAAGCTAAATTTTCGTGGTGGGGGTAGGCACGCTTATCGGCTTCACTTTCCGATTCACTAGGCGCCGCTACGCGTCGCTATTAGCAAGGGGAAGTAGTTTCCCCCTTACCTCTTACCGGCGAATGGGCCCAAAGTGTTTACGTATGTTTTTGTGGCGCGATTGTCGAAATAACCTTTATTTGCCAGCATATACCAGAAGGTTTGACATTTTTTATCGTGTTTTTACGCATAAGTGTGAATTTTTTTGGTAGTGTTTGCGAAAAAGATGCGAAATGGATAAGGGTTGCGTGGTTCGCAATTGTAAAACGGGGTATAAAAATTGTAAGCAGAAATGCTCCGTGTTTCGCGTGCCCAGAAACGTCGAACGATACAAAAAATGGCTCGATGCTATTCTGGGACTGAAAGAGTCTCAGTACGTGTACGAAAAAACATTTCGAAGAACGATGTATTGTGAGACAAGGGAGAAAAAAGAATGTAAATGGTCGTAATATGTGCTGGTATGAATTAATGTATTCAAAAAGTTTTCAGTTTTTTTTTCAATTAAAGTAGTCATCTTTTTTTTAATCAACACATTTTTTAAAATTGGTTTCGTATATTATGCAGTTTACACGACAGTACGGTAAATTAAGTTAGGGCAAACGGCGCATGCGTTGCGTTCAGGAGGGAAAAGGACAGAAGAGTTATTTCTCTCTTCGTCGCACCATTACTTCCCCTTGCCGTCACGCACCAAGCGGCGGAAATCGGAATAAAAAACAAACCCGCTAAGGGTGCCTACCCCCACTACCGCCGTTGTCAGACCTGTATGTAAGACCGTGGTAGGAAGTGACTCAGATAATGAGGCAAACGGTCAGTTCTCGCTTTTGTCACCCAAAGCGCTGCTAGGCAGAAGTTAACCAATCAAATGCAGGTCCGAACAGCTGTGCAAAGGCGCAGATTTTTCGAAATAAACATAGTCTGTTCGGTTTAGCTACATATTATACAATTTCAATAGATACAATAATAGGAAGTCCTCAGGAGGCGTGAGAAGTGTAGAAAAGTGTAGCTACAACGAACAGACCCAATATTTTTAAGAGCGATATAAATGGAAAATGATTGAGTATTTTTCACTGCTGAACCTCCGGGGAGAATGAGAATTGTAGAATCAGTAGACTGTATTTCTCGTATGTTCGAACTTCCGTAATATTTTTATTTGGTCTTTCGCGATTTGTGTAAATGGGGTGTAAGCAAATTTGTGCGGTCTAAATTTTGTCCCTTATAATGAATGATTATCCGTAGTAGATTTAATTCTTTATTTGTTTCTACAACTTTTATTTCTATATTTGCTTTTTTTAAACTATGTTAATAAGAACCTGAAAATGAATATAATGGAAGAGGAATAAAAAAAAGAAGTGAACGCATTGTGCTTGTTTAAAAGGGAGCGTTTTTATTGGTTTGTCAGTTCGGCGAGTTTTTTTTTTTTACAGAAAATTGTTTTTGTCATTTTTGGTTTTGTTGATAGGCGAACTGACGCATCCTCAATCGAATTTGAGGCGTTAGGCCACAGTAACGGGTATAAAATCATGTGCGAATTACATTTTTTTTCGTACGAAAAAGTGATTCACTTATAAAATTAATTACACATCTATTAGTATGAATATCAAGCTGTTAGAAAATATATATTTTTTTTTTCGATGAACAAAACGGCCGACTACTAATATTTTATTTTGTTATCTTTTTTCATGCGCTCCGCGGCGTGACATTTAGCATCCACAATGTTTTACCTGGAACAAAAAACAAAAATTCTCGGCAATCTACATTAGAATACCTAGAGAAGTATGGAAGGAATTTAAAAAATATCGTTTTATTCAAAAGATGTAGGTATTTGAACTTAAAAAATGAATATTCAGCGAAAAATTTCGTTTACCCTTTAAAGGCCACACCTATTTCTGGATACCTCAAAATCATTTCCTCTCGTAGTATAGCTAAAAAAGGGTTAAATATGAATGTCCAACCATAATTTTGTCGATAAGGGCCTGGGAAGTAGTATTTTCGGACTGTAGCAAATTTGCTACTACCCGCTCGATTCGGAGTATTATTCTAATTCAATAAAAAATATTCAAAGCCTAGTTCGTCACGTTAAGTTTCCTTTACACAATTCTATCAAAAAATATTTCAAGAATGTGCATTTACTTACTTTTTTGGAGAAAAAACGGGCAGCAGATCGAGTGCTGGGGCAAGCGTCGTAAATTTTCACAACATTGTTGCCATATTAACATAATTCATATGTTTACGTTTGAATTTCAAACTGTCCCGGCATTTGTAGCTGCATCTAGCATAGATTGATGGAACTGTTTACGCTTTTACCGACGGGGTCAAAGTGAACGTAGCTAATTTGCTACAATGGCAGTTAAGGGGGTCGTCTAGTGTGTCAGATCTAAATAAGAAAAAACGGCCTTGCATGACTTCTTTGAAGAAGAGGAAGGTGTACTCTATGGTCCAAGCATAGCAGATTGATGGTGAGACCATTTTTTTATTATGAATTATATACAACTTTCAAACGCGTTTTTCTCAAAACACGATTTTTTCAAACTCCTGCCATGATATTTCAAAAACTATTTGATTGATTCTGCTCAAATTTATACAGCATCTTTAGTACATATATAACTACAACTTGAACTAGAATAATTAAGATTGCTTCGTTAGTTTTCTTTTTATCAGCTATATCGAAACCGAAAAAAAAATACGAAAAATCGAATTATTTTTCTAAAGCGTAAAAAAATATTATTTTCTTGGAATTATAATTTTATTTTAGTTCCATGTAGAGCCTCAAGTCTCACGATTAAAATTGCGTTTGGTTTTTTTTATTTCAGATAAGCAGAACCGCCGGAATCATGGCAGCAGTGGAGCACCTCTTTTTATATGTGTGTTCCTGTTGGGCGGTGTATCTCCGACTATATTCTATATAATGACTTCAAAAAATTCACAAATTTTGTTTAAATGTTAATACAAATGATATACAATTTATAAATTATTTTATTTTAATGGTTTGTCAAGAAAAAATCCCCAAAAAAGCATTAAAAAACGGCCTTCACACTAGACGACGGCCTTAAACGGTTAAAACTGCTCATAAAATGAAAAGTTTTCGATGAATCAGAAATTCCGTACGTACTTCTCTGCGAAATGCAATTAGGAACATAACTTTTCAATTTGAAGTAAATCGAGTGGAAATTGTTGAAGTTAATTGGTACGCCAGTTAGAAAAAAAGCTGTTTCGAGAAGTTTCGAGTTGTTGGCCATTTTGTACATCGAAAAAAATATATAGATATATTTTCTAACAGCTTGATATTCACATAAAATAGATGTGTAATTAATTTTATGAGTGAATCACTTTTTCATACGAAAAAAATTGTTAAATTCGCACATGATTTTATACCCGTTACTATTAATACTTATTACTTGTAAGGCCTAACGCCTTATGGCCTCTGCACACGGCGCTCGATGAGCGACGAGCGATCAGCGATGCGTTTGTCACGTCGCGACCAAATGCGCACAATGTATTTCTTTTTCTCGCTTTCTCTTATCTTTGTGAGCCCCGGCGAAGACGCAGGGCCGACGCGATTTCCCATGGAAATCGTGAATGACCACATACACGCGATAGTGGCATTCTCATTCTTCGACGAATATTTATATTTTTTTTAGGCATAGGCCTACCACGGCGGAAATGTAGGCTATTGATAATAAGTAAGCGTCTCACGTACTTTCCCACGCGAGAGCACCGCAGTCTTAACCATATGAAGAACAAATACACACTCGCCAGAATGAAATCCTCGAACCTAGGAAACCACCCTGTCATAAAACACCACGTGCACTCGCGGTCCTTGGTCAACAAGCCCGATCTCGAGCAGTGCGTTCTCGCCGCCGACAAGGCCCCTTTTTCCTACCGGTATTTTTCCGCGCTCCAGATAAAGGAAACGCTGCTCCAATTCCTGGAAATAGAGCGACGAATATGACTCGCAGACTACGTCCTGCTCCCTCTCTCTATTTTCGACCAATCATCCGAAGAGACACATATTTGATGCCTTTTCCACCAATCCCTATGGAAAATGCACTCCTTCCCCCATTAACGAAACCTCTCCTATTTTCCACTTGGCAATGAATTATCTTACAGTAAGTCAGTGTTCCATCACCACTCGTTGAAGTCAGTCTCCCAACAGTTTCCATCGCGATCGGGCAAAGACTCTAACATCTTCAATCAGATCTAGTTGGAAACGAAAAGCTGTCTCCTGACAGTATCCGACAAGTTCGGACGTTAACTCTAAAAATTAGTATATCTCCGGTATAATTGTTACAAGTTCTGTCTATATTTTGTAAAGCGCGACTTATAAAACTTCAAATTATTCATATTGAGCGTCCGCACTAACATCGATACATCGAATTGCGTAAACTTCCAATTAATTCCAAGACTCGGCTCGCGATAAATACTCATGTATTAAAAGATTGTGTCTACGTGACGAACACCAGCTCCGCTAAACCCGTAACCGAGCGTACATAATCGAGCGGCCCGGCCTACCTGCGAAAGCCCAATTCGACCCCCCGTATCTCCAACCATTGTACTCACGGCGCATCGACAAATGTAAGCGAAATACTTCATGTATATTTTCTGTATTATTAATTTAATCGACTTAACCAAATTGGTTAATTCCAAAAAACCCCGAGTCCATAGAATTTGAGTGTCCAATTATTCCTCAATCGGATAATCACGTCATCCCATTTTTACCAAAGTACTACCCCTTTTTACCCTCTTCCCGAGGTATTGCGCTAGGCGTAGGCTACAAAGAGGGAAACGTAAAAAATATATGCCCACGTTGTTTTTTCACCCATTCACACTGCAAGCGACGAACAACTCGAGCGACGAGCGATGTAAGAAAAACTAAATGTAAAGTTATTTGAAAAATAAATTATACTAAAGTGTGCAAAGTACTGAAAACCTATTCGAATAAATCTAATGTGTGCTAATACATAGAAGAAAAAAGTATATAGAGGTGCTAAATTGTTATCGGGTTTCCGCTTACTCCATAAATTCCTGCGGGAAGGGACTTTGAGAATTAAAAAAATGATCGAAAATGTTGCAGCGGAACCATTCTTGGAATAACGTTAGAACTCGAGAAATTTAGCGCTTTGGCCTTATAATATTTGTGGTAAAGCCGGTCTCATGTCTCTTGACATTTAAACACATAAGTAAACATAAAGTATAGCTAGAAATATTGTAAGGACTGCATATTTATAAAATTGAGTAAATAACCTACAAGTATTTCTGTATTCTTTTATTCCTCATTTTATAACGCTTTGCGTTTTTTATATCCCGCTCACATGTTTTCTTGTTTACAGTTGCTCTTACATGCTAGTCCTTATATCTAATGCCGTAAGCCGCTATTCGTCTCGTCAATGACTGGTAGTTTAACTTTTAAAACTATTTGCCGCAGTATATTGCCTCCCCTTGCTAGCCTACCGAATTCCCTTACGTAGTAGCATATTTCCTTCAGTATTTCCCCTTTTAGAGTTACGACCTACCAGTTTCTTAAATTTTCTCCTTTTCTTTCCTCCCTCCAACTGTCCACCGCGTTCACCCAGTTCTTGTTAATTTTCTCCCTTGCTTTCTCACATTTCCAAATGTGTTCTAGTGTTTCTTCTTCCTTTCCACATACTCCGCACATCCAGTTCCCATACCCCTATTTCCCCGCTTTTTCTATGTTACCATACCTCAGTCTTGCGCATTCTTCTTTCACAGTTCCTGCCGCCCCCTCCTCCTTCCAATATTTTTCCCTTCCCGGCTTCTCTTTTATCTCCTTGTAGTCCTTACTGAACGTGGACCTGTCTTTACCTTCCCAATCTTTTTGGATGTCTTGATCCCTTTTCTTTTCCACCCCTTCTTCTAAGATCTTCCTGATTTCTCTTATACTTCCTCCATCTCTCATCAGCTTTAGAATCCTCCCTTCCCCTACTTCCTGCATCGCATCCCGCAGTTCTCCTCCCCATTTCGACTCGTTCCCATTTAATATATTCCTGATTTCCTCTCTTAGGCAAATCTTTGGCCATCTTTCATTTCCCATGTCCATTACCTGTAGCAGATAGTTGCTAGCTCTTCGCCTTGCCTCTACCTGCATGCTCCTCTTATCTGCTTCCATCTTCCATAAATAGTTTGGCGTATTTCGTGCCACCCCTATCGCCATCTTGACATATCTACCTTGCAGCTTCTCTACTTCTTCTCTCCTTTTCCACCCCGTATAAAGCTCCCGCCTTCACCAGCGAGTCCATGAGCTGCAACCTATATTTGAGTCCGTCTATTTTGGCCCTTTTCAGTACCCACCACACCGCATTCGCTGCTTTTTTCGCCTTTGCCACTATCATGTTCAGATGTTTTGTCATGGAGTTTCTCGATGAGAACCAAAATCCAAAATATTTAAACTCCTTTACTACCTCTAATTTCTGCCCTTTGTATTTCCATTTTTCCGTTTTCTTTCGTCCCCCCCCCTTTTAAACACCATGATCTTTGTTTTTTCTACCTTGACTTCCATCTTTGTTTCTTTCTCAAACCTTTCCAGACCCCTTAGCATCCCCGCCAATCCCTCTTCCTCCTCCGCCACCAGACCTATGTCCTCGGCGTACTTCAGTGCGTAAAACTTTTTTCCTCCCATAACTGTCCCTCCCACACATTTTTTCCCCCATTCCTTATCAATGTCATCCAGTGTCAAGCCAAACAGAGTCGGGCTTAGTGGACATCCTTGTCTTACCCCTTTACTCGTTACAAATTGTTCCGATATTCCCTCTTTTGTTATTACCTCATTTGTCGTCGCCTCGTATATCCCCCTTATCATTTTGTGCATTTTTCCTTTGATCCCCTTCTCCCAAAGTTTCCTAAGCATTATTCGTCTGTTGATCCTGTCGAACGCCGCCTTGAAGTCGACAAAAGGAACATACAGCTTCCCCCCCTTTCCCCTCAGTATATTATTGATAAGGGCATTCAGGACGAATATGTGGTCTCTCGTTCTCCTGTTTGCCCTAAATCCTGCCTGACTCTCCCTCACAATTTTTTCTCTCTCCACCCATCTATGAATTCTTTTGATCATTATTCCCGCCAAGATTTTGTATCCTATGTTTAATAATGATACCCTCCTGTAGTTCCCTACGTCCTCCGCATCCCCCGACTTGTGTAATGGGAAGATTCTCGCCGTCTCCCACTTTACCGGCATCTTCCCTTCCCTCCAGATACCGTTCAATATCTTCCATATTTCCTCTTTCGCTTTGGTCGACAGATTCTTTACGAATTCCGCTGTTATCCCGTCCTCCCCCGCCGCTTTTCTTTATTTCAACCTCCTTAGCGCCTTCCATACCTCTTCCTTATCAATCTCTCTGTTCCACTCCGAACTTGTCTCCCTAGGGTCGTCCTCTTCGTCCTCCCAGGGTTCCTTTTCCCTCTCCTCTCCATTTATTTCTTGTACCTGCCCGTCTTTTGTTTCTCCCTCTTCTCCCATTAGTTTCTTAAAGTGCACCCCTCACTCCTTTTTCCTAATGTTAGCCCCTTCTCTCCTCCTAACCCTAAAACCCACTCCTTTTTCCTAATGTTAACCCCTTCTCTCCTCCTAACCCTAAACTTTCTTATTGCCTTCCACCACTCCGTCATGTTTTTACTCTCCCTGAACTCCTTCCACCTTCCCTCCATCCACTCCTTTTTCTCCCGTTCTCTTAGCTCCCTCCACTTTTTCCTTTCCTCCCTCAATTTTTTCTTGAATCCTGTGTCCTTTTTTTTACAAATTTCTTTAATGCTCTTCATAGATGTTTTCTTTGTTCCCTTCTATCTCTGCTCAGCCAATTAGAACCCTTTAAATTTACTTTGACTTTCTTTACCATTCCTGTGGCCGCCGCTCCCTTCCATATTGCTCTCTTCAATTTTTCCTATCTCTCGTTCATTGTGCTCCCTTCTTTTTCATTCTCCCTCGCTTTCTCCGCTTCCTCCTCGTACGCTTTGTTTTCTTCCTCCTTCCATCTAAGTCTTACCTCGCTCCTCTGTACCCTTCCCCTCTTCCGCCCTTTGCTGCTTCTTTCACCCCCCCCCCATCCTTTCAGAGCGAAGATCACTGGTAGGTGGTCTGATTCTATCCTTGGAGTTACTTTGATCGTGCTCACTAACCCTTCCTCCTCATCCTCCAACCATAATATTAAGTCCAATACCGATCCCTTCCCCTCCCCTCCATTTCCCACGAACGTGACTCTGCCCTCTTCGTCCCCTCTCACCCTCCCATTCATAACCGTTAACCCCATGTTTCCACAGAAACTCAATAATTTTTTGCCTTCTGTGTTGACCACCTCGTCCTCCGATCTCCTTTCCCATGCCACCCCTCCTGTCTTCTCGCATTCTGTGATTGCAGCACATGTTCCGATTCTCGCATTCAGGTCTCCCGCCACTACGATCCCTACTCCCTCCTCCACTCCTCTCTCAATGCACTCCCTCAAGGGGCTCTCGAGCTCCTTCATTCCGACCCTGTTGTACACCTCTATAATCCATATGCTCTTTCCCAGTTTGTTCCTTCTTATTTTTATCACCATTCCATATTTTCAATTCCCCACCGTACAGTTTCCACTTATTTCTTTTTTATTCCAATTAGGTGTCCCCCGCTCGCCCTCCCTCTTCTTTTTTCCCGCACTGCTTCCCTTACCCACCCTTTTCCTACTCTACTTAACGCATTTTCTTCCCATTTTCTTTCCATCCACGTCTCTTGTAACAATATCACATCATATCTTTCCAGAAAGTCGCTCGCCTCTATCGCATTCTTCATACCCGCCACATTCCATGATACAACTTTATAATCTCTTTTCCTCTCATTATCCTCGAAAAAAACTCTCTCATTCACCAATTGCCCCTCTCGTTCCACCCAGTACCACCATTCTCGGTTCACCAACATTTTGCCGTACCCTGCCCTTGTTGTTTACCCCTCTCTTCTTCTCCGATCCACTTCTCTCACAATCCATCACTTCACTTCTCGTTCCCTGTGTGTCAGGTCGTCCTCGATCGAAATGCCTGATCCCTGCAGTTTTCTAACCTGGTTCATTACCCGTATTTTTTCGCCCATCGTTTCGAATATTACCACTGGCCTTCCTTCATTACCTTACCTATTTTGGCCTCCAAACCCAGCCTCGTCCTTACCATTCGACTCACATTCTGTGCAATTTTCCACTCGCTCCCGATCGCATTCACGCCCCGCACTTTTACATTCTTCTTCCGCCGTCTTCTTTCTTGGCATTCCGCTCTCCATTCTCCTTCACCCATCGGACCTGGACGTCGTGGCCCGCTTCCTTGCCGGCGAATCTCTCTCCCCCGTCTTCCTTCGGTGTCTCTCTCAGTCGGTGAGATACCGGAGATGCCGAATTGCTGCTTCCATTATCGTTTGCTTCTACTTCCCCCTGCCTTCCTCGCCTGCCTTCTCCTCCTCTCTTCCTGTTCCTCGCCTTCTCCCATTTCTCTTCTCCGCTTGGTGTTAATATCTCTTCCCTTCGTTCTGCTCTTTCCGTGTTGTTCTCTTGCTGAGTCTCGTGCACCTCTTCTTCTCTCCCTTTCTGTCTCCCGCGCTCTTCGAATCTGCGATTCTCTTCCGGTTCTGACCCACTTCGGATCCCGGGGACTCGTTTTCCTCTCCCGTTCACCGTCTCGTTGTTGTTATTCTCGATTTCATCTCTTCTGGGTCGTCCTTCTTTTCCTCGTCCATTTCCATACTTTTGCATGGAGAGTGCATTAGTTTGTTCCTCGTCTCAAACGCAACCTTCTCGCCGCCTCCCTTGATAAAGAACCGGTCTATAATACCCACCGGTTCTGTGCGTTCGCCGCTAGCTACTTTCCTAGGCCTTCCTCGCCCCTTCTTTCCTGCTTCTTTTCTTCTTTTGATTGTTGGGCCAAAAATAAAAAGCATGCGAACCAATTTTAGGGATCCTATTCCTCCTCGCACAAGACTATACATGACATTGAGGTATATTCTTCAAAATATAAGTGGGAAAACTATAAATTATTCATATCCTAGTACGCTGCACACTTTAATTATTTTATTGTACACTGTTTTGTAGATATTTGGCAACTGGAGACAAAATGAGTTCTATTGCTTTTGTCTTTCGTATTGGATATAGCACTGAACTCAGCAATTATTGCAGACACCTGCGAGTGTCTGTGGAGCGTGCTTCAAGGGCAAATGTGTGTGCCGCGTGAACAAAATTGGATGAAAGTTGCAAACGAGTTCAATGAGCGCTGGAATTTTCCACACTGTATAGGCGCAGTGGCTGGGAAACACGTAACCATACAGGTGCATCTATCTTCCATTGGTATGAATTTTGATAACAAGATAACGTCGATACATCAAACTTTTTTAAGTTCATATTTTCTTCTCATGACTTTAAATATAAAATTTTAATAACAACAAAACGTTTACTAGCTGATTAACTATTATTAACCATCCTTTCGATACGAATTTTCTAATTTTCGGGCGCCCCGTAAATCGGGATCGACTTTCTATAATTATAAGGGGAGTCATAGTATACATTTAATGGCAACAGTTTCAGCATCGTATCAGTTTCTCCTCGTCGACATAGGAGCTGAAGGTCGGCACAGTGACGGTAGAGTTTTTAAAAACTCGGCAATGGGACAATTATTTGCGCAAAATAAGCTACGGGTACTTCCACCATCGCCAATTCCCGGCATCGAAGATCCCATGCCTTACGTATTAGTAGCTGACTAAACGTTCCAGCTAACCAATTATACAATGAGGCCTTATCCAGGCAGAACACTTACTGATGCAAGAAGAATTTTTAACTACAGGCTGATTTGGGCTCGAAGTGTAGTCGAAAACGCATTCGGTATAATGGTAGCACGATGGGAAATATTTGGTGGACCAATGAACACTTCATCAGACACCACAGAAAAAATTGTTAAGGCTTGCGTTGTTTTGCATAATTTTTTAATGGATTCACCACGATACTGCGGTCTAATTTACGCTGACAGTGTACAATCAAATGGAGTAATAAGTCTCGGTGAATGGCGGAAAGAAATAAGGACTTGTGGATTCCAAACAATAAGAGGAATAGGAAGTAATACTTACGCTCGAAATGTAGCTACTGTTCGCGATAACTTTACAAAATATTTCATTGGCGGGTGAGCTGTTCCATGGCAGTAGGAACAAATTAACGAATAATGGCAAGTCTGAATTTGCATAAAAAATTGTATATACATGTTGGATTATGTAAAGATACTACAATACCATATGGCATACAATATGATTATGATACAATACATATATAAAAGAATAGTTTTTATTTCATGTACGATTCTTAGAAAATAATTACACGATCGCCTTAAGTATTATTAATAAAATATTGTACAAAGCAACGGGTTTAAGTGAATTTAATAAAATGTTATGGAAAAACTGTACTGCTATAATTAACATTTCTTCAAACGATTCAGAGTTTTCAGCATTATCCTTAAAAAATAAAGACAGCAGTCAACGAATATATAACTCAACATAATTACAGTTAATATAGATTTAATAATATATTAACGATAAACACAAATGTCTTCGAAATCTTAAATTTCCTCGAATTTTTTTCCACTCAGATATTGATTCCTTAAAATGAATTGAAAAATTCACCTATTTCGGACGAGAAACACTATCTCAAAAACTCACAATCAACGACTGTCTTGGATAGACGATTATAAAATGGCTGAAAAATGTCGTCTGCTAGCGCGTTGTCGCTTGTCGCTAGCATGGTCTTACATACAGGTCTTGAAACTCTGGTGGCGGGGGTATGTCCTCGGATTGAAGCATCGGCCGTTTCGCCTAGTGACCACGAGTGTCGCTGCGATAGAGTGATGCAGGCTGTGCGAGAGAGATGGCAATCGATTGTTGACTCATAGGAACCTAACCTAGCTGTACAATTGGCTGGTGTAGGCAAATTATGATATTCAATGTCAAAAATGCATCATGGACCTAAATACAATTAAAGGTAACTTGATCGTAAACCTGAAAAAACCCAAAAGACTATAGTTATCCAAGTGGGTAAAATGAATGTGAATGTTTTTTATATAGGTGTCAATGTAAGCTCGTGTTCGTCGAGGGGTTCGGTGTGAGCTTCGTAATGCTGCTTCCAGGGGTTCGATCCCTGTGCGCTCGGTTATTTAAAAGCATGTTTTAGCTTTTATAAAAAGAATAGGCTTTACGCGTTGTTTTAATTGACCGGAAAATAAGTGGCAACTATTCCAGACCGAAGTGGAATCCAGACCGAAACACTTGCAGGATGTATTTCTTGAAAATAAAACAAATACTTAAGAAACAGTGCTTCTTTTGCAATTCTTCATTTCCTCTTCGAAAAATTTTAATGCATGTCCCAAGAAACATTTTCAATAATCCCTACTTTGCAGTTTCCGAAACGGTCTGCGTTGGTAAATTTAAAAAAAACACCTCTTTTCCGACCTTTTAGCGAAGGACTCTCGAGTAGGATAAATGAAAATAATTCACTAACTTTGTTTTATGTTTTCCAGCCTGGAGAGTATTTATTGTAATGATCCCAATAATTTTTCATTTTTTTCAGGTTCCCGGCTCCAACGCCTGTTTCGCCCATTCTCAATGAATATATTTCGGTTCGAAATGATTTTCGCACACAAAGTATCTCGGCTCTAATTTCCCAACTCCCGGTATCGCGGCCTGCCATTTTTTTAATTGCGCCAAGTCTCTCGGCACCCGAAATACTGAACGTTTCGATTTTTCACTTACACCACTTAGTCATTTTTCAATATCACCGTTTTTACAAGTTTAGAAGTAGAGCACGTCGCGTGAATCAGCGGTTGTGTTTGGGTTTTGTTTAATTTTGAAATCTATTTCCGTCTCTCTCACACAGCCTGAATCACTCTATAGCAGCGATCCTCGTGGTCAGGAGTTGAAACAGTCGGTGCTTCAATAAGAGGTCATCCCCCACCACTGAAATTTTAAGCGAGTTTCAATACCTGTATGTATGACCGTGGTCGCTAGCGACGAAAGTAGAAACCATGGAGACTAGAGTAAAGGAGCCCGAACGCAATGCTGGCGAAATGGTTGTGAAAGTGATGAATGATCCGCGGATTGTACCCGCCTGGCGGCGCTACCACTGCTGGCTCCGTCCGCGCGGTGATTTCGAATCGCAATTTCGTATATTTCTTCGATCCGCAATTTGTCGTATATTTCTTTCTTATTAGCGCGGTTTATAATACTTAAGAGTAATATTGATATGCTTTTGTTTAAATTATGAAATGATAATATATCAGTAATTTTTTACTTGGAGGTGATCTATACTGTAATTATTTTATTTGTATACGGTGACACGTACGATTAAAGAGCCATAATGTGAATATTGCATACTGGATTTTCAAGAAAAATATTTTTTTCGTCGCTACAAAAAGAAATAATAAAATGTATAATTTACATCAAGCCTCAAATCAACCAACAACACCGAATCTAAACCCCAGGCGGGGCAACAACTTAAATATTAGAAAACTACCTATTCTGGTGACGGAAGGGACATGCGGGGTAAGCGCAATATTTACCCATGGCGAAGTGAAATCAAAAAATAAATCCAATTGAATGTTATAGGTAATACATTATAACGAAATGGGAGCGAGGGGGATTTATATTAAAGGATTTGCATATTTAACCTAAAAAACGTTTTTTTCTATCCAAGCACCATGCATTACATTTTTGCTGTATCAAAGGAATCTCTAACAGCATTAAAATTGATGGCAATTATAATTAAATTCGGCGAAGATAGCATGCAATAAAAGAAATACAAACGATTTGGCAAAATGAATCAACATGTAGTTGCACATGCCGATGTCAATATTTGTCAATATTTTCGCCAATTCGCGAATTAATTGCATAAACATAATATTAAGGTTCAGTTCCTACCTTTATTGGATCGTCTTTTTCTGTTTTGATTTTATAAATACTTTTAATACCGAAATATCACTCAACGATGCGTGACAGCGTAAACTGTATGTAACTGACATACATATAATACTCACATATATAGTAACTGACAGTAATACGTCACTGTATGTATGTCACAAACACTGCTAAGCCGGTCCTCACGCACCTATCCTATTCGGTACCAGGCGCTGGTATCGCTTGCGGATATTTTTCGAACTACAAGATCTTTCATCACTTTCGCGATCCACTTTTCGACGATTCCGCCATATGCGTTCGGGCTCCTTTACTCTAGTCTCCATGGTAGAAACTGGGCCAACTCCGTGAACGACGTCGCGTGGAGGCTCGCGACGGATGCGACGTTCGGAAAAGCAGCGCGCTGATTGGATATCGTTCACTGCTCATCGGTCATTGTGCGCAGTGTGCAGAGGCCATTAATAAAAGGTTTGTTCGCGCTAGCTACACTTTCTACACTTTTTTAGGGAGTGTACACTTTCGCGTTCGTTTTAAGAGGGAATGACACCTCATCGCGGTCGGTATGGTAGAACAATTATAGATTCCCAAAAATCTCTGAAACGGCTCTTCAGATCCCGTCGAAACTTTGCCAAACGACGTCAAATAGATAGACGAACAGCTGTCTTCCCCTCAAATTTTCTGAATTTGAGAAAAAAAATGTAGATTGGCTTATGATAAGCCAATCTAGTTTTTTTTTCTCAAATTCCGAAAATTTGAGGGGAAGACAGCTGTTCGTCTATCTATTTGACGTCGTTTGGCAAAGTTTCGACGGGATCTGAAGAGCCGTTTCAGAGATTTTTGGGAATCTATAATTGTTCTACCATACCGACCGCGATGAGGTGTCATTCCCTCTTAACGGCAATGACGTCACGCGTCGCTGTTCGCGTTACGAGTGTAACTACACTTTCGTGCCATTAACCCTAGACTTTCTACACTCGATCTTGACGAGGTGTAAGGCCCGGTTCCACAACTCTTGGTTAACTGAGTTAACCGAAGTTTAAGGGCGGCTGGACCAATCAGAACCACGCTGAGCTGGCTAAACTCCGGTTAACTCGGTTAACTGAGAGTTGTGGAACCGGGCCTAAAAGTACACGAAAAGTGTAACAGTGATATTACTAGAATAACCCCATAACGAGCGAAACTGTCAGTGAGCGTATACAGAGGTGAGTACGACATAACCTAAAATATTTAAGGTAATCATAAACAAATTCTCATTTATTACGAAAAACAATCAATAATAAAGGTTCAAAATAACAAACTATTATAATTATCAATCTCCATCGATCAAGGTGATTAAAAAATTGACATGACCTAAAATGTATAAGGCAATCACACACAAATTCTCATTTATTATAAAAAATAATCAATAATAAAGGTTCAAAATAACAAAGTATTATAATTATCAATTTCTATTGACGAAGGTGATAAAAAAATTGACAAGATATAATGACAAGTGTTTATTATGAATTCGCAGTATCATAATACGTTACAATCTACTATCAACGCATACAGAAGCTAGCATGGAACAGGAACAAATAATTAGGTCAGCAGTGCTGTTCCGAGAGTAATTGCGGAGGCTTAGTCGTTGATGCCGACAACAACGTGTGCATTTATGAAGGTTTTGGATTTCTACAATCGTATCACTAACATTCCATTCTATGTAAAACTGGTATCAATACATCCATTCTGAGCGCAATTACAAGTACAAGTTAATAATGTCAATAACACTGTCCATTGTTATCAGTTTACGAGATCAACAAACTTGAGGTTACACGGTATATCTCTTCAACGGTTAGATGAGACTCCGTAATCTCATGTGCTGTTTGAGGTTAAGGTGTGGTGAACTAGGTCGCCGCCATGTTTCCTGTACACTATCGCGTTCGCGCTAGAGTTGCTTACCCGCGAGGAAATAAACTGCACTCCCTAGACACTGCCTTAGTTCCGTTTACACTGCCGAGTGTAGAGTGCAGCTAGCGCGACCAAACCTAAAATGTAGCGAAGCATAAGGCAGGGTCCACACTATGCAGTTCTACCGGAGCGTATCAGGTAGTTTAGATTTCTAGAAACGTTGTGAACACATGTACTGGCTGTCAGCAGGTTATTTTTCTATTGCTGTTTATCTATATCTGCAAGATTACCTCTACTTGCCAACGCTTCCAGTGGATAAATGAGGAACTACGTTTTTGCCTCACTAACGATGACACTTTCCGCTATGCAAGAACGCCGGAGTTTCAAGATATGTATGTAGGACCGTGGTCATGGAGGCTAGAGCGGAAAGAGTCCGCTCTGTGCATTTCAAAGTGGCTGCAAAAATGTGGTCAAACAGGGATGACCCAACTTTCTCTAAGCCGTCGAGAAGTAAACTGAGTGTCGATGTCGTGTAAGTGAGGTGGAAGACGATCAAGTACTCATCCTAGCCTCCATGGCAAATACAGTAGAACCTCGCTTATCCGAGGTAATGTGGGGAGAGGGTACGTCGGATAAGTGAAATCTTGGATAATACGGAAAAGAGTAGCAATAACGAACCATTCCACGCATAGGCATAGCAGATTCTTCCGTTTTGTCCGAGATTTTGCGTATTATCTCAGGATACACCTCAGATAATGCGGAGGACTCGGATGAGTTAGGCGACTCGGATAATGCGGAACGTCGGTTAATCGAAGGTCGGATAAACGAGGTTCTACTGTACCAGCAAAGTCGATAATATACACACAATGTTCAAACAATTCGACAAATGTTAAAATTGATTTATCGAGACAGACCAGCCTTGACGTTGACAAGAGGACACAGATATTTTCTTTTCAAAACATTGAAGGATGTTTGTATCTTGAAAACATTGAAGCAAGCAATATCGCTTCGACTTTATGTTGTTTTTACAGTGTTTTTCTCAAATCGAAAAATAAATACTGAAGAATTTTATTAACTTCTGCCTCAATGAGTAATTGCAATTTTTTTCGTGTGATTTTCTTTTTATTTTCATTCAAATATGTTATTGTCAGAACAATCGCGTTACCGATTCGCTTAATGCGAGTTTTGATACAAACAGATAGCAAAGCATTGTTCTTTGACTAGGAATAATTTACCATTATATTGACCTGAGTAAAAATGTATTCAAGAATAAAAAAATTATTATTTAAGACGTTTTCCACCGTTCGTTGTAAAAGAAAATAATACAGGACAATTTTGTTAATTCTTTACAGCAATGAGTAATTGCAATTTCTTGTATATGATTATCTTTTAATTTTTATTTAACCCTAAAACTCATGACTGGGGACCGGTCGCACTCCAATTTTTATGCAAAAAATGAGGTTTTTGCCGTTTTTCAGTCTTTAAATCGATTGTTCACTAGTGGATTGTCAACTAAATCAGATGGCTCGCACACTATTTACTTTCTTATGAAAATACGAAGAAATTGAGGTATGATAAAGTCCATTTATTCCCGTAGGACCGGTTTAATGACAAAGAAAAGCACGGGGTGCTTATCCATTACTGGAGTAGTCATGCGTATGACGGTAAAAAAAAGTCGTGAGTTGTTGGGTTAAATATCGTTATCATAAGAATTAGCGTGTTACCGTACGCTGGTTGCGAGTAAAACTCGCAACCAGCGAGTAAAACTCGCAACCAGCGTACGGTAACACGATAATATTAATAATAATATAATCTAATAATACAAACGGATCGCAAAGCATTGTTCTTTGACAGCAAGGATTAATTTACCGTCGTATTTACCTAGGAAAATAAAAATTGATTAAAGAAAAAATAGCATCAGTATTACTTAAGACATTTTCTACCGTCTGTTGTACAATTGAACTCTGTTATAATGAAATTTTTTTTTTTTTCACTACGTATTGTGTTATTATTATTTTCGACCTTTTTCACCGTTAATTATGCAACTGATGCATATTGTTCATTGGGCATTGCTATGTTAAAAATATTCTTCTATCTTTGCGCATTTACGGAGCTCTCTCTTGTATATATGATTTTACATCTCTCTCACACGCAGCGCACTTCTTAAGTATCATTCTGCCTTATACCAGGGGGCTGGCACCTCCTATCCCTTACCGTATATAAAAATGCTACGCTTTTTGACCGCTTTATTTAGTTCTGCTACCTCTCCCCGTGGCGCTAGTAGTCTTCTGACAATTTCTTATTGTGCAGGCGCGCGGCCCGTACTGCCGCATACACCACATTAAACCATCAGTGTGTATTGTTGGTGGTATATGGGTCTTGCCCGATTATGTGTGTGCGTGCGTACACATGCATAGCCCTTGTGCGCGCATCAGGATTGTTCGAGAACAACTAGCGCTGCGAGTGGCAGAGTAGGACACTACAAACAGCGGACAATTCGCGTAGCAAAAATTCCAAAAGATGCCAGCCCCTGCCTCAGACACAGCTCACTTCTCTTTTTTTTGTTTCATCTCTGTCACACGCACTTCTCGAGTTTTTGGCAATAGTGGCGCCATCCCTGTTTGACCACATTTTTGTAGCCACTTTTTTAAGTCTCTCCATAAGGTTCGGACTTCTCCGCCTCTAGCCTCCATGACCGTGTTCATGATTCGAGATATACAAAATATAAACAGGCTGGAAACAACGTCAGATTCTAGTAGCGCTGAGCGGCTTGAACGGGGGGGCTTCCCAAACTTCTTTGTGGAGTCGCTGTGGATCGTCTTCGTAGCAAACGGTTCCGGCCGCGGTCTTACATACAGTTCTGGGACCTTGATAAAATTTCGGTGGTGAAGGTGACTCGTCTATTGAATCCGAATTTCTGGTGTCGCTAGTATCGAGGGGTGTTGTTTTGATCACGGCTTAGGTTATAACGCGAATGCGTGAGTTTTGTTGTCTCTGTCGCACACAACACCCCCCGATTGCTGCGCCTCTAACGACGAGCTTCGGCAGAGGAACCGTGTGAACTAACCGAACATGGAGACTACACAAAGGAGTCCGAACTCCAATTGAAGGGGTATGGGGAAAGTGACCACAAAATCGAAAAACGGATGGGTTCCCGAAACCGCCAGTTCGTGTCGCTGATTGTTATAAGCGATGGCTTGAAACTAGCTATGCGTGAAAGAGATCGAATGATGAACCGTCATCAATCGATCGGTCATATTGAATTGTTGAACTGTTGTCATGGACACCACACCACTAGCTAATTTCAAGCTGTCGCTTATAAAAATCAGCGCTACTTTCGGGGACCCTTCCGTTCCGCGATTTTGTGGTCACTTCCCTAGTACACAGTTCGGGCTCCTTTATGTAGCCTCCATGTAACGGAGTTTCCAGGCCTGTAAGCAGGGAGACTATACTATAGAAGTCCCAACTATGTACTACAGAGATGGTATACGAATCTGTTGGAAAAACACAGTTTCCATTGCGGCCACTATGCGGCGCCGTCATGGCTAACCGTGGACGTACAAAATATCCGGACTGAGCCTAAAGTGCCTTTATCGATGCGGGGGGTGAAGGCACAGGAGTAAGGAGAAAACTCGTGTCAGCCATATTGATTAGTCAGATTTAGACCTATATACTATATAACCCATATATGTCAAGGCGCGTCTATTTTCGCGGCGCGCGACGCCGATGTAACAAAACTCTGCCGCGGTCGAAGATACTTCGCGTTCGACTCGTTATTACATTCAACGTACTTTTTGTGTGCAGAAAAATAAATTTCATACATATTTATAAAATTTCATTCCACTGCTTTTAACTCAAAATTATTCCTCGGCTGCGAAATGTAGCCAGTGATTCGCGGGGCTACTGTAGACACGTCCCCCATGTCACGCACCAGTCGATCTATCCCCACCACCCTACTACTTTAGGATCGCATCGTGAAAATAGATACCGCCCCCGCCATCTTGATTAGTCATATCCGTCACAGCAGGCTTTCATTCCCCTCACCCTTGAGGCTTTACCACCGCGGAGATAGGCTCCGTCCAGATATTTATACGTCCATGCTCTCTAAGGATTCTCTATTATTTATGCTATATTTTAGGCCCTTTAGGCAAGTTTTCATATTCTCTGCGCTTGCGAATGATGAGCAGGTGCGCCCCATGCGTGACACGGCCCTGCGGCTGGTTGCGTTTTTGGAAAACTTCTTAAATTTCATAAAATATGAACTCTAGAACGATTTTTTTGAACTCTCAAACCCGCTCAACCGATTTTAATGAAAAAATCGTGAAAGGCCGATTTTTACGGATTTAAAAAAATTTGGAGGCTTACTTTACGCGAAAATGCAAATTGTTTTTTTTTCTTTCAAAAAACTATTAACTCTTAAGCGATTTTTCTTTCCTCTCAAACTCGCTCAAACGATTAACATTGATTAGGTTAGGTCTCCAACGAGACTAGGGAAGGAGTCCAATCTTCGTATGGTGAGACGGTATAAGAAACGTACGTAAATTTGGCCCCAAGGCGTGGTGTTAAATATGGCCTGTAAGCGTCGTTCGTGTCCTTAGTGTATCAAAAATATACAAGCCAGTGCACAGGGTGAAACTGACTGTCATGGCAGCTAATCGTTGACGCTTATCAAAGAAATACCTATCGTGCACCAAGATTGTTTATTTGCGATTTAGTTCGTCTAATTAGTTTCATGCAATAATTGGAATGACAATTTTTACAAAGTTCTTAAATTTTTTTTACGAAAAACGTATTATGACTTTGTAAATAATTTTGAAAATGCCTTTTCGATAGTTACAAAAATCCATCAACCATCAATAACCACATTAACGTTAATAGCTTTTAGGAATTACTACTATTTTTATTTGCGTTATTATGATTCTTATAACAAATGTAATAAATAATCAAACTAATTTACCGATAAAAAGCATAACAAATGATTTCAATTAAAAAGAATAATTTCAGTTACAATAAAACTTTACGAGGAGAGAATCCAAAGCGGTACCTCGCGCAGTACCATACCGTTTTTTTATATTGTGCGTAAATTAAACTTAACAAACAATCGCATCTCAGTAGTAGTTCGATTGTAGACTTTGGACTGTTGTTATCAGCATTTTGAAGTCTTGATATTATTTTAATAAATGTAAAATGTAAAATGATGGCTCATGGTAGCGGTGAGTCTCGTGATGCTGCGGATGATGCTCGCTACTGCATGGCGAATCTCTGTGTTGCTACTGTCGCCGCAAGTGGTGCCATAGCTTATGTAAAGGATCCGATGTGACTTTCGGGTGTATCGTTTCAATTCTTTCGATGAGTTGTCGTTGTCTAATGTCTGTCACTTTATGAGCGCTTGCATATGAACTTGTAGTATGGTCATCACTTATAGTTCACTGGGTAATCTAGGTTATTGCAATTTGCACAGCGAGAACACGCGCGAGTCTTGTGACGCTGCGGATGATGCTGGCCACTGCGTTGCGAATCTCCGTGTTGCTACTGTCGCTGCGGGTAGTGTCATAGCTTATGCAAAGGAAATTTCGGATGTGACTTTCGAGTGTATCACTTCAATTCTTCCGATGAGTTGTCGTTGTCAAATGCCTCTTACTTTATGAGCGTTTGTAGTATAGGCATCACTCATAATTCACTGGATGATCTAGGTTATTGCAATTTGCACTGCGTAGGAGCTGTTTATCTGATGAGTTATTTAAAGTGCGTTTTCCGTTTTTCTGTGTGACACTACCCTTGACGCAGTGGTATTTGAGGTTGCAATTTACACTTGCATGTCCTAGTCGCTGACATTTTCTATGTACTTTACACACTATAATCTCGGCCACCTAACCACATTTGAATGGAATTTATATTTACGTTGGATATAAATTGTTGTGGTATTTTTTAGGGTTTTTTCCATAATTAGGTGGGTTATTGCACTACAACTTAAATGTAGAAACATCTTAAGGCACTACTACAGCTACACTAAATTTATTTTTAAAATTAATTAAGATTAAGAAAATGGAAATTTTCAGCTTATGTGACAGCTAATAACAACACAGACAGCTGATAACAACGCATGCGCAAAACATCCATCTATATATAACACACAATGACTAACTTTCGCAGCGCTGCTCAGGCAGAACCTAATTTTGTCCCACTTTTACGGACGTGCCAGAATACGG
This sequence comes from Ophion ellenae, assembly GCA_963210295.1. Lineage (NCBI taxonomy): Eukaryota > Metazoa > Arthropoda > Insecta > Hymenoptera > Ichneumonidae > Ophion > Ophion ellenae. The sequence goes on along the minus strand of OY723389.1, from coordinate 3,435,650 downwards.
AGATTGGACCCCATCCCTATCGTCTCCTTGACCTGCATGTGAGACTCTAGCCTCCATGGATCGTGCCATGGAGGCTAATGAACAATATATATTCATGCCCAATGGACAATATATATTAGTTGCATAATTATCGGTGAAAAGCCAAAAGAAATAACAATGCAATACGTAGTGAAAGAAAAATATTTTTATTATAACAGTGTTTAATTGTACATCGAACGGTAGAAAATGTCTCCAATGATACGGATGCTTTCTTTTCTTAAATCAAATTTTATTTTCGTAGGTGAATACGACGGTAAATTAATTCCTGCTGTTAAAGAACAATGCTTTGCGATCTGTTTATATTAAAACTCGCCAACAGCGAACGGTAACGCGATAAATCTTACGATAACGATTTTTAACCCAACAACTCATGACTTCTTTTTTTTACCGTCAAACGCATGGCTGGGGTGTACATGCACCCCGTGCTTTTCTTTGTCATTAAACCGGTCCTACGGGGATATGGACTTTATCATACCTCAACTTCTTCGGATTTTCACAAGAAAGTTAATAGTGTGCAAGGCATCTGATTTAATTAACATTCCATTAGTGAACAATACATTTAAAGACTGAAAAACGGCAAAAATCGGCAACAACCTCATTTTTTGCATAAAGATTGGGGTGGGACCGGTCCCCAGTCATGAGTTTTAGGGTTAAATACAAATTGAAAGATAATCATACACAAGAAGTTGCAATTACTCATTGCCGTGAGGAATTAAAAAAATTGTCCTGTATTGTTTTCTTGTGCAAAGAATGGTGGAAAACGTCTTAAATAATATTTTTTTTATTCTTGACTACATATTTTACTCAGGTCAGTATGATGGAAAATTATTCCTAGTCAAAGAACAATGCTTTGCGATCTGTCTGTATAAAAACTCGCAATCAGCGAATCGGTAACGCGATTACTCTGACGATAACATATTTGAATGAAAGTAAAAAGAAAATCACACGAAATAAATTGCAATTAATCATTGAGGCAAGAAATTTAAACAATTGTCCAGTGGTAATTTTTTTATTTGAGAAAAACACCGTAATAGCAATATAAAGTCGAAGCGATGTTGCTTGCTTCAACGTTTTAAAGATGAAATATCTGTGTCCTCTTGTCAACATCGTGGTTGGTTTGCCGCGAAAATTAGATTTTAACAATTCTCAAATTGTTCGAATATTGTGTGTTCGAATATTATTATATTTGCTGGTTCAGTAGAACCTCGTTTATCCGACCTTCGATTAACCGACGGTCCGCATTATCCGAGTCACTTAACTCATCCGAGTCCTCCGCATTATCGAAGTCGTATCCTCGGATAATAAGCAGAATCTCGGATAAAACGGAAGAATTCGCTATGCCTATGCGTAGAATAGTCCTATATTGCTACTGTTTTCCGTATTATCCGAGATTTCAGTTATCCGAGGTGCCCTCTCCCCACTTTGCCTCGGATAAGCGAGGTTCCACCGTATTTGCTATGCAGGTTAGGAGACGTATTCGATCCTCTTCCATCTCTCGTACACAACATCGATACTCAGCTTACTTCTCGAGGTCTTGGAGATAGTGGCGCCATCCCTGTTTGACCACATTTTTGTAGCCACTTTGAAATGCACAGATCGGACTCCTCCCACTCTAGCCTCCAAGGACCGTTCCTTAGACACTGCCAGTTCCGTTTACACTTTCGAGCGTGGTGGCTAGAGTGGGAGGAGTCCGTATTATCGTGCGGAGGAGTGCGTATTATCCGAGGATAGACCTCGGATAATACGCAGAAATCGAAGGTCGGATAAAAGAGGTTCTACTGTACCAGCAAATACGATAATATACACACAATATTCGAACCATTTGAGAATTGTTAAAATAATTTTTGAGACAAACCAGCATTGATGTTGACAAGAGGACACAGATATTTTATCGTTAAAAGATTGGAGCATGTTTTTATCTTGAAATGATTGAAACAAGCAATATCGCTTCGACTTTATATTGTTATTACGGTGTTTTTCTCAAATCGAAAAATAACTACTGGGCATTGAAAAAAATTTTCTTACCTCAATGAGTAATTGGAATTTCTTTTGTGTGATTTTCTTTTTATTTTCATTCAAATATGTTATCTTCAGAATAATTGCGTTACCGATTCGCTGATTGAGAGTTTTAATACAAGCAGATCGCAAAGCATTGTTCTTTGATAGCGGGGATTAATTTACCGTCGTATTTACCTAAGAAAATAAAAATGTATTCAAGAAAAAAAAGCAACAGTATTATATTTAAGACAGTTTCTACCGTTCGATGTACAATTAAACACTGTTGTAATGAAAATATTTTTCTATCACTACGTATTGCATTATAATTATTTTCGACCTTTTTCACCGTTAATTATGCAACTAATGCATATTGTTCATTGGGCATTGCTATATTAAAAATATTCTCCTATATTTACGCATTTACGGAGATCTCTCTGGTATAGATCGTTTTGCGTCTCTCTCGCACGCAGCGCACGTCTCAAGTATCATCCTGCCCCATACACAGCTCACTTCTCATTATTTATTGGTTTCGTCTCTGTCGCACGCAGCTCACTTCTCGAGGTCTTAGTAATAGTGGCGCCGTCCCTGTTTGACCACATTTTTGTAGACCCTATTTCAAGTCTCTCCACAAGAGTTCGGACTCCTCCCACTCTAGCCTCCATGCTTCCGAGCAAAGAGACTAGAGAGAAGGAGTCGACACTACCGCCTCAAACAGTTCTTTCAATCGGTCGCAGAGATGTAATGCTCAGTTCCGCCACAGGCGTCGCTAGTGTTCCCCAGTGCCCATAATATATAGTAATACAAAACTGCATAAGGTGAAACTGACCGTGATATGGCGGCAAAATTGTTTGCGCCTGTCAAACACAAATATATCTGTCGTGTACACCAGCACAGCAGCTACCGAACTATGTGTATAATAATGGAGATGACTCTTCGCGAGTCAATGAGATAAAGGGAATAAGTAAACACCCTAGGTAGGAATTATAAAACAAATTTCAACTATTGATGGCCGTAAATTAAAAAATATATTCTTCCATGTTATTTTTGTTCGTGTTCTTTCGGGATTGGACGAGTTCTTTGATTGGTTGAAACTGCTTCAATTCGTTCGTACAACCAGATACCTGCACGAATGCAAAAGAAAAAATTTAAACTACCGAGGCTCAGGACCTTCAATACAGTAATCTAGCGTTCTACCAACTTCGCCACACAATCATTTGCCAATAAATATAATCTTCTCATATTTAAGTGATTGCCGCGCTTGGGGTTCAATTAGGCTTGACGACTTGTTCGGTTGGTTCATCGCTTAATTTAATTCATATTTAGTTTCATTTTTAAACGTAACTACCAAATAACGAGTTTTCATGGGTATACATATAATAAGCACGTGTTGAAAAGACAACCCCAGCATGTAGAGCCAACATCCCGCCTTCGCCCGGTTTCTTGCATGTACATGTTATTATTATTATTGTACAGGAAAACAGAGTAACGCGCATCCGAATAATAAATACATTACGAGATACATTACGGTTAGTTTATCGCTTAATTCGCGTTTTATTATAATTAGCTATATTTTTAAACATAACAGGCAAATCATAAGTTTCCATAATAAAACAACTCGTGTTGTACTTATTATGTAATTATTATATTTATTATAATTATTATATACACTTGGGTGTGCGAGAGAACGCACCATGACTGTTCCAAGTGAGTACGAGAGAGAGAGACACGATCACCCCAGTTTTGTGATTGGTCGTTGAGGCGGAGCTCGAACCTTATGCAGTTTTGTATTACTATATATTATGGGCCTGGGGAACACTAGCGACGCCTGCGGCGGAAGTGAAGACTACATCTCTGCGATCGATTGATAGAACTTCGTACATACAGGCTAGGATAGGGAGTTTGGACTCCTTTACTCTAGTCTCCTTGCTTCCGAATGTAGAGTGCAGCTAGCGCGAATAAACATATGGTTACGTGAGTTTATCGGGTAAATAAAGATGGCTGGATGAAGTTGGGAATCGCCGGGTAAGCATACGTAACTATCGTTGGAAATAAAGTTTAGCGCGTCAACTCTAAATTGCTGATCGTGTAAGCGATTTTTGCCTTTGGCACAAGGGTTATTTGTTTGTTGATAAAGAAAAGAAAATTATCTTCACTGTATATGAATAAAGAAATGTATCATAAAAGCCAAAGAAACATGAATGAAATAGCAAACGACACGGATATCTTGCCTGCAGGTTGCAAATGCGTGAGGATGCTACTGTTTTGCCCAACTTGTGGCAATGTACTACAGGTTGAGACAGGTTCAACCGGTCTGAGATTCGCTTGCAACACGTGTCCGTACATTTTCAACATAGAGCGCAAGGTGAGCGCTCGATCGTATCCAAGATTGAAGGAGGTCGACGACGTTCTTGGTGGTAGCGCAGCTTGGGAAAACGTAGATGCGACGGACGAGCGATGTCCTAAGTGCTCCCATCCCAGGGCTTATTTCATGCAAATACAGACAAGATCGGCTGACGAACCGATGACAACGTTTTACAAATGTTGCAATGCGCAGTGTTCGCACAACTGGCGAGAATAACTCATTATCTCGGGACTATGCGCTTGCCGTCTATCAGAGGAAGCATCAAGAGACGATCTACGCAAACGGGTGCCATTTGTACGAATCCAATGGCGGTTTTTTTAAAGAAAACCGGCGAAAACATAAATTTGTTAGGCCCTGACGAGAAACATTGGTTCGCCGGTGGTGTTAGGAGTAGTGCCGCGGCCATAGCTTATCTCAAGAAAAATGAAGTTATAGCTGTACCGACTGATACGATTTACGGTTTTGCTGCATTGGCACAGAGCAACGAAGCGATAAGCAAACTTTACGAGATCAAGGGTCGCGAAAGAACCAAACCGCTCGCTATAACGCTGGCTGCTGTGTCGGATGTGTCACGCTGGGCAGATGTTTCCCACATACCGCCCCGTTTGCTCTACGAATTATTACCGGGTCCTGTCACCCTTGTACTCAAACGCAATTCAAATCTCAATCCTGCGCTGAATCCCGGTCACGAGACCGTTGGCCTACGAGTACCGAGAGCAAAATTCATTCGACACGTTTGCAAAATACTTGGACAACCTTTGGCTCTTACGAGCGCCAACGTCAGCAGCGAACCGAGTTCCGTTCATCCTGATGAATTTGCTCCTCTTTGGCCAAAGCTTGGGGCGATATTTTACGACATACCGAACCATTCCAAAGCTCATCATTCGCAGAGAGTCGGATCAACCGTAGTCGATCTTACAGTGCCCGGAGAATTTGAGATACTCAGATATGGTGTTAGATTTTCAAAAGACCTCGAGATACTAAGGAACTTTGGTGTTAGACGTTATTCGGCAGCAGGCAGCGATGACTCGGACAAGCACCAACAAGAATACATTGGGGGTGTCAATGTGTAATAATAAAATTTCGTATATCGAATTTAAGGATTATTTTTTTTTTTTTCAACAATACTATTCGTTTTCGCAAATTCAACCAACTTTTTTCACGAAGATAAAGTCTGCGCATTCGGATCGTCTTATGCCACGATAACCTGCGCAGTTTATCGTACAATTTGTTGAGTTGGGGCCCGGTTTTTGTGCCTACACGATAAGGATTTCCGATTCGATTCTTTTGTTCAAAAAATCGATCTTTTGAATCGATTCTTTCCTTTTTGATCTTTAGGTGACTCGATTCTTTACCCTAAGAATCGACGATTTGATTCTTTATAATTTCTTGTTTTTTTTTACCACGACCGAAGCGACTGTTCGCTCACGAAGAGAGCCCGAACGCTTTTGGCGGAATCATCAAAAAAGTTGCCTGTAAAGTGATGAAAGATATTAGGTTTGTTCGCGCTAGCTGCACTCTACACTCGGCAGTGTAAACGGAACTAGGGCAGTGTCTAGGGAGTGCAGTTTATTTCCTTGCGGGTTAGCAATTCTAGCGCGAACGCGATAGTGTACAGGAAACATGGCGGCGACCTAGGGGACCACACCTTAACCTCAAACAACACATGAGATTACGGAGTTTCATCTAACCGTTAAAGAGATATACCGTGTAACCTGAAGTTTGTTGATCTCGTAAACTGATTACAATGGACGGTGTTATTGAAATTATCAACTTGTACTTGTAATTGCGCTCAGAATGGATGTATTGATATCAGTTTTACATAGAATGGAGTGTCAGTGATACGATTGTAGAAATCCAAAACCTTCACAAAAGCACACGTTGTTGTCAGCATCAACGACTAAGCCGCCTTCTGAATCTCGGAACAGCACCGCTGACTTAATTTTTTGTTCCTGTTCCATGTTAGCTTCTGTTTGCGTTGATAGTAGATTGGAACGTATTGTGATACTGCGAATTCATAATGAACACTTGTCATTATATCTTGTCAATTTTTATATCACCTTGATCAATAAAAATTGATAATTATAATAAAGGTTCAAAATACTTTCTTATTTTGAACCTTTATTATTGATTGTTTTTCATAATAAATGAGAATTTGTTTGTGATTGCGTTATACATTTTAGGTCATGTCAATTTTTTAATCACCTTGGTCGATAGAGATTGATAATTATAATAGTTTGTTATTTTGAACCTTTATTATTGATTGTTTTTCGTAATAAATGAGAATTTGTTTGTGATTACCTTAAATATTTTAGGTTATGTCGTACTCACCTCTGTATACACTCACTGACAGTTTCGCTGGTTATGGGGTTATTCTAGTAATACCACTGTTACACTTTTCGTGTACTTTTACACCTCGTCAAAGTCGAGTGTAGAAAGTCTAGGATTATTTGGACGAAAGTGTAGCTACACTCGTAACGCGAACAGCGGCGCGTGACTTCATTTCCGTTAAAACGAACGCGAAAGTGTACACTCCCTAAAAAAGTGGAGAAAGTGTAGCTAGCGCAAACAAACCTAATATCCTCAAGAGCTGCTCTTCTATGTACGTCTGGATTCGTTGCTTCGGGATATATCGCATGCGTATCTTCATGGAGACTAGATACAGGAGCCGAAACTCGGGGTTTTAAGTGATGCCCGAAATCACGGTCTTACATACGGGTCAGGAAACTCCTAGGACGGGGAGAGACTCAGATAATGAGGCAAACAGGCAGTTCTCGCTTCTGCCACCCGAAGCCTTGCTAGGTAGAAGATAGCCAATCAAACGCAGGTCCGAACAGCTGTGCAGAGGCACAGATTTTTAAATAAACATAGTCTGTTCGGTGTAGCTACACTTTCTACAATTTCAATAGATACAGCAATATAAAGGTCTTAGAAGGCGTAAGCAGTGTAGTCAAAACGAACAGACCCAATATTTGTAGAGCGATATAAATGGAAAATGATTGAGTATTTTTTCACTCTTGAACCCCCGGGCAGAATGAGAATAATTATTTCAGTAGACTGTATTTCTCGTATGTTCGAACCTCTGTAATAGTTTTATTTGGTCTTGGGCCATTTCACTTGATGGAGTACGAACAAATTTGGGCGGTCTAAATTTTTGTTCCTTATAATTAATGTTTATTCTTAGTATATTGCATTGCTTGTTTGTTTCTACAACTTTAATTTTTGCGTTTGCTTTTTTGACAATGTTAATGAGAACCTGAAAATAAATATAATGAAAGCGGAATAGAAAACAAATAAATGAACGCATTGTGTATGTTTAAACGGCACCGTTTTTTAAAAATTAATTTGTCAGTTTGGCGAGTTTGTTGTTTAAAAAAAATTGTTTTTGCCTTTTTTGGTTTTGTTGATAGGCGAACTGGCGCGTCCTCGATCGAATATAATAAAATATAGCTAAGAATAAGGCCGGGTCCACACTATGCGGTTCTACCAGAGCGTTTCAGGTAGTTTAGATTTCTAGAAACGTTGTGAACACGTGTAGTGGCTGCAACAACTGCTGACTACCAACGATCAAAAACGTAACAAGTGAATAAAAAGTATCCATAACACGAAAGAAAAGAAATCTACATACAAACTTTGTATTTAGATATTTATTACAAATAAAATAATATTCATAACATACGGTTTATTTTATTTTTCTCGTGTAACAATAATGATGGTAGCTTGTATATATATATGTATTTTTTTAAATTCTATCTGCAACGGCGAACGCTTCGCTAATTGTAGCTTCCATGTACAGGAGTTTCCCCTTTTTACATTTCCCACCATTTTCTCCAATCCACATCCCTAATCGATCCCTACCTTGCGGCCGCAGCCGACTTTGTATCGCATTTACCATGACATTTTCTGTCATGGGTATAGGGAAACTGCGGAAAACCTATACCAATACAGCCGGTCACGAGTTCGCTTCCCAGCCTCGGAGCTAGTCGCGTTTCGTCGAGAAATAGCTCACAGGCTACAGCCATACACACCCGACACACACACGTACCGGTCCGTGTGCGCGACATCCGTGTAGAACTGGAGCTAGGTCACGCCTGTGTTTTTATTTCTCTCCGAAACTACGAGACGGTGATTCGAACCTGCGACCTCCCGATGTGCTGATTTCAGAGGCAAGCACGCTAACTACTAGACCAGCACATCGGTTTGGTAGCTTGTATTTTTCTGCTGATTTTCGATGGATTTTCCTTTGTGATAGTGAAAAAAAATGATTGTCCAGTTTTTAATGTGAATGTGCTCAAAATGTTCCAAAACATCGACAAATCATATCCAGAAAAAATGTCCGTGTGTGTGTGCGTGCGTGCGTGTGTGTGTTTTCTGGCACTGTAAAATTCAAACGTTTATAGCTCGAGAACGGCTTGAGCTACAGGGCTCCCGTTTTGCACAGATGTTCACCTATACAAGCTCTTCATTCTCTGAGAATTTTGTCGAATTCACTAAAAAAATGTACGAATTTTACGGCATTTTGAAATTAAAAAAAATCTTTGAATGCTCCAACTTCCGCAAATTTTAAAATTGATGGCTATTTTTTTATAAATGGAGGATCATAATAGGAAGTTTGGCATTGAATTGAGAGAACATCAGCCGAACGGTTAAGGGGGGATCTTGCTTTAGTAGGCCAAAAAAAAAGGGTTTTTCGGGGATTTATTTTAGGACAGAAAAAACAAGCAAGTCTACCGAACTTTTCAGATTTCTTTATTGCATGTTTGAACATTAGAAAACAATTTTTTTGAGAGAAAATATTCAAACGCAGCCGATTTTTATGCACATTTGTGCAATTGCAGTTGCCAATCGGTGGGAAAGATGAAGCTCGTAATTTTTGTCGAAAACAAAAAAACCAAAGAAAATTTTAATTATCATAGATTTTCCTTCTATGTGAACTAGCAAAAAGCAGAAAAAATCATGAAACTACAACTTATTTGTCGGTTGGGAAGAAAAAACGTTTTTTTTTAAACTTCGACGTGCTATAAAAATGATTTAAAAATACTTTTTCAACAACTTTGTTAGTTCACATAAAAGGAAAATATATAGCAATTAAAATATTATTTGGTTTTTTGTTTCAGACGAAAATAATGAGCTTCATCTGTCCCGCCGATTGAAAACTGTAATTGCGCAAATGTGCATAAAAATCGGCTGCGTCTGAATATTTTTCTCTCAAAAAATGTGTTTTCTAATGTTCAAATATGCAATAAAATAATCTGAAAAGTTCGCTAGACTTGCTTATTTTTTTCTGTGCTAAAAAAATTCCCCAAAAAACGCTTTCTTTAGGCCTCCTAAAGCAGGAGCCTCCCTTAAAGTAAAAAATCGGTCGATGAGTTTAAAATGGTATGAAAAATAAAAAAATGTATTCTGATAAAATTGCTAAAAAAACGCATATGGCATATTGCTGCCTCAAGATTTAGCACGATCAAAGGTTTCTCTATGAGGAAGCGGAAATTTAAAAAATTGTTCCTCATAGAGGAAAATTTGAGCATCATGCTAAATCTCGAAGGAGCAATTTGCAAATTGCAATATTTAGCGTTTTTTGAGTGCTGTTGCATATATCTATGCGTATAATACAAAAGGTGTTCAATGAGTATTGTCGGGTGATTAAAATCGTCAAAATCTCGAGTCTGCATTAAAATTATTTTTCATTTAAAACCTGTGTAATTTGAGAGGGTGGATTTCTTTGAAAATTCTCGATACTGTTATATTCGAAAAGATATTTTCAAAAGTCTTTCGTGCACAACCGAAATTCGAATAATATAAAACCAGTAATGACATTCATTTATTTTTGTAGCATGATACAAATATAGTCAAATACAAATACAAGCAGCGGGCGGAATGCTAGTGAATAAATGAATAAATAAATAAATAATATGAAGTTGCTCGTAGAACTACTAACAATTAATAATTACCTCGGTCAATAGCGGTATACTGAAATGGCACTATGCAGTATTAAAGTATTCACAAAATTTATCTCGTATCTCTAATGCTTCATTACTGCTACGGTTATTTCTTAGATATTGGGAAGCATTCTGCCTTTCGGATAACTGTACTTTATTACAATTAGTATCGTCGCGACTTGAGATCCTGTAATTATGTGGCACGTACCATTGACTGAAATTATTGTTAGATTTATTGATAAAATAATTATGTAGAGGCACACACGCGTAAGTTATTGTCTCTACTTTTTGAACGGAAAGAGATATCGTAGAAAGTAAAACTCGCCATCTGTTGGCCAGTATGCCAAAAGCGTTTTCAACAGTTCTGCGAGCACGGCTTAATCTGTAGTTAAATATTCTTTTGTCAAGGGTCAATTTTCTATCCGAATAAGGGTTCAACAAATTAGGTTTTAAGGCAAATGCGTCGTCACCGACAATCGGTAATTTGTGACAAAACTCTGGAATTTTACATGCAGCAGGTAAGTCTAACGTTCCGTCGTTGATTTTAGTCCATAATGGGCTCTCCGCAAAACAGTAGAATCGTGCATACGTCCATTTCTTCCGACGTCAACGAACAACAATCTATATTCAGCATCGACGAGACAGCACAATGCTGTCTTTTCCCTTATAACTGGGGTAAATCGATTCATCACTTCGAGGAGGACGAAAATTGATGTGTTTCCCATCCAGCACACCTATGCAATGAGGGAAATTCCATAAAGTGTCGAATTTGTGAACGATAACCTGCCATTCCTCCGGCGTTGATAGGAAATTCCATACCTCCATAAAGCTAACAGAGCAAAGTCCCCAAAGTGGATTTAATTGGTATAAAAATGTGCTTTTTATGTGCTAATTTTGTGCTCTTGTCGTTTAGCGGGAAATTAGAAAACAAAAGTACTCTGTTGGCTTACCATCAAGCTAGCAGAGCACTTAATGATCTTTGCCATCTCTAGGAATGAAACTACGTGATATTTATGTGCTTTGCGAATATCGAACGGCCAAACCCCTATTTCTTTTTCGCCCAATATAGACCCTCAAAAAACCCTCCGATAAGAGCATATACCATTTTTTGGATATTCTGAAATAAAAGTGTATCATATATATGTGCTTTTTATGTGCTCTACGAATATCCAAGAGCCAAACCGCTAAAACGCAAATTTCTCCCAAAACCACTCCTACAATTCCCAAGCCACCCGCCAATACGAGTATTGGTTATTTTTTCGATATCGCAAAATCAAAGCAGTCCACATTTATGTGCTTTTTATGTGCTCTATGAATATCCATGAGCCAAACCGTTAAACAAGAATTTCTCCCAAAACTACCTCTACAAAACCCAAACTACCCGCCGATACGATTATGTACTATTTTTTCGATATCGCAAAATCAAAGTAGTCCACATTTATGTGCTTTTTATGTGCTCTGCGAATATCTAAGAGCCAAACCGCTAAAACGAAAACTTCTCCCAAAACCACCCCTACAAGACCCAAGCCACTCGCAAATACGAGTGTTGGCTATTTTTTCGATATCGCAAAATCAAAGTAGTCCACATTCATGTGCTTTTTATGTGCTCTACGAATATCCAAGAGACAAACCGCTAAAACGCAATTTTCTCTCAAAACCACCCCTACAAGACCCAAACTACCCGACAATACGAGTATTGGTTATTTTTTCGATATCGCAAAATCAAAGTAGTCCACATTTATGTGCTTTTTATGTGCTCTGCGAATATCTAAGAGCCAAACCGCTCAAACGAAAATTTCTCCCAAAACCACCTTTACAAGACCCAAACTACCCGCCAATACGCGTATTGGCTATTTTTTTGATATCGCTAAATCAATGTTATGGATATGTATCCATAACATTTTACTTTATTTGTTACTAAATTTTTGGATTTTTAATTTTATACTTGACTTTTTAATGTATATTTCTTTTAATGTATATTTGTTATGGATATGTATCCATAACATACAAGTATGGATACATAATATGTATCCATACTTTATTTTTATGTATATTTGTTATGGATATGTATCCATAACATTTTACTTTATTTGTTACTAAATTTTTGGATTTTTAATTTTATACTTGACTTTTTAATGTATATTTATACTAAATTTTTGTTTAGTATTGGTGAGCTCGGGTACATACCCGAGCTCACCAAATACCATATTCAGAACATTCTGTCCTGTATCACGTCGTAACAGCCACTCGCGACTCCACAATCTACGTTTTCGTTGTTCAAGTACTCGTCTACGTTTAAAAGCAGTAACTAGAACTATCACGATAATTGCTCTCCTACGTCCAATTATTTCAGCCGCAATCGTTTGTTGTACTCGAGCGACCATGGTACTGTAGAGGTTAGAAATAGTATCTCGGGCCATAAAGGACCATGTTTTATCGCGTGATCGAAGGTGGCAAATTAATAACAAACAAAAATTGCGGAACTGAGCGGGTTTACACAATACTGGAGAATTTCAGTGTTAGTACTTTTATTTGCTCCAAGAGTAAGTCACTCTTTAATGGCGGCGTCACTTCGCATGTACGCCTAGCGACAAGCACCGTGTGAGCCAACCTAACAAGGGAGCCATCATTGCACCCAGCGCCACAGACAACTTTGAACCCAGCGGCAAATTCTAGCAAGCAATCCAGCAGCAAAACAAGCGTCGTGTGCGTTGAGCTTGAGGCCGTGGCCGAAATTGACGGCAACAGGGATGGCGCTACGATCGAGCAAAGGGTTGCGGTGCTAGCTTCACTCGACAACAGACCGAACGCGAATTTGACGTCACATTGCATTTTATTTTCGAAATTTTTACGTGGAAAAAATCTCTTGCTAGACAGAAAAAAGGTAAGCCTTTTTGTAATACTCTAATAATAATATAATAATACTTTTACATTACAATGTGTGTGTGTATGCGTGTGTGTAGTTTTCAATTGAATTTCAAATATATAAGTTGTAGAAAACAACCCTATGTAATTTTTTTATCCTAGAGCCTTTGAAGTTGATAGAAAAATTAGATTTGCAAAAATATTTACGGGCTTAATTTTTTTTTGAAAACTTTTCGGCCCATGTGTGAAAGCAGTATTTTAGAACGTTAGGCCCACTATTAAACTACGTAAAGAAAAAGTCACACGAGTAGACTTAATAATTTTATTTTATTTGCGAACTGTCATATAAAATTCGTATCTTACAAAAAAATCACAAAAACAAAAATAAATGTTTATATACTGAAAATCGCATAACATACATGGAGGGCCAATCGATAGATATTAGGGTCCCCCATCCTTATGCGTCGTCCACTCCACTCCTCGCGTTACACTCTGTGTATTGCTGGGCTCGTCCAATTTATTGCTATGCTATAGCATCTCACTACTATGCTATAGCAAAGTAGTGAGAAGGCTCTGTACTCTATGCTATAGCATACAAATTAATGAGATATTAAACATGGTGGAGTAAACGTGAAAGGTAAAAAACTTTGAAAACTTGTAGGAACATGTGAAGGAATGGTGGCAATTATAGTAAATGAAGATTAAACTTTTAAAAGTTAACAATACTTATCTATTAAGAATATAATAACCATCGAGTTATTGGACGCTCTCTATTTCGCTTATTTTTCGCAGTCTCTTCGTTCGCTCTAGTAACGTGTCAAACTCGCGTTCGGTCTGTGTCGAGTGAAGCTAGCACCGCAATTCTTCGCGCCATCGCAGCGCCATCCCTGTTGCCTTCATTTTTGGCCACGCTTTTTTTTATCGTTTCCCCATTGGAGTTTAGGCTCCTGTATCTAGTCTTCATGTGTATCTTATTCCAACCGTGTTAAAAAAGCGGCAGCCTACGATGTTTTGATTGAAAAATTGAAACCGCTCGAGCCTCATGCAACACGTGATAGTGTAGTGAAGAAAATAAAGAACCTAAGATTCGTTTTTCGCAAGGAATCTGCGGCTCTTCTTACTCGGTCACCCGTTGAACTTTATTTATTTTAGAACACACTTAGAAACAAACGTGTTGAAAGCGGTGCGAGAGAACTGAAGAAAAATCGGACGGAATTGACGCGAACACTGAAGGCATCCTACACACCTTCAGTTCAGATAAATGTACAAATTTTCACACAGTTACTTGCGACAGATAACTGCGCAGATAAACGGAAGCTCTGTTGCTTTAGGCTGGGAATACGCCTCTTGGATATCATGGCGACGCGACGGCAACGCCATCTGCCAGCTAACGGCGACAACTCGTGGCCGTTCTTCTCAGAACACCACATATGATTCGTATACAAATCACTCCACGTTTTGAGTTATTTATTTATTCGGTGCAATATCACATTGTTAAAGTGCAATTATGAGCCATGCTCTTATCAAGTGTGACTTTCAGAATACTTATGCAGCCCCGGATCTAGGGGGGGGGGGGGGGGGGCAAACTGGGGTACCTGCCCCGGGCGGCAATTTCAGAGCTCAATAAACTTAGCCGGCGACTATGAGAATATCGAATTCTTTTCCATGCCAATCGATTGTTAGTCGTTTATTAGTGTTTGTTAGACAAAATTCAGCGTTTGTTAGACTTTATTTATTCAATAAGATGAAAAACACATTTCATGTCAAAGTTAGCCGCAGGAAAATGCATTTCTAATGATTTCGAACTTTTCTTCGTAACCAATCGTTTGTTAGTCGTGTGTTAGTGATTGTTAGTCGATTTTTATCGTTTGTTAGAGCTTAAATTTGACTTTATCGTTAAAAAACTTGTCATTGCCATAGCACGCTGCAAGCCACGTGAAGTTGGCGGCATTGTCACGACGGCTGAGCACGGCTTTGTACATGTAACTCCTCAATTTCAGCAAAATGCTGATTATTTCAATCCTACTCGATTGTTAGTCCTTTGTTAGTGTTTGTTAGACAAAATCCAGCGTTTGTTAGACTTTATTTATTAAATAATACGTAAAACAAATTTCATGTCAAAGTTAGCCGCAGGAAAATGCTTTTCTAATGATTTAAAACTTTTCTTCGTAACCAATCGTTTGGTAGTCGTTTGTTAGTAATTGTTATTCGATTGTTATCGTTTGTTAAAGCTTAATTTTCACTTTGTCATTAAAAAACTTTTCATTCCCATAGCACGCTGCAAGCCACGTAACGTTGGCTGCAAGGCACGTGAAGTTGGCAGCATTGCCACGACGGCTAAGCACGGCTTTGTACATGTAACTCCTCTATTTCAGCAAAATGCTGATTATTTCAATCCTACTCGATTGTTAGTCGTTTGTTAGTGTTTGTTAGACAAAATCCAGCATTCGTTAGACTTTGTTTATTTAATAATACAAAAAACAAATTTCATGTCAAAGTTAGCCGCGGGAAAATGCTTTTCTAATGATTCTGAACTTTTCTTCGTAACCAGTCGTTTGTTAGAGATTGTTAGTCGATTTTTATCGTTTGTTACAGCTTAAATTTGACTTTATCATTAAAAAAACTTTTCATTCCCATAGCACGCTGCAAGCCACGTGAAGTTGGCAGCATCGCCACGACGGCTGAGCACGGCTTTGCACATGTAACTCCTCAATTCCAGCAAAATGCTGATTATTTTAATCCTACTCGTTTGTTAGTGTTTGTTAGACAAAATCCAGCGTTCGTTAGTCTTTACTTATTCAATAATACGAAAAACAAATTTCATGTCAAAGTTAGCCGCAGGGAAAGGCTTTTCCAATGATTTCGACCTTTTCTTCGTAACCAATCGTTTGTTAGTGATTGTTAGTCGATTTTTATCATTTGTTAAAGCTTTATTTTGACTTTATCGTTAAAAAACTTTTCATTCCCATAGCACGCTGCAAGCCACGTGAGTTGGCTGCAAGCCACGTGAAGTTGGCAGCATTCCCACGACGACTGAGCACGGCTTTGTACATGTAACTCCTCTATTTCAGCTAAATGCTGATTATTTCAATCCTACTCGATTGTTAGTCGTTTGTTAGTGTTTGTTAGACAAAATCCAGCATTTGTTAGACTTTGTTTATTTAATACAAAAAACAAATTTCATGTCAAAGTTAGCTGCAGGAAAATGCTTTTCTAATGATTCCGAACTTTTCTTCGTAACCAGTCGTTTGTTAGTGATTGTTAGTCGATTTTTATCGTTTGTTAGAGCTTAAATTTGACTTTATCGTTAAAAAACTTTTCATTCCTATAGCACGCTGCAAGCCACGTGAAGTTGGCAGCATTGCCACGACGGCTGAGCACGGCTTCGCACATGTAACTCCTCAATTTCAGTAAAATGCTGATTATTTTTATCCTACTCAATTGTTAGTCGTTGGTTAGTGTTTGTTAGACAAAATCCAGCGTTTGTTAGACTTTACTTATTTAATAATCCGAAAAACAAATTTCATGTCAAAGTTAGCCGCAGGAAAATGCTTTTCTAATGATTTCGAAGTTTTCTTCGTAACCAACCGGTTGTTAGTCGTTTGTTAGTGATTGTTAGTCGATTTTCAACGTTTGTTAGAGCTTAATTTTGACTTTATCGTTTAAAAACTTTTCATTTCCATAGCAGCTGCAAGCCACGTGAAGTTGGCAGCATTGCCACGACGGCTGAGCACGGCTTTGCCCATGTAACTCCTCAATTCCAGCAAAATGCTGATTATTCCAATCCTACTCGATTGTTAGTGTTTGTTAGACAAAATCCAGCGTTTGTTAGACTTTATTTATTTAATAATACGAAAAACAAATTTCATGTCAAACTTAGCCGCGGGAAAATGGTTTTGTAACGATTTCGAACTTTTCTTCATAACCAATCGATTGTTAGTCGTTTAGTGATTCATAATCGATTATTATCGTTTGTTAGAGCTTCATTTTAATTTTATCGTTGAAAAACTTTTCATCCCTATAGTACGCTGCGGGCGACGTGAAGTTGGCAACATTGCCACGACGGTTGGGCTTGGCTTTGCCCATGTAACTGCTCAATTTCAGCAAAATGCTGACTATTTCAATCCTCCTCGATTGTTAATCGGTTGTTAGACAAAATCCAGCGTTTGTTAGACATAATTTATTTAATAATACGAAAAACAAATGTCATGTCAAAGTTAGCCGCAGGAAAATTCTATTCTAATGATTTTGAACTTTTCTTCGTAACCAATCGATTGTTAGTCGTTTGTTAGTGTTTGTTAGTCGATTTTCATCGTTTCATCGATTTCATCGCAGCGTACTATAGGAATGAAAAGTTTTTCAACGCTAAAATAAAAATGAAGCTCTAACAAACGAAAATAATCGATCATGAATCACGAAACGATAACAATCGATTGGTTACGAAGCAAAGTTCGGAATCGTTACAAAACCATTTTCTCGCCGCTACGTTTGACGTAAAATTTGTTTTTCGTATTATTTAATAAATAAAGTCTAACAAACGCTGGATTTTGTCTAACAAACACTAACGAACGACTAACAATCGAGTAGGATTTAAATAATCAGCATTTTGCTGAAATTGAGGAGTTACATGTGCAAAGCCGTACTCAGCCGTCGTGGCAATGCTGCCAATTTCACGTGGCTTGCAGCAAACTTCACGAGGCATGCAGCGTGCTATTGGAATAAAAAGTTTTATAATGATACAGTTACAATTAAGCTTTAACAAACGATAAAAATCGACCAACAAACGATTGGTTACGAAGAACAGATCGAAATCATAAGAAAAGCATTTTCCTGCGGCTAACTATAACATGAAATTTGTTTTTCGTATTATTTAATAAATAAAGTCTAACAAACGCTGGATTTTGTCTAACAAACACCAACAAAAGACTAACAATCGAGTAGGATTGAAATAATCAGCATTTTGCTGAAATTGAGCAGTTACATGTACAAAGCCGTGTTCAGCCGTCGTGGCAATGCTGCCAACTTCACGTGGCCTGCAAGCCACGTGAAGTTGGCAGCTCAAACAAACTTCACGTGGCTTGCAGCGTGCTATGGAAATGAAAAGTTTTTTACGATAAAGTCAAAATTAAGCTGTAACAAACGATAAAAATCGACTAACAATCACTAACAAACGATTGGTTACGACGAAAAGTTCGAAATCATTAGAAAAGCATTTTCCTGCGGCTAACTTTGACATGAAATTTGTTTTTCGTATTATTAAATAAATAAAGTCTAACAAACACTGGATTTTGTCTAAAAAAACTAACAAACGACTAACAATCGATTGGCATGGAAAAGAATTCGATATTTTCATAGTTGCCAGCTAAGTTTATTGAGCTCAATTTCAGGGGGCGCTAAATTCGTGTGTTTGAAAAAAGCTTGTTTCACTGAAGCGCCTAGCGTCCAGGGCGCTTTAGTGAGTTTCAATGGCCTCGTGATCCTAGCCATCGAACACAAAAGTGCCTATGAGACGAACTTTTATGAGGTATTCCTTTAGGCGTATTTTGAAAAGCTGCTCATGTTATAGCTCAACGAGTTATCGATCGATCTGACTGAAATTTTGGCAGGTCTCTCACGTTAAGATTATTGGAAGGATATACCTAAAATTTTAAGGATATCGCGAAAATAAATTACCTTTTAGGGGCAAAAATTGTCGAGAACATGGTAAAAAATATGAAAATTCAATTACAAAGCCTACTTCATTTTTAATTTTATACTTTAAAAAATATTTTTATAGGTATATTCTTCCAATAATGTTATACTGAGAAACCTCCCGAAATTTCAGCCAGATCGATCAATAACTTTTTGAGCTATACCATGAGCAGTTTTTCAAAAGACGCCTAAAGGAATACCTTAGAACGCCGCCATTTTGTTTTGTTTAAAAAATAAATAAAAATGAACACTTGAAAGTTGTAATAAGATAATGTAAAATGTTAAAATGATGCGATCATTTCATCACCTTTAAAGAACTGTATGAAAAATGACTCATTTTTGGGCGTCTAAAGAGCTTTCCCCCCTTAATCTCAAATGCTGGAGGGGCGGGGCGCCAATGTCAAGTTTTTGCCCAGGCTCGGAAAAATCGTACATCCGGGGCTGTACTTGTGGAGATTTTTTCGCCGAAAATCTGTGTCTAAAGGTAAGTAAATACACGAAACATGAGACATTCTGTCAAATTCACTGTAATTTCTACTACGTATTTATTTTTAGGAATATCGTGTAATGATCAATTCATTAAATATTTATAGAGCATAAACTATTTCAAAGTCACCGCGTTCAGGACGTCGTCGAAATCGACGATACAGCTAATGGAGATCGAATTATCCGCGGGAAAGTAATACCACAGACTAAAATGACTAATCCACCGTACAACGTAAAAGTAGAGGTATGTACTAATTATGTGATTAATTAGTAGTTGAATAATAATGGAAATATTTTTTTTTCAGCAAATTTTCAACCGTACATGTAAAACAGCAATGGAAAATGAAGATGTATCTCCTTATCAAAGATATATCAATAATAAAGCAATAAGTACATTGGTCATTGAAATTAGATTTAGTAAACCGCATTTTTTATTTCAGTATATAACTGCATTAAGAAATAACGGATTTTCGTTAATTATTAAGGATAAGTATGGAATGTTAAATGAATAATATATTATTAGTGAATACTATTTAATCGTTGGAAACGAGCATGAAATGTTGAATTAATAATATTTTTATCATGGATGAAAAAAAATGAAATTAAAAATAATTTCCACGTGGTTCTCCAAAAATGTTATCTGATGTACTAGAAGAATAAAACATTACAGAAAATGCAACGTTTGTATATTTTCAATACGTTCCTTGTATCAAATCGTCTAAATATTTACTTACATTCTTCTGACAGCTTTTATCCACTCATTTCTCTTGTTGATATCCCAATTTCGTCTCGGAAACGAATAAAAAGTCAATTCCTGATTTCGAGGTTGGGAATTTTTGTACCCCACAACACAACAATACCTCGTACTACCCATTTATTATTTATATCACACAGCGCTTTTCAATTAAATTAATACGGACAGCGTACAGCTGACCGCAGTCGAACGTTCACGAATTACGTGAATCTGCCACCAAGCAGCGCCACTAGAGATATCCAAGAGGCGTATGGACGTCCGATATTTTCTTTCCGACCATGGAGGAGTCCGAACTCTTATGGAGAGACTTGAAAAAAGTGGCTACAAAAATGTGGTCAAACAGGGATGGCGCCACTATTGTTAAGACCTCGAGAAGTGAGCTGTGTGTGACAGAGACAGAACAAGTAAATGATGAGAAGTGAGCTGTGTATGAGGCCGAATGATACTTAAGAAGTGCGCTGCGTGCGAGAGAGATGTAAAATGATATGAACCAGAGAGGTCTCCGTAAATGCGTAAAGATCGAAGAATATTTTTAATATAGCAATGCCCAATGAACAATATGCATTAGTTGCATAATTAACGGTGAAAAAGGTCGAAAATAATAATGATGCAATACCTAGTGATAGAAAAATATTTGTATTATAACAGCGTTTAATTGTACAGCGAACGGTAGAAAATGTCTTAAATAAAACTGATACTTTTTTTTTCTTAAATCAATTGTTATTTTCTTAGGTAAATACGACGGTAAATTAATCCCCGCTATCAAAGAACAATGCTTTGCGATCTGCTTATATTAAAACTCGCAAACAGCGAACGGTAACGCGATAATTGTTACGATAACGATATTTAACCCAACAACTCATGACATTTTTTTACCGTCAAACGCATGACTGGGGGATGTAGATGCACTCCGTGCTTTTCTTTGTCATTAAACCGGTCCTACGGGGATAAATGCACTTTATCGTACCTCAATTTTTTCGTATTTTCATAAGAAAGTAAATAGTGTGCAAGCTATCTGATTAAACTAACATTCCATTAGTGAACAATCCATTAAAAGACGGAAAACGGCAAGTAACTCATTTTTTGCATGAAAATTGGGTTGCGACCGGACCCCAATTATGAGTTTGAGTTAAATAAAAATTATAAGATAATCATACACAAGACATTGCAATTACTGAGTGCCGTGAGGAACTTAGAAAATTGTCCTGTATTGTTTTCTTGTACAACGAACGGTGGAAAACGTCTTAAGTAATCATTTTTTTATTCTTGAATACATTTTTTACTCAGGTCAATGTGATGGTAAATTATTCCTAGTCAAAGAACAATGCTTCGCGATCTGTTTGTATTAAAAGTCGCAATCAGCAAATCGGTAACGCGATTATTCTGACGATAACATATTTGAATGAAAATAAAAAGAAAATTACACGAGCGAAATTGCAATTACTCATTGAGGTAGGAAATTGAAAAAAATGTTCAGCAGTTATTTTTCGATTTGAGAAAAACACCGTAATAACAATATAAAGTTGAAGCGATATTGCTTGCTTCAATGTTTTCAAGATAAAAACATGCTTCAATGTTTTGAAGATAAAATATTTGTGTCCTCTTGTAAACATCAAGCCTAGTTTGTCTCGAAAATTCGATTTTAAGAATTTTCAAATTGTTCGAATATTGTGTGTATATTATCGTATTTGCTCGTACAGTAGAACGTCGTTTATCCGACCTTCGATTTCTGCGTATTATCCGAGGTGTATCCTCGGATAATACGCAGAATCTCGGATAGAACGGAAGAATCTGCTATGCCTATGCGTGGAATAGTCCCATATTGCTACTGTTTTCCGTATTTTCCGAGATTTCACTAATCTGAGGTACATTTACCCCACATTACCTCAGATAAGCGAGGTTCTACTGTATTTGCCATGGAGGCTAGGATGCGTATTCGATCCTCTACCATCTCTCGGACACGACATCGATACTCAGCTTACTTCTCGAGGTCTTACAGATAGTGGCGCCAGAAATGCACAGATCGGACTCCTCCCACTCTAGCCTCCATGTTTCCGACTATCGAAAGGCAGTGTTGCCAGGTTAGGAGATTTCCTCCTAGATTTAGGGGTATTTTACCTAGGTTAGGACAGAAATAGGGAAAAAAGGTTTGTAGGAGAATTCTGAAGCGTGAGGGTATCTTCAGGGGACTATAAATTTCCGAGGTTTTTTTCTCTCAAAACAAGTTAAAAAACCAACCACAAGTGCACCAATTCCGAGTGAACGCAAACAAACAAGTAAGCCCAAACCAACAAAAATAATCATTCAAACGCAACCGATACAAGCATCAAAACAAAATGTCGGTCGCAATGGTCGAGGCTATAATGGACGTTCGACTCACGCTCAGCTTTGATGGCAGTGACTTTAAGCCGACAGCTCGTATGTTGAAGCGTTTCAGCTCTGAGAATATTTATAATAATATAAATGACAGCGATGTTGGAACCCTCGATATATTTCCTGACAATTAGGGCCGAAATTTAGCTATTCATACATCAGTGAATTCTTCATTGCAATAAGTATCAATCTGATGGGGAATCCACTCTGTACTCATTCTGTTCGTTATAGCTTTCGCTTTAAAATGCAGCTTCGTCCATCGTGCTGCGGGTATTTTTCGATTTTTGGCAGAATTTCAAAGAGGGACCATCAATTGTAGCCAATTGTTCCATACTTTTTCAATAAAAATTGAGGGTTATGGGGGAAAAATACGTAAAATGGACTTGGAATGGACCGTCGCCAACAAGTATAAGTTACAGTATAGAATAGCTCAAAGTATATACTCGGCTAATAAGTAAAAATTGTAACAATAAACAAATATAAAAGCGGGATTCTTATAATATGCAAATTCAAAATGAAATAAATCCCTCCAAGGCTCAAAGACAGATTACCATACCACGTAATTGCCACGATTTGGTGGCAGGGGTACACCAGACGAAGATCCGCACAAAGCGGAGAGCGCGATAAGATATATAGGTACAGCCATAGCCGAGCTCGTCAGTGATAGATATAGCAGGCGCGCGATGAAAAAAATAACGTTCAAAAATCGATATCTCGAAAACTATGGCGTGTCGCCAAAAATCCTTTTAGGGGATACCTTATAACATCAAAAGGAAGGTGCATGCCAAATTCCAAGTCGAAATTCGCTTTCCGCTTTTCGGAAGTTTATCCAAATCTCAGTGTAGCAGTAAATCTTTCGTGAGGACTTATTGCTTCTCTCATTACAGTGTTCTTTTCTTTATTAGCGGAATGACTAAAGCCAGGAGGTTTAAGTATGTCTTCTTGTTCATCCTTAAATAGTTATGCCAATCTTTTGGGGTGAATATATCTTCCTTTTCAAGAGCCAGTCCTTACACCATACCGTACGTAATTTGTTTTCCTTATGCTCATAATCAAGCCGAAAATCGCAAGTGCTCCGTCATCTTCAATGGTAAGTGACATGTTTTTCGCGCGACATTTTGCACAGAACTGACGATCGACGTAGATATCGGTGGCGTGTGGAGACACTAGGCGGGTTCGATTCAACTGAGCAGTTTGAAATCCCTACGATATCCCAAGAAGCAATTTTCAAAAAGTCGGCTAAAAGGGTACCAAATGTCCACCTGGAAGTTATCTTAAAGTCAACAACCATCCAAAAAGATAACTGTTGGACACATGATAACTTATAGGTAACTTCCAAGCGGACATTTGGTACCCATTTGGACAAATATTTTGAAATCGCTACCTGGGATATCATTACGTGTGTAGCTACCTTTACGGGCGGTTTGAAGCAAATTTCCGCGGATCGTGCCACCCGATCGCGCTCCACTCTATTGCTCACCTCCCTGGTCTCCCTTTCGCGCTTTCGGTATGTTGCCTCTTTTCAATATTTTCTAAGCAATTTACAGAAAGGATCGGACAGACTTGTACAAGTGAAACGTTTTTATTTCCGCCGCGCAAATGTGCGATACCCCCGTATTTTTCTGCACAATCTAAAGAATAATATTCTTAGTTCGTTTTTTGGCGATTTGGCGCTCCGTGTCATTCCGCTGACTGAGTATTAATCAATTCTCATACTTTCGGACATAGGAGTATAGTAGAAAAACAAGCATTTCTCATGAAAACATATTTATCGTCGCACCACACGACTCTGCATTTTTCTTATCTACCATAGCATATCAAACATACGAAACATACAATGTCGATACATGTTTTGCTTGATTTAACGGTTTAAAAAAAATGATAATCCTCGAGAGAAATGTGGTTCTGCGTCACGAGTACAAATGTGACGCTATTCTCGAGCGTCGAATGCATAGTGTACAATAACAGAGTCAGTCATGAAATATTGAGGACAAAATTCTCAAAGGATAGAAAATAAAGCAGCGATCAATCACGTGTCTTGAGACATCAATCCTTGCAACGACACTGTGTTCTTGACGCTTTAAAGGCTGTATGTACGAAATAAAATTAGTGCTCACGTTTAAATATTGTCACATTGACAAGATACGTATGACATTCTTGAAAAACATCCGATAGATATTTATTCACCCAGAAGGCTTATACGACTTTGTAGAAACGACGCTCTTTTCTATAGTCATTTAGCTCATCAATCGCTAAAATATTTAACGTATACAAATCAATATACATGAAATATACATGTGATTTATCAATTTATTTTCTTCCATTCTCTTCCATTCGCGACATTCTGACAACGCCAGTTTATAAAACAAGCATCTTATTGACCTCATAGTTTCCGTAGAAACAGAATTATTGCCTTGGACAGTTTCGAAGAACCCTAAAAATGACGTCCTCTTGCGTTTATTCGTAAACGAGTGTTACAACAAGCCGCGTTCTGTTCAAACATCACAATCGAAATGTTATTATCCGAGACGAGCGAAATAATTGCGTCTTTTTTTCTTCACAGTGTTTTGTAGCTTTAATCCGCGACTTGGGAACTTTATTGTGGGTCTTCGCAGACAGCGCATAGCAGCAATGACTCGAGTGGCGACCCAAATTTACTATGCGAACTCCAAAGTAAACAACAACAAAAAGCTATTTGATACTCCAAAAAACGCATAACGCATAATATTAAGCTTTTGCAAGCGCAAAAAGTGAGGAATCAATATATAAGTAATTGTTTCTACATTCTCAGGACTAACAACAAGCTACATTATTCGCTTGTCTTGTCGGATTAAATGTCAGGTTAATATAGAAAAAGGAGAAGATTGATTTGTTTTTCATAGAGATTGCTGGATCCGATACAATTTATCGGTAAATAAATATTCATCCACTGGTGTTAATTGTAAAATTGGTAACGGTTGCTCTTATTTTTCTTTCATGTCTTTCACCGATGTTTCATTTTCCCGTCAATCCACAACTATACCAAACAATACGTATTCTTTGAAAATCAAACAATTGTTGCTACAGTAATTTGATATATTTCGGACCCAATAAACGAGCATCTTTCGACAAATGCAGTCAAATGTGAGACACGAGTCTCCAAGTGGAAAAATAAATATGTAAATATTGTATAGAGCCGTAAAGTATAATGTGAATTTTATGCAATTGTTGTCAGCCAAACAACCTCTACGAGAAAGCATACATTTATTTATCACCTGTACATCGAGTACATCGAGTTTTTCACTGTAACATCGAGCTAAGAAAATAATAGGGTTTGTTCGTATTACCAATACTAATTTGTAAATTAATCATGACTAATTAGGAACGACAAATGTTAAAACCCATAAAAGATTTTCGATTCGAATGAAAAACCATGCATAGTTTTTTATAGTACCAAAATGGCTATTTACAATTATTTCAAGATGGGATTTCTTCGAATAGTCGTTCATAAAAATAATGCTGGTGCTTGAAACAAACCTGCGATAATTTACACATTTTACTCGTCATAGCAATAAATGAAATTATTTTAATGACGATTTTGAGATTGGTAAATTCTCAAATTGAGGTGACCAGTCTCTGGTTTTTAATATGTTTTTCGCTTGTACTCCGCTGTTTTCACATCACTATATTGTCGCAGCTACTTATTTATTTATATGTGCGGACGCGTGCTGTTTTCTTTGCTCTCCATCCCCCCAACGTTGGTATGTAAATAATTATGAACCTATATCAATGACCAAATGGATATTAATCAGTTTGCTACTGCCACGAATCATCGCAAAGAATTAAACAAAAAAATCGGTGAATGCGAAGCTATAACGCAAAATGTTCGTTGATCGTCTATTAATTTACTAACTGTATAATCGAAAATCGGGACATTGTCATTGATAACTCGGTTCAATTATAATTCCCGTAAATCCGTTGGGAATTTTTACACTCGAATTGTTCTATCGCGCAATTACAAATAATTGCAGTAATCAATTTTGTTCTTTTCACTTTTCATTCTTTGTCGAGTTGTCTCACATACTTTCATATTACATTTAACGTCTTTTTCGCTCTTCATATTCATATGTATATGTATATATATATATATATATATATATATATATGTGTGTGTGTGTGTGTGTGTGTGTGTGTGTGTGTGTGTGTGTGTGTGTGTGTGTGTGTGTGTGTGTGTGTTGCATTAAATAAAGAAAAGAAAAATCAGTCTATTCTTCCTTAGCGGTGAAGATTGCCGCTTTTTTACCTTCGAGCCGAAAAATGCTTATTAAGCTACTACGTAACCTGGTGTAAATTTCTTTCCGCACGGTTGCTGTGAATTTGGTCGCTAAGCATGTTATCGCTGCCGTTGCAAATATTAGATTGTAGAACAGTACGAGTTTGAAATTGCCAAGCCATTCGATTCTGCCAAAGTCTCCCAGTAGGTCAAAATTCGTCATGCCTGAAAGTTGCGACAAAAACGAAAGGAAACATAATCTGTGGTGAAAACTTTAAACATTGTTTTTTTTTCATCAGTAAAAATACAAAGCAATGTAAAGTCATCGACTTTAGCGACTTGAAAATTGGAAATGCTGTCGTCGATTGTTATCATATGTAATTCGCGTAATTTTCTTTGACCGATAATTCGAAACTTGGATTAGAAAGCGTAGATAATTACAATGTAAACTTCACTGACCCAATATTCGCGATAGTAACGGCAGTGCGGAGCTCAGAACGAGTAGCAGAGCACAATTTGCGATAAGATGCGTCAAGGGAGTAGAATGAAAGAGGGGCCGGACCCTTCTAACACCTGGAAGAACGTAAAGTCCAATGGCACTGGTAGCAGCGAGATAGAGAATAACAATGACTTCTATAGCCGCACCTATGGGCCCGATTTTCGAAAGCGAACTGATGCCAAGAGTGAATTGCTGAAAAAAACAAGTGGTTAATAATACTTTCGTCGACGTATCTAAACATCTCATTTGTATTCTCCCATTTAGCGCGTGTCGATTAATTTCAAACTTTGGTCAAAATTACAGTGGAATGGAACCAGCGCGCATCACAGTTTTGTTTCCCCCGATTTTCAACTGGTGCCTAACCTTTCGAAACGTTAAAGAAAAAAATGTATACTTACCCGGGTGCTCAAGGGTAGAGCCTTGATGCCGATTAAGAGTTCCAAGGTGTTTTGCACGACGACAAGCGCGGTCACCGTTGATAAAACAAAAAGTGCTAGCATAGCGAGAGGATACAACAACGTACGTCTGACCCACCATGTTCTTCTCTGCTTGTCGAGTAACTTTCTTCGCGTCTGTACCTCCTCTAACCTTTGGCTAAGGCCACGTTGCAGAGCTCCGTTTCTTAGGCACATTAGTCCTGGATTAGGACACAACAGCATCTCATCGTTGGCATCGTTGTCGTCGTCTTCCTCGAGGCCTGTGTTACAATCCGGTGGGGACATTGGCACCGGCGAAACGTATGATTTTCCGGTAGCCTTTGCGTGCTGGAGTCTGCAGATTAAGTTTTTTTCCCCTTAAAAATGTCTCCGTTGGTTCACAGTTTTGAAAAATCAAGTTCAGCGTTGGCTATAGTATAGTATAGGCTATAGTAAACCATTTGAAACTTCAACCCATGCCAGGATACGCGAAAAAGGCTGACCGTCGATTGCAGTAAGAATTTCTGTAGACCATCATGAAATAATTTCGTTAATAAATTTTGTTCGGAAAAACTAGTAAACATGACTCAAGATATCGGTCGCCTTCAATCACTTTTTATGTGGCTAAAAGAAACAGGACGATTGGTTTCAGCGGACCGAAAAAATCTTCCAAACGCTCAAAGACTATCCTGTGGGAATAATTGGCTTGGGCATGGTTCAGGCGTTGTCCTAATAGAACGCGATTACGCGACCATCTCAAATTCGCGCGAATACTGTTCGTACGAACTCGCGATCAGACATACAGATGTCAAATAGACGTCCTAACTGACATTGGCGCGATGTAATCGACACCTCTATTTTTGGTTGCCGGTTCGAACGAAGAAAATTCGCACGAACTTGCGATGATCGCGTACTCGCACCTATCAGGACAACGCCTAAGACTCAATTTTACGGTATATTTAGTTAAATGCAATCGCGTTGCAATAGATATAGTTGAATTTGCTGTAGTGTAATGTCGGAAAGACGCATTATTGTTACGAACCTCCTGCTTATACAGTCTTCCTCCATTCTGTAGGCAAAAAATTCCTCATCTAAATTCTTAAGAAACTGCGGCTTGACGAGAAACGATCCCACTACGCCAAAGAGTCTCACGAAGCCAACGGGAGTGCACACTGTTAAAGAGACAGTAAACATTTTCTGAATAATCCATAAAGAGTGTGAAATATAAATTAGGTCCGTGTATAATTCTCGTCTAGCACTCACGTAACAATAATACGACTCCCACGAACGAGACACACGAATATAAAAAAGGCAGGTAATAACTCCATAAATCTGAAAACAAGTTAATAGCGGTGATGAAAAATATCTATTATGCTTTTGAAGGAGGAAAAAAGTGACCTATATCACGGACTACCAGCGGCAATGGCTTTTGTTCAAGTAGAATATTTCTCGGCGTTCCGATCGTTGACCGGAAGTAAACGCTTACATCGATACAGTAATCGAACAATCATGTAGATTGGCCAGTTGTTGTGGAAAATTGCAAAAAAATATAATTCACTACAATATTCTGCCGCACGTCTTTTATTTACGGCCTATTTGATGCACTTGGTACATTATTGAGAAACGACAACATTTTGTTCATAGAAGAGGATCGGAGGAAAAAATGTCAAATTGTTTTCGCATAAAAAGTTGCGTAAAAAATGGATACATTTTTTTTCGCGTGTACGAAAGAGCTTCTATTGTATTTGGGAAACGCGAGTCGATTAATGGTTACTTACTGAGCAACGTGTGGAGGCTCGAATTTTCATAGTCGATGAGAGCCGATAGAACGTAGGTCATTCCGAGTACGAGAGTCCCTAGAAGGCACAGTACGGTCACGGTCTCGTAAACCCTCGCCATCACACCCTATGAATAAATTAATAAATTCAACCACACGCTACAATTGACTAGTTACGAGACTTGGCATAAAAGCTATTTTATGTTGTTTTACTTGAGGAATAACATATATTTGTTACCTTGCGATGGCCGACGAAACCCTCCGATTCCGTAAAGAGGTAGGCGAACGGTAGAAATACGAAAAGCGATAAATTCGAGAAAAGGAATACATGATTCCACAGTCCTGAAGCAAAAGGTTGTTGAATTAATTATGAAAGCAAGAAAATTTGGTTATTATAGGAACATATTTAGACACGTCTAAAATCGGAAAGCAAATATTTGCTACCCTTTCGAGTCGAATTGATTTGCCGTTGTTACCTTGTATGAGAGAGCTGTTGAGCCACTTGACGTAGTAACTTTTCGGATAGAGTATGAGGACCTCATTGCTTGCAATTGATACGGGCAACAATAATGTCGCACCGACCGAAACCGCCAGGGCAACCGTGCAAAGCCACAGGCTGATTCTATAAACCGTTGCTTCATCGTCGTCCACCGAGAAATAGTCTTCACGATCCCTTCGTCGAAATCTCGCTATGAGGGCATAACTCGAGGTGTAGAGAAGCAGAAATAGCAGGAGGAATATCTACGAGTGAAATGGAATGAGAAAAAGCCACAATATTATTAAATAACTAATTCATCGTGATATTATTAATCAAATAACTAATTCGGCGTGAATAATCAATATGATTAAAATCCATGTCGATCGGGCCTCAGAGGCCTTCGGTGCTCAAAATGATATTTTTTTAGTGTGTGTGTGTGTGGGGGTGTGTGTGTGTGCGTGTGTGTGTGTGAGCGGGGAAGAGAGATAGAGAGAAACGGATTTAAGGGAGGAAATCACCCCTTAAAGAAAGGCGTGTCGCGGGGTGGTTTTGCAGTTTCACCGACTGCTTGTGGGTGACACTGACCTGAATGAAACGAAAACCAAAATTCTTCCAATATAAAGCGATGAAAAATTGAACAAAAAATGATTACGGGTTGATACGCCTTTCTTCGAGGGGTCTTTCCCCCTAATAGTTTTTAATGCTCTATCACATATGTGAGTTTCAAAAAAATCGAAGGCGGACACTATAAGTGATGTTCCTTGTAAGATGTCCAGGCTACTGGTAGAGCTCACTCTGGAACATGCGACATAGAACTGTTTATATGAGAAACACACCTCTCAGGTCGATGCTCGCCACTTTCAGTGACAGTCCTTGAGATTCACTAATACTTTATTAAATGGCAAATCACACCTCAAGAGAGAACTGTATTCCCTTAAACTCGAATGGTTATTCCGTTGAGATTAACGGTATTCTTGGGATGAAAACTCTCCCTGAGTTGGGATAAAATCTCTCCCTGAGCACATCCAGTGATCACTGTGGCTTCTCTGGCCAGTAGTTTCTAGCCTGTCTCTGCCAGGAGCCCGATGATCTTCGCCCCAAAAAACAATACCACAAACGTGGTTGACAAAGAGGTACTAGGGTAAATAATGTTGATTTTACAGTGAGTTTTTATACTTTAGGAATTGTCAGGTAACATCTTTGGAATACCGAGGAAGGATTATTCGTATCAATTACGAAATCCACGCGAGCGAAGCCGCGCGACCGTCAGCTAGTTAGATATATTCGGAACGACCATATAATAGCGTGTGCCCGTTCGAGTTGATATCGAGATATCGTGTCTCAAGACCACTGCCGGACGATCCAACGCCGCCGAGATAAATCCCTTCTTAGCAAGTCTCTACGTCACATAAAGCTCAGACAACCATTCAATGGACTTTTCGTTTATAAACCCGTTATTGGTTGACTTTTCGAAAATGCTGTAATACGTGTTTTATTATTTGCGTTGTAAAGTATTTGTGTTAAGTTGCAAGAAATACGAGCAAACATTTTTTCACCCCTTCAGGGGTTGATTTCCAAAAAAATAAGAAATACGTGCTCGATTATTTATATTTTGGCGTACTTTTACCAAGTTTCAAATCAATAGAACCGTTAAATAATGTTTCTCCATATAAACTTTGAGCCCACTACCTATTTAGGGGTTGAATATTGAAAAATCCCTTCTCAATAACATCATAAAACTACTGACAAATTTTATATTTATTTTAGGACTTGGAATTAATTCGTAGCGTTTTTTTAAAGAAAAAAAAATATTATTGTAATGAAAACCAAGTCATAAAAAAGTACTTGTGTGATGCATACGTTGTACTTTTATATAATCGTAATTCCAACTTTTTATTATAATAGTAATATGGTTTCGTAAAATAACATGTTGAGAAAAATAGTATTTCTATGGTTTGACAATTTATTGTACGTTTGTAGTAAATTTGCTTTGCTTTTGCATAAAAAGTTATTTCACTTCTTTTGTACGTTTGAATTGAAAAAATAATAACGTAAATAAAAGTATTGTTGGGAAAAAATCACAAGTATTTCGAGGTTAATTAGAATTTTGTAGATAGTAAAACGACCGATAGTTTTTTCGACGGCATTTTTTATTACTTGGCGTTTTTTTTACTTGTTCAAGTGTTTTAAGGGGATTTCATATCTTTTTGAAATGAATATATGTGCAGGGCTACTGGTTATTGGTCATGATCCCATTGAAAGGGTTATAGGTCATTTTCCACTGTCAAATAACCTAACAATGTTTTATGTAAAAGTCAACCAATTTCGAGATATTATTTTTATGATATAACTATAAACATGAATATGTTTATAGTTATATCATGAATATGTTTATAGTTATATGGTTTTTATACCCTGACTGTATAAAAACCATATATATAAATAAAATCGATGTGAATTCCAGAGTATAGCATATCTCAGAAAAATACTACAAAAGTCGCACTCTTAAAGCTCCCAGTCGATCTTAAATTCATCATTTGATCAAATTACCGATCACGCGGAGTTTTTTATTAACATTTTTGGATAATCCAACGAGTGATTTATTTCAAGATAAAAATTTCAACCCAAACAAACCCAAACAAACCCAAACAAATTATTTTTAAGAGCCAGGCAGGAACTCACCAACTAATTAGTACCTCCATGCAAACGGGATTAGAATTAAGTCACCATTGTAATACGAATAAAGCAACCAACCACAATAAATAATAACGTACGACTATAAATGCAAAAAATAATATAATAACATTCAATAAAACTGAAACAATCCCAAAATCCTTGAGAGGTCATTTGAGAACTCAAAATATCGCCTTTCGATCGATTCGAATATCGCCTTACCGAAGTGTGGTATTGCCACGTAGATTAATAAACAAACGTAATCGATGACGAGCCGGGCGAGCACCGCCAATCGTCTTGTTCCGTGTATATTCAAACTTGGCTGAGCTTCTCTTCTTAACCATGCACGCTAAGTCGTTGCGCAGCATTTCCAGTATACTTGTGTGGCACTTACATTGTACTTTTATTGGGAGTACAAATAAGTCTCCGCCGTTTGACAAAAGATCAGCATCGCATAATTTTTTTTCGGCGAAACTGTCGAGATTTGGGTCGAATAAGCGTCATTTGCGGGAACTTTTGATTTACTCCTTAAATTTCCAGAAATCTGCATTTAAGGCGCATCGATTGCTTGTAAAAGCATATAGTAAGGCTCCTTGAAGTGAGCGAAGTTGTTAGGGGTTTTAAAAATTTAACAACGGTGAGGTTGACGCCGAAGATAAAGAACGTAGCGGAAGGCCGAAATTGCACGAAGACGCGGAATTAGAAGCATTGGAGGGAGATTCGTGCCAATCGCAAGAGTTCCGGCAAATGACGCTTATTTGGCTCAAAACTGGACATTTTCGCACGAAAAAATGATGTAATGCTGAAATGCTGCTAAATGAAAAATCGCTAATGTTTTAAGGTTTTGCCTTGAAACGGCTTCATGGTCTTGCCGTTTCATGGTCTTGCCAGCCAGATGTCCAACTTTACGATATGACGTTTGACATCTGACAATTTCATCCATAACCTCCGGGTGAGGCCATCTTTTGTTAAACGGCGGAGACTTATTTTTACTCCCAATATATAATGGTGGCACCAATTTCATGTTACCACAGTAGGGTGATTTTTCAAAATTAAAATAAAATAATACGCAAAATATCATTCC
Source organism: Ophion ellenae (assembly GCA_963210295.1). Classification (NCBI taxonomy): domain Eukaryota; kingdom Metazoa; phylum Arthropoda; class Insecta; order Hymenoptera; family Ichneumonidae; genus Ophion; species Ophion ellenae. Next base: position 3,401,964 of record OY723389.1, on the reverse strand, counting down.
TAAGGTTTAATAATTTTCCTTTCAAATTTTTTTGGTATACTTGCTTGGCTATTTTATAAAAAGTTACTTCGATATTTTCGAAGCGATATTTTCGGAAGAATTTTTTATTGCTTGGCGTAGTTATTTACTTTTTCAAATAATCTTTGACATGAGTTATCAATACGAGACGCGTTTCAATTTCAGAAGTTCATCCGAATGACCGCAGGTAGATCAGAAAAAATAATAGGATATTTGGTTCCAATAAAAACCACTCGATCCTTTGGCAATCATTGTCTTGTCCTCTTTTTGAATTTTATTGACGAATAGGAGATTCAAGCTCGCAGCAGTGAGCGGACGAACCATGCGTAGAAAGAAGGGGGGGGGGGCTCGTTCAAAGAGACGCGACGAACAATCGTCACCGTATACTCCGATCTAAGGGGTCACACCACTATACAATTTGTTAAAAATTGATTTTTTTTTAATTGACTCTAGAAATGCTATAAACCATCTAGAATAAGAGGGAAAAAATGTTGTACGTGCGAAACAAGGTCCGCAGGCCCGTATCATATTGGGACGGAAACCCAAACCGACGGCCAAAAGTCTAAAAATAAAGTATCGATTTCGAGGATCTGCAGTGGTGGGTTAGATATAGTAATAGTCCAAGGGTCGAGTTCCAGACTCGAGAGCGGACGATCCTTTATACCTGCTATTGTGTCCCAGTTCAAAAGTGCCATTTGCTCGAACCAGACGTGTCGCGCTCTGTGCCTAATTTTCAGTGCGCTCTTGAAAACGTCGCCAGTTACAGAAAAATAAACCGATTGACGATTTTCAAAATGGATTCGAAAGGGGAAAGTAAGTAGAATATCATCATGTAATGAAACATTTGTAATAATGATGTATGTGATATCAGTTAAGGAATGATTTTTCCGAAAATTAACGTAGAATTGCTACTGAAAATTGTAAACACGTAGAGAAAAGTTGAATTGTAAAGCGTTGTAAAGCGGCCAGAATTATTCGAGGTTGTAGATTATTCTATTGTTTAATGGAAATAAAAAAAAATTACGCATTATTGCGCCACCGCTATTGGGACAAGGTTTTGTGATAAAAATGCATTTTTCTCGATTTCGAACAATTAAAACACAAAATATGGAGAAGTGATTCAGATAAAAGTTGTATGGTTTCAAATGATCTCTTCAGGGCCGTACTCACGTTGTGGGTCCAGTGCCCCACGTGGGCCCAGTGCCCCACGTGGGCCCAGTGCCCCACGTGGGCCCAGTGAGGCCCAAATAGATTTTTTTATCATTACCCTCAGTTTTTATAGCGGATTTAGATTTCACGCTTCAAAATTGAAATATTTTGTATCGAATCACTTTCTGCTAGGCCTCTTCAAAAGGCCCAACATGTTAGCGAAAAATAACCTCTGAAAAAAATGTATATTTTGAAGTGTCTAATCGAAATCGATGATAAAAGCTGAGGATTTTTTTTTTAATTTCCTTATGTTTTCCATAGCATTTCACAATATTATAGTCATCTATAATATTGTGGAATGAGTAATAGTGAGTAAGGGTGAATATGTAATTACTTATTCATATGTATTATACTTTAACATTTTAGAATCTGCCGACGATGATCCTGCAGCACCTAGATTAACGAGAAAAGATATTTTCGCACTCATGAAAAATAATTTGAATTGTGGTGCAGCTTCAGCATATCTGGAAATTGAAAAGTTCATGTCGGAGAAACTACAACGACCTTTTACTCTGTTGGATGACGCAAAATTTGCAATACGCCCATTATTGTCCCAATTTAATGAAAAGTGGAAGCAAGCTTCGAGGCACGAAGACAGATTTTTCGACAAATTTTCCACATGGCTCCGTGTGTTTGTTCCCCTCGAAAAAATCCAAGAAGCTTCAATACAGTCCAGCAGCATGGGTCGGCCTTCTTTGGAATTTGCTGAAGCTAGTGTGCGCTCAAAACGGGAGAAAACTGAAGATTCGCGTGCAACTAAAAGTACCGAAGAACTGTCTTATGCGGCTCAAATGAGCCTTCGAGCAGCTGGTAGATTTGATGCCGCAAAAGTTGTTCAAGATGTGACGCCGGGAAGCCGATCAAGAGCTCAAAAGTATAGAGAATCTTTGAAATCGATTTCTGAAATTCCTTATACTCCTGATGAAGCCCTATCGCTTGTAGTTGAACTTAATGTGTTAAAATCTGACTATCGGGAACTTCGGAATTCAACCAGAGAACAGTGCTGTAAGTTATTTCTGTCGTATAATGTAATACATCAAGCGAAGCTTCAATGTTATCCACCGAAATCAGACATTAGCGTTACAGAATGTAGTGCTGAAGTGAAACTGCAGTCTCTGCTAGATCACACAATTCAGAGAATCTTGTTGATTCAAGACGAAGTTATTAAAAGCTTATGTAAAGAAAATGTTCGCAACTTGAATTTATTTTGTAAGTGGGGTTGCGATGGCACTTCTGGCCAAAATGCATATAAACAAAGATTTACCGATGATGATGGAAGTAAGTCTGATGCTAACATATTCTTCACGTCGCTTGTTCCATTGCAGTTGATATCAGTTGATCAAGAAACAAAAAATACCCTTGTTGTATGGAAAAATCCCAGGCCATCGTCTACCCGTTTTTGTCGGCCAATTAGAATTCAATTTTTGCATGAAAATACTGAAGCCACAGTGAGCGAAATGGAGTTTATTAAACAGCAGGAAAGTAACCTTGTCCCTTACGAGACTGTCATTGACGGAAAAGACAACCGTTTCTTTCAAACTTGCATTCACCATGATAGATGGTAAAGTTTGCAATGCAATCACGAGTAATGCTTCTGCTAACCGTTGCTATTTATGTCAAGCAACATCAAGAGACTTCAACGATATCGATGCGATGTTGAAAAGAAAAATCAATGAAGATTTTCTACAGGTCGGGTTATCGACTCTGCATGCGTGGATTCGCTTCTTCGGATGTTGTTTGCATGTAGGGTATAAACTTGAAATTGAAAAGTGGCAAGCGCGTACTGCAAATGATAAAGAAATTGTAAAAAACCGAAAAACAAGTATACAAAAAGGTTTCCGCATACGATTGGGTCTCATAGTTGATCAACCAAAGCCCGGATTTGGTAGCTCCAATGACGGGAATACTGCTCGACGGTTTTTTGAAGATTCAACCACTTCTACTTCGATTACGGGGGTAAATGAAGATCTGATCAAACGATTTCACGTTATATTGCAAACACTTTCGAGTGGCCGTGAGATTGATATAATCAGATTTCAAGATTATGCCGTGCAAACAGCTCGCGACTACGTGAAGTTGTATCCGTGGTTTTATATGCCGACTTCAATGCATAAAATTTTGATTCATAGCGCAGCGATTATGAAGTCTGCAATATTACCAATTGAATAAATGTCCGAAGACGCCCAAGAGTCTACCAATAAATACATAAAAAAGAATAGATCAGATTTTTCACGAACATTTTCTCGAACAAAAACCATGGAAGACGTTTCTTCACGCCTACTATTAACGTCTGATCCATACATTTCTAGCCTGCGCAAATTACCTGGTAAGAAAATGAAATCGTTGCTACCAGAAGCAATCCAGTTATTAACTGCGCCAAGCGTCTCAACAAATGCAGGGAGCTCGGGCAATGCGTCGTCAGTTGAATTCGCTGACTGTGAATCAGACTGTTCTGGTGACGATGAATAAAGTTGTATGTAATCGAATGTATCACGATGACTGACCAGTTATTCGGAAAGTGGAATTTTTTCCGTCAGTTACTTGTTTTTATAAGCGAATACATATTTATTAAGAAATATAATGCTAATTTCGACATTTTGTATACGCTATTTTAATCTCAATACTTTGTATCAACCTAATTTTAAGGAAAACCTTTGCAATGTGATATAAATATAACGCCTTTTCTACACAAGTCGTACATATTGAATCCGCCATTTTGTATCCCCAAATTTTGACTTCAGACTCGTAATCAGCAACCCCCAAAAACCCCCGAGTACAGACTTTCACCTCGATTCAATGCGTTTTTCATTAAATTTTTTGCGGTATTGGATCCGCCATTTTGTTTTTCGAAATTTTGACTTCAGATTCGTTATCAGCGACTCCAAAAACCCCCGAGTACAAACTTTCACACGAATTGAAAACTTGTCAGACTTTTGGCCGTCGATTTGGGTTTCCGTCCCACTGTGCGTGTGGGTCTGCGGTGGCAGTGGCTGGATGATACTGAAGTTTGCACCGTTGCAAATGCAACGGATTTTTTTTTTATTCTCGATTTTTGATGATCAACTGGTTGCTTTATGTGTTTGATGAAGAAAAAACATGTATCCGCCATGTACGTCTCCCAGAAGTCGCCCTTAAGCGGGGGTGAAAATCGAGAAAAATCGTATCTACCGACGTCACACATTTTCTTTTTCGATATTCGCATTAGGAAGTTCTAGAAAGTAGCCTGGAAAAAGTTTGGATGATTTTCGAGATCCGGAAGCCACCCTTAAGCGAGGTTGAAAAATCGAAAAAAAATCGTATCTACCGACGTGGAGATATCACACATTTCCTTTTTCGATATTCGCATTAGGGAGCTCTAGAAAGTAGCCAGGAAAAAGTTTGGATGACTTTCGAGATCCGGAAGCCATCCTTAAGCGAGGTTGAAAAATCGAACAAAAATCGAAAAAAAATCGTATCTACCATCGTACAGCACGCACGCACGCACGCACGCACGCACGCACGCACGCACACACACACACACACAGTGATTGTGAACCCCAGTTATGCAAGAACAGAAGCGAGAGCAACCAGTTTCAACCAGTGGCAGACGATGTGGGATGCCTCTACCAAGGGAAGGTGGACACATCGACTAATCCCGAAGGTGGAGATGTGGGTTAACCATCTACACGGCGAGCTCAACTATTATCTCACTCAAGTGATCTCAGGACACGGCTGTTTCCGGGCTTATCTCTATAAGTTTAATTATGAAGATTCCCCGGACTGCCCAGCATGTGTAGCAGTCGCGGAGAACGCTGAACATGCATTGTTCCAATGCCCATGTTTTAGTGCCTCCCGCGCGATAGTCGAGGATCAGCTGAAGACGCGCATCACCCCGGACAACCTGGTTGAGTTGATGTTGAGGTTAGCAGACGCATGGACAGTGGTATCGGCTTATGTTGCCGCAGTAACGGAGGTGTTGCGACGTGTAGAACGCGCGAGGAAGAAGACGACTCCGGAAGACCAGGCAGTCATAGATGAAATCAGCGACACGAACCCCTAAACCACTCATACCATCTCGGGTGGAACGGGGGATGTAAGCTTGTCTGACAACACTGCAGGAAGTGCTACGGCTAAGGCCTCTCTCGCGATGTAATACCTAGCGGTCGTCCCGCGGGAGAATTTGTAAGGCCACAGAGGAACGGGGGTTTTTAGTCGGCGCAAGCCCGACACACGGCAATTATTTGCTACGGTGCGGAGGCGTTTTCCCGCTAAACCTCTATAAAAAAAACACAGTAATTGTTAATTAGACGGCTAGATTAAAAGAAAAAGATTGAAAACAAAAAGTCATGTTACGTATCTCTTTTTTACCCTCCACCGTAATGACACTTTTTAACGTTTTTTTTTTTTCATATTAGGGCTTCTCCCACCTTAATTCAACATGTAACATCGTTTTTCACCCATAACAATACCTCAAACAAATTTTGGACCGATTTTGAGCTGGAGCCGTGATTCTATAGTTTTACCAAATTATTTCCTCTGGTAGTATAGCTAAAAAAAGGGTGATATATGAATGTCCAACCATAATTTTGTCGATAAGGGCCTGGGAAGTAGTATTTTCGGACTGTAGAAAATTTGCTACTAACATTTTCACCCGCTCGGTTCGAACTATTATTCGAATTCAATAAAAAATCTTCAAAGCTCGTCCAGTCAAGCTTCCTTTACACAATTCTATCAAAAAATATTTTAAGAATGTCAACCGATGTGTTGGTCTAGTGGTTAGCGTGCTTGCATCTGAAATCGACACATCGGGAGGTCGCGCGTTCGAATCACCGTCTCGTAGTTTCCAAGAGAAATAAAAACACAGCTCCAGTTCTACACAGATGCCGCGCACACGGACCGGTACGTGTGTGTGTCGGGTGTGTATGTCTGTAGCCTGTGAGCTATTTCTCGACAGAACGCGACTACCTCCGAGGCTGGGAAGCGAACTCGTGACCGGCTATATTGGTATAGGTTTTCCGCAGTTTCCCCATACCCATGACAGAAAATGTCATGGTGAATGCGATACAGAGGGGGAAGTCGGCTGCGGCCGCAAGGTGGGGATCGATTAAGGATGTGTATTGGAGAAAATGATGGGAAATGTAAAAAGGGGAATTCCCTGTACATGGAAGCTACAATTAGCGAAGCGTTCGCCGTAGCAGATACAATAAAGATAAAAGAAAAATATATTTCAAGAATGTCCATTTACTTACTTTTTGGGCAAAAACAGGCAGCAGATCGAATGTGGGGCAAGCATCGGAAATTTTCACGACAACATTGGTGCCATATTAACATAATTCATATGTTTACGTTTGAATTTCAAGTTATCCTGGCATTTGTAGCTGCATCTAGCATAGATTGATGGAACTGTAAAGTAGCTTGTCCTCTATAGCGTCCTTACGGTTTTACCGACGGGGTCAAAGTGAACGTAGCAAATTTGCCACGATGGCAGTCAAAGGGTTAAGCACCCGTTACATAACGGAATAGAGGGGGTCCGGCCAGGTGTTACGGTCTTGGTACGTGAGGGAGGGGGGGGGGGGGGGTAAAAATGGGAGATTTGGCATTGCGTAATTTGTGTACCCCGCCCCCCCCCCCCCCCAAGCATAAAAGTTACATTGACTGCTCAGAATGAACGGCGTGTCGTTTGCTGACAATGTAATCCGCCTACGAGAAGACTCCGTGGTTGGGTTTTTACCGATTGAACATGAGGTATATCGACATATGGGCGCGTATTTTAGCGTGAGGGGTTAACATTGATACATGTTAACCTTCCGACTATAATCGGATTAATGTTGGCCTGCTGCACGGCGTCTTTGGAGTTTGTGCTAGGCTTATAAACTGTATCCCAGCTTCGAAAACGATTCTCGTCGGTTACGCTTCTTTTTTTCCACATGCTAATACACCGCATTTGTGTCTCCACCTTATTGGCAGATTACAATAGAGACAATTTTCGTTTCAAAAGTTTGGGGCTAGCGTCATGAGAGCAACAGAGGTCTCTGTCGATAGTGAAGAAGTCATGGTTCCAGTCATATCTGTAATGTGCTGCGCGTCCTGACTGCAAAGCGACGTACCTATTTTGTGCGAACGCTTCGGTAAAACGTGGTGTTTTTATGTGCTTGTATTGGTTGAATAATCATTTTTCACACATTAAAAATAATATTAAGCGTGTCCGGTTGTTATGAAGTGAAACGCATAAGTGGGCTACAGTCGAAACTGTTGAATGAAAGGATCACCTACAGCACTGGTAAGTTAACACCATTTCCTGTTCATCACTAATTGCTTCAATCAAGTATATTGACCTTAATCTATTTTGTTTCAATAATTTAATTGTTAATTAACAAAAAATATCATCCGCGATTCGCGTTCGCTGCCCGCAAGATAAAATGCACTCAATTTTGTCTGTTGTCAACACGCATGACAATAGCGAATTGTCGAATTACGTCTCACTCTGTATCCCGAGACGAATCTATTGGACGATAATTTAGCCCGCCGACAAGTTTTTTTAATTATTTAAGAAAAAATTTGGGCTCGCTGCCCGCAAGAAAGAATTGATTTAAGGTCGCCTGCTGTCAATACGTTGACTCATTATCTCGGTGACGTCTTTGATTAATTTAAAAAAATCAACTTAATTCCGCAAGTCGGGCACATTCAGTTATTCCCGAGAGACCGGTTGGTGGGGGTAGGCCCTAACCTGCTGTACTGTACTGTGGTAGCGAAGCGCGTACAATCACACTTGAGGGGCTATACCGGTGCGAACGCTGAAAATTTCGGTGATTTTCGGGAATATTTTGGAAGAAAAGTACTCAATTAAATCTTTCGGAAAATTAAGAATATATTTGGTTATATTTTACCTATATTACATAACTTTTTCATAGAAAAATATTGCGATCGAAGCGACTTATGCGCTGCCTTCGGAGGCGCCAAAAAATTTCCTCCACTGCTGACATGATTCCGGCCGATTGAGTAGCTGATACCGAAAAAGGAAAAAATGTCTTTAAACTGGAAGGTATTTCCTGTACAATGACGTAGGATTTTCGAAAAACATCAAAAACTAACATAATGGCGTAGTTTTGAAAAAAGTCTGTTTTCTTGCCTATAAAATGGTCGTTTTTTTTAATGCCGAATTGTCAATTTTCATCCAATAAAAAATATCCTACGTCATTGTAGAGTAAATATGTTTAAGAGTACGCAGTTCAAATTTCAAGTCAATCGGATAATTGCTCTTTGAGGTACAATGTCATCAAATTTGAAAAATGTCATTTCGAGAAAAACGCGTTTAAAGATTCAACTATCGATTTTTGCAAATTAAAATGAAATTGATATAAATCATATAAATGATAATGATATTTTTGAAAGTATAAACTGTCGAAAAAAGCAAAAAAAATCGATTTTTTGAAAGTGTCACACTAGTATAGCCCCTTAAAACCTATGCTCGGCCGGGCCGCGTCTGCTACATCTGCCTGCCAGTTTTAGCGTCATGCAACCGTTGGGGTTTAGGTGGGTAAAACCCACTTTAAGGTAGATGGCCCAGTAATCGTCACCTTAAGCAGATCGCTTGACTTTGCAAATTTATATAGCTCAACTAGGAAAGTGAGTCAAAGTTATTTTAAGTCGTTCTTAATCAGTTTTCTTTACGAAGAAGAAGGTCATTGTGAAATTCCCGTGCCTGGTACAATTTTTATCAGACAAGTACAGTTGGTTATAAGATGCTATTGTACGAGTCATTGTCATGCCGCCATGACAGTTGGTCTGGTAATCGCCATGGGAACGTCCCACTAATCGTCACATGCGTTCAAACTGCATTGAGGCATTATATACCTATGAATTTTTTTTCTTATTGACTTCAATTATGTATAAACATGTCGAAAATAATATTCAAAAGTTATTTCAGGTGGACATTTTTTTAAGACATGTAGAAAAATGGTTTTAAAACTTTAAATGCGTTTTTCATGAAGAAATATTTTCAAAATCGGGCGGGCTCATACATTTATAGCTAGATACATTTTATAGCAATGTACACACGATTTTTACAATCGTTTAACAATTGCGGTTTTTGGAAACGAAGAAAGGCCGTTTCAGTCGAAAATGCGACTTTCTTAAAAATCGGGCTAGATGTACAAAAATAAATATTTTATAATAATCGTGTGTACTTCGGTAGCAAAACTCATGTAGATTACGGGCAAAGAAAGTTCTTCTGGGTGCACAAGTGCGACTCGAACGAGTCTGCTCGTTAGAGATACCTACAGATATGTGAAATAAACCCTTTAAACCTCGTTTTGATTGCTTTATTAGTATTTTTTTAAATACCAACAAGCCTTGTTTTCCGACCATCCAACGGTATATAAGGCCTTAACTAATTATGCAAGGGTTCGTAGGACTTTGTTGACTCGATTATGTCTGCATATAAAACTGCAGAATAATTTGTACGGACTCTGTCACGAACTTTATGATTTTTATAAAAACATTTGACGACGAGTTTGAAACATAAATTTCTCTTCCATGGAACTTTATTAATTTCAAAAATAAAACTAATTATTGCCTATTACGTCAGAATCATATTTTTTATTTATTTGTCGTCATCATAAACAACTATTTTTTCATAAAACAATTTTTAATATTATTTCAAGACATACCCAGTTATTGACATGGTCACGACCCATTAATCGACAACATTTATTTATATGTATATCTTTTTACTATAGCGAATATGTGTATGACGATTACTGGTCCGTGGATCCTTCGGACAATGCTAATTACGGACCCAAAATTTCTTTTCTGATTTCCTATAAACTAGTATTCGATTCGTAAGATTCTTTTTTTGCCAACATTGTCGCGGTTATCGACAGCCGTGGCGATTAATGGGCAGAGTGTTTATGTTGCTGAACCGGTAATCGTCATATATGAAAATTCGTTGAACATAACATAAAACTATAATTTTTTATGCTGAACGCAAAACTAAAATCTTTTTGATCACTTGAAGGAAAACTTACTTCACGCAAGTCCACAGGCATTCTCAAATCACCCGAGACGTGACATGGTTCACGTCGACCTCCTAATGAAGGATTCGGCCGAAATGACAGCTAGACGTCGTAGCGGAATATATTTAATTTGATTGTTCTTTTATACGTATACTTACGGGTGTAAAAATGTAATACAATATAGTAAATACCTCCTGGAAGCTTATATACCACAGATCTGCAGGAAGGACTGATTTTTATCTTAAAATACTTATTTAATGCGTCAACATGACGATCACTAGGACCCTGACGGCTGCTGGGCCGACTACCTTAGGGGGCGTCCGTTAATTACGTGAGGCGTTTAGGGGGGGGGAGAGGGTCGAGCGAAATCTCACCCAATCTCACGTGGGGGAGAGGGGGGCTTTGGCAAATCTCACGTAATTTTAGTAATTTTAGTAATTTTAGTAATCACATAATTTTTATCACGTGGGGAGAGTCTTCCTACTACTTTACATGGTGGAGTAAATGGTACTACAACCGCAGTTACTTCTACTACAATTTATTTTCCGTGAACGTATGCATTTTGAAAAATCTCACGTGAGATTAGGGGAGGGGGGAGGGGGTCGAGCAAAATCTCAGGACATCTCACCAGGGGGAGAGGGGGGGGTCGAAAAATCGCCAAAATCACCTCACGTAATTAATGGATGCCCCCTTATATATAAGGTATTCTACGTGAATTCGGTGGACTTTTTCCCTGACCCCCGGCAATTCGATAATTTAAAAAAAAATCTCATTCCATTGACTCTAAAAGTCACCCTGATTTTTTTACATTATTCGAAACAACCCTTGGTCAAGAAAATAAAATTCTCCGAAAAAAACGCCCCGATTTAAAAATCTGAAAAGATTCCCAAAAATACGTGATTATATGTAAAAATTTTCAAGCTATCACCCGCAGTGGACGTAGATTTTTTCTGTGCTTTCTGAGCGATTGGCGTTGAAAAAAATCCGAAAAATTCGAGAACCGCTTACTTCGGGCGGATACTTAAATATTTTGATGACCACAATGAATTTTTCATTCGTGAAACTTTCATCACGAAATCACGAAAAATTCATGAATTTTTCGGATTTTTTTTAACGTTAATCGCTCAGAAAGCACAGAAAAAATCATACTTCCACTGCGGGTGATAGACTGAAAACTTTTACATATAATCACGCATATTTGGGATTTTTTTCAGATTTTTAAATCGGGCAGTTTTTTTTCGGGGAAATTTTTTTTTGACTAAGGGTTGTTTCGAAAAATGTTAAAAATTCAGGGTGTCTTTTAGTCAATGGAATCAGATTTTAAAAAAATCGAATTGGCGGGGGTCAGGGAAAAGTCCGCCGGATTCACGTGGAATACCGCATATATATATATATATATATATATATATATATATATATATACACACACATATATATGTCGTCAAAAACAAATTCAGTAGATAACAAAAAAAGTATTTGCAAAGGTCTTAATTTTTTAAAAGCAAAATGTCGGTTCGTCCAAGTGATGAATTAGCGTATATTCGTTGCAGCCTCCAGAAGTTGAATAATTTGGTGGCGATGATTCGGAAAATGACGATAACGTCGAAGACGATGATTCCGAATTTGAAGAGGAATGTGATGGTTTTGACTACGCTGAAAGTGACAATTCGGGTCCCGAATATACGCAAGACTCGATACTGTTGGAACTATTCCAAAAAATAAACGAGAAATTCTACCGTCATTTATTAAACCACCATCGCCCAGATATAATACTTTTTGTGCTTATGACAACAGCAAAGCAATAGCACTTGTTACTTTTTGTCAAAAAAGAAACAGCCGTTCCGCTTCGATCTATTTTGTTCACAAAAAAGGTGTTTCTGGTCGATCAAGTAAGCCCGAAATCATCGAAATTTACTATGCAACGAAAGGAGGAGTTGACAGAATTGATAAAATGAACTTCGCGTACACGGGAGCCAGGGAGACATATAGATGGCTCATGCGGTTCTTTTTCGGCATATAAGATCAAGCAGGAATAAACGCATAATCGAATCTTGCATAATTTAATGGCTGTAAATAACTATGTGTCACGAATATAATTTCTGAAGGATCTGACTTAGTAACTTGCTCGTCCACACTATTCGTGTGGACGGGTTCACAAACTTACGGGTTCACGCAAGTGACAGACTGGCAAGACGCAAGAGATGTTACTTTCGCGCTGCAAAATCTGGTACACAAAACCAAGTTTTTCTGTAGTCGGTGGGCGAAGGTAATCTGCTATGACCACCGCATCCATATTTGCCGCTATTGTTTCTAATTGCTATTAGTCGTTCCTTCTTATTTTTCTTTGTTTTGCTACTGATGTTGTAATACACCACTTTTCTACTGAAAAAAAAATAATAAATAATTTTTTAAAATATCGTTTTGTAGGCATATACATTGTAAATGCCTACATGTATCTGAATTTCGCAAAAAAGTATTATTAAGGAATGGTTTTTCTTTGTTTCGGCACGGCAAAAATTTTATCATTTAGTTAAGAGTCCAAAGGAGACCTATGCTTTTTTCCCGATTTTTTCATACACTGTAACATAGTCAAATAAGCGACCTGCGCAAACGACTCATGGCTGGGATTTGCAGGCGCTAGCAGGGGCTGTTCACTCTGGGCCCCCACCATGCCGAATTTTGTCAGAGACCGAGAACATCCAAGTGACAACGAAAGTCTCGATAGCTCGATAGGGTAAGTATAGCAGCACTGAAAATAATAATAATAAGTGCATCCCTCCACCGGCAAAACATATTCTGTCATTCTTGTAACCAATTTTATTGCGATCCCATGTGGAAAATAGGTTATCTCTTCCATTTTTAAAATACTATTCTTTTTTTATTTTATTTCCTTCCTTGCTTTCTGTGGTCTTTTTAAATTTATATTACAGGGTAACTGTGATCGATTGTTTTTGGTTTTTTTAACAATGCCAAGTTGCAGTGTTTTAATATATCAGCGTACCAAAAGAAAAAGCAAGTGTAAATTTCATCGTTTTCCAATGAATGAGGAACTGTGAGTACAGATGTATTAAAATATAAATATAACATTTGCAGACTAACTTCTATCGCGAATACTTTAAACGGAACCGAACCCCGAGCTAAATGTTTGTTTTCTCGGTGGTGCTAGGCACGTTATAATGCACTATCATCGTACAAGTGACTACAGATGATAGGCCTTGTGACTAAGAAGGGTTGAGAATAATTATTGTCACATTTTGATTACAATAAAACAAATTAAATTGTTCTGTTGTTCGTTTTCTCATTATTAAATAATTTTTTATTGAAATTTTAATCAATAATTTTTTGTTTCTTTTTTCTTTTAAAATATTGGCGCTCTTATTTTTCATAGACCGTCAAGAGGAAACGTACTAGCATCCCAGGTCATTGCTAACTTTACTGCTATCGTAAAACAAAATAACTAGAAATCTAGAAACTCTAAGTTCCGTGTAATTATGTTGATATTGCGTATGTTCTCAGGGTGACGAAATTCGGCCCTATCTGAGAACATTGAGTGAACAGCCCCCCCCCCCCCCCCCCCCCTGGGTGCTGGAAACTGAGTTAGAGTTCTAGGATTAAAACGTTATAATTTCACGATTGTTTTTTTTAATTATTTTAAAAAAATCAAAATCCTGATGTCTCGTGCCGTAAAATCGGCAAACAAAGAAAACTATCCATCGAATGTATACCCGGGCGAGATGGACCTATGGTATAACGCGAGTCCCATTGTGACTTGTGTATCTATCTTTAGCATTGGGAGGGCTAACGAGAACTTGAAAAAAAAATAATGAAAGGAACAGCATCAGGCTGGTAGAGCGAAAGAGCGTTGGATAGCGACTTGGCAACACGCGCGTTGAACCCAAATCGACCGGTTTCAGGTACCGGTGCAACAAGATGATGCTTCGATCGAAATCTCGACTCTCGTGTCGCGCGAGAGTAAAAAATCGCACAATCGCTAGGCCCTGATGAAATATAGTTGATTAAACAAAATGTAGAAATGAACACAACGATTTATAAGCTAGAATTGATCGAACCTCAATATCGAATATTACTCCTTGTGAATTACGTCCTTTGAAGCGGCTGTAATGAGACTTGAAACAGGATCAATGGAGGATATCGTCCAAAAATGCATTCAACTCGGAAAACTTCGAATATTAGCGTTGGCGTCAAAACGAAGCCTCTTCGACGATCGAAACCTTTCAAGTATGCACTTGGCATATGCGCAAGAATGTCTGATGATACAAATGGTAAAATGTTGATGCGGTTTACTGTGTTGACAGGCATTAACGGTGAAGCCTTGCATAAAAAACTGCCATACTTAACGCGCTTCCATTTCTTCTCTCTGTCACGTACTTTCTTTTTTTCTGTTCGTTGACGAATGAATTGTGAGTGACTTTGCTCGCAATCGCACCTGTCGAAGATTATACGAACGAGTCACACGCGACGCTTGCGCTGCATGTTTGAACGATAAAAATTCAAAAACCTCGTATTACTTCGCAAATAAAATATCCGAAAGCAAACAAAAAACGTCCCCTTTATCCCATTTTTGTTTAGATCAATATCCGCAAACGCAGTTTTGTTCAAAGTATTTTCTAGGATTTAAGTATCCGCCAAAATTTTTATAAACCCTTTGGAGTATACTTCAATAAAAAATAAACGGTCATACAGACCAAGCTGCGGTCAAAGTGCTGCAAGAAATTTTTTGGCCGAGGCGACTGCATCTTCCTCGTGAATTACGTTTTTTCTTCATGGGAGCGAATAACTATTGCAATAACTTTTTGGCTGCAGGTCTATGATCGCGGTATTGGTTTGCTTAGCGCTATTTTTTGTTCATACTTCAAACAAGCTCATGGGTTGGATGAGCAGTGCGCAGTTAAATAGAAACTCACAGACAACAAAATATGCGTGCTACGAGACCAATGGTACTTGGAGAAAAAAAAATGTATATTATTTACCGTATCTTCGCGTATATAAGTATATTTCAAATATCTAATAATAAAGCATATTGGTTCTATGAAATGTATGAAAAACGACAAATTGTGCGAAGGATGTGCATACCGATATAAATTCAATGGAAAAAACAATACAATTTGAATAGAAGGTATTATGAAAAAATGTCGTTAATTTCTGGAGGAAAAATACATCGATTATTTCTCTGAAAGGCATTGGAAAAATCGTATTCTTGAAATGTCAAACTTACCCCTTAAAAATAATATCTATACATTTAAAAAACGTAAGAATCAATTCATTTGTCGAATTTTATGAAAGTTCAACTTTTTTTGGGTTGGCGGATTTTTGTAATTGATCAATCGATAAAAGTACTTGTGAATGTTCTTCCTACCGAGTGGTGGCCTATCGGTGTCAGTCTCTTAGTTTTCTCATCCACTGAAGCGTAATTCGTAAGGCAGCAAACGAAACAATGGCATTTCACGATATCTCGTGTGAGGTATTCTTGAACCGTTATGTAGCTTGATCGATTTTTCGCGGTTATAGCTCATGCCGCGAGTCTCGCGTAGTACTATTCACAAGTTGAAATATAACAATATACATATACATTAAATGGTTTATTTCAATCGTTCATAATTCGTCTCAAGGATTAATGATATGGGTTATCGAAGGACAGACATGTGTATAGAAGAAAATGAGCACATTTATCGACTAGACACTAAGAAAAAAAAAACCAATTGAATCAAAAAAAGATATTGGTTGATTCAAATAAATGTCTGAACGCGGAGTGCCACCGATATATGAGATTGTTACAATACTATAAAATATTGGAAAATGTGATTGATTTAAATAACATATAATTTTATTTGAAAATCTCGTCTGTTCGCTGAATGTCTACATTAGCCTTCAAATAACATTATATTATATTAAAATCATTCTATATACATTCTATACACAAAAAGTTTTTCAATTTTTTTCAAATCTTAAACTAAAAGTGGAGTGGTGGTAAATCTTAAATTAAAGGTAGATCTTAAGACAATAGTGGAGAGAATATCAGATATCCAATGGAATATCCCTGCAAAGATTATCAGATATTCAACTGACAAGAACAGATATTACACTTTGATCTTTGCCACAGGCCAAGAAGCGATACTCTTTAGAGTTTCTCCGGCGTTTAAGTAGATTTTTCGGGCCGCGCTACGTTTACGAGAAACGAGCATAGCGGCTTCTAGCGGTTACTCCGAGAACTACAGGTTTCCTCACACCTATGATTTCGGTGGCGCTCAGCCATGATTTGGTTGAATTTTTTTAACCAAATTCGCAAGAATTACATTTTATTTTCGCATAATTTTTTAACCAATTCAGACATTTGCTTAATATTTGTCAATCAAAATGAAATATTAATATTTTAACGAATAATATACTTGAAAATCAATATCGGATATGGTGAAAAAAATACAATAACATATTTACTCAATAGAAATTTTCTCTGAATCGAACGGGCGAAATTCAAATTTTCTTGTGTAGTCGAATCAACAATATTCATGTTATGAATTGAAACGCTTTTTTTGTTCGTTGCAGAAAATGCATTCAAAACTACATAATTTGTTCGCGATTATTTTTTATATAGTTTCAATAATACACTAGGCCAAATAATTAAAGGATATTGAAAAAGTCCGCAAATTTTAGGGTCATTTTCAAATAGCTGTAACTCCTCGAAAAATGGTCGTACAGCAAAATGAAAAAAAGCAAATTGAAGGTGTGCATCTCTAGTTTTAAGATCTTGAGCCCAACAATTTTTCGCATCAGCCAATTTTTAGTAACCATCGAAAAACCAAAGTAAAAAAAATTTCAAAATGTTTGCTCATCTTTCACAGTCTGCACGGACTTTAATAATTTTTTTTGAATGATCGGATTGAAAGGATCGTCTAGCTGGATTCTTCCCCTTTAATTTGAGTGGTGGGAGAGCTCTGTATGATTTTTTCTCGCTGAGTTATCGATGTTCAAAGCAAAAATGACACTTTTGACTTTGATGACTGATTACTCGGAGACTAATGGTCGCACAGAAAAACACCAGAGGGTTTTAGAAACTTTTAAGTATTCTCTATACGTTGCTTTTATCATTTTTTTTTATCAGGATTTTCTTTTTTATGCGGGAAAATAGATTTGAAAAAACGTGAAAAATGGCATATTTACGAATATTCTTTTAAGTAAGGATTATTTTGCCAATATCGAATAGATTTCTAAAAAATCGGTTTTTTTTATGAGCTCAAAGTATCCTAAAAAAGCCCTCAAAAGTTTAAACCCCTGCGATTTTTTTTTCATTGTGTACCGAATGATCGAAATTGTGGTTTTTGCCAAAAATCGATTAAAGGCTAAATCTATCACTTTTTATTCGTCTTTTGAGAATCACAATTTTTTTTGGCACTGATCCGAATTTCCAGTGCTAAAAAATGATAATTGTTGAACAACAGGAACAAATTTATGTCTAATGAAAATAAAAATTATTGATAACAAATTTTTTTTTGACAAAAAAAAATTAATTAAAAAAAAATCGAAAAAAAAAATTGTTAGATTTTTTTTATAGCCCTGAACGTTCTTCATGATACGACGAGCGATTGGAGTTGTTGGAATTCACAGTTCTTTGAATGTGTGCGTGTGTACAATTTACATCCCTACGATACGATACGACACCCTACGCACACGTCCCACGATCATTAGATCAAGATTTTTTTTATAAACATTTTATTCACCACCGGCATTAGCGTAACCTAAAGCGTCCCACGTAGAGGTTGCTCGGTTTGATTTACGCTTCTCTCTGTGTGTGTGTGTGTGTGTGTGTGTGTGTGTGTGTGTGTGTGTGTGTGTGTGTGTGTGTGTGTTCGTATAATTTTTCTTAAGGAATTGAGACCCTACGGCTCGTCATTTCCGCAGTTTTTAAAGACTCCAAACTTATTCCGTAAGTCACGCATATGGGTGTGTGTGTGTGTGTATGCGTGCATGCGTACAACTCTTCTTATGGGTATGAGACCCCACAGTTTGTCACTTCTGTGGTATTTCATGACTCCAAACTCATCCCATAAGCCACGTACATTGTGGGTCACGGTTCAATACTGTGTATTGCCCCCTCGATTGCTTATCACGGCTTTTAAGCGCTATCGCATGTTAATGCACCGCCGGATATCCCTTTGCGAGATCCCTTGCCAAACTCGAAGGAGCGCTTCAGTCAATTGACGGTGTCCCCCCAGATTCGGATAATCTCGGCGCAATCGACGACCAACCATGTCCTAGACATGTTCAATGGAATTTAAATCGGGACTCATGGCTGGGTGGTCGAGGGTCGTCACGTTCGCGTCGAGAAAATTTCTCGTTAGCCTCGCGGTATGAGGACGAGCGTTATCCTGCCTAAGGATAAAGCGATTTCCCAAACGTCTACGCAAGGGCAAGACGTGTGGTTCCAGGATTGTATTGGCGTACCTTTCGACTGTCAATGTCCCTGGAACGATGACCAATGGCGTTCTAGTGTTGATAGATACGCCTGCCCATACCATCACAGAACCACCATTAAGAGGAGCAATCGGCTGCGTGTATCCGTCGCGATCACGTTCTCCAAGGCGGCGCTACACATTGAAGCGCCTGTCACTGCCATGAAGCAAAAATCGCGATTCGTCAGTGAATAAAACGGGGGTCTACTGTCTCCGACCCCAGTTTTGATGACGATCGTAGGGTAGCAGGCATCGTAGGGCCCGATTAGCCTACGCTCAGGCTAGTCGGGCCCTACGATGCCTGCTATTTAGCATAGGCACTCGATTTGGGCGACGAGAATGTAGTCCTTGCTCGTGTAAACGATTCCGGACCGTTTGTGCCAAAATGGATCGCCGAGTAAACTGCTGTCGACGATTTTAAATCCGATGAGCGATAGTATGGGCATGTATGGCGGGCTTTCGACGAGCATGTCGAACTATGGCCCTGTCATCTCGATTGGTAGTTATTTGTCGTCTACCTTGTCCCGAACGTTGCGTATAGTTACTAGTCTCACGAAATCGGGCATAGACACGACTGATTACCGATTGACTAGAGCCCATCATATTGGCAACTTGCTGTTGCGTATAACGACCCTCACGCAAAAGCCTGACCACACGCGCATTTTCAGCTGTAGACAAATGTCGCCTAATTAAGATTTTTTTTTCAATTACCAAAAGTCTCGACTGTTGTATGACCTTGAAAAAAAGTTTTTTTTCCTTAAACAAAGCTCATCCCATAAGGTGAACGCTGAACAAAATTAAGCAAGAGTTAAAAACTTGCAGTCGAAAAAACAGTGATTGATAGAAGGGCATACGGTTTTGCAACTAAACATTAAATCAATATTAAAAGAAAGGTAGATACAGCGGTCAGATGAACGTGACACAATTGTTTTTGAGAGATGTGAAACTTTGCATCCCTCAGTTATGAGTCTCGATTAATGATCGTGGGACGTGTGCGTAGGGTGTCGTATCCTTAATGTAAATTGTACACACGCACACAATCAAAGAACTGTGAATTCCAACAACTTCAATCGCTCGTCGTATCATGAAAACCGTTCAGCGCTATAAAAAAAATCTAACCATTGTTTTCGATTTTTTTTAATTAAATTTTTTTGTAAAAAAAATTTTAATTAATTTTTTTTTTCATTAAACAAAAGTTTGTTTCCGTTGTTCAACAATCAACATTTTTCAGCACCGGAAATTCGGATCAGAGCAACAAAAAAATGTTGATTTTCAAAAGATGAATAGAAGGTGGTATATTTAGCCTTTAATCGATTTTTGGCAAAAACCACAATTTCGGTCATTCGGAACACAATGAAAAAAAATCGCAGGGGTTTAAACTTTTGAGCGCTTTTTTAGGATACTTTGAGGTCACAAAAAAACCGATTTTTTTTTCTATTCGATATTGGCAAAATAATGCTTAGTTAAAAGAATATCTGTAAATATGCAATTTTTCACGTTTTTTTAAATCCATTTTTCTGCATAAAAAAAATATCTTGATAAAAAAATGATGAAAGCATCTTATTATAGAGAATACTTCAAAGTTTCCAAAGCCCTCTGGTTTTTTCCTGTGCGACGATTAGCCTCCGAGTAATCAGTCATCAAAGTCAAAAGTGTCATTTTTGCTTTGAACATCGATAACTCAGCGAGAAAAAATCGTAGAGAGCTCTCCCACCGCTCAAATTAAAGGGGAAGATCCAGCTAGACGATCCTTTTAATCCGATCATTCAAAAACATTTATTAAAGTCCGTGCAGACTGTGAAAGATGAGCAATAATTTTGAATTTTTTTTTTACTTTGGTTTTTTGATGGCTACTAAAAATTGGCTGATGCGAAACATTTTTGAGCTCAAGATCTCAAAACTAGAGATGCACACCTTCAATTTGCTTTTGTTTATTTTGCTGTACGACCATTTTTCGAGGAGTTACAGCTATTTAAAAATGACCCTAAAATTGACGGACTTTTTCAATATCCTTTAATTCTATGGGCTAGTGGATATTGTCCTCGACTAACAATATATCTTTTAAAGAAAAAGGAAAAAACTTTTAACTTTATCATGTTATTAAAGTCAATAGCGTTTTGTATGGACTAATAAATTTGATTATTTGCACGAACAATTTTACATTTGAATCAACGAACTTTCATTCAATAACACCAATGATTTTTTTTCTCAGTGTAGAAATTGGATTTCAATTAATTCGCCTCGTAACATACGGCACACAATTTCCCTATGATTTTGGATGCACAATCTTTTATGATTTTGGATGCACAATCTTTTCTCGATTGCAATAATTTTGGTTCTCTTCTTGCCCAAACTGAGAACGAACACGTTTAAATAAAGAGCTTGTAAATCGTCAACTTTATTTCACAAGTGTGATTGACCTCGAACGTGGTGCTAAATTCTTCTCTTGGCTGTATTCCATATATACATATCCCTTTTAAAAACCTTGAAAAAGGTGAAAACGTCCCCCCGAGAACATTACCGCTTGTGTTACCATAACAAAAATTCCGATTTATCTCAAAATATTCTTTACTTTTCTTTAAACAATGGTTTTATCATATTTTTCAGTTCAAATGTACGAAAATAGTGAAATAACTTTTTATAAAATAGCCAAGCAAGTTTACTAGAAATTTTATTACAAAAACGGTTAAACTTAAGGAATATTTTTCTATTTTTTTTTTAATCACATTAATGTTACGACGGCATATTGGTATCAGCATTATATAAAAGTACAACGTAAGTACCACAAAAATTACAGGGAAGTGAATTTCAAATGTCTGAAGAAACTTTACATCTATAATTTCAAATTCGTATTGAGCAGGGAAAAGTATTTCTAAATATTTGAATTAATCGAAACCTGGGAAATAGCATCTATAGGACTAGTTGTAGCATAAAGCCGTTTCTAAATTTTTATTATTTTTATTCACTCGAAAATTCGATATTTGAAAAGATATCGAGGAACGAAGAGAAGATCAATATATAAACGAAATTGTCGAAGGAATTTTTATTGAATGAATTAATAAGACAAGCATTCAGAGTAAACCTTTTGTTTATGAAAGCTTTTCAGGCATTATGTAGCAAAAGGCATTTCCCGCAAAATTTCTTGTACAAGGCAAAGCCTAGAAAATTTTCATAAACAGACTTAAAAAAACATTCCTGAGGCTTGAAATATTTCAAAATCTGTTTCCATCACAGCTACGCAGTTTATCTTGGAGACTACTCGATAGTCCAGAAATGCAGTATAGTGCCTACAAAAAATTGTAAGGAACGATTCACCATCGCTGACAAAGTCTTTGTAAATTAGAGTCGGTGCGATATGCTTTGTTGTTGAGCAGTTTGAATAATCTATTTAAAAAGGCTTGTTGGAAAACCTTTATCGCAATGCTAGTTATGCCGCTACAGAAGATATACATTTTTCATTGTTTCCGAATAAATTCCTAGATCGTAATACCCAAAGGAAATTATTTTTGTCTAATCTTTTGAATTCACATTTCTATCTGTTGAATACCTTTGGATTCATATCGATGACCTCCTGATACCTAAAGGCATGAACTTTTCTCATGTGCGGTCAAGCAGACAAACGCGGCATCTCCTGGTGAGTCGGATTCTCGCCACACTTGTCCTTGCACAATTTTCTACCTCCACCCACAGTTTTCTTACTAGCCATGTAGATAGTGTACATGCGACCGATCTGCATGGGCAAAGTGGAGTTAATGTGGTGAAGCAAATTCATTCACATTCATAGCCTTTGCATAGACATATTCCAGATGGTAAGAACAAATATCTCAATTGGGGGCATGAGTAACTGTATAATTTGGGTATCTTTCTCTCTGGCTATGATTCTTTGGAAGATTCCACATGTGCGCTCTGACTACACAATCTACACTTGTATATTATTAGCTAGCAAATCTGCAGATTCGGCTTAGCAATGCTTAGCCTTTTCTTTGCTGTGCTTAATGCGAAGCTAAGTGATAATTGTGATAAGTGATCAGTCAGCTGCTCAATACCTACGTGTACACATCTTTCGTTGCTCTGGGTAACGAAAATTTCATAGGTATACATTTTTCGTTATCCATGAGTAACGAAAAGTTTATATTTTTTTCCCTTACTTGTGTTCGATATAAGAAAATTTCATACTTTTGGCGTTTTCTTCTCTCCAGTGCAAAGTTTTCTGTAATTGAGTTAAATGTTCTGCTTGACGCGCTATTCACGGCTTCGGAGCATTTTTTTATGTTGAACTTTGAGTTACAAAGAATCTTCGTCAAATTAATGATTAGCTCTGAAAAGGGCCGTTTTTTTGACGTATACGAAGAACTTTTGCAGGTTAACATTCACGATGCTCACCGTTTTACAACCTCCGTAAAATTGAATTTGGCCCTAAAAAGAGCCGTTTGTGTTATTTGTACTGATAAACGCTCTAACCCTGATAAGAGGTTAAAGCTGTAAAAAACACTGTTTATATATATATATGTGTGTGTGTGTGTGTGTGTGTGTGTGTGTGTGTGTGTGTGTGTGTGTCGTCTCACAAGCGGAGGCTGTCAATTGTCAAATTCAGATTCGATTCATACTGCATATAATAAAAGCTCATGGCCAGAAGTGTTATGTGGCAAAGCATGAGATGCGCTTTTCCACCATGGTCGAAAAAGTTGGCGTTGAAATATTCCGTTGCGGTTAAATACTTTATACGTAAAGAAAATTTCAAGGAGCTCGTAGCGCAGAGAGCATAACCGTCCCTGGTTCGAGTTTTGCTGCCGGCAACTTTTTTTTTCTTCTTCAAAAGTGTATACAGATAATTCCCGGGAATCAGTTTCAACAATTATGCACATAATAAGTTTTTTTTAAAACCGTTTGTTGTAAAAAAACCGACGCTTTCGAACTTCATTATGTTTGCAAACAAAATTATATTTAAAAAATAGAAATACTTGCTGCAGCAGGTATGAAATACAAATATCGTTACTCGACTGCTACAGTTGTGCTTATTTAATCGAGCAAGAGCGTGAGATCAATTCCAGAGGAGATTGTATAAAAATCCAATCGATCGTCCACCACCAGGTTTCTTCTCCAAGTTTTTCCCATATGATACGATACTCGTGGTATGTATCACCCCTGACAGACGATAGAACAATTGAAAAAAATGTAAATCAGGTATGTTTCCAAACAGATAATTAAAAAAACAATTGTTCGTGAAAAAACTCATCGTTTATCAGATGTGCTGAATGTCGTGCTGTTTTCTGCTTTCCATGTTTTTATGATAACTATCACTCTGGTCTGTGTGACACTTCGGCTACTTCATCTCTTTTCAATAAATTGTTGCCACCTGAATGTTATTTGTGATATTGTGTTTTATTTTTAGTGTTATTTGCATGAAACAACAAAATATAACTTTGTTTACGAACAACATAATGTAGTTCGAAAGCGTCGGTTTTACTACAACAAACAGCATTTAAAAAACTTATTTTCATGCATAAACAATAACGGTCGACAGTGCCGTCGATTTTTTTTTATTAAAAATGTTGTTGGTTTACTTGGGGTAAAAACGCTGGTGGGTCTCTTGGTCTACGTTCGCGAATTCTCGAAAGACGATGAACGAACCAGGTGCGCTAGTGGATAACTTTCTATACGCTCTTCGGCGTCTCGCGTCAATTGGTACACGTGTTCCTACGGGTTCATTGTGCCGTGTCATGTGGGGAAAGAAAAAGCAAAAAAAGGTGAAAATAACAAAAATGCAAGCATTCATCCGTCAATATGGCAAACACATATGTATTATTTAACGTTGTAGTTTGCATAGTTGGAAAACTTTTTTTTTTAATTATTATCAGTCTTAAGAATTGTGGTTGTAAATCTCCAAGGAGCCTTTGTACTCTAAATTGGCCAAAGTAATGTTAGTTGAATTCCGACTATTCAAACTTCAACGTCTCCTTTATTTATACGAATTTTGGGATGGTGCGCAAATGGCAATGTCACTTTTAAAAAACCTTTTTGGTGGTTGGGCCTAACAGATGCCGCTTGCTTGAAGAATGTATTCAAAATAAATTGATTGAAAAAAAAAAACTTTATCCTTATCGATGGTAATGAGTTGTCGATGAACGAAACGCCAAATGATACAGTTTTTTGTAGTTTCACCTTAGAGAAATCATAATTTCAGAAGCAGCAGCCAAAGCGCTCTGCGCGTTGTAATCGCCAGATCATCTTGGGGCGAATGCTACCTTTAGCGTACTATGCATCTCCGCTAAGCATTTCTTTGCCAGGTAATAACGAAGCTTAACTTAAAGGAAAGATTGGCAGTGTAAGAGCCAGTTAAAGTAAAGTAAAATAACGTTTTTAAAACGGCTGTCAATGGATTTACGCTCCTGCCAATGGCCAACTTTTCATTGGACTTTCATCAGCGAGCACCTAATATCATTGGGCCGGGCAAGGACGAGCGGTTAAAAAGTAACCTGCTGGAGAATGGGGAAGGAAATAAATACCAAGTTGCATAGCGAATAAATGCTACGAATACAAGAGAAAACGGAGTAGAAAATAAATCAAACTGGCATGGAAAGTCGATCAAAGTAATGGAATGTGGCTAACCGGTTGTGCCAGTTACGTATTAGGTTAAATTTTTTTAGGCAATCTGTCATCGTATGCCTTTGCCACAGATACTTATATCTGTTATACGCATTGAAATAGCATCGATCACGTGACATGTGAGGTTATCAACATGAGCGAAGAAAGTCTCAAGAGGGTAGAGAAATGTTGTAGGCTCTGAGATAGTGATCGGTTGCTCTCGTAGAAGGGGCTTTCAATAATAGCGCAACATTCGGCAAAAAGCACAAAAACTATAGGAAGCTGTTAATCGGGAAATCGCGTTCGGCAAATATGGGCAAAGTTTGGCCATACGCGTAAAGAATAGCGGGTGTTTTAATTTTCTCGCTAAAAGTTGTTAAAGGCGCGCACGTAGTCTATTGTCGCGTGAAATTGTCGGGCTATTGTTGAGGGAGCTGCTGACACAGCGGCGAAAGGGTCGCATCGCGGTAACGTGCCTCGAAATACAATAGCCCCGAGCACGATGAGCACAATGATTTATTGTCATCGCGAAGGTTGAAAATCAAACGAATGCTCGCGGTCAAAATGGAATATGTTAGTTAACTCACGATATTTTCCCTGACGGTGTTGTGAAATAATTGTTCCCTGATGTCAGCTTCATCTTCCATTTTCACCTGTTTGTCAGGAGATTTTTTTCCCTCGAACACACGAGCGTTTCTCCCACGGACATCTTATATATATCACATTGATCGTTTGTTTATTAAGTCGAGATTATGGCATGTATTTGGAAGCGGCTTCGGCAATTTCCCGACCGGAAAGCCCTCGTTTTGTTTGTTATTTCCGCCAGACTGTCTGTATTCATCAAAGGTCAAGCGGCTAACGATTTTTCCTTACTTTTTCGTTCGCTCAGTCTTTAGCGCGAGACAAATCAGCAGGGCACTTGTCAGATATGAGGGAACAATTATTGTCTCGCTCTGTCTTGTTTACGCGAAACGCGCATGAGGTGAAAAACCTTCTCGTACGAACGACGGTTCACGAGCGACTGAATGTTTCTTCTTTTTCTGCTTCAATTTGGCTAGTGCACCGTCCGTCGGAGGGATTAGCCCACGGTCACGGTCTTACATACAGGTCTTGAAACTCTGGTGGTGGGGGTATGTCCTCGGATTGAAGCGCCGGCCGTTTCGCCTAGTGTCCACGAGTGTCGCTGCGATAGAGTGATGCAGGCTGTGCAAGAGAGATGGAAATCGATTGTTGACTCATAGGAACCTAACCTAGCTGTACAATTGGCTGGTGTAGGCAAATTGTGATATTTAATGTCAAAAATGCACAATGGACCTAAATACAATTAAAAGTCACTTTATCGTAAACCTGAAAAAAACCAAAAGACTATAGTTATCCAAGTGGGTACAATGAATATGAATGTTTTTTATATAGGTGTCAATGTGAGCTCGTGTTGGTCGAGGTGTTCGGTGCAAGCATCGTAATCCTGCTTTCAGGGGTTCGATCCCTGTGCGCTCGGTTTTTTAAAAACATGTTTTAGCTTTTATATAAAAAGTAGGCTTTACGCGTTGTTTTAATTGACCGGAAAATAAGTGGGAACTATTCCAGACAGGGTTGCAAATAATGCATTAATGTTTGTAATGCATTACCATTTTCATTACCTATTACTTTACATTTTGTAATGTAAAAAATCTCCATTACTCATTACATTGGATTTTGTAATGTAAAAAATTTCTATTACCCATTACATTACATTTTGTAAAGTAAAAAATTTCCATTACCCATTACATTTGATTTTGTAATGTAAAAAATTTCCATTACCCATTACTTTACATTTTGTAATGTAAATAATATCCATTACTCGTTACATTGGATTTTGTAATGTAAAAAAATTCCATTACTCATTACATTGGATTTTGTAAGGTAAACAATTTTCATCACCCATTACATTGGATTTTGTAATGTAAAAAAATTTCGTTTCTTATTACATTATATTTTGTAATGTGAACCTTTTTCATTGCCCATTACAATGTAATGGGTAATGGAATTTTTTTACATAACAAAATCCAATGTAATTAGTAATGGAATTTTTTTACATTACAAAATGCAAAGTAATGGGTAATGAAAATGATAATGCATTACAAACAGTAATGCATTATTTGCAACCCTGTCTGGAATAGTTCCCACTTATTTTCCGGTCAATTAAAACAACGCGTAAAGCCTACTTTTTATATAAAAGCTAAAACATGTTTTTAAAAAACCGAGCGCACAGGGATCGAACCCCTGAAAGCAGCATTACGATGCTTGCACCGAACATCCATCCATCCATCCATCCATCCATCCATCCATCCATCCATCCATCCATCCATCCATCCATCCATCCATCCATCCATCCATCCATCCATCCATCCATCCATCCATCCATCCATCCATCCATCCATCCATCCATCCATCCATCCATCCATCCATCCATCCATCCATCCATCCATCCATCCATCCATTCATCCATCCATCCATCCATCCATCCATCCATCCACCCATCCATCCATCCATCCATCCATCCATCCATCAATCCATCCATCCATCCATCCATCCATCCATCCATCCATCCATCCATCCATCCGTCCATCCGTCCGTCCGTCCGTCCGTCCGTCCGTCCATCCATCCATCCTTTCATCTATCCACCCATCCATCCATCCATCCATCCACCTATACATACATCATCTATCTATCCATCCATCCATCCATCCATCTATCGATCCATCCATCTATCCATCTATCCATCCATCCACCTACATATACATCATCAAGCCATCCATCCATCCATCCATCCATCCATCCATCCATCCATTGATCTATCGATCCATCCATCTATCCATCCATCCATCCATCCATCCATCCCATTACATTGTAATGGGCAATGAAAATGTTTTACATTACAAAATCCAATGTAGTGGGTAATGAAAATTTTTTACATTACAAAATCCAATGTAAAGAGTAATGGAAATTTTTTGCATTACAAAATCCAATGTAATGAGTAATGGAAATTTTTTACATTACAACATGTAAAGTAATGGGTAATGGAAATTTTTTACATTACAAAATCCAATGTATTGGGTAATGGAAATTTTTTACATTACAAAATCCAATGTAATGAGAAATGGAATTTTTTTACATCACTAAATGTAATGTAATGGGTAATGAAATATTTTTTCATTACCCATTACAAAAGTAATGAATAATGCATTACATTTTCATTACAAATTTCACAACCCTGATTCCAGACCGAAACACTTGCAGGATGTATTTCTTGAAAATAAAACAAATACTTAAGAAACAGTGCTTCTTTTGCAATTCTTTATTTCCTCTTCGAAAAATTTTAATGCATGTCCAAAGAAACATTTTCAATAATCTCTACTTTGCAGTTTCCGAAACGGTTTGCGTTGGTAAATTATTAAAAAAACACATCTTTTCCGACCTTTAAGCGAAGGACTCCCGAGTAGGATGAATGAAAATAATTCACTAACTTTGTTTTATGTTTTCCACCCTGGAAAGTATTTATTGTAATGATCCCAATAATTTTTCATTTTTTTTCAGGTTCCCGGCTCCAACGCCTGTTTCGCCCATTCTCGATGAATGTATTTCGGTTCGAGATGATTTTCGCACATAACGTATCTCGGCTCTAATTTCCCAACTCTCGGTATCGCGGCCTCCCATTTTTTAATTGCGCCAAGTCTCTCGGCACCCAAAACACTGAGCGTTTCGATTTTTCACTCCGAGAGCCTGTTTTACACGTTGGCACAATACACCACTTGTCATTTTTCAATATCACCGTTTTGACAAGTTTACAAGTAGAGCACGTCGCGTGTGGTCGCGTGAATCAGCGGTTATGTTAGGGTTTTGTTTACTTTTGAAATATATTTCCGTCTCTCTCACACAGCCTGCATCACTCTATAGCAGCGATCCTCGTGGTCCCAAGTTGAAACAGTCGGTGCTCCAAGAAGAGGCCAGCCCCCACAACTGAAATTTCGAGCCAGTTTCAAGGCCTGTATGTAAGACCGTGCCCACGGTCGTACATACAGGTTTGAGAAACTCCTAGGCTGGGGAGTGTCTCAGATAATGAGGCAAACGGGCAGTTCTCGCTTCTGCCACTCGAAGCAGAGATTAGTAGGGAGATGCACAGCGATTCCCTTTACGGCGTGCCTCGGAAATGGCGCTAAATCGCGGCGGCGAGTTCGGGAATATCATTTCGTAATCATCGCCTCTGTCAAGGTTGCAGATTCCCTTGTAGCCGCGCGAGTCGTGATCACCGCTCAAGTCGGTATCGCAGTCAGCGTGAACACGAATGGGTAGCTGGGTAGGGGAAAAGTCTCCGCTCTTTGCCAACCGTGCTCACTCGACAGGCGAACGGAGCGACATTTTCCGTCCGATCGAGCTCGATATGTATGTGTGGCCGTACTGCGGATTGGAATATACATTAAGAGGCAATGACACCTCATCGCGATCGGTATGGTAGAACAATTATAGATTCCCAAAAATCTCTGAAACGGCTCTTCAGATCTCGTCGAAACTTTGCCAAACGACGTCAAATAGATAGACGAACTTCCCCTCAAATTTTCTGTCTTTTCCCCTTTCCCCTTTCAAATTTTCTGTTTTTCCCTCAAATTTTCTGAATTTGAGAAAAAAAATGTAAATTGGCTTATGATAAGCCAATCTAGTTTTTTTTCTCAAATTCAGAAAATTTGAGGGGAAGACAGCTGTTCGTCTATCTATTTGACGTCGTTTGGCAAAGTTTCGACGGGATCTGAAGAGGCGTTTCAGAGATTTTTGGGAATCTATAATTGTTCTACCATACCGATCGCGATGAGGTGTCATTCTCTCTTAAATGAATGGGTTTACTTCCGAAAAGCGGAAACCGAACTTCGACCTGAAAATTGGCATACACCGTCCTTTCAATATTACAAGATATCCTCTAAAGGGATTTTCGGCGACTCGCCATAGTTTTCGAGATATCGATTTTTGAAAGTTATTGTTTTCATCGCGCGCCTACCATATCTATAGCTGACTATCAGCTACGGCTATACCTATATATCTTATCGCGCCTTCCGCTTTGTGCGGATCTTCGTCGAGTTTGTTTGGAGAAACCCCTTCTCCAACGTTTCCACGACCGGCGCGCTTATGGTGTTAAACCTCGTATAGCGAATTCTCTTTTTTATGGATACGTTGTAATGGTGCCTACGCTCGGGACTCTAACTTTCGCTTTATTATACGGATGATACGAATTTAAAATTATAAAATAACAACAAAAAAAAACAAAACAATGAGAATTTGTTTTTAATCGAAAAAATGAAAAAAATCACAAAATGAAAGAAAAAAAAATCAAATAAATTTTTTTTTAACGAAATAAAAATCGATTTAAAAAACCAAAAACAATAAACGAAAGGTAAAGAAAAAATGGAAGAGGTGCTCTGCGGCCACCGCAGTGTTCTACGCACCCCACGATTCCACACACCCATCCGAGGTGCCCTGCGCCCACCCGAGTGTTCTACGCACCCCGCGATTCTACATATCCGAGTTTGGGTACCAATAAATTTTTTTTAATTCATCTAAATATTTGGGTACAAATAAATTCTCCATCAAACGTAAAAACCAAAAACCAGCATTACACAAAAAACGACAATGCGGCCGGTTTGTACACCAAGGGGGGGGGGGGGGGTACACCAGACGAAGCACCGCACACAGCGAAGAGCGCGATAAGCCATAGCGATAGCTGAGCCCGTCAACTATAAATATAGCAGGCGCGTGATTAAAAAAATAACTTACAAAAAGCGATATCTCGAAAACTATGGCGTGTCGCCAAAAATCCTTTTAGGGGATATCTTATAACATTAAAAAGAATGTGTATGCCAAATTTCAGGTCGAAATTTGGTTCCCGCTTTTCGGAAGTTTATCCAAAAAATCAACGACGAAACGCGTCGAAAAATAAAACGCCGAAACGACTGTGGAAGGTTCAAAAAGAAATCTTGAGCCCTTTCCGCGGTTGTTTCGGCGTTTTTTTTTCAACAGTAAACATTATGGATAGCTGTGTATCATAAATGTTTCTTTATCCTCAATGCGCGTCGTGGCTGAGTTGGCAGCATGACGGATTAACGATGCTTGCGGTCCGGGTTCGATCGCCGGTGAATCGATTTTTTATCGATTTTTTTTCTCCATTTTATATTTACAAAATTTCGAATTCAATCTCGCCTGTCCAGGCATTATTTATTATGTTCAATTCATATATGTTTAGTATAAAAAAAGACATTGCTACCGGGAATCGAACCCGCGACGTCTACACTCAGAGCCCGCATGCTGATATCTCAACCGCGAGGCTTTTGGACCGCAAACCTGCGTTACGTATACACACTTGTGCAATCTATGAGGTAGTTCTGGACAGCGGCGTAACTAAAGTTTATGAGGCCCGGGGCGGACGGAAACTCGGGGCCCCACAACAAAATGGCGCCCAAAGATGGCATCTTCCGTGGTTATTGAAGATGGCGATATCTGAAAGTATAATACAAAAAGAATATCTACAAGATTTAGAAAAAGAACGTTGGTTGTGTTGGTAATCACCTTTATTACAAGTTATGCAGTGTATGTACATCGCTTTATGGTTCTACATTTACAAGCTGACATCTACTTTACGGGCTTTTTTTTCTGCGAAGTCGGTTATAACAGAATCGAAATCGATTCTATCAGCGACCTCTCGTTCAATCGATAAAATTGCCAGGCTGGTCAGCCTGTCGTGTATCATCGTGGACCTTAAGTAGTTTTTTATGAGCTTCAATTTAGAAAAGCTCCTTTCGCAAGTTGCAATGCTTACACCCATTGTTAGGTAAATTCGCAACATAATAACAATATTTAGAACCGACTCAGACAGTCTGTGGCGGTGAAGATAGTTTAATAGCTGCAGCGGTCCTTGTTGCTTCAGCGAGTCACAGTCAGGCGAAACTGACAGAAATCTTTGGAGCCTGTCCCGTTCCGTGCAGAATTCTTCTTTGTCGATATCATCGGGTGCATGATCAAGATTCACTTGAGTAAGCGGGTCCAGTAACGTGGCTGGTGCGAGGAACGAAAAGCTATCCGCTATACTTCGTAATTGTTCAAAACGCGTTTTGGTCGCCACAATCAACTTATCTAAGCAAGCTAACATATGTCGGCGAATTCCCTGCTTGTACGTCAAACCCGCATCTTCAGCAGTTTCTCCATCGCCTAACACTCTTTTCTTGCGACGAACCCGTCTTTGTGGTTCTGGTGTGATTCATATCTCAGTGCATGTGGATTCGGCGAAACTGATGGCAGTGTTTACAATTTCATCTCTTTTTGTTTCTAATAACAGCTTGAGTACGTCTAGTTTTTGAGCACAGTGACCGATAGAGAGTCCTTTTATGTGAAGATAGTTTTGAATATCATTGAGCTCAGTTAAAACGGAAGACCAGAGCCCCAGAAAACTAAGAAAACTGAACGTCTGCAATGGCGGCAGCAGCAAGGTTGCATCGGATCTGGTGTTGTCATTTTCTTCAGGACCTGTCAATCGCTCCAGGACATCAACAATTTCGGAGAAATGAATTTTTACGACTTTAACCGCATCGCCCCTGGCGCTCCATCTCGTTTCAGATATACGTTTGAGAACTACTCCAGTTGTGGAATGTAGTAGATCCCAGCGATGACTAGACGCTGAAAAGAATGCGTACAATCGCTCAAAAATACCAAAGAAAGTTATAGAGTGTACCTGTCTTAGCAGCGTGAACTCCTGCGAGATTCAAACTGTGGTTTGAACAAGCTATGAACTTGGCTTTCCGATTGATATCAGATATTTGTTTCTGTACTCCGGTATGCTTTCCCTTCATAACTGCCGCATTATCATAACTTTGACCGCGGCAGTTCATTATATCCAACTCGTCCGCTTTCAGTTTCTCCAATATCATCTCAGTGATTTCATTCGCATGTTTGCCTTTCGTTTCTATGAAATCGATGAACGATTCACGAACCACCACAGAATCTTCTTCAAACTCTACGTACCGGAGTACTTGCGAAGTTTGGTCGATGTGAGCTGAATCCGACGTGCTATCAAAAAAAATGGCAAAGTACTTCGCTTCTTTCACTCGATCAAGTATGTCCTTCCTCACTCGATTTCCCATAAGGTGTACGAACTCATTTTGTATAGCCTTGTATAAGTAAGCATTGTATGAGTAAGTTGTCTGATTTATTCTTTGCTTTCGTTTTGCCACGAGCTTTGCCAATTTGTCGTCATACTTTGCCATCAAATTCACAAGTTCAACAAAGTTTCCTTGGTTTTCACTTGAGTTGTCTTCGCGATGACCACGTAGAGACATGTTTTGCTTCGCCAAGAAACGAAGTATATCCAAAATTCGTTTCAGTACATCTCTCCACTTGATCTTTTCTTTTTCGACAGCGGCTTCTGCCTGGTTGTCTATCGTTTTCTCGTGTCGGAGTCGGAAAGCCAACTCTTGCCACTTACTGAAGCATTCCACATGGGTCTTACTGATTTCATGGAATCGAACTCCTTCTGGTTTCCACCATTTGCTAAACCAGTCTTCGAACTAAATCCACCATTGTCTTGTTCTCTTGAAGCTGAAAACAGCTTGCAGCTGAAACAAGCAATGGATCCTTCAGTAGGAGAGTAACACATCCAGGATCGACGGACCTTTTCGCCATTCGGCATCGCCTTGTAGAAAAAATCTTTTGTTAATCGTCGTTCACATCCTTTTATTTTCTCCCCTTTGTGATAGTTTTAGCTTCTTGCTTAGAGAGTTTGCCGGGAATCACGGATGGCCAAAGGCTAATGTCCGTTAAAGTGAGATCGCTGCGCAAGTGGCACTCTTTCATTTCCGAGGGACCCACAGCTCGTTCCTCAGTAACATCTTCAGGATGATTGATGGCAGTATTAGATTGGCCTTCAACTTTAACTGCAGTTGTTGCTGCTGGATCAAATGAAACCGGTACTAATTCTTGATTCGGAGTTTCTAGCTGAGCATCGGTTACGTTTTCAGAACTGACCATGGTAGGATTTGAACTTGGGCAAGATTCTGTCTCCATTCCAGTTACTTCAGCTCCTGCTCCTAACTCAGCGATCAGTTCACCAGACGTGTGACCAGCTTCTAGTCAACTAGATTCCGTAAATGCAGAGTGACTTTGTTGGGGATTCAGGAATTTTAATAAAGCCCCTGAGTTTCGTTTAGCATCTTCTTCCCTCTCTTTCTGTTTCCTCCGCTTCGTGGCCCCGCTTGGATAATTTCTTGATGACATAACTTCCTTTCTTGATGCTGACTCGAAATACTAAGACGATCTAAAGCCGTGGTAAAAATTCTTCAAGTCTAAAAAGGCACGTGACGTCCGAAGCCAACTGCCACAACTCTGGCTGCAAAACTAACAAACAAGGCTGTTGATATTCGAAATCGAAGCTCATTTCAAACCTGAATCTCCTATTCAAAGTATTCAAACCCTATTAGGAAGTAAACTTACATTTCGGATCTTGAAATCGCTGCTGCAATGCAAGAATTCTTACGGTCCGAAAGGGCCGGGGCGTTCGCAGCCAACTGCTACAAGCCTGACTGCAAAACCAACGATTAACGATTTATCAGTTTCTCAAAGTTCATTTGAGCCGAAAGGCATAAGGCATACGGCAAACCAAGTTCACGAAATATACAATTTTAAACGCTGAACTTACCTTTTGTGTGCGAACGTAAGCAAGCAAGCCTGTTTTTATGGTGAAATTAAAGTCCAATTATGCACATCACGTCAATTTTAACGGTAGCAACTTTGTTTGAAATTGAATAAAAATTAACAAAAAAACGGCGGAGGTTTTACGTTTAGAATCCTAAGTCTGTCACTAAGAGCGCGAGAGTCTACGAGATGAGGTAAACGTACCCAACAAAATATTCACATCTCTACGCACGCATACAATTTAATCAGTGTACATTAATGCAATTTTACACATACACCTCATAAACACTTTGTCGATACACTGTAAACTAACTTTATTGCATGAACAATTTAGTGCTGGGTCTTGTCGAAATAAAGTATCGATAGATGACTTCTTATCCTTTCAATGTTATAAACGGGAATATTGGGGTAGATGGATGTTTATCATTTACACACCCCAAAACGTGCGGAGATACCTGTTTATATGAAGAACCGACATAATAAAACAAAGATTTGAATCAAATCTACTGAAGATCTTAGGATTATTTGCGTAAAACAATTATGAGAAATAATAATTATTACTCTTCCACTAATATTATATTTTTTATATCAAAGATAACAAACCAGGATTACCTTTTTTAATTGATGCGCGCAAGATACACGTTGTGATGCCACATTCCGGCCGGTTTTGAGACAAGCGATAGCTTGTCTCAGTTATGTTTACGTGGAAAAAATGCATTAATTTTTTTATTTTGTTTTTTTCTACATTGAGGACCTCAATATTTAGGACCTTTAAAGGGCAATAATGAGTTAACATCGATATCGATATGTGAAAATATGTAAAATGTTACCGCATCTTTATCCGAAATAGTGGAATTATCTCCCTATTATCAATTTTTTTTACAGTCACAACTCGGTTATATTTCACGCACTATCAAGTCTAAAATTGCAAAATCATAAAAATGCTGTTTCAAGTTGTCTCGCAAGGGTATTTTGATTGGAAATCTAAGGAACTGACAGTAAAGTTCAAAATTATTTGATTAAAATCACTAGTCTCGCTAAGAATCTTTTCGAGGATGTAAAACTTGCTGTCATTTTTTTTTATTTGGCTCTGTCTTATACAATTATGGACTGTTCTATTCGATGACAAAAAATAATCAGATTTTTTTGTCATTGGATCGGTAAACAATCCGCCCGAACCTGCCGCGCCAAATACAAACGACTAAACTGTCATCAAGCTTGGTCAAAACCATAGAGTTGAAGTTGATGGCGATGTGGTTCACATTTTTGAAGGCAGGAGGACCCCAACGGAATGATAAGGGAAAACTGAGTTTTTTCTTTTTTTTTGTGGATTTTTGCCAGTTTTTTGGGGGCCCCTATTTCGCCGAATTTTTTAGGGGCCCACGGCGGAGAGCCTCCACCGCCGCCACGTAGTTACGCGACTGGTTCTGTAGGTTTTGTCAAATTTTAGGAATTGGCTGAAATCTAAGTATGGTGTAGATATGACCTTCATGGACTGATGCCCAAAAATTCAATTCGATTCATCGTTTAGTTCATGAGATACCTGCAATTGAATATAGGTATTTTCTTCAACAATTTTTTAAATTAATTTTCTAAGGGGAATAGTAAAAACTCATTTACGTATTGGGAGAAACATTTATTTTTCATCATATTTTTCAATACCGTTTGCACCAACATTTCAAACGCCTGCTCGTTTCAAGGGGTGAGATGCAGTCAGAGGCGTGAAAAAATGAGCATTTTCAACCATTTTTTTTTATAGTAATTAACTTTGTCTTACAAAAGTGGTTACACAGACTTTTTATGTTATATTTCACCTTGACTTGTACACATTTCCAAAGAAAAATATTGATTATTTATAAAAATATCGCCATCTTTGTCGGACCCCCTTCGGCATGTAGTATTTTGCGGTGACCATCATAAAATTTTATTGGGTCATCTGAAATTAAAAAAAAACCAAAAAAAAATCATTAGTTTAATAATAAATCTAGCCCTTAATCGAAGCTTTTTTTAAATTAACCAAATGGCGGCTTCCGACAGACAACCTTCGATTTTCGACCAAAGAATCGCTCGTTTATTGTTTAAAAAATAGAAATTTTCAACAAAAATGAAAATCCTTCGATCAAGGACTAGTTTTTAATGCTATCAATAAGCACATCAAATTTCATCAAAATCCATTGAGTGGTTTTTTAATTATAGTGGTCACCGACTTGAAAAACATACATAGTTTCGAGAAAAACGCGTTTAAAGTTTTTCGGTGTGGATACGGTATTATATGTTCGTAAAATGTTGAGCTCGGTGGATGAAGCTAAATTGTTGTAATGTATTTTGATCCGCCGAATCCGAATATCACAATTTTTTGCCGAAAAGTCGAGCTTTCAATTGATTATAGCCAATTGTTAAAACAATTTTTCAAAAAATTAAAGTTTTTCTGGATAAATTCTTTTTTTTACATTAGGGCAATTTTAAAACAAAAGTATTCTTATCAAAATTTTGCTGAAGTTCATAGTTTTTTTAGTAATACATTTTTGAAAATTTCTGAAAGCCTCTTCTGCCGATGCGGAAGCTTCCATAATATTAATTTGTTGTTGTCTTCGAAGCATTCTGCCTTCCCGGGTATTATCGTTTGCGCGTTTGTCAGCCGCTACCTGCTATGGGGACCCGACGCCCCTTCACTAATTGTGGGATATCCCGGAAACTATTCATCGGATTGACTTGAAATTTTCAGGGAATATTCTCGAAACATCATACTTCAAGAAAGTGTGAAAAATCGATTTTTTGAAAATTCTGACTGCATCTCACTCCTCAAGCAACTTCGCCATGCGTCCGGCGGGGCGAGCGGCTGCGGGTTAGGTCGCGTTGGCGATACCCGTGGCGTCCTTGCTGCGGCCGCTCCCCTCGCTCGTGCCGCTGTCCTGTCGATAGCCTGCCCTTCTTGCGCCCTTGGCCTCCCACAGGCGCCTCTTGCCGCTGCGGCTGCTGCTGACGGCCACTCTGCTTTTTATTGCGGTGCCAAAATTTCGTCTTTGTAACTGTAAAAAATAAATTATCAAATATAAATAATGACCGGTGCAATGGTTTAGTGGCAAACACGCTAGCCACTAGACCATTGCACCGGTAATTATTTATATTTTATTATTTATTTTTTACAGTTACAAAGTAGAAATTTTGGCGCCGCAATAAAAAGAAGAGTGGCCGTCAGCTGCTGCTGATGGCCACTCTTCTTTGTATTGCGGTGATCACTGCTTTTATTATCGGTGATCAGTGAAGTTGGTGTAGTTGCTCAAAACGAGCGGGCGCTTAAAATTTTGGTGCAAATGATTTTGGAAAATATAATGAAAAAAATAAATGTTTCTCCCAATACGTAAATGAGTTTTTACTATGCCCCTTAGAAAATGATTTAAAAAAATTGTTGAAGAAAAGTGCCGAAACGATCGAGAATCGGGTGGGTGTCAAAACTTTGACAGGCTAAATATAGAACAAAAAAGATTTCGAAATGAGAGAATTATAAACTCAAAATAACGAACTGTAAATTAATCGAAATTTTATTCTTCGACGGATGACGAAATCGAATGACTATTACACCAAAGGTTTATTTATTCGAGAGCTCATTTATTCGAGAACGTGTATTCAGATTGTCTGCAGCTTGAGTCATACAAATACTGATTCAATCACTGATTCGAGTATCTAATATAGGTAATAACATCTATAGCAAAAAGCCATACATCGAGGATACAAACTGCGAATGTGTAGATCTTAGATAGGCAAACGAGCGATGATCCAAAATCGCGAACACCGAAATAGCGAACATCAAAGAAGTGGACGAGTTGCTTCATAATTTTCTGCCGATTTTCGCTAACACGTACGAGATTCTTTGAAAATCTTAAAGGGGTGATATACATTTACAACGATAAAAAGATCCATATATTTTCTTGAAGAGATAACACCACTCTAGGAATTTGGAAAAAACGTTTTCTTTTGCCTTCAAAAATACTTCGGGGTCATAAAAACAATATGCAATTGGTCCTGCAGCGATTTTTTTCAAGTTAGTTCTGTAGATACCCGTATGAGCCAAAAGTTTCCGTCGAAGCGTATAATAACATCCGATGCCTATACGATGCTGTTCGTGGTAAATTTTTGACAGAGCTTGTACCCTCTATATGTCCCACATATTCGCACCTCATGCATAGATAGGTCTCATACTCGTATAGAGAGCGGCGCTTTAATCGTGGCAACAACGCGATTTTCCTGCAGTCATAGCGTTGAGCTTCCCACGATCCGTCTCTCACCAAATATTTTATATAAATTTAAAAAGCGTGAAAATGTCAACCTAAATGCGATACGAACAAACAAAGATCTGTAACAAAGATAAATTACTAGAACTCGGGGAAAAAACACGGATCGAGTTCCCAGACTACGCACCGATCAGCTAGCTGCAGCGTACACTGTTACAGATGGTTGGGCCCGAGTTCGGTGTGGAATAAAATTACCACTTTTCATAAGTCGATATCTCCGAAACTAAACGGTCAAAGTTTGCCATTTTTTTGAATCAATTCCACAATAGTACTGCGTACACGGGTGTTTTTATTTTGAAATCCTAAGATCCGTTCAGAACCTATATCGAGAAATGCGAGCAAACTCCTATCGGTTTACGTGTTAGGTATAGGGATCGCGTACAAAAATACCCATATTCAATTGCAATTATGTCATGAACTAAACGGAGAATCGAATTGAATTATTGGGCATCAGTCCATGAAGATCATATCTACACCATACTTAGATTTCAGCCAATTCCTAAGATTTGACCAAAACTACAGAACTACCTTAAAGGTTGGATAAGTTTGTAAACGTAAGGCAGGTTTGCGGTCCAGGAGCCTCGCGGTTGAGATATCAGCGTGCGGGCTCTAAGTGTAGACGATGCGGCCACGATCCCCGGTAACAATGTCTTTTTTTTATATTAAACATATATGAATTAAATATAATAAATAATGCCATGACAGGCGAAAGTAGCTACAGCGAGAGGAAGTTCGAAATTTTGTAAATACAAAATAAAGAAAAACCAATTGATAAAAAATCGATTCACCAGGGAACGAACCCGGACCGCAAGCATCGTTAATCCGTCATGCTGCAACCCACATCAGCCGCGACGCTCGTTGAGGTTAGAGAAACATTTATGATACACGGTTATCCATAATGTTTACTGTTGAAAAAAAGGCCGAAACGACCGCGGAAAAGGCTCAAGATTTCTTTTTGAACCTTCCACGGTCGTTTCGGCGTTTTATTTTTCAACGCGGTTCGTCGTTGATTTTTTTAACCCGCATTCTCGGCATAAACAGGAAACCGAGAGAAAACTAAGATTTCGATACATGTTTATCTCTTTGGAATTCATTTAATGCATATTCCAATCTGCAGTACGGCCACACATATATGTCGAGCTCGATCGGACGGAAAACCTCGCTTCGTTCGCCTGTCGAGTGAGCACGACTTGCGAGGGGTGGAGACTTTTCCCTCACCGAGCTACTCATTCGTGTTCACGCTGACTGCGATACCGACTTGCGCGGTGATCACGACTCGCGTGGCTACAAGGGAATCTGCAACCTCGACCGAGGCGATGATCACAAAATCATAATCCCGAACTCGCCGCCGCGATTGAGCGCCATTTTCGAGGCACGCCGAAAAGGGGAGCGTTGTACATCTCCCTACTAATTTCTGCTGAAACTACGTATTGGCCTATACTGTGACCACTCGTTCTCTCTAGTCTCCCTGGTGGAAAGTGTCATCGTTAGTAAAGCACATAGTTCCTCACTTATCCACTCGACGCGCTGCCAAGTAGATGTAGTCTTATAGATATAGATATACAGCAATGGAAAAATAACCTCCTGACAGCCAGTACACGGGTTCACAACGTTTCTAGAAATCTAATCTACCTGAAACGCTCCGGTAGAACCACAAAGTTTGGACCCGGCTTTATCCTTTGCTATATTTTATTATATTCGATTGCGGATGCGCCAGTTCGCCTATCAACAAAATCAAAAACGGCAAAAAACAATGTTTTGTAAACAACAAACTTGCCAAATTGACAAATCAATAAAAACGCCGTCTTTTAAACATACACAATGCGTTCGTTTCTTTTTTTATTCCTCTTCGATTGTATTTATTTTCAGGTTCTTATTAACATTGTTAAAAAAGCAAAAATAAAAGTTGTAGAAACAAACAAGCAATGCAATATTCTAAGAATAAACATTAATAATAAGGAACAAAAAATTATACCGCAAACATTTGTTCATACCCCATCTACTCAAATGGCGAAAGACCAAAGGAAAAATATTACAGAAGCTCGAACAAACGAAAAATACAGTCTACTGAAATAAAAATTCTCTTTCTGCCCGGGGGTTCAGGAGTGAAAAATCCTCAATCATTTTCCATTTATATCTCTCTTACAAATATTGGGTCTGTTCGTTTTGGCTACACGTTTCTACACTTCTTACGCCTTCTGAGGACTGTCTATTACTGTATCTATTGAAATTGTAGAAAGTGTAGGTAAACCGAACAGACTATGTTTATTTCGAATAATCTGCGCCTTTGCACAGCTGTTCGGACCTGCGTTTGATTGGCTAACTTCTACCTACAAGCGCTTCGGGTGGCAGAAGCAAGAACTGCCTGTTTGCCTCATTATCTGCGGCACTCCCCACCAGCCCCCTGACTCGCAGCTCCATAAACTTAGCCGCCGACTATGGGAATATCGAATTTTTTTCGACGCCAATCGATTGTTAGTCGTTTGTTAGTGTTTGTTAGACAAAACCCAGCGTTTGTTAGACTTTATTTATTGAATAAAACGAAAAAAAAAATTTATGCCAAAGTTAGCCCCAGAAAATAGTTTTCTGGTGAATTCGAACTTTTCTTCGTAACCAATCGATTGTTAGTCGTTTGTTAGTGATTGTTAGTAACTTTATATCGTTTGTTAGAGCTCAATTATTAGTAAAATTAATGAAAAACTTTTCGGCCCTAGAGCGCGCTGCAAGCCAAGTGAAGATGGCGGCATCGTCGCGACAGCTGCTTCCGGCTTTCCACATGTGACTCGTCAATTTCAGCAAAACGATGATTCTTGTCATTCTATTAGATTGATAGACGATCGCTAGTGATTGTTAGTTAACTTTCATCGTTTGTTAGAGCT
Source organism: Ophion ellenae (assembly GCA_963210295.1). Lineage (NCBI taxonomy): Eukaryota > Metazoa > Arthropoda > Insecta > Hymenoptera > Ichneumonidae > Ophion > Ophion ellenae. The sequence continues at coordinate 3,359,815 of OY723389.1, read as the reverse complement.
CCATTTATATTTAATCGCTGAAAAACTTTTCGGCGCTAGAGCGCGCTGCTTGTCGCGAAGGTTGGCAGCATCGTCGCGACAGCTGCTTCCGGCTATCCACATGTGACTCGTCAATTTCAGCAAAACGATGATTCTTGTCATTCTATTCAATTGTTAGACGAATGCTAGTGTTTGTTAGTTAACTTTCATCGTTTGTTAGATCTCCATTTTTATATAATCGCCGAAAAACCTTTCGGCGCGAGAGCGGGCTGCTTGTCGGGAAGGTTGGCAGCATCGTCGCGATAGCTGCTTCCGGGTTTGCACATGTATCTCGTCAATTTCAGCAAAACGTTGATTCTTGTCATTCTAATAGATTGTTAGACGATCGCTAGTGATTGTTAGTCAACTTTCATCGTTTGTTAGAGTTCCATTTATATTTAATCGCTGAAAAACTTTTCGGCGCTAGAGCGCGCTGCTTGTCGTGAAGGTTGGCAGCATCGTCGCGACAGCTGCTTCCGGCTATCCACATGTGACTCGTCAATTTCAGCAAAACGATGATTCTTGTCATTCTAATAGATTGTTAGACGATCGCTAGTGATTGTTAGTTAACTTTCATCGTTTGTTAGAGCTCCATTTATATTTAATCGCTGAAAAACTTTTCAGCGCTAGAGCGCGCTGCTTGTCACGAAGGTTTGCGGCATCGTCGCGACAGTTGCTTCCGGCTTTCCACATGTGACTCGTAAATTTCTGCAAAACGTTGATTCTTGTCATTCTATTAGATTGTTAGACGATCGCTAGTGATTGTAAGTTAACTTTCATCGTTTGTTAGAGCTCCATTTATATTTAATCGCTGAAAAACTTTTCGGCGCTAGAGCGCGCAGCTTGTCGCGAAGGTTGGCGGCATCGTCGGGACAGCTGCTTCCGGCTTTCCACATGTGACTCGTCAATTTCAGCAAAACGTTGATTCTTGTCATTCTAATAGATTGTTAGACGATCGCTAGTGATTGTTAGTCAACTTTCATCGTTTGTTAGAGTTCCATTTATATTTAATCGCTGAAAAACTTTGCGGCGCTAGAGCGCGCTGCTTGTCGTGAAGGTTGGCAGCATCGTCGCGACAGCTGCTTCCGGCTATCCACATGTGACTCGTCAATTTCAGCAAAACGATGATTCTTGTCATTCTAATAGATTGTTAGACGATCGCTAGTGATTGTTAGTTAACTTTCATCGTTTGTTAGAGCTCCATTTATATTTAATCGCTGAAAAACTTTTCGGCGCTAGAGCGCGCTGCTTGTCGCGAAGGTTGGCAGCATCGTCGCGACAGCTGCTTCCGGCTTTCCACATGTGACTCGTAAATTTCAGCAAAACGTTGATTCTTGTCATTCTATTAGATGGTTAGACGATCGCTAGTGATTGTTAGTTAACTTTCATCGTTTGTTAGAGCTCCATTTATATTAAATCACTGAAAAACTTTTCGGCGCTAGAGCGCGCTGCTTGTCGCGAAGGTTGGCAGCATCGTCACGACAGCTGCTTCCGGCTTTCCACATGTGACTCGTCAATTTCAGCAAAACGTTGATTCTTGTCATTCTATTAGATTGTTAGACGATCGCTAGTGATTGTGAGTTAACTTTCATCGTTTGTTAGAGCTCCATTTATATTTAATCGCTGAACAACTTTTCGGCGCTAGAACGCGCTGCTTGTCGCGAAGGTTGGCAGCATCGTCGCGACAGCTGCTTCCGGTTTTCCACATGTGACTCGTCAATTTCAGCAAAACGTTGATTCTTGTCATCCTATTAGATTGTTAGACGATCGCTAGTGATTGTTAGTCAATTTTCATCGTTTGTTAGATCTCCATTTTTATTTAAACGCCGAAAAACTTTTCGGCGCGAGAGCGCGCTGCATGTCGCGAAGGTTGGCAGCATCGCTGCGGCAGCTGTTACGACTTTGCACATGTATCTCGTCAATTTCAGCAAAACGTTGATTCTTGTCATTCTATTAGATTGTTAGACGATCGCTAGTGATTGTTAGTTAACTTTCATCGTTTGTTAGAGCTCCATTTATATTTAATCGCTGAAAAACTTTTCGGCGCTAGAGCGCGCTGCTTGTCGCGAAGGTTGGCGGCATCGTCGCGACAGCTGCTTCCGGCTTTCCACATGTGACTCGTCAATTTCAGCAAAACGTTGATTCTTGTCATTCTAATAGATTGTTAGACGATCGCTAGTGATTGTTAGTTAACTTTCATCGTTTGTTAGAGCTCCATTTATATTTAATCGCTGAAAAACTTTTCGGCGCTAGAGCGCGCTGCTTGTCGCGAAGGTTGGCGGCATCGTCGCGACAGCTGCTTCCGGCTTTCCACATGTGACTCGTCAATTTCAGCAAAACGTTGATTCTTGTCATTCTAATAGATTGTTAGACGATGGCTAGTGATTGTTAGTTAACTTTCATCGTTTGTTAGAGCTCCATTTATATTTAATCGCTGAAAAACTTTTCGGCGCTAGAGCGCGCTGCTTGTCGCGAAGGTTGGCAGCATCGTCACGACAGCTGCTTCCGGCTTTCCACATGTGACTCGTCAATTTCAGCAAAACGTTGATTCTTGTCATTCTATTCGATTGTTAGACGATTGCTAGTGATTGTTAGTTAGTTTTCATCGTTTGTTAGAGCTCCATTTTTATTTAATCGCTGAAAAACTTTTCGGCGCGAGAGCGCGCTGCATGTCGCGAAGCGTTGGCAGCATCGCTGCGACAGCTGCTTCCGGCTTTGCACATGTAACTCGTCAATTTCAGCAAAACGTTGATTCTTGTCATTCTATTCGATTGTTAGACGAATGCTAGTGTTTGTTAGTTAACTTTCATCGTTTGTTAGATCTCCATTTTTAAATAATCGCCGAAAAACCTTTCGGCGCGAGAGCGCGCTGCTTGTCACGAAGGTTGGCAGCATCGTCGCGACAGCTGCTTCCGGCTTTGCACATGTAACTCGTCAATTTCAGCAAAACGTTGATTCTTGTCATTCTATTAGATTGTTAGACGATCGCTAGTGATTATTAGTCAATTTTCATCATTTGTTAGATCTCCATTTTTATTTAATCGCCAAAAACTTTTCGGCGCGAGAGCGCGCTGCATGTCGCGAAGGTTGGCAGCATCGCCGCGACAGCTGCTTCCGACTTTGCACATGTAACTCGTCAATTTCAGCAAAACGTTGATTCTTGTCATTCGATTAGATTGTTAGACGATCGCTAGTGATTGTTAGTTAACTTTCATCGTTTGTTAGAGCTCCATTTATAATATTATATCGCTAAAAAACTTTTCGGCGCTAGAGCGCGCTGCATGTCGCGAAGGTTGGCAGCATCGTCGCGACACCTACTTCCGGCTTTGCACATGTAACTCGTCCATTTCAGCAAAACGTTGATTCTTGACATTCTATTAGACAATCACTAGCGATCGTCTAACAATCGAATAGAATGACAAGAATCAACGTTTTGCTGAAATTGACGAGATACATGTGCAAAGTCGGAAGCAGCTGTCGCGACGATACTGCCAACCTTCGCGACATGCAGCGCGCTCTCGCGCCGAAAAGTATTTCGGCGATTGAATAAAAATGGAGATCTAACAAACGATGAAAATTAACTAACAATCACTAGCATTCGTCTAACAATCTAATAGAATGACAAGAATCAACGTTTTGCTGAAATTGACGAGATACATGTGCAAAGCCCGAAGCAGCATTTTTAAATAAAAATGGAGATCTAACAAACGATGAAAATTAACTAACAATCACTAGCATTCGTCTAACAATCAAATAGAATGTCAAGAATCAACGTTTCGCTGAAATTGACGAGTTACATGTGCAAAGCCGGAAGCAGCTGTCGCGACGATGCTGCCAACCTTCGCGACAAGCAGCGCGCTCTAGCGCCGAAAAGTTTTTCAGCGATTAAATATAAATGGAGCTCTAACAAACGATGAAAGTTAACTAACAATCACTAGCGATCGTCCAACAATCTAATAGAATGACAAGAATCAACGTTTTGCTGAAATTGACGAGATACATGTGCAAAGTCGTAACAGCTGCCGCAACGATGCTGCCAACCTTCGCGACATGCAGGGCGCTCTCGCGCCGAAAAGTTTTTCAGCGATTAAATATAAATGGAGCTCTAACAAACGATGAAAGTTAACTAACAATCACTAGCGATCGTCTAACAATCTATTAGAATGACAAGAATCAACGTTTTGCTGAAATTGACGAGTCACATGTGGAAAGCCGGAAGCAGCTGTCGCGACGATGCCGCCAACCTTCGCGACAAGCAGCGCGCTCTAGCGCCGAAAAGTTTTTCAGCGATTAAATATAAATGGAGCTCTAACAAACGACGAAAGTTAACTAACAATTACTAGCGATCGTCTAACAATCTATTAGAATGACAAGAATCATCGTTTTGCTGAAATTGACGAGTCACATGTGGATAGCCGGAAGCAGCTGTCGCGACGATGCCGCCAACCTTCGCGACAAGCAGCGCGCTCTAGCGCCGAAAAGTTTTTCAGCGATTAAATATAAATGGAGCTCTAACAAACGACGAAAGTTAACTAACAATTACTAGCGATCGTCTAACAATCTATTAGAATGACAAGAATCATCGTTTTGCTGAAATTGACGAGTCACATGTGGATAGCCGGAAGCAGCTGTCGCGACGATGCCGCCAACCTTCGCGACAAGCAGCGCGCTCTAGCGCCGAAAAGTTTTTCAGCGATTTAATATAAATGGAGCTCTAACAAACGATGAAAGTTAACTAACAATCACTAGCGATCGTCTAACAATCTATTAGAATGACAAGAATCATCGTTTCGCTGAAATTGACGAGTCACATGTGGATAGCCGGAAGCAGCTGTCGCGACGATGCCGCCAACCTTCGCGACAAGCAGCGCGCTCTAGCGCCGAAAAGTTTTTCAGCGATTAAATACAAATGGAGCTCTAACAAACGATGAAAGTTAACTAACAATCACTAGCGATCGTCTAACAATCTATTAGAATGACAAGAATCAACGTTTTGCTGAAATTGACGAGTCACATGTGGAAAGCCGGAAGCAGCTGTCCCGACGATGCCGCCAACCTTCGCGACAAGCAGCGCGCTCTAGCGCCGAAAAGTTGTTCAGCGATTAAATATAAATGGAGCTCTAACAAACGATAAAAGTTAACTAACAATCACTAGCGATCGTCTAACAATCTAATAGAATGACAAGAATCAACGTTTTGCTGAAATTTACGAGTCACATGTGGAAAGCCGGAAGCAGCTGTCCCGACGATGCCGCCAACCTTCGCGACAAGCAGCGCGCTCTAGCGCCGAAAAGTTTTTCAGCGATTAAATATAAATGGAGCTCTAACAAACGATGAAAGTTAACTAACAATCACTAGCGATCGTCTAACAATCTATTAGAATGACAAGAATCAACGTTTTGCTGAAATTGACGAGTCACATGTGGAAAGCCGGAAGCAGCTGTCGCGACGATGCCGCCAACCTTCGCGACAAGCAGCGCGTTCTAGCGCCGAAAAGTTTTTCGGCGATTAAATAAAAATGGAGATCTAACAAACGATGAAAATTGACTTACAATCACTAGCGATCGTCTAACAATCTAATAGAATGACAAGAATCAACGTTTTGCTGAAATTGACGAGTCACATGTGGAAAGCCGGAAGCAGCTGTCGCGACGATGCCGCCAACCTTCGCGACAAGCAGCGCGCTCTAGCGCCGAAGTTTTTCGGCGATTAAATAAAAATGGAGATCTAACAAACGATGAAAATTGACTTACAATCACTAGCGATCGTCTAACAATCTAATAGAATGACAAGAATCAACGTTTTGCTGAAATTGACGAGTCACATGTGGATAGCCGGAAGCAGCTGTCGCGACGATGCCGCCAACCTTCGCGACAAGCAGCGCGCTCTAGCGCCGAAAAGTTTTTCAGCGATTAAATACAAATGGAGCTCTAACAAACGATGAAAGTTAACTAACAATCACTAGCGATCGTCTAACAATCTATTAGAATGACAAGAATCAACGTTTTGCTGAAATTGACGAGTCACATGTGGAAAGCCGGAAGCAGCTGTCCCGACGATGCCGCCAACCTTCGCGACAAGCAGCGCGCTCTAGCGCCGAAAAGTTGTTCAGCGATTAAATATAAATGGAGCTCTAACAAACGATAAAAGTTAACTAACAATCACTAGCGATCGTCTAACAATCTAATAGAATGACAAGAATCAACGTTTTGCTGAAATTTACGAGTCACATGTGGAAAGCCGGAAGCAGCTGTCCCGACGATGCCGCCAACCTTCGCGACAAGCAGCGCGCTCTAGCGCCGAAAAGTTTTTCAGCGATTAAATATAAATGGAGCTCTAACAAACGATGAAAGTTAACTAACAATCACTAGCGATCGTCTAACAATCTATTAGAATGACAAGAATCAACGTTTTGCTGAAATTGACGAGTCACATGTGGAAAGCCGGAAGCAGCTGTCGCGACGATGCCGCCAACCTTCGCGACAAGCAGCGCGTTCTAGCGCCGAAAAGTTTTTCGGCGATTAAATAAAAATGGAGATCTAACAAACGATGAAAATTGACTTACAATCACTAGCGATCGTCTAACAATCTAATAGAATGACAAGAATCAACGTTTTGCTGAAATTGACGAGTCACATGTGGAAAGCCGGAAGCAGCTGTCGCGACGATGCTGCCAACCTTCGCGACAAGCAGCGCGCTCTAGCGCCGAAAAGTTTTTCGGCGATTAAATAAAAATGGAGATCTAACAACCGATGAAAATTGACTTACAATCACTAGCGATCGTCTAACAATCTAATAGAATGACAAGAATCAACGTTTTGCTGAAATTGACGAGTCACATGTGGAAAGCCGGAAGCAGCTGTCGCGACGATGCTGCCAACCTTCGCGACAAGCAGCGCGCTCTAGCGCCGAAAAGTTTTTCAGCGATTAAATATAAACGGAGCTCTAACAAACGATGAAAGTTAACTAACAATCACTAGCGATCGTCTAACAATCTATTAGAATGACAAGAATCAACGTTTTGCTGAAATTGACGAGTCACATGTGGAAAGCCGGAAGCAGCTGTCGCGACGATGCCGCCAACCTTCGCGACAAGCAGCGCGCTCTAGCGCCGAAGTTTTTCGGCGATTAAATAAAAATGGAGATCTAACAAACGATGAAAGTTAACTAACAATCACTAGCGATCGTCTAACAATCTATTAGAATGACAAGAATCAACGTTTTGCTGAAATTGACGAGTCACATGTGGAAAGCCGGAAGCAGCTGTCCCGACGATGCCGCCAACCTTCGCGACAAGCAGCGCGCTCTAGCGCCGAAAAGTTGTTCAGCGATTAAATATAAATGGAGCTCTAACAAACGATAAAAGTTAACTAACAATCACTAGCGATCGTCTAACAATCTAATAGAATGACAAGAATCAACGTTTTGCTGAAATTTACGAGTCACATGTGGAAAGCCGGAAGCAGCTGTCCCGACGATGCCGCCAACCTTCGCGACAAGCAGCGCGCTCTAGCGCCGAAAAGTTTTTCAGCGATTAAATATAAATGGAGCTCTAACAAACGATGAAAGTTAACTAACAATCACTAGCGATCGTCTAACAATCTATTAGAATGACAAGAATCAACGTTTTGCTGAAATTGACGAGTCACATGTGGAAAGCCGGAAGCAGCTGTCGCGACGATGCCGCCAACCTTCGCGACAAGCAGCGCGTTCTAGCGCCGAAAAGTTTTTCGGCGATTAAATAAAAATGGAGATCTAACAAACGATGAAAACTGACTTACAATCACTAGCGATCGTCTAACAATCTAATAGAATGACAAGAATCAACGTTTTGCTGAAATTGACGAGTCACATGTGGAAAGCCGGAAGCAGCTGTCGCGACGATGCTGCCAACCTTCGCGACAAGCAGCGCGCTCTAGCGCCGAAAAGTTTTTCAGCGATTAAATATAAATGGAGCTCTAACAAACGACGAAAGTTAACTAACAATTACTAGCGATCGTCTAACAATCTATTAGAATGACAAGAATCATCGTTTTGCTGAAATTGACGAGTCACATGTGGATAGCCGGAAGCAGCTGTCGCGACGATGCCGCCAACCTTCGCGACAAGCAGCGCGCTCTAGCGCCGAAAAGTTTTTCAGCGATTTAATATAAATGGAGCTCTAACAAACGATGAAAGTTAACTAACAATCACTAGCGATCGTCTAACAATCTATTAGAATGACAAGAATCATCGTTTCGCTGAAATTGACGAGTCACATGTGGATAGCCGGAAGCAGCTGTCGCGACGATGCCGCCAACCTTCGCGACAAGCAGCGCGCTCTAGCGCCGAAAAGTTTTTCAGCGATTAAATACAAATGGAGCTCTAACAAACGATGAAAGTTAACTAACAATCACTAGCGATCGTCTAACAATCTATTAGAATGACAAGAATCAACGTTTTGCTGAAATTGACGAGTCACATGTGGAAAGCCGGAAGCAGCTGTCCCGACGATGCCGCCAACCTTCGCGACAAGCAGCGCGCTCTAGCGCCGAAAAGTTGTTCAGCGATTAAATATAAATGGAGCTCTAACAAACGATAAAAGTTAACTAACAATCACTAGCGATCGTCTAACAATCTAATAGAATGACAAGAATCAACGTTTTGCTGAAATTTACGAGTCACATGTGGAAAGCCGGAAGCAGCTGTCCCGACGATGCCGCCAACCTTCGCGACAAGCAGCGCGCTCTAGCGCCGAAGTTTTTCGGCGATTAAATAAAAATGGAGATCTAACAAACGATGAAAGTTAACTAACAATCACTAGCGATCGTCTAACAATCTATTAGAATGACAAGAATCAACGTTTTGCTGAAATTGACGAGTCACATGTGGAAAGCCGGAAGCAGCTGTCCCGACGATGCCGCCAACCTTCGCGACAAGCAGCGCGCTCTAGCGCCGAAAAGTTGTTCAGCGATTAAATATAAATGGAGCTCTAACAAACGATAAAAGTTAACTAACAATCACTAGCGATCGTCTAACAATCTAATAGAATGACAAGAATCAACGTTTTGCTGAAATTTACGAGTCACATGTGGAAAGCCGGAAGCAGCTGTCCCGACGATGCCGCCAACCTTCGCGACAAGCAGCGCGCTCTAGCGCCGAAAAGTTTTTCAGCGATTAAATATAAATGGAGCTCTAACAAACGATGAAAGTTAACTAACAATCACTAGCGATCGTCTAACAATCTATTAGAATGACAAGAATCAACGTTTTGCTGAAATTGACGAGTCACATGTGGAAAGCCGGAAGCAGCTGTCGCGACGATGCCGCCAACCTTCGCGACAAGCAGCGCGTTCTAGCGCCGAAAAGTTTTTCGGCGATTAAATAAAAATGGAGATCTAACAAACGATGAAAACTGACTTACAATCACTAGCGATCGTCTAACAATCTAATAGAATGACAAGAATCAACGTTTTGCTGAAATTGACGAGTCACATGTGGAAAGCCGGAAGCAGCTGTCGCGACGATGCTGCCAACCTTCGCGACAAGCAGCGCGCTCTAGCGCCGAAAAGTTTTTCAGCGATTAAATATAAATGGAGCTCTAACAAACGACGAAAGTTAACTAACAATTACTAGCGATCGTCTAACAATCTATTAGAATGACAAGAATCATCGTTTTGCTGAAATTGACGAGTCACATGTGGATAGCCGGAAGCAGCTGTCGCGACGATGCCGCCAACCTTCGCGACAAGCAGCGCGCTCTAGCGCCGAAAAGTTTTTCAGCGATTTAATATAAATGGAGCTCTAACAAACGATGAAAGTTAACTAACAATCACTAGCGATCGTCTAACAATCTATTAGAATGACAAGAATCATCGTTTCGCTGAAATTGACGAGTCACATGTGGATAGCCGGAAGCAGCTGTCGCGACGATGCCGCCAACCTTCGCGACAAGCAGCGCGCTCTAGCGCCGAAAAGTTTTTCAGCGATTAAATACAAATGGAGCTCTAACAAACGATGAAAGTTAACTAACAATCACTAGCGATCGTCTAACAATCTATTAGAATGACAAGAATCAACGTTTTGCTGAAATTGACGAGTCACATGTGGAAAGCCGGAAGCAGCTGTCCCGACGATGCCGCCAACCTTCGCGACAAGCAGCGCGCTCTAGCGCCGAAAAGTTGTTCAGCGATTAAATATAAATGGAGCTCTAACAAACGATAAAAGTTAACTAACAATCACTAGCGATCGTCTAACAATCTAATAGAATGACAAGAATCAACGTTTTGCTGAAATTTACGAGTCACATGTGGAAAGCCGGAAGCAGCTGTCCCGACGATGCCGCCAACCTTCGCGACAAGCAGCGCGCTCTAGCGCCGAAAAGTTTTTCAGCGATTAAATATAAATGGAGCTCTAACAAACGATGAAAGTTAACTAACAATCACTAGCGATCGTCTAACAATCTATTAGAATGACAAGAATCAACGTTTTGCTGAAATTGACGAGTCACATGTGGAAAGCCGGAAGCAGCTGTCGCGACGATGCCGCCAACCTTCGCGACAAGCAGCGCGTTCTAGCGCCGAAAAGTTTTTCGGCGATTAAATAAAAATGGAGATCTAACAAACGATGAAAATTGACTTACAATCACTAGCGATCGTCTAACAATCTAATAGAATGACAAGAATCAACGTTTTGCTGAAATTGACGAGTCACATGTGGAAAGCCGGAAGCAGCTGTCGCGACGATGCCGCCAACCTTCGCGACAAGCAGCGCGCTCTAGCGCCGAAGTTTTTCGGCGATTAAATAAAAATGGAGATCTAACAAACGATGAAAATTGACTTACAATCACTAGCGATCGTCTAACAATCTAATAGAATGACAAGAATCAACGTTTTGCTGAAATTGACGAGTCACATGTGGATAGCCGGAAGCAGCTGTCGCGACGATGCCGCCAACCTTCGCGACAAGCAGCGCGCTCTAGCGCCGAAAAGTTTTTCAGCGATTAAATACAAATGGAGCTCTAACAAACGATGAAAGTTAACTAACAATCACTAGCGATCGTCTAACAATCTATTAGAATGACAAGAATCAACGTTTTGCTGAAATTGACGAGTCACATGTGGAAAGCCGGAAGCAGCTGTCCCGACGATGCCGCCAACCTTCGCGACAAGCAGCGCGCTCTAGCGCCGAAAAGTTGTTCAGCGATTAAATATAAATGGAGCTCTAACAAACGATAAAAGTTAACTAACAATCACTAGCGATCGTCTAACAATCTAATAGAATGACAAGAATCAACGTTTTGCTGAAATTTACGAGTCACATGTGGAAAGCCGGAAGCAGCTGTCCCGACGATGCCGCCAACCTTCGCGACAAGCAGCGCGCTCTAGCGCCGAAAAGTTTTTCAGCGATTAAATATAAATGGAGCTCTAACAAACGATGAAAGTTAACTAACAATCACTAGCGATCGTCTAACAATCTATTAGAATGACAAGAATCAACGTTTTGCTGAAATTGACGAGTCACATGTGGAAAGCCGGAAGCAGCTGTCGCGACGATGCCGCCAACCTTCGCGACAAGCAGCGCGTTCTAGCGCCGAAAAGTTTTTCGGCGATTAAATAAAAATGGAGATCTAACAAACGATGAAAATTGACTTACAATCACTAGCGATCGTCTAACAATCTAATAGAATGACAAGAATCAACGTTTTGCTGAAATTGACGAGTCACATGTGGAAAGCCGGAAGCAGCTGTCGCGACGATGCTGCCAACCTTCGCGACAAGCAGCGCGCTCTAGCGCCGAAAAGTTTTTCGGCGATTAAATAAAAATGGAGATCTAACAACCGATGAAAATTGACTTACAATCACTAGCGATCGTCTAACAATCTAATAGAATGACAAGAATCAACGTTTTGCTGAAATTGACGAGTCACATGTGGAAAGCCGGAAGCAGCTGTCGCGACGATGCTGCCAACCTTCGCGACAAGCAGCGCGCTCTAGCGCCGAAAAGTTTTTCAGCGATTAAATATAAACGGAGCTCTAACAAACGATGAAAGTTAACTAACAATCACTAGCGATCGTCTAACAATCTATTAGAATGACAAGAATCAACGTTTTGCTGAAATTGACGAGTCACATGTGGAAAGCCGGAAGCAGCTGTCGCGACGATGCCGCCAACCTTCGCGACAAGCAGCGCGCTCTAGCGCCGAAGTTTTTCGGCGATTAAATAAAAATGGAGATCTAACAAACGATGAAAGTTAACTAACAATCACTAGCGATCGTCTAACAATCTATTAGAATGACAAGAATCAACGTTTTGCTGAAATTGACGAGTCACATGTGGAAAGCCGGAAGCAGCTGTCCCGACGATGCCGCCAACCTTCGCGACAAGCAGCGCGCTCTAGCGCCGAAAAGTTGTTCAGCGATTAAATATAAATGGAGCTCTAACAAACGATAAAAGTTAACTAACAATCACTAGCGATCGTCTAACAATCTAATAGAATGACAAGAATCAACGTTTTGCTGAAATTTACGAGTCACATGTGGAAAGCCGGAAGCAGCTGTCCCGACGATGCCGCCAACCTTCGCGACAAGCAGCGCGCTCTAGCGCCGAAAAGTTTTTCAGCGATTAAATATAAATGGAGCTCTAACAAACGATGAAAGTTAACTAACAATCACTAGCGATCGTCTAACAATCTATTAGAATGACAAGAATCAACGTTTTGCTGAAATTGACGAGTCACATGTGGAAAGCCGGAAGCAGCTGTCGCGACGATGCCGCCAACCTTCGCGACAAGCAGCGCGTTCTAGCGCCGAAAAGTTTTTCGGCGATTAAATAAAAATGGAGATCTAACAAACGATGAAAACTGACTTACAATCACTAGCGATCGTCTAACAATCTAATAGAATGACAAGAATCAACGTTTTGCTGAAATTGACGAGTCACATGTGGAAAGCCGGAAGCAGCTGTCGCGACGATGCTGCCAACCTTCGCGACAAGCAGCGCGCTCTAGCGCCGAAAAGTTTTTCGGCGATTAAATAAAAATGGAGATCTAACAAACGATGAAAATTGACTTACAATCACTAGCGATCGTCTAACAATCTAATAGAATGACAAGAATCAACGTTTTGCTGAAATTGACGAGTCACATGTGGAAAGCCGGAAGCAGCTGTCGCGACGATGCCGCCAACCTTCGCGACAAGCAGCGCGCTCTAGCGCCGAAGTTTTTCGGCGATTAAATAAAAATGGAGATCTAACAAACGATGAAAATTGACTTACAATCACTAGCGATCGTCTAACAATCTAATAGAATGACAAGAATCAACGTTTTGCTGAAATTGACGAGTCACATGTGGATAGCCGGAAGCAGCTGTCGCGACGATGCCGCCAACCTTCGCGACAAGCAGCGCGCTCTAGCGCCGAAAAGTTTTTCAGCGATTAAATACAAATGGAGCTCTAACAAACGATGAAAGTTAACTAACAATCACTAGCGATCGTCTAACAATCTATTAGAATGACAAGAATCAACGTTTTGCTGAAATTGACGAGTCACATGTGGAAAGCTGGAAGCAGCTGTCGCGACGATGCCGCCAACCTTCGCGACAAGCAGCGCGCTCTAGCGCCGAAAAGTTTTTCAGCGATTAAATATAAACGGAGCTCTAACAAACGATGAAAGTTAACTAACAATCACTAGCGATCGTCTAACAATCTATTAGAATGACAAGAATCAACGTTTTGCTGAAATTGACGAGTCACATGTGGAAAGCCGGAAGCAGCTGTCGCGACGATGCCGCCAACCTTCGCGACAAGCAGCGCGCTCTAGCGCCGAAAAGTTGTTCAGCGATTAAATATAAATGGAGCTCTAACAAACGATGAAAGTTAACTAACAGTCACTAGCGATCGTCTAACAATCTAATAGAATGACAAGAATCAACGTTTTGCTGAAATTGACGAGATACATGTGCAAAGTCGTAACAGCTGCCGCAGCGATGCTGCCAACCTTCGCGACATGCAGCGCGCTCTCTCGGCGAAAAGTTTTTCGGCGATTAAATAAAAATGGAGATCTAACAAACGATGAAAATTGACTAACAATCACTAGCGATCGTCTAACAATCTAATAGAATGACAAGAATCAACGTTTTGCTAAAATTGACGAGTCACATGTGGATAGCCGGAAGCAGCTGTCGCGACGATGCTGCCAACCTTCGCGACAAGCAGCGCGCTCTAGCGCCGAAAAGTTTTTCAGCGATTAAATATAAATGGAGCTCTAACAAACGATGAAAGTTAACTAACAATCACTAGCGATCGTCTAACAATCTATTAGAATGACAAGAATCATCGTTTTGCTGAAATTGACGAGTCACATGTGGATAGCCGGAAGCAGCTGTCGCGACGATGCTGCCAACCTTCGCGACAAGCAGCGCGCTCTAGCGCCGAAAAGTTTTTCAGCGATTAAATATAAATGGAGCTCTAACAAACGATGAAAGTTAACTAACAATCACTAGCGATCGTCTAACAATCTAATAGAATGACAAGAATCATCGTTTTGCTGAAATTGACGAGTCACACGTGGAAAGCCGGAAGCAGCTGTCGCGACGATGCCGCCATCTTCACTTGGCTTGCAGCGCGCTCTAGGGCCGAAAAGTTTTTCATTAATTTTACTAATAATTGAGCTCTAACAAACGATATAAAGTTACTAACAATCACTAACAAACGACTAACAATCGATTGGTTACGAAGAAAAGTTCGAATTCACCAGAAAACTATTTTCTGGGGCTAACTTTGGCATAAATTTTTTTTTTCGTTTTATTCAATAAATAAAGTCTAACAAACGCTGGGTTTTGTCTAACAAACACTAACAAACGACTAACAATCGATTGGCGTCGAAAAAAATTCGATATTCCCATAGTCGGCGGCTAAGTTTATGGAGCTCTGACTCGCCGCTCACTGGCTAGTCTCTCGATAACGCCAGCCGCTACGTGGCGCTGACAGTACTCCGCGCCGTCCGTGCTGTAGCATCAGACCAGCCCCCTGACCAGGGAGACTAGAGAGAAGGAGTGGACTGCATAGGCCAATACGTAGTTCCAGCGTCTTGAAAATTCCGACCTTCAATAGTTCTAGATTGTGCCACTCGCAGCTCTCCTGACGATAACGTCTCAAATAATTATAATAGTCCAAACTTAACGCATGCGCACAAATAATAAAAGAATTTGATTTCGATGTGTTTGTGTGCTCCGCTTTGAGGCTCATTTTTAATCACATCATGCCGATTCCCCACACCGAACTCGGACCCAACCATTTGTAACGTAATGGCAACAGTGTACGCTGCAGCCAGCTGATCGGCGCGTGGTCTGGGAACTCGAAGCGTGTTTTTCCCGAATTCTAGTAATTCTGAGACGGATGTGGAATAAATTTATTCTGCAAACAAATTTAATTTGTTCAATTTATGCATGTATTTGTCTTTGTTACAACGAATACAATTTAAACTGTCGGCAAGATGTTGTAAATCCACGATCCGACGTTCTTCGACAGCGAATTTTTGTTGTTGATCAGTGAGGTTATGGTTATTCTCATCGCGTTTAGCCGCATTTTCCTGAAACATGGCGGCCACAGATGTCGGTCTTTTAGCAAGCGCCTTTTTTCTTGTAAATTTTCGTTTGTATCGCATTTGGGTAGCCATTTTCACGCGTTTTTTTATAGTCCTTGTTGTATTGTTTGTTCTGGACTCATGTGTCGGTTTTTGAGTCGCAAACCTCGATGGTTTGTACCAACGTCGAGCTATCTTATCCTCCGCAAACGTAGAGTTTACCAAAGAGTGTGGTAATGTCGATTCTGCATTTTCTTCGAGCTGTTCTCTCTTCCGTTGGTTCCATCGTCATTGAGTATTTTTTCTGTTTTGTTTGCCTCTCAATTCTGATTAATTCTGATTAATGATATTATTTATCAATTCAATCATTGAAAGATATGAGAAACGTGCATATGCGTATGTTACGTCCCGGAGGGAGATTTAGGTGGGACTCGCGAGGTTGCCGATTTAGAGCGCGAAAGTTCGAATTGAATTAGATTGCGCAGTGAGTCTTTGTTTGGCTTCCGCGTGAGTTCCGAACACAGTTTAATAACAATTTGGATTGAGACGAATTTGAGGTGCGTGATTCTGGTAAGAGAGTTGGATCCGCCCGATGGATTGATCGTTGATCAAATAAATGTTCAGACGCGTAGATTTTGTCTTAATTCACGTAGTTCACGTTTATTACGTTTAACTCTTACAAACTTATAAATTCGGTACAAAGATAGTTACTCGTACAGTGATTACATGGAAACGCAGAGCGAAAGGGTTTAGCCTTGTAAATCGACTGTTCAGTTCGGAGTTCGAATACCGAGTATCTGCTCCTTCGTGATATGAAAATTAGGAAAGTCCGGTTGTAGGGGAAGGAGCTTTTTTTAGGGAATGCATTTTCGGATCAGAGCTTCTTAGTGATTGGTTAATCAATCGTGAGAATGTACGCTGACTTACGTGGTAGGTCGGCGTCATGCGTGGGAATAGTTTTTTTCATCTACTTATTAGGTCATCGCTATGGCGAATGCGGCCATTGTTCTTTGTCCGAGGATCGGGTTCAGCGACCGAAGTTTCGTGGGTCTTGCGATATGACCGGGTGACGTGTTCTGAGGCAAGCGAGTTTTCCTCGTGGGATTGTTTGGGTCTTAGGACAAGGTAGGATTGTGGCGTAGTTCGGTCCCTACAGTTTGTTCGAGTGCTCTAGGCGTAGGGTTTCTCTTCCGATGCTGCGAGTACGCTCCTCTCGTAAATTTGTCTGTCGTTGGCTATGCTTATGCGTGGGGACCTACGTGCGACGGTTTCGCTTTTGGTCTTGTGGTACGTTTCGGCTATCGCTCGCTTAGCGTTAAAGAAATATAGGTTTTTAGTCGATGAGTGAGGGTGCTGCTATCGTGCGTATTTACCATCGTGGTTTCAAAAAGAGAGAGAAAAAAAAGGTGAAGGCTGGGACGTAACACGTATATGAGAAATAAAGATAAAAATTGAAAATTCAACCTCGCTGTTTATCGTTCAAAGACGTTTTCGATTTATTATGTTCACGATCTAAGTATAAAATAAAGTACAGAATTCATGGATATAATAATTGTATAAGAGGAAAAAGTTTGCAAGAAAAAAAAAGTTGCACGACGAAGATTCAAACCCCGGTATCCTCGTGTATTATCCCAGCGCGCTACCCACGGAGCTATCATCTCCATCATAATAAGATGTGGGTTTCCATTATTTAAGTTGTGGCTGCGCTTGGGGTGTATATTATAGTTAGGTCCCCCATCATGAATGTGCTGTCAACAGCACCGAGAGCACGCCAAGATCACGAGGTTAGTAGGCGGAGCTAATCGATCGGACACATACCGATCGCAGCGCCTCCTTATTTGCTGTGTTTTTGCGGACGTTTCGTAAGCACTGTGCGTCCACTCCTTCTGTCTAGTCTCCCTGTCCCTGACACTGGGTACTATTCCTATGGCAATAAATTGCTGGCGTGTTGTCCGGAATGTTTGATTGCGCTACAGTCCCCTTCGTGGCGCCAGTAGTCCCCTGCTCGATTCCTTTTACGCATGCGCCGTCCACGCTCGATATAATAATAACATTTTCGGAGTCTTTGGAGATTTACGCGTTTACGGTTGTGTTGTGACTTGTGGCTTGTGAGTACATTACAATTTTCCGAACATTTTAAATGTCAAAAAATCAATCTGCCATCTGTGAAGTGTATTTTTTGTTTACCATGACATACCTTCTGTATTGTGTGTAGGTTATAATTATCAAACGACGAAGAGCGGCAATTGGTTTGAGATTAATCATACCGATATGCATCGTCCCTGGTTGTACCTCAGGGTAGAAATCAAACCCAGAAAAGGTGAATTTTTTCACAATTCCCAAGAACCTGCAAAGTGAGAATTTGTGGGAAATAGCTGTTCGGCGAAAAAGCAGCTGTGTGAAACGTGAAAAAGCAGTTTGCGAGAAGGATTTCCAGATAACCAAAATAATTTGGGTACACCACTTTCTAAGTCCCAATGGAAAAGTGCTTGGAATAGTGAGTTCGATCATTTTTTTTGCCGTAAACCGAATTTTAATTTTTTTCCTCTTACATTCGAATTATGACAAAAATTTCAGGGGAAATACAAAATCCCTCACTTCAAACGAGGAAGTGTCCCATCGCTATTTTCGTGGACCAAGACAGAACAGCTACAGTCAGAAAATGTGTTGACAGAAAATGAAACGGCAAAAAAAAATTCGAATATTTGTACCACGTGAAAAATATTCAAGGATCATTTTTGTATTATAAAGGAAAAACCGGTCATTTAATTAAAATGTACATTAAATGTTGATATTTTGATTTTTAAAATTATTCAAGGGAAATAAATATATTTTTTCTCATACTTATATGGATCGATTTATATCTTGAAATTTTCATGCTTGTTGAGAAACCGACAGGCACGCATACACTGCTTCCCGGTCTCTAACTACCAAAAAACAAATACATTTCGAGTTACATCATTTTAAACGATTGAAATAATCATATTATAATAATGATTATAATAAACATTTTCTCCATTGTTTGGTGGGTTCGGTTCGTTCACAGGTTATATGTCACATATTAGTTATCGAGCAGGTGACTACTAGCGCCACACGTGGCAGCGATTGAAAATAAAAACGACGGACATTACGCGAGCCAAGGAGACTAGAGTAAAGGAGTCCAAACTCCCTATCCTAGCCTGTATGTACGAAGTTCTTTCAATCGGTCGCAGAGATGTAGTGCTCAGTTCCGCCGCAGGCGTCGCTAGTGTTCCCTAGAGCCCATAATATAGTAATACAAAACTGCATAAGGTCCGAGCTCCGCCTCAACGACCAATCACAAAACTGGGGTAATCGTGTTTCTCGTACTCACTTGGAACAGTCATGGTGCGTTCTCTCTCGCACACCCGAACGATAATACACCCAAGTGGGGATTCCTTCTATAATATTGCGTACATATATATAATAAATAATATCAATGAAACAACTCGTGTTGTTTTGTTCACATGGGCTTATTGTATAATAAGCACATCAGATATCATAATTATATAATAAGTACAACACGAGTTATTTTATTATGGAAACTTATGATTTGTCTCTTATGTTTAAAAATATAGCTAATTATAATAAAACGCGAATAAAGCGATAAACCAACCGTAATGTATCTCGTAATATATTTATTATTCGGTTGCGCGTTACTCTGTTTTCCTGTACAATAATAATAACAATAATAAATAATAATAATAACAGGTACATGCAAGAAACCGGGCGAATGCGGGAATGTTGGCTTTACATGCTGGGGTTGTCTTTTCAACACGTGCTTATTATATGCATACCCATGAAAACTCGTTATTTGCTAGTTACGTTTAAAAATGAAGCTAAATATGAATTAAATTAAGCGATGAACCAACCGAACAAGCGGTCAAGCCTAATTGAACCCCAAGTGCGGCAATCACTTAAATATGAGAAGATTATATTTATTGGCAAATGATTGTGTGGCGAAGTTGGTAGACCTCTAGATTACTGTATTGAAGGTCCTGTGTTCGAGCCTCGGTAGTTTTTATTTTTTTTCTTTTGCATTCGTACAGGTATCTGGTTGTACGAGCGAATTGAAGCAGTTTCAACCAATCAAAGAACTCGTCCGATCCCAAAAGAACTCGAACAAAAATCACATGGAAGAATATATTTTTTAATTTACTGCCATCAATAGTTGAAATTTGTTTTATAATTCGTACCTAGAGTGTTCACTTTTTCCCTTTATCACATTGACTCGCGAGGAGTCATCTCCATTATTATACACATAGTTCGATAGCTGCTGTGCTGGCGTACACGACAGATATATTTGTGTTTGACAGGCGCGAACAATTTTGCCGCCATAACACGGTCAGTTTCACCTTATGCAGTTTTGTATTACTATATATTATGGGCTCTGGGGAACACTAGCGACGCCTGCGGCGGAACTGAGCATTACACCTCTGCGACCGATTGAAAGAACTGTTTGAGGCGGGAGTGTCGATTCCTTCTCTCTAGTCTCCTTGACGCGAGCCATGTATGACTGATGGCGACAGGGGGCTGCATCAGACCCATGGAGACTAGAGTAAAGGAGTCCGAACGCATATGGCGAAATGGGTGAAAAAGTGACATGTAAAAGCGATGATATTTCCTAGTTTGAAATTCAGCCATGGTAGCGCTCTTGTTCCAAAGATACCGCTGTGAAGTTTCGCGTTGGTCATACAAGGAGGTGAGCTCTGAGTTTTATTTCCGTTTTATACGTCTTTATTCGCGGTGTATTTCTTTCGCGTGTATAAAATGAAAAAAGTGCTCCTGCAAAATATTGTGACTCGTTACCTCGTAAAAGATAACGTACTGGTAAGGAGACGGCATTTTTTTTACATATTTAATGACATTTGGGATAATATTTTGTTATTATAATTTGCCGGTTAAATAAATTGAGGTTATGGCGCCATATGTGACGTTTTTTTTCCACGCTCGAAGCCGGCGTAATTTCTATTGCAGTGAAGGATTAATGTGCATATTTCGAGTTGAAATGTGAACAAAATTAATAAACAATACATATTTTCAATTTCAACCATTATACTAGCTTGCAGCGTGGAAATTGGACGCCAGTTCAATTTATTCAACCTGCATATTGCAATAACAACATATTACCCCGCAAGACATCTAATATTTACAATAATGAATTTCTTTATTTTCGCAGATTGCTTCATCGAGGTCGAGATGGGTAAACCGTGCGCGTATCCGGGATGCCGAACTGGGCGACGTGCCGCCAGGGCGGAACGGATGCGTGCTGGATTACGGCAGCTATCGGTTTTTCAAGTACCCGGAGTAAGTCTTTTGCTCTACATTTTTTTCTTATTTTCGACAGTAAAGCACTTAGCAGCGCTGCTCAGTATCCAGTCAACGCGGTTGGGAAAGCACTTAGCAACTGCTAAGTGCTTTACTGTCGAAAATAAGAAAAAAATGTGACTATAAGATTTTTAGCTCGACAGGGGTGTCGAGCTAAAAATCGCATAGCAGTGCCGCCAAGTGCTTTGTTGTCGATTATGCGATCAATACAGCAAACTCCCGCTAACTGTTTAATGAATAACTGTCGCTGACCCTCCCGCTTGAGGGGAAAGTCTCGCTCATGCTTTTGCTCTTTAGTGGCGGAGAAGGGTCCTTCGGTTACTGTCGCACCGCGCAGATCAGGATCCTGACAGTGCGAGAGTTAGCGGAAGTTCACTGTACTTATAATATCAGTCCATGTCACTGACATTTTTTTGTGGTTTGAAATGAAATATTACATTAAATTACAGACTATGCTGCAGCGATGAAGCGAGGCCATCCAACACCAGCTTGCTCTGAGTGATTTAGTGTGCGAGCTTCACTTCTCTAACTCCGATGTGGTCAAAGAAGATCGTACACAAAAAACAGGCAACACGAACGAGAATAATGAGGCTCAGCGCAAGAAGTTCGAGCCTCGCTCGCGAAATCGGCGAAACACTTTTTGCAATATTTAATTTCTGAATTTTGATATCCTTCACGTACGCACAGAGATATTGTAGATTAATTCATTGAAAACAAAAAAGAATTCATTATCAAAATGCAGTTGATATACGCGGCTGAGAATTTCTTGTATCCAGCAAAAGTCAGATGGCTATAAAAAGTTCAACGAACCGCTAACGAGCCTCCAGCTTGTCCTGCGTTACATCAATGTATGGGCTGTTCCACACCAACGTGAAATATTTTGAAAAATATATAATTTCATGAAATACAAGTCGTGTTCATTTTTGTGAAAAACAAATCAACGAACTACAAATGATTAATTATACAACCAACCATCGCAAATGTACAATCTAATCGGGAAGATGTACACATTTTTTAATCCCACAACATCTCTGCCACCTTCGTATCTGTTTTTTGAGCATTATGAACATTTGATGGGCGTGTAAGAAACAAATAAAATATTGGTGGTCCCGAAATTAACGTTTATTATTCATTCATTGTCAGTATTTTTGTTTTGCGAGAGTTTTCGTCAATAATTAGCAGTCCATAATTTCCGGTCAGTTTTTTTTAAATTACTTACATTTAGGAGCAAAAATACAACTGACTTTTTCATTTCAACACTTAGTTTATGAGCAATATTTATTGCGAAAAAAAACTTTCCCGACGAGGGTGCATCCCGGGCTCTGGCGCACGTTACTCCAGCGTGCTAACCATTGAGCTAGCACTTGCATCACTAGAATAAGTAGTTTTTTAAAATTTAAGCAGTTCCCCCCGGATGGAGTTTAGATTCGGTTTGGATTGTTGGTTGGTTTGAGGTTTAATGTAAATTCTATATTGTTTTATTTTTGTTTTTCGTGACTTAAAAAAATATTTCTCTTTGAAATCGAATAAGCGATTAGGATTTGGTTGGGTAGCGCATTAGGGGTTAGGTTGCGTTATGGTTATTTAATCGTTCATGTCGCCGAATAAAAAAAACGTTTGCAGTATCGATCGGCTCCAAGTCGACAAATGACTGATATATTGACATTTCATAACTATGAACAAAAGCATATCAATATAACTCATCAATTTTATAGAAAAAATGTACCACAAACTATTTCGAATCACCGCGTTTCCCGGCGTTTCCGGTATCGCCGCAGTAGAGGGGCCGCCACGCGGTAGGTGGTGTAAGTCGTTGCCGTCATCGCTTTTTCAGACCATTTCTCCAACACTGCGTTCGGGTTCCTTTACCTCTAGTCTCCGTGATCAGACCCATCAGCCGCATCAGCCGGTTAACCTGTCATGGCCTTCACGACCGGCGGGGGGCTCGGGCAAGGGAGTAGAGGCGCGGAAGCATATCAGCGCCGCGCAGTGCGAACTAACTACGGCGCATAGAACGAAGAGAGGTTCCCTATAGGAAATCATCGGAGTGTCAGGGGCCTGCTCCCCACAGAGATTAGTAGGGACATGTATAACGCACCCTTTTTCGGCATGCCTCGGAAATGGCGCTAAATCGCAGCGGCGAGTTCGGGAATATAATTTTGTGATCATCGCTTCTGTCGAGGGTGCAGATTCCCTTGTAGCCGCGCGAGTCGTGATCACCGCTCAAGTCGATGCCGCAGTCAGCGTGAACACGAATGGGTAGCTCGGTGGCGGAAAAGTCTCTGCCCCTCGCTCACTCGACAGACGAACGGAGCGAAGTTTTCCGCCCGATCGAGCTCGACAGCCCCGGATGTACGATTTTTTCGAGCCGGGGCAAAAACTTGACATTGGCGCCCCTCCCCTCCAGCATTTGAGATTAAGGGGGGAAATCTCTTTAGACGCCCGAAAATGAGTCATTTTTCATACATTTTTTTAAAGGTGATGAAATGATCGCATCATTTTAAAATTTTGACATTATCTTATTACAACTTTCAAGTGTTCATTTTTATTTATTTTTTAAACAAAACAAAATGGCGGCGTTCTAAGGTATTCCTTTAGGCGTGTTTTGAAAAACTGCTCATGTTATAGCTCAAAAAGTTATTGATCGATCCGGCTGATTTTTCCCCCTAAAAGGTAATTTATTTTCGCGATAACCTTTAAATTTTAGGTATATCCTTCCAATAATCTTAACGTGAGAGACCTGCCTTAATTTCAGTCAGATCGATCGATAACTCGTTGAGCTATAACATGAGCAGTTTTTCAAAATACGCCTAAAGGAATACTTCATGAAAGTTCGTCTCATAGGCACCTTTGTTTTCGATGGCTAGGATCACGAGGCCATTGGAACTCACTAAAGCGCCCTGGATGCTAGGCGCTTCAGTGAAACAAGCTTTTTTCAAACACAAAAATTTGGCGCCCCCTGAAATTGCCGCCCGGGGTAGGTACCCCGGTTTGCCTCCCCATCCCCTTAGATCCGGGGCTGGAGCTCGACATATGTGTGGCCGTACTGCGGATTGGAATATGCATTGAATGAATTTCAAAGAGAAAAACATGTATCGAGATCATTGTTTTCTTTCGGTTGCCTGTTTATGCCGAGAATGCGGGTTAAAAAAATCAACGACGAAACTCGTTGAAAAATAAAACGCCGAAACGACCGTGGAAGGTTCAAAAAGAAATCTTGAGCCTTTGCCGCGGTCGTTTCTGCGTTTCTTTTTCAACAGTAACATTATGGGTAAGCGTGTATCATATATGTTTACTCAATGAGCGTCGTGGCTGAGTTGGCAGCATGACGGATTAACGATGCTTCCGGTCCGGGTTCGATTCCCGGTGAATCGATTTTTTATCCATTTTTTTTCTTCACATTATATTTACAAAATTTCGAACTTCCTCTACCTGTAGCTACTTTCGCCTGTCCAGGCATTATTTATTATGTTTAATTCAAATATGTTTAATATAAAAAAAAGACATTGCTACCGGGGCTCGAACCCGCGTCGTCTACACTCAGAGCCCGCACGCTCATATCTCAACCGCGAGGCTCTTGTGACTGCAAATCTGCGTTACACTTATCCAACAAAAAAAAAATTCGCTGCAGGACCAATTGCATATTGTTTTTATGACCCCAAAGTATTTTGAATCCAAAAGAAAACGATTTTTCCAAATTCCTAGAGTGGTGTTATTTCTTAAAGAAAAGAAATTGATTTTTTGATCGTTCTAAATGTATATCCCCCCTTAAAGAGTTTAAAATAATCTCGTTCGTGTTAGCGAAAATCGGCAGAAAATGATAAAACAACTTGTCCACTTCTTTGCTGTTCGCTATTTCAGTGTTCGCTATTTGGACCGTCGCTCGTTTGCCTATCTACGATCTACACATTCCAAGTTTGTATCCTCGATATATGGCTTGATAGATGGCATTACCAATATTAGATACTCACTTTTTTCTATTCCGGAGATATGAATCTTCTAGATTGTTTGAATCAGTATTTGTATGACTCAAACTGCAGACAATCTGAATACACGTTCTCGAATAAATGGGCTCTCGAATAAATAATGCTTTGGTGTAATAGTTATTCGATTTCGTCATCGGTCGAAGGATAAAATTTCGATTAATTTACAGTTCGTTTTGAGTGTACAATTCTGTCATTTCGAAATCTTTGTCGTTCTATATTTGGCCTTTTAAAGTTTTGACCCCCACCCCAATGTAAAAACTCATTCACTGATTGGGAGAAACATTTCTTGTTTCATCATATTTTCCAATACCGTTTGCACCAAAATTTTAATCGCCCGCTCGTTTTGAGCAACTTCACCATGCGTCCCGCCGCTCCCCTCGCTCTTGCCACTGTCCTGTCGATAGACAGCCCTTCTCGCGCCCTTGGGCACCCTCGGGCGCCTCTTGCCGCTGCGGCTGCTGCTGACAGCCACTCAGTGAAGTTGCTCAAAAAAAGCGGGAGTTTTAAATATTGGTGCAAACGGTATTGGAAAATATGATGAAAAAATAAATGATTCTCGCAATAAGTAAATGAGTTTTTACTTTGCCCCTTAGAAAACTAATTTTAAAAAATTGGGGGGGGGGGGGGGGGGGTGTCATCGTTTGCGTTACGTCACGATTTTAAAACTTCCAGAAACAGCGAAATTTCTGCATGTTCAAGTTTTTAATTTAAACCTCGAGTGCAATTTTACCGTGGACAGCTTAGAGCTTTCTATACGCAATGTCAGTTAAGGGGGAAAATCACTGTGCAAGAACTTGCACAGTAGCTTTCCCACATCCCTTATGCAAAATTTGAAGGAATTTTTTTTTTATAATTCTTGAAAGTACATGTATTGAAAAATATGTTGGCAACATTTTTGGTAAAACTATAGAATCACGGCTCCACGCACACACATACACGCGCGCGCACCCACACACGCACACGCATGCACGCACGTACACACACACGCACGCGCACACACGCATGCATGCATGCGCGCGAACACACACGAATGCATATACCCACACACACACATATATATATATATATATATATATATTGTGTATCTTCCCGAGCTTTTTCTCTTAACCATGCACGCCAAGTCGTTGCACAGCATTTCCAGTGTACTTATGTGGTAAATACGTTGTATTTTTATATAATGGTAATACCAATTTCTTGTTATAATAGTAATGTGATTTTTAAAATAAAAATGAAATATTTAGGAAAATATTAGTTCTAAGGTTTAACAATTTTATTTACGTTTTTAGTAAATTTGCTTGGCTATTTTATAAAAAGTTATTTCACTTTTTTGTACATTTCAATTGAAAAAATATAATAAAAGGATTCGTTAAATAAAATTAAAAAATATTTCAAGATAAATCAGAATGTTGTATATGGTCAAACAAGCAATATTGTTTTCGGGGGCATTTTGTTACTTGGCGTTCTTTTTTTACTTTTTAAAAGTTTTTAAAGGGGATTTCATATCTTTTTGAAAGGGGAGAAATCTTTTTTTCGTTCTGCGCCGGTTCGATGAGGAGTGAATTCAAATATGTTTTCATTACTTGGCATTCTTTTTTTTACCTTTTCAAAGATTCTAAAAGGGTAAGATTTAAACAGACAGTTAAAAAACAGGACACGTCATTTCTGAAACCTTGTATATTACCAAACGCTATAAATATATTTTTTTAAGTCTTCACTCCCCTCCACTATTAAATCGACGTATTTGCAGGGTGACCTATTGATGAAATATTTATTCATACTTCGCTTATTTGTATTCACAAATATTCTGAACATACAAATAAATTCACAGAAAAAAATTGTGAATATTCACAAAAAATGTGAATATTTACAAGAAATCCTGTGAATAAAAAAAAATCACATCAAAATCTGTGAATGCAAATGTATTCACAAAAAATTGTAAATGCAAAAAAATTCACAAAATAAGTTGAGAATTTTTTCGTATTTAAGACACATTAAAATCAAATTCACAATGATTAGATTAAAATTTACACCAAACGTGAGTTCTTACGTATTTTGAGAGAAAACATTGCGGCGAGGCAAAGAAATTTTTGCAAAAAAAGTTGAGTTTGAAATATTACGTCATAAATATGAAAAAATTCACAAAATGAATTGTGAATTTCCTCAAGTTGAAGAAAATTAAAATCGAATTCACGACAATTATATTAAAACTTACACCACAAGTGAGTTCTTATGTATTTTGAGAGAAAACATTGTGTTGAGGCAAAGGAATTTTCGCACAAAAAGTTTTGTGCAAAAATTACTAGTTAATCTAATCATTGTGAATTTGATTTTAATTTGTCTTAAATAGGAAAAAATTCACAACTTATTTTGTGAAATTTTTTGTATTTGCAATTTTTTGTGAATACATTTGCATTCACAGATTTTGATGTGAATTTTCTTTAATTCACAGGATTTTTTGTAAATATTCACTTTTTTGTGAATATTCACAATTTTTTCTGTGAATTTATTTGTATGTTCAGAATATTTGTGAATATAATTGTTCTTGTATGCATGCATGTGAATACAAAGAGTGAAGTATGAATACATTTGTATTGATATTCACATGAAAATCACGATGTGAATAAATTCGTATTCGTATTTATAAATCGAATTACGCCCAACTCCGTACCTCTTAATGTTTAACTTTTTGATATACCGTCTCCATGTTTCATGAATTGCGCTTTGTTTGTTGCAGCAGGAGAAAACTCTTAATTAAAAAAGACTAGAGATAAATTAAAAAAAATTTTACGAAAATCCAACTTCATTGCGTTATTGTATTTTCGTGTTCAGCGAGTGGAATGCGAATCGATTTGTTTATTCTAAACAAAAACCGGATGCACTCGGATAACGCGTCACATTTACCCTGCTGGAGGCTGCTCAAGAATACACGTCTTTCCTTATATCGTTAAGAAGCTTCGGGTCAAGTGATCAAATGTTACCATTTGTTCAAATTTATATAGTGGATTCGTTATCATATACTGAATGCACCCTTCGAATTTTAATATTTCATTTTTATGATTTTTAATTGAGTTTTTAATTTAATAATTTAATTTTTAATTTGAATTGAACAAACAGTTTTTACATAAAATCCCTAGACTCATGCCGATCGGCAGTTTTACACACGGAATAGTGTGAAAAATGTTAAGGATGTTGTGAAAAAATGTCAAATCATTCAGTACATTATAAAAATTTTCACCCAAAAATTAAATGATCCGTCTACGGCATTTATTAAATATTGACTTTTATGTAAATGAAGACGTCAGTTTTTCTCCCGGCGACGAAACGGAGAGGTGGAGCGTGCCAACGTCGCATGAAGGCTTAATGGCGCACATGTCTCAATGCCATTGGTCACCGTGGCCGCCCCATACTTTCAATGAAGCCCATTTTCAAAGAGAACTCATCTTTTTTTTTTCTCTTAGACAATTGACATTTATCGTTCAAAATTAATTCGGTTGAATAAAGGAATGTAAACACCGTGTAAAAATAATAGACGAAAATCAGTTATTTGTTAAATATTCGAGTTCGTGAAAGAAATACCTTAAAGTGCAGAACCATATATTTTCGAAACGCGGTCTTTCTTTTTTTTCATCTAACACAGTCAGATTGATACGGAAAATTTGTACATAAAAAATTTTTTCTTTTATACAAGCTTTTATTTAATGTACTAAAAAGTGTTAAATAATTTTTTTACCAAGTGACCTATATGTGACTATAAATAAAAGTTTGAGGGTCTCTACGTTTTAAATGTTTGTTAAATGTAATCAATTCAGTTTCATTAACCGTATTTAATTTGGCACAATGGAAATTAGAGAAATTATTATCACGCATTTATACTCAATTTCAGGATTTTTATTCAAGAAATCTTAGGTTGTTTTACAGTAAAGTAAAACTAAAGCCGGTCTAACAAAACAAAGGTTTTGTTGACAATCATTTTATTTTCAATTTCTATAATAGTCGATAATCGCGTAACACATAAAATATGCACCTTCAATCACACTTTCATGTTAACGTTAAAAAGCGCACAATCATTCACAATCTGGCCTTCCTTGGCCAGATGGCACAATAGTCCTAAGGCCTTTTCATTTTATGAAAAATGCTAAAATTCATTCTTCATGTTTTAATCATTTTTATGTTATGTCCAGCTGGAAAAATGTCAAAAGACCTCATTGTCGCTCTCCGTACCGGAAAAGGGTTTCATGCCCGAATGTTGCTTGATCCGAGGCATCGAGCGACATGGAGTATCTGAAGTTTGGCTTTCCATAGTATTTGACGCATTGAGCGCACTTGGGATGATAAACTTCGAGGCGTTGAAAGACATAACCGAGGAAAGTCCTTGATACAGGTGTGGCACTCGAAGATTTCTTAGAGACGGCGGACAATCATCGTACCATGTAGACGTAGATTGTGCAGCCGCAACAATCAAATATGGTGATCACCACAGTAAGAAAAGAATGGCGAGGCATATGAAGGCGCTGTCAGGCTTGAGTCTGTGGGGTCCAGCCAAACATTAGGTGTTGTCCTAATAGACCACGATTACGCGACCATCACAGGTTCGCAGCAATTTTATTCGTATGAACCCGTGACCAAATATACAGGTGTCAATTGCATCGCACGAATGTCAATTAGGCTGCCTATTCGATACCTGTATGTTTGATCATGTGAACAAAATTCGCAAAAACTTGGGATAGTCGTGTAATGGCGTTCTATTCTACATGTTCTATTAGACGCCGTAGGGGATCTAGGATTATATATCGTGTTGCACAAAGCTTTTATTTCTCATGATAAATTTTTCAGCGATGTATAATATTTTAGGCAAAATAATTGTCAAACTCTGCGTCAATAAATTCTACAGAGCCGAATGCATTTTCTACAAAAAAAAACTTCACCGTCTATGATAAGATTCTGTTCAGAAAATTTTGAAGATATGTTCATAAAATGTAAATGGAACGAGGTTATGAACACACAAATTGATAATGACGTATAGAAGGTAGGTTATGCTCTCAGGGCACACAAAACGTCACAAGCTACACATGCACGTCTGTCTGCGGATTTCTTCATTTTATATAAGCAAGTGAAAGAAATGAGCACATTATTGAATTTTTAACTTACTCTGTATCTATTTGCGTATCGTCGTCGCTGTTTCTCCGACGGTTTTGGCGCGAGCGCCACGGCTAATATACGCGTGTTAGGATCAAAATAAATAATCCACACCTAAATTTGAAACGACGTGAACCTTTGTTAAATAAATTTTTGGCTCTAATAAGAGCCGTTTGTTTTCTTTTTTCACATCCACACTCGACTAACCGTTTTTGGATACTCGAGCTGTCAAAGCGACTGCATTAGAATATACATACATACATACATATATATATATATATATATATATATATATATATATATATATATCGCAAGCAGGGTGTAGTTCGAGTCGTGCCGTTTGAGAAAGCAGTGGCGTTGCTGTGCCTGTTGCGCTAGAGTGTTAATCAATTCACAAAACGGCGTATGTGTTATGTTTACGACATGAACCAACGACTTTATTTTATTCAATGAAAGACAATGGACGAGTGTGGAAGAATGTTTGGGGTAAAAAGTCACCCGAAAATTCGGCCGTAAATTATGAGATCCCGAGATTGAGTGGACAAATCGAAAAATAGCCCGAACAAAATCGATAGGAAAAAATCACATTACATTCGTAAACTGTCATTAGACTTTCGATTTGTTGTCGCGTTTTCGCGTAATATCAGAACAAAGTTGAAACGTCGTCTGCTAAAGCCCATCTTACTGTATAAAGAACCGCGGCGTGTTCGTCAGTCGGTCAGTGGCGTCCAGATCAGTGCCATCGATAAGAAGCGTCAATTTTTTTTTTTATTACTTGGCGTGAAGACGCTGCCGCGTCTCTTGATTCGCGTAATATCAGAACAAAGTTAAAACGTCGTCTGCTAAAGCCCATCTTACTGTATAAAGAGTCGCGGCGTGTTCGTCAGTCGGTCAGTGGCGTCCAGATCAGTGGCAGCGATAAGTGGCGTCAAATTTTTTTTTTATTACTTGGCGTCAAGACGCTGCCGCGTCTCTTGATATTATACTATTATATTTATACTATTATATAATATACACAGTCGCTTAAAAGTTTGGATACACCCGTCGATATTTCTTGCTGCACTAAAAGTTATATAGCTTCGTGAAAAAAAGATAACCAAATTTACCGAACGGCGTTTTGAAGGGAACAAATTCAGCTTTATTTTGCTCTTTTGGCATATTTTTTGTGATTTTTTTTTCGTCCCGGTACGCACTTTTGTACGTGACTATTTTTCCGCTTTTTTCGACCATCGAGAATTGGGCGCTTGACTTATGCAAAAAAAATTCTCACGTTTATCCATGATAAACTTGAACGGGGTAGCAGGAGCTCCATTTTCGTTTTTTTTTTTAGTTTCGTACAATTTTTTTCGCAAAGTTATTTCATTTTTGGCTAAAAAAGACTAATTCTAGATAATGCAATGTAACTCAATTACTAGAGGGTTTAAAAAGAAATGTCAAGGATGTGAAAAGTCGCGTAAGTTTATACTGGCATTTTTAAAGAATTGTCCTGCGAGATTTTTTCTGACAGGAAAATTCGTGACGCCCATTAATCCGATAGAATAGTAGTAAGACTATATATACGAGCATTCTTTTATGAATCGCCTATAAAATAATAATAAATCGATATTGAGCAAATTTGATTGTTTTCGCATATTAATATTGCACTAATAATTTGATAAGGTGACGATGTGTTTTTATTAATTGTATAGTATTTATTTAACATCTGATAATGCATATTGATATGTACCGTTCTTCGGGCGATAATCAAGGAAAACGTATTATTTTAATCATCGAACGAATTACCGATCAGGCCACAATGGAGTGATGATAGAGGAGATATCGAATTTGGGCCGACAGCAGGTTAGGTGGGGTCGAGGCAACGGTTTGAGATCGAAAGCAGGTTAAGGAGGCCTGTGTTCTGCACGTTTCACTGAAACTGGCGTTCGAAAGGAGGTTTGGGAGGTCTAACAGAGGCTACACTACCAAGAGGAGGTCTCTTCATGGCACTGAACTCGACAAATGGGGTTTGGTGGGTTCAACGGAGGCTGGCGGCTTATGTATCACAAAAGAAATGGGTCCTGCGAAGGTTCAGAGGAGGCTAAAAATGTTGACTCGGGAACCTTGTCAACGCAGCATCGGAACAGATGCGAGCCGTGAAACGTAAAGTAACAGTTTTTTTTAAATTAAACTACATTATCGTAGAACTACAAGCTGTTGCAATAAGCACATTTATTAGTTTTGCTGAACGGTAGGAAGTGTGAAAGTAGAGGGTGCATCCTATGATGCACGCTCATCTATTTTTCTCCGTGAGGGTTTTTTAGTTCTGGGTGGTTAATTTGTACGGAATCGCTCTTGCAGATCCACTGGCTTGAATTTTTTTAATCTCCTTGTGATTAGTAGTCGATCCAGCATGCTGGATGCCAACTCGTTTGGGTGGTTTCCGAGTCGCTTCTCGTAATTGGTGCATAACTTTTGAGCTATGTTCTTGACCGTGCCAATCCCCAGATCTTTATGCAATGTGGCATTGGAGACGTACCATGGGGCATCCGCTAGGATTCTCAGCGTTTTGGATTGGAATCTTTGAAGGATCTCGATGTTGGAGTTACTGGTTGTACCCCAGAGCTGAATGCCGTAAGTCCAGATTGGCATTAAAGTAACAGCTGACTCAAAGAATCTTAGAGTCACGTTCACGCGTAGTACGGCACGAACCCGTACGATGTAAACAAAAACAACCAAGATAATTGGAATTTAATAAGAAATGAGAAACTCAAGAAATCTTTTGGGAAAATAAATGTCAATTAAAGGTTCAATTAAATAAGTATGCACGTGTGGAATGTGTTACATGTATAATACATTGGTGAAACTATTTGTAAGCTGAGAGACGACTTGACAAAAACAAAAATTTTATCGTTTTTTATGTCTTGGAGCAAAAATAATTGATTTCGTCTTCCTAAGAGGGAGGAATGTTAAGCCCCGAATTTAACGCATACTTTAAGGCGCATGGAAATAAGCATATTCGATGTACGAAACCAAGAGATCAGTTGGGCAGGTGAAGCACCTCCAGAGGTGACTTTGTCGACACGTATCGCTGAATCGACATCGCACGATTCGAACAGTCGAGAACAATCGATTGCCAATAAACAAGTTAACAATGGGAGGAACGAAACGAAATGTCGCTTATTCGCCTCAAAACTCGACATTTTCGCACCAAAAAAAATTATGTGATGCTGATACAAAATCGCTGATATTTCAAGATTATGGTCTTGCCAGATGTCCAACCGTACGATGTGACGTTTTACATCTGACAATTTCAACGGGATAATATGTTGTCAACTTTTACAAATAAGCGAGGACTTATTTGTACTACCAATATAATAAAGATGAAGAACCGCCATCTCGCCTGCGACTAGATACTTTAATGCAAGTATCAATATTTTAGAAAAAAAAATATAACTGTATATCAAGAAAAACGAAACAAATACTTTGAACGCGTTTTTATCGACACTACTTCTTTCGACCTCGTATTTTTCGTTGTTGACATTGTTGTAATCGCAGTAACTAAGATTGTACGAAGCCGATTTTGATCATTACTATTTTTAAAGACTGCTTGAATAGCAAAATAGGGCCTTTAAAATAGAAAAAAAGGTCCAATGTGTCGGCATTTTGTGAAAAAACCGAAATTAAAAAACGGCTACGCATAACGATAGCTACGTTTGTAAATATATCGATAAGTTGTTGACTTTTTATTTGTAGATAACCTTTCATAAAGATATCGATGGGACAATGAAGAGAATTTTTGTTTTCGTCTTCAAATCAATGCACATATGTCGGTTAATTTTAAAGATTTTTTTTTCATAAAAATTGGTATAAAACTAGATGAATATATACTTCGAAAAATGAGTATAAACCCGATATATAGACCCGATATATATCTCTTCATATGTAGAGGCATCGAAAAATTGTTGACTTTTTATTTGTGGATAACCTTTCATAAAGATATCGATTGGACAATAAAGAGAATTTTTTTTTCGTCTTCAAATCAATGCACATATCTCGGTTAATTTTGAAGATTTTTCCATAAAAATTGGTATAAAACTAAATGGATATAGACTTCATAAAATGAGTATAAACCCGATCCTTTTATGATTAGTTATGTCTATGAAAAAAATCGCAATTATTTACGGCAAAGCACCCGTGACGTAACAGAATAAAGGGGGGGTTCCGGCCAGGCGTACGGTCGTACTACGTGGGGGGTGTACGCCCCCAAAGTAGTATTTTACTATGGTAGACATACCATTACACTATTTAAAGGAACAAAATCAGAGGAGTAGGCTTAATAGTTTAGTTGTATTTGCGAACTCTCGTCTAATATTAGTATCTTACAAAAAAAATCACAAAAACCAAAATAACTTTGAAACCACTGGAAATCCCATAACATACATGGGGGTTCAATCGATAGGAACTGAGGTCCCCCATCGTTATATTTAATTTGCTCCACTTCGCGCGTTACACTCTATATATTGCTGGGCTTCATGCACAGTAACGTCATCAGCAGGGAGACTGTGCTGAAGGAGTCCGAACTCTAATGGGAGGGATAGGGAAAAACTGGTACGTGTAAGAAACGCCGTAATGTAGGACGACAGAATTATATATATTTTATGCGTAAATAATACAAAATCGCGTGACGTCGTGTGCAATAGTATTTAGAGCACGTATGAATAGAAATTAGAAGATGTTCGGGTTTGGAAGTCTCTCGAGAAGTGATCGATGCCTCGATGGTCGAAACGTCGTTCCCCTTGCGAGCGGGGGAGCCCACCAGCCCTTCGTACCGCTCGCTAAGCAGTTATCGTCTTTGTATAAGCAGTTCGGGTGATCGCCACTCGAGCCGAGACGTTGGTAACTACGTCTCTATCGTCAATGTGAGCGCGATTCATACGCGAAACTGTTGTATTTAAGTAGTACTTGATTGAGCCACCAGCAGCGCTGGGCAGCAGCTGATGATGCATCGCGCCATGAAGGTAGCCACGTGTCAGAGAGATGAAACGAGGTTGTTGATTGTTATAAACATTTAGCAGTAATTACTGCTAAATGTATATAAATAAATATTTGCTTGTGGTTTTCTTCTATGCTTTCATTAAGTTTTTTCATACATTTTGTTTATTATGCGGAAAAACAGTATTACAGATAATCTGTTTGTCAATTCGATCATCATTTATCATCACAAAAATAGAAATACTTCCTGCGGTAAGAATTTCTATTTTTAACATGTAACTTTGTTATATTTGACAAAGTTATATTTTAAATATAATTTTATTGACAAACAACATAATGAAGTTCGAAGGCGATGTTTTTTCCACAACAAACGGCATTTAAAAAACTTTTTATGTGCATAATCGTTGAAACTGATTGCCGCGAATTATCTGTTTACACATTTGAATTAAAAAAAATTAAAAAAGTTGCCAGCAGCGAGATTCGAACCAGAGACGACGGTTCGAATCTGAACGCAACGGAATATTTCAGTGCTGATTTTCTCGACGACGGCGAAGAAGCGCATCTTACTGCTTTGCCACATAACACCTCGGGCCATGAGCTTTTATTACACGCAGTATGAATCGAATCTGGATTTGACAATTGACAGCCTCCCCTTGTCAAAACGAATGTACTTAGCCAAATTACCTCTGTGTCAGCATTGAATGGAATGTCATCCATTCTCATCAGAATAACTTGAATTTTGCAAGTGGTCAGTTTACATTTTAACCTAAAACCGATAAAGCGTTAGTTAGTTATCTTTCATCGTGTAGAACTTGTACTTGTATTTTCTTCGTGCATAAATTAAACATTGTTTACGAAACACGGAATAAATACAAGTAATGAGGTTAGGGTTTACAGCGCATGCGTTACATGTGGTAGAAAGAAAGACAGAATGCTCTGTCTGGTGCTCTGTCTTCGTTGCATAACACGGTCTTACATACAGGTCTGGAAACTCCGGCATTTTTGCATGGTGGAAAGTGTCATCGTTAGTGAGGCAAAAACGTAGTTCCTCCTTTATCCACTGGAAGGGCTGGCAAGTAGAAGTTGTCTTGTAGATGTAGATATACAGCAATGGAAAAAAAATCTCCTGACAGCCAGTACACGTGTTCACAACGTTTCTAGAAATCTAAACTACCTGAAACGCTCCGGTAGAACCGCATAGTGTGGACCCGGCCTCATCATTTGCTATATTTTATAATATTCGATTGCGGATGCGCCAGTTCGCCTATCAACAAAACCGAAAACTGCAAAAACAATGTTTTGTAAATAACAAACTCGTCAAACTGTTAAATCAATAAAAACGGTGCCTTTTTAACATACACAATGCGTTCACTTCTTTTTTTTAAATGCTCTTCCATTATATTTATTTTCCGGTTCTTATTAACATTGTTAAAAAAAGCAAAAGCAAAAATAAAAGTTGTAGAAACAAACACGCAATGAAATATACTAAGAATAAACATCAATAGTAAGGAACGGAAATTTGTTCATACCCCATCTACTCAAATGACGAAAGACCAAATAAAACTATTACAGAAGTTCGAACATACGAGAAATACAGTCTACTGAAATAATAATTCTCATTCTGCCCGGGGGTTCAGGAAAAAATACTCGATCATTTTCCATTTATATCGCTCTTACAAATATTGGGTCTGTTCGTTTTGGCTTCACTTTTCTACACTTCTTACGCCTTCTGAGGATTTTCTATGAGTGTATCTATTGAAATTGTAGAAAGTGTAGCTAAACCGAATCGACTATGTTTGTTTCGAAAAATGTGCGCCTTTGCACAGCTGTTAGGACCTGCGTTTGATTGGCTAACTTCTACCTAGCAGCACTTCGCGTGGCAGAATCGAGAACTGCCTGTTTGCCTCATTATCTGAGTCACTCCCCACCCTAGGAGTTTCCAGACCTGTATGTAAGACCGTGTTGCATAGCATACCTATCTATCGTCACGCACCTCGCGGCCGTCATCGGCGTGAAAAG
Source organism: Ophion ellenae (assembly GCA_963210295.1). Taxonomy (NCBI): domain Eukaryota; kingdom Metazoa; phylum Arthropoda; class Insecta; order Hymenoptera; family Ichneumonidae; genus Ophion; species Ophion ellenae. Next base: position 3,322,777 of record OY723389.1, on the reverse strand, counting down.
CGCGACCATTCAGCGGACGTACCCCCACCACCGTCGTTTCCAGACCTGTATGTAAGACCGTGCCGTCGACGAGGTGAAAGCGACCGTTTGGGGAGGGAGGGTTTAAATAGCATTGCAACCCACCGCCGCTGTGACGTCAATTGTGCTCGCGGTCAGCTGCGTGGCCATCCGCGTTCGGAAGGTCTTTTTTTCTTTCGGCTAAAGTCGTCTTTTGTTTTTGTTGTTCCATCATTCACCGTCAGTTCTTCATTTGCCTGAAATGGGGGATCACCTATTTTCTTTACTGTCTGTATAAATTAATTGATCAGTGTCACGCGTATTTTCGAAAAAAAAATGTGACAAATCAACAGACGGAAGATTGGAATAAAGAACTTTCAAAATTTATTGCATATTTGTAGATTCGTAAAAAAGATTCAGTCAGTTTTAAGAAAATTGGAAACGCGACGCCGCAACAAAGACTCGCTTAAAACAACAACTTCGGTTCTTACTGAAATGTAGACAGGAAGGTTTGATACCGAAACATATTTACTCGAAAAACTTCAATATTCCCATTTCAGGAAACAAAGGAAAATTAAAACTGAACAAAGTAACACACAAAAATCACAAATCATTATTAAATATTGAAATTGATGATCCCAATTTTCGAATTAAAATACTAAACTAAAAAATAAAAAAAACACAGAAAAAATCAACAAAAGTCAAAACACTATAAAAGATACATTTTTTTTTCATTTGAAAAAACAAAATTAAATAGATTATCAATACTCATGCATGAAAAACACCAAAAAAGTCCGAAATCTTATATTTCAAAGAACTACGAATATACATCAACACATTTTCAATCATGATGAATTTTTAAGAACAGTAGCCTCAAAAATACATCTCAACCAAAACAATACACATTACCAGAATTATCAAAACAGAAATCAACCAACACAAAACTACAGCTTCTTAAACTCAACTTTCACGAACAAGCAACATGACACAAATAATAATTCTTTTACCGATCCTCCGAATAATATTAATTCAACAATTACACAAAAGAACACAAAAGAATGGCTTATAAATCTCTCCAATACTGATATTCCATCACATATTTCTACATTCTTATGTCTTGTTGAAAACATTTGTTTTCCGTATATCAAACCTTCAAACATAAAAACATACATGGGGCCGTCCATAAATTACGTCATTTTAAAATAGGGGGGGGGGTCTGGTCGTTGGATGACGGTAACGATAATTGGATTATGACGATAGGAAGGATAGGATGATTTCGGGGGGGGGGGGGGGGGTTAAAAATCAGCCAAAATCGATGACGTAATATATGGACGGCCCCCATCCACAATTCTATCTCAGAACTTGAATCTAAATTAGAATTTCTACTCGACAAACCTAGAAAAAATGAAATTAGAAAAGAATTCACTAAAATCATGGGCAAAATGAATATACCAATATCATTCTCTAACACCATTAAAAATATAACACACACTTCTTCATTCCTAAAAAACAGTCCACAACTTTTAACTACACGAGCTGATAAAGGAAATTCAACAGTCATTTTAAACAAATCAGATTACATTACAAAAACATACAATTTACTCGCAGATTCCTCAACTTACAAACTAACAAATAAAAAACCTATCAATATCCTACAAAAAGGCATAAACAATATTCTCTCCAGATGGAAAATCTTAAAAATCATTGACGAAACAAAATTCAAATACCTAAAAGCAGAAAATTGCAACTTAGCTCGTCTCTCTTGCCTTCAAAAAATTCACAAAAAAAACTTTCCACTTTGTCCAATAGTATCATCAATCAATAGCCCAACCCATAAATTAGCTGAATTTATCCAATCAAAACTATCTAAACTAATAAATACAACAAACTCACACGTCAAAGATAGCTTTTGCTTAGAACAATCAGTCTTAAATATCTCAATTCCACTCAACTACAAACTTGTCTCTTTCGATGTCGTATCCATCTACACCAACGTTCCACTACAACTAGTTATTCAAAGTCTTCAAACAAGTTCAAATCTATTTTCTGAAACATTTCCACTAAACGAAATAATTAAAGCCATAGAATACATCATGTTCTCAACTTATTTTACATGGCAAAACAAAAATTATTAACAAATTTCTGGATTACCAATGGGTTCACCTCTTGCTCCGATACTATCTAACATTGTTATGATTGATTTAGAAACAAATTGTTTGGAAAAATTAAAATTTTCATTGCCATTATACAAAAGATATGTCGATGACATTAATATTGCTCTGCCAACAGACAAAATTGAATCCACTATCAATATTTTCAACTCATATAATACAAAATTACAATTTATATCAGAAATAGAAGAAAATAATAAAATTCCTTTTCTCGATATACTTCTAATCCGCAATCAAAATTCAATGATCACAAATTGGTACAGAAAACCTACTTGGTCTGGCAGATTTATAAACTTCTTTTCACACCATCCACTTTCCCAAACAAAAGCCATAATTTACATGTTAGTCGACAGAGCAAAAAAACTATCTCATCCATCTTCTCACAAAAAAAATCTTCAACGTATTAGGAACACGATGACAAAAAATTGTTATCCGATCTCTTTCACGAAAAAAATAATAAAACAAAGACTTTCTACAATCAACAATCAAACTAACAAAAATAAAAACTTTGATTCCTCTAGACTAATAAATCTACCATACACAAAAAACATCCATCACCAACTAATTTGTCTCTTTCAACAATATAATATAACACTAGTCACAAACAATAAACACAACATTTTATCGATTCCAGGCTCCATCAAAGACAAAATAGATAACAACAAAAAATCTAACATAGTTTACAAAATTGATTGTAATGATTGCAATTCTACATATATAGGCCAAACAAAAAGATACCTAAAAAACAGAATCAATGAACACAAAAATTGCCTAAAACACACCACCATAATACACACAGCCCTAGCACGGCACGCAATAGAACAAAAACAGGATTTCAAATTTGATGATGTTAAAATTTTAAACAATGAAAAATGGCTTAAAAAAAGATTGATCCTAGAAATGATTCAAATTAAAGCGCATTCTAATGCCATAAATTTCAGAACAGACATAAATGAACTAAGCTCGATATATAACTGAATAATATAATCATAATAATATTTTATAACCATAATTATACACATCAATTTTAAAACTCGGCATTCAATTTAAAAAGTCATGACACAACACATTAACTTCAAAACTCCTGCCACGACGTATTAATATTTATTTTTTAAGAATTCTGAACATGACACAGAAATTTTAAACTTCAAAACTCTTGACATGATACATGAATTTAAAAAATTCTTAACATGACACAGGTATCTTAAAACACTTGACACGGCATTGCCAAACGAATTATTCTCCCTCTCTCCGGAAAAATTAAGTTCGCCACTTAGTTTCTTTCGAATTCTCAGAGACTTCACTACTCGACATGTAGAACAGAGATAACTTCTAGTTTTCTTCCTTGTGCTTGCGAAGATATAATTATTTTTATTTAAAAAGTCTAAAATTTCAATTGGTAAATATCACATCCACACAACATTTCATGAATTAAAATTTTTTCATAGATCGAAGTAAAGATTCTCTTACAGTACTAAATCTTCACAGATAATAGAAATCGCCAAAAAACGATAAATTCTTTCAATCTATTGGAAATAAAGGGTCCGAATCAATACTCCGATTCACCTTTATGAGACAGTATTGGACCAACATAAATACTGTCTATTCTAATCATCTTCCAAGCACAAACAAAAAAACTGGAAATATCGACAATATTCAGGTTCGTCATTTGACATATTTCTTAACCTTAAAATCTATAATAGATAACATGACACTCTCACACACCACTCTTGTGACGCAACAAAAAGAATAAATTAACACATTACCAAAAAAAATTGCTCATGCAATATCACTATGATTAAAATTAGGGGGAAAAAAGCTAACACATAATTTACACAAACCATTATAACACATTTATAACTTGTTTATAACACAAAGCACAATTATACAAAATCTTCTAAACTCTGTCTATAGAATTTGTATCTCATAATTTATAGAACAAATAAAATTCTGAAGAGGATCCGTATCAAGGATCGAAATGCAACAGAAAAACTTTTTTTCCATCACGACCTTGGAAACTTTCATTGGCCGAATCGAAGCCGATTCCTCAACAACACGTATTAATTACACATCTATTTAGTACGAATATCAAGCTATTAGAAAATATATAAATATATTTTTTCGACGTACAAAATGGCCGACTACTCGAAACTTCTCGAAACAGCTTTTTTCCAATTGGCGTGACAAATAACTTCAACAGTTTTCACTCGATTTATTTCAAATTTAAAAGTTATGTTCCTAATTGCATTTCGCAGAGAAGTAAGTACGGAATTTCTGATTAATCGAAAACTTACCATTTTATGAGCAGTTTATAAGCTGTTATAACGAAATTTTTCACTGCAAATTCATTTTTCAAGTTCAAATATCTACAACTTTTGAATAAGCCAATATTTTTTGAATTCCGTACGTACTTCTCTACGTATTCTAATGTATATTAACGAAAATTTTTGTTTTTTGTTCTATTTAAAAAAATGTGGATGCTAAATGTCACGCCGCGGAGCGCCTAAAAAAAGATAACAAAAGAAAATATTAGTAGTCGGCCATTTTGTACATCGAAAAAATATATATATATATTTTCTTACATCTTGATATTTATACTAAATAGATGTGTAATTAATTTTATGAATGAATCACTTTTTCATACAAAAAAAATGTTAAATTCGCACATGATTTTATACCCGTTACTGTGGCCTAAGGCCTTAACCGGTATCCTCTTTTACACCTATGCATATACACAAGGCAAACGAATTAAAGGATATTGAAAAAGTCCGCCAATTTTAGGGCCATTTTCAAATAGCTGTCACTCCTCGAAAAATGGTCGTACAGCGAAATGAAAAAAAGAAAATTAAAGGTGTGAATGTCTAGTTTTGAGATCGTGAGCTCAACATTTTTTCACATCAGCCAATATTTAGTAGGCCATCGAAAAAACAATGTAAAAAAAAATTTCAAAATTTTCGCTCATCTTTCACAGTCTGCACGAACTTTAATACATTTTTTTGAATGATCGCATCAAAAGGATCGTCTAGCTGGATTCTTCCCCTTTAATTTGAGCGGTGAGAGAGCTCTGTACGATTTTTTCTCGCTGAGTTATCGATGTTCAAATAAAAAATGACACTTTTGACTTTGATGATTGATTACTCGGAGACTAATGGTCGCACAGAAAAAAACCAGGGGGTCTTGGAAACTTTGAAGTATTCTCTATAAGATGCTTTTATCATTTTTTTATCAAGATTTTTTTTTATGCGGCAAAATGGATTTAACAAAACGTGAAAAATGGCATATTTACGAATATTCTTTTAACTAAGTATTATTTTGCCAATATCGAATAGATGAAAAAAATCGGTTTTTTTTTATTACCTGAAAGTATCCTAAAAAAGCCCTCAAAAGTTTAAACCCCTGCGATTTTTTTTTTTTCATCGTGTTCCGAATGATCGAAATTGTGGTTTTTGCCAAAAATTGATTAAAGGCTAAATCTACCACCTTTTATTCGTCTTTTGAGAATCACAATTTTTTTGGCACTTATCCGAATTTCCGGTGCTAAAAAATGTTGATTGTTGAACAACGGAAATAAATTTTTGTTTCATAAAAAAAAATAATTAAAAAAAAATTGACAAAAAAAATTAATTAAAAGAAATCGAAAAAAATTGTTAGATTTTTTTTATAGCCCTGAACGGTTTTCATTATACGAGGAGCGATTGAAGTTGTCGGAATTCACAGTTCTTTGAATGTGTGCGTGTGTACAATTTACATCCCTACGATACGATACAACACCCTACGCACACGTCCCACGATCATTAGATCAAGATTTTTTTAATAAAAATTTTATTCACCACCGACATTAGCGTAACCTAAAGCGTACCACGTAGAGGTTGCTCGGTTGGATTTACGCTTCTTTGTGTGTCTGTTTCACACTCACACATTCAAAGAACTGTGAATTCCAACAACTCCAATCGCTCGTCGTATTATGAAAAACGTTCAGTGCTATGAAAAAAAATCTAACAATTTTTTTTCGATTTTTTAAAATAATTTTTTGTGTCAAAAAAAAACTATTTTTAATTAATTTTTTTTTTCATTAAGGCGTTACCCCCACTTGTAGCGCAAAAAGAGGCCTTTTTCATGAATTTTTTTAAAGAAAACTACAAAACTTTTTTAATCGATCAATATACCATCTTAAAGAACACATCTTGAAGAACTTTCAGTAATTTTTTTATTGAAAAATATTACATTGTTCAGTGGCAAATGGCTGTCAATGAAATAATATTTTTATATACACGGTTTGCGGTGACCAACATTGCGGCGAAGTGGATCATCTGAAGAAAAAAATTCGGATGGATTTAGTCAAATATAAGTATAAACTGGTCTTTAATCGAAGGATTTTAAAAAATATTCATTTTTCACAAAATGGCGGATGGTCAAAGTTAATAGTTCGATTTTAACGAAAACAACCGGCCGTTTTTTGGCTATAAAACGGCCATTTTTTCGAAAAAAAAATCGAACGATTAAAGACTACATTTTTATGTATTAAATAAGCCTGCAAAATTTCAAGAAGATCGGTTCATTAGGGTTCGAGTAATCTTGGTCACCGACTTCAGAAATGCCATTTTGAGAAAAACGCGTTCAAAGTTTCTCTTTCAACGCTCTTTCACGCAGATTCTTCTCTTTCAACGCTCATATCTCAGTCAATTTTGTTCGGATCGACTTGAAATTTTCAGGACATATTCTTAGATACTTATACTTCAATAAAATGCAATAAAAAAAATCGATTTTTTCAAAATCGCAAATCCCCTTAAACAAATATTTGTTTCCGTTGTTCAACAATCAACATTTTTTTTACCGAAAATTCGGATCAGTGCAAAAAAAATTGTAATTCTCACAACACGAATAAAAGGTGGTAGATTTAGCCATTAATCGATTTTTGGCAAAAACCACAATCTCGATCATTCGGAACACAATGAAAAAAAAATCGCAGGGGTTTAAACTTTTGAGGGCTGTTTTAGGATACTTTGAGTTTATAAAAAAAACGATTTTTTTTATCTTTTCGATATTGGCAAAATAATCCTTAGTTAAACAAATATTCGTAAATATGCCATTTTTCACGTTTTTTAAAATCCATTTTCCCGCATAAAAAAATCTTGATAAAAAAAAGATAAAAGCATCTTATAGAGAATACTTCAAAGTTTCCAAAACCCTCTGGTTTTTTTCTGTGCGACCATTAGTCTCCGAGTAATCAGTCATCAAAGTCAAAAGTGTCATTTTTGCTTTGACCATCGATAACTCAGCGAGAAAAAATCGTACAGAGCTCTCCCACCGCTCGAATTAAAGGGGAAGAATCCAGCTAGACGATCCTTTCAATTCGATCATTCAAAAAAAATGTATTAAAGTCCGTGCAGACTGTGAAAGATGAGCAAAAATTTTGAAATTTGTTTTTACTTTGGTTTTTCGATGGCTACTAAAAATTGGTTAGTGCGAAAAATTATTGAGCTCAAGATCTCAAAACTAGAGATTTACACCTACAATTTGCTTTTTTTCATTTTGCTGTACGACCATTTTTCGAAGAGTTTCAGCTATTTGAATATGACCCTAAAATTGGCGGACCTTTTCAATATCATTTAATTCTTCGGCCTAGTGTATTATTGAAACTATATAAAAAATAATCGCGAACAAATTATGTAGTTTTGAATGCATTTTCTGCAACGAAGAAAAAAGCGTTTCAATTCATAACATGAATATTGTTGATTCGAGTACACAAGAAAAATTGAATTTCGCCCGTTTGATTCAGAGAAAATTTCTATTGAGTAAATATGTTATTGTATTTTTTTCACCATATCCGATATTGATTTTCAAGTATATTATTCGTTAAAATATTAATATTTCATTTTGATTGAAAAATATTAAGCAAATGTCTGAATTGGTTAAAAAATTATGCAAAAATAAAATGTGTTTCTGGCGAATTTGGTTGAAAAAATTCAACCAAATCATGACCGAGCGCCACCGAAATTATAGGTGTGAGGAAACCCGTAGTTCTCGGAGTAACCGCTAGAAGCCGCACGCGCGCTCGTTTCTCGTAAGCGTAACGCGGCCCGAAAATCTACTTAAACGCCGGAGAAACTCTACAGAGTATCGCTTCTTGGCCTGTGGCTAAGATGAAAGTGTAATATCTGTTCTTGTCAGTTGAATATCTGACAATCCGTCCGTGCAGACTGTGAAAGAGGAGCGAAAATTTTGAAAAAATTTTTTACTTTGTTTTTTTTATGGCTACTAAAAATTGGCTGATGCGAAAAATTTTTAAGCTCAAGATCTCGAAACTAGAGATTCACACCGTCAATTTGCTTTTTTTTATTTTACTGTACGACCATTTTTCGAAGAGTTACAGCTATTTGAAAATGACCCTAAAATTGGCGGACTTTTTCAATATCCTTTAATTCTTTTACCTAGTGTATATTGTTTGCACTATCAATTAAGAATAAAGTGTGGATCTTAGGATTTTACAAGTATAGTTTCAATTGATACGGTTTTCCGGGATCGTTTGAGTTTAAGAAACATTAGTTAATTAGTAAACATGGTAAATTTGGCAATGCATAGGCAATCATTTAGGACGATGATCGCGATCCCTTAGCTCCGAAGCAAACAGCCCTGGCGTTTTTTATATGACTCACTCAAGTGTCATGCAAGCCTATATAAGACAGAGTCCCGCCGATACACAAAGAGACCAAACGTAGGGAAAACTTTTAACTCACGAGTGTGTTAAGGAAGAGTTTATATGTTTAAGTACATCGAGTACTTGGGATAACAAATCAATAACTCAATGATATTTTTGTTTATAAATAAATAGATCAGTGCGAAGGGTTTCTTTTCATTGTTTTGGGGAGGTATAACGGTGCGTATGACCGTTGCGTATCGCGTCCGGTTGGTTATAAAGCGCTTACCATCAATTCGCATTTTTCACATAATTTTTAGCTATAAAAATCACAATGAAAACCAAAGTTGGACTTGTGTGTAAACATAACATAGACTTGGACGGTAAAGTATTATTTCATTGTAGAAAAACTGCAAACAAATAATACTGCAAAGAAAGCGTAAAATAGAAAGTCCCGACATTGAGCTCAAGTGAATGGAATAAAGTTTAAAAAATTATTATTTTTTTTTCATTTTGAAGATCCTGTGCGATTTTTTATAATAAAAGTATTTTTTAATCGTCAATTAACGAATATTAATTTGAAACTTTGATTCTATTCGGCTCGGCAAAAACGTGCTCAACGTATCGGACGTTGCCCGAGCGCGCTGCAACGGCACAATGTTGCCGGTATACAAACTACCCGTGTAGTATGAGTACTTTGTCAAAATGGACAACAATAAAGACATATTGGACTTGTTTCGTTCCTCTCTGTGCAAATACCAGGTAAAGTTAAACTTGCAATGAAGCTTTGGCCTCATAAATTTCTGGAGCGTTAAATTGAAAATCGTCGCTCAAAATCTCTGTTACTGTAAAAATGTCCGTGGTCGGCGAGTCACTCGAATTTGGCCTCTTTCACACGTCAGTGCACGAGAATTACAGTAGCTTTTTTCTTTCGAAGAGTCTTTGAGATGTTTTCGTATGCAAAATCTCACTAAGTGTCACATTTATTTATACCACCGCGTAAACCGTTTAACCTATAATTCATGTATAGGTTTTGGGGGTCGCTGAATCCGAATCTGATGTTAGTTTTTCGAAAAAAATGAGTTAAAAAGTCAAAAACAAGATGGCGGACCAAGAAAAAATTTATATCAACTTTAAACAATAAAAAATGATGTTATAAGGAGTTTTTGAGGTCGCTAAATCGAAATTTGACATCAGTTTCATAAAAAAATGCAAAACAAAGTCAAAAACAAGATGGCGGACCAAAAAAAATGATTATAATTGTAAATGATAAAACCTGTTGATTAAGGGGTTTTCGACGTCGCTGAATCAGAATTTGACATTTAATCAACTTGGAAATTTTTTAAAATTAAGTTAAAAAAAAAATTTATTGTTTATAACAAATTCATTGTTTATAATGTCAAAATCATTGGTAGTATGTATACTCAACATTAAATAACTTAAACAAATTTTTTTTGACGATATTGGGCTTCATATAACGTAAAAATCATATTTTTAGCCATTTTTTTAAGTAAATTTTCAAATTGCATTTTTTTCAATTTCAGGCAAATTCGGGCAAAAGTTATTGGCGTCATAATTTAGTGCTATGATGCCCTTACCATATGCAATTAATTTCAGCCCGGGATCTAGCGGGACTTTCGAGAAAATGAGAAAGTAAAAGTGGCATAAAAATGACGAAATTTTGTGATTTACAAACAATAATATATAAACAATGTACAAGCACTTAAAATTTCAAACAAAACGTATTCACCATGAATAATTAACACTAACTTGTCTAAATTAAATGTTTAAGTCAGAAAACACGTGACATTCACGAAATTTAACCTTAACTTCACGACGCCACGCTGCCAACAAGTGTGTATTATTGGCATTGGTAATGCTGCGTTCTTAAAGTACAGGTACCAACCTAACATATGGCACACAAAAAAGTCCTATATTTAGTAACGCGATTTTCCCTATTTTTGGCCAGCTTTTCGGCGTTTGGAACCACTGTGTGACGTCACAACCGTGAGCGCCAATCGCGCGGAGTTTCTCGTAAGCGTCGGCTATTTGAATTTTCGTGATAGAAAAACAATAAAGAATTATCTTCAATATAATTTTCCTAACCCCGCTCTGCCATTCTGTTTTATTAGCACAAGAGAACAATTGTAGAATAAAAAAATCGAACTTTCTTTGGAATAACCTAATTGGCCGAAATATTGCAATTGGGATGCTACTTCGTGTCGCAGTCGTATCGTGCGATTGACAAACGGCATTCTATGAAAGAGAATTTGTTTCGATTTGGCGCTCATTTGACTACCGCACGCTACAGGGAACGCGCTCGAAAGCTCCCCGTGGGCGAAAAATTCGTTTTATTGCAAGTGATGGGATGTTATAGCGAGATAAAGCGGACATGAGTGAGAACACACGGAAGACTACAAAGGGGCGAACAGACGCTGCGCGCGCATAAATGACTCGACGCCGCGCCGGCGCGGGCTCAAAGCTTCGTCGTCTGCTCTCGTGACTCATTGCTCGTCACGCGCAGTTTCGGAGAAAGCATATTCTAACGAAAAAGCACGCAATCGCGATTGTGCACGCGAGCTGCGGGTGTGAAGTAAGCGTTCACGCGGCCGGTGTTTGTTTCCTCTCATTATGGTAATTATCTAGGTACAAAACGAAACACCAGCGCTCCGAAATGAGGGAAAGGATAGTCCGAAGATAGGCCCATTCTACTAATGTTGCGACAAAATCATTCAATTATACGGACTCGCACGTAAAACCATTAATATCTTCGTAAGGAAAAAAAAATATTTAGTTTTTCACGAGTTAGGAAGTGGGCTTCGGAGGACGTTCTTGTGTCGACTTAGGGATGTCAGCTCGGTAAATTCAGTGCTAGCTCAATGACGAATGTCAACATAGACTGAACGGTGTTGCCAAACTGATGTGCCGCGTGATTCAAAAATGTAAATTTTGCTTTGAAATAAAGTTCTGGTACGAGGGCATTGGGTGATGGTTCCAACGCATTTTCTTATAAAAATAGTACAAGAGGTCGGTAGGCGGTTAGCCTTTGTAGAAAGTTAAAGCTTTATCAGATAAATCGATGCTGATTTTTTTCTTCTCTGAGGTATCGCGTGGCCAGCGATTCCTACTAGATGATGCTGAGTGGCAGTCTATAAGACAAAAGCTTTGAGAAATATCTGTCTGGTTTAGAATACTGTACCCGTTCTCTCGCAAAGCAGAGAACGAGTTTAGTTTACGACTGTCGTCGCTACGGCGCTACAAGCGCTACACGGCACTTGAGCAAGCTTTCCGCGGATCCCTGTAACGAGCAAGACAAGATTAAAAGCTAGGCAAGTGACAGGCGTTGTGTGTGTGTGTGTGTGTGCGTGCGCGCGCGCGTGTGTAAAGGAGCCATAGTGAGCGGGAGAGCTTCGAGGAGCGTCCGTTGGGGCGGTGGATAGCGGTAGAAACAGCGAACCGCACAACAAAGCGCCCAAGCGAGAGAGAGAGAGAGAGAGAGCCAGCGAGCGAGAGAAAGAGAGAGAGAGAGAGAGAGAGAAGGGGACAGAAACAGCGAATGGACGGACTCGCGTTCGGAGGGAGTGACGGGAGCGGAGAGCGGAAGAACCGTGCGCGCGCTAGAGAGGGCGCGCGCGACGCCGTCAGGAAAAGCTTCGAGCTTATTGGTCCCGGTCCATTGTTGCGTATTGATTGCTGCAGAGCGGTACCAGTGTTGTATGCTAGTTGGATTACTCGGTGTTCATCGTGTCCGTAGTATTTTCCGTTGTCCTCGTCTTTGGCGTCGTCGCCGATGGTCCGCGAGTCGACGCGTATTCGTACGTCCACGCGGCTTGCAACGGGTATCCGCGCGAAATAGAGCAGGGCTAGAAATAGAGAAAGAGAGAGAGAGAGAGGCAGATGCGGAGAACGAAGCAGACGGATAAAGTGGAAAAAGTCGCCTCCGACGATGGGGCCAGACCGAAGTGACAAAGTTTTGAAAGAGAAGAATATCCAGACCTATTGAGAGAAACAAGGAAAGGGGTGCTTGAACATTTTTCGAAAGGGGGAGACGAGTGAGGTGAGGCGCTGCTCTCGAGTCTCGATCAGGGCACGAGAGTAAAGCCAGATAAAATAACCACTCGCTTTTGTATGTCCGGAATTGAGGAAGAAAGAGTATTCAAAGAAAAAACCCTCTTTGCCTTGGAAGCCGCCAGCGGTTATGTCCGGTGGTTGATGGTGATGCCTGGTGTTCGTACGTTGCGCCAGAGACTATTTTCCTCGCCGCACGCCTTATTAATAATCAAACAGCAGTGTTGAAAAGTGTTAAATTTCTGCATCGTCTCGAATTTCATTTCACGCCTTATTGAAAATCAAACAGCAGTGTTGAAAAGTGTTAAATTTCTGCATCGTCTCGAATTTCATTTCACGCCATATTAATAATCAAACAGCAGTGTGGAAAAGTGTTAAATTTCTGCATCGTCTCGAATTTCATAAAATAAAATCCTTGAAGGATGTGTGAAAACGAATCGTTAAAAATGTATCGCGTTAACAAAATATTGTAATCGTTATAACTATAGCGTCATCGATAAAATCATTGTGCTCTTCGTGTCTTTCCACCCAGCTTGTAAAACTTGTTACTTATTTGCCACGTGTTGTCGATAATAAAAATACACGAGCGAGTTCTTGTCGAGTTGTAACGATAATTGTAGTAACTAAAGTAGCGGAATATAATAGTTACAGTAGAAATGCCTGACCCGAAGTATTACGAGGGTCTGGAGTATAACGATGAAGAATCAAGAGCCGCGAGCCCATCGATGATAATCCAACTATTGTAACGGAGAAGAAAAAGGTACACGCTCGCACATGCCAAGTGATATTAATCGATAAGGAGAATCGAGGGGGCTTTTTCGATTGACGAGGTCGGCGGGTGGAAAGAAGAAGAAAAAGAAGAAGAAGAAGAAGAAGAAGAAGAAGACGAAAGAAGAGAAGGAAGAAAAAAGAAAGAATAGAAAAGGAAAACGAGGTTTAGACGAACGGTCTGTCGGAAGTGAAGGCGCACGGGGTTAGTTCTCGTTTGTTTAGTGAATGGTGGCGGTGATCTGGTACACGTCGCGGTGTGCGCGAAGGTACGAGTGCAAGTGTGCGCGCGAGTGTGCAGCGGCGTAAAAAAGTTGCGTGCTCGCTGGCCGGGGGAGCTGCCGCGATCGTTCCGTCGCGCGGTTCGCTCTCTCTTTAATTCCGTTCAATGATGAAGCATCGTCGCCCGAAGGGTGCAACGGGTTCGGCTGGTTTGAAAAAGGCCCGGTGAATGTACGAAACGGGAGGCAGAGATCTGCCGGTATGACGTACGACGAGACGACCGAGCAGACTCCGGTAGACGACTGCCTCCACGAACGGAAATGGTGGTGCTTCTTGCTATCGAGCATCTTCACGTTCCTCTCTGGGCTACTGATCGTCTTGCTCTGGCGGGCGTTTGCCTTCCTCTGGTGTCGAAAGGAGCCCGAATTCGCTCCAAATGACCCCAAACAGAAGGAGCAGAAGGCCGCCCGCCAGAGCAAGGAGTTCGAGGGGACCTTCATGACCGAGGCCAAAGATTGGGCTGGCGAGCTCATTTCCGGTCAAACCACGACAGGACGTATCCTTGTAAGTTTCCGACTACTCGAATCTCTTTTTCTTTCACTCTCATTTCCATGGATCGATATACTTCAGAGGCTGTGCGTGTGTCTATTAACTCGTGCAATGTTTTTCGAAAGAACCTGTATGGCAGCTCTAACTAGCTTTCCCGCATTTACGTTAAGCCCGAACCACGTGATATGTGAGTGCGAGAGACGGCGATAAATTTTCCAACAAACATTTCTCGAAGCTTCATTATATTTCGCGCAAAAGAAAATCGTCAAGCTCTGCGTCGGTCAACTCTGCAGAGCCCGGTGCTTTCTTTTTTCGAATAAAACTTGACCATTTATAGGAAAACTCTGTTCGAACATTTCTAAGGTTATGCTAACCTTGTACGTGTCCTTGATCCTGCTATATTCGCGCAAAAGTCGTGCACCTCGGAATTCGATTCTTCCACTCTCTTTACAATTTATTTATACATGTAGAGATATACCGACCCCTCAAATCGTTACGAATGTCGGTCAAATGTGTGGTCACTTGTGTGTGAAATATACTTTGGTCACTCGTACGATTTTTATTCAAGCAGCGGAGGCAGAAGAGGCAACTGTGGACTCTTCACTTGGCTCATTTTCAGAATCCCAGATGAATTATCCGAGTTGATTGTTCGCCAGGAGCACCAAAGTACACGAGAGCGATCCAAGATCTCTTCGTTCGACGTACAGATTAACTTTCGTGGAAAGCTTCCGTCGCGTGTATCGTTTCCTCTTAAGTGTACAAGCTTGCTCGTTTAACGTATTCGTTCCTCTTCTAGAAACCTTGTTTCTTGCCGAGTCTCGGCTTGACCTTGCCGTTGTACAAGTTTGTAGGCTTTACAGATTTTTTTCAATAACGTGTACCCCGACGAAAGCTCCCTCGCGACACTGGAATACTCATTGAATCCGCAAGGTTGTGGTCATTTATTCCAATGATTGGCCTAGCCACAGGGGAGATATCTGCATAACTAATGCTCTTCTATATACATCTGTGTCACTGGCGTTTCTATGCGGCGACTATAATAGTGCGATTAAAAGCACACAGACTGTAGAACCGCGTTTCAAATTGGACCATTTCTACTGCTTACTGTTCAGTCGGTATGGCGTCTATCCGAAAGCTACTTCATCGAGGCATTCTCGAATCTTGACATTGAAATTAGCTCGATCGCTTTATCATCCAAATTTTGTACTTTTTTGCGCAATGTTGTATTTACAGTTGTGTACATTCTCTCTTCCCAGCGAATTTCAGCCACGTTGACACACGCACGCTCTGTCTTTTCTCTTGCAGTGCACGGCGAAATTAAAGCCAGCCGCGTGCGTCTCTGGCAACCACACAGTGGCACCTTCGTTCAAAATATACACGGTGATCTTTACATATGTAATAACGCTTTTTTAGACTTTGGGAGCTCTAAGAGATGATTTTTTAATGTCTGAATATGCAAGTTCGTGAATAAATGTATTTTTAATAATAGTTGTGTATCAACGATGAAGATTTAACTTTTGCTTGCGTTTTGGGAAAAATCTGGAGACGTAGCAACCAAATCCTCCATTTGACGAAAAGCTGGCCAAAATTCGAACAAAAAATTTCAGAAACAAAAACGATGAGACGTTTTTTTGAAAAATATTTTCAATTTAGGTCAAACTACTCCATACTTTTCTAGATCATTCGTTACTAATCCCAAGCTAAAATTTAACAAAATCTCAATAGTGACTCCATTATAGACAATCTGTATAGCTAAACCATTTGGGTTAGTCTGAAACTAACATTCAGGATATACTTTGGTATACAGACCACTATGCTTTGGTTATTTTGGTTATATGGATTTAATCTATGGTCCTATGGATTTACGAATTGCGATCTAGAATAGTATGGTATAACATGTTTGCGAGCAGGCAGGAGGGTGGCCAAGCAACGCGACACCAAAGCTCGAGTAAGTGTGGTCCCACATGCGCATCACCGATGTGACAGGACACCAGGATTTTAAACACCCCCGATGAGTGGATCCATGTGTTAACCAGATAAACAAGGAGGGTGGATCTTTGGGACCGTTTGGGTTCCTCAGTGGCTTATTTCGAATGGAGGATGAGTCGAGTAAAGTAAGGTCACGGAAAACGCTGCTCTGTCCCTTCCAGCGGTCGAACTTGACCCACCGCTCATTTCCCAACCCTCATGTAGAATCATTTTTCGGCAGAACAATTCCTGGCTCACTAACGGGAAATTGGTCAGGATAGATCCTTCCGCGATCCGTCCCCTGAATATCTCGGAACAACCATTTCAATCTTCCTTCAAATGTTATTCTGAGAATGTGATCCTATGTACAAACTCCTTACGGCAGAAAGAGTTCGATCCGAAAAAAGTTATGAGCCATCTTCTGTATGCGTGTACAAATACGAGGTAACGTCGGTCGACCATTCTCGAATGGAGGCATTCGTTATACAAGTCAATTTGCACAAATTGACAAGCTATTCGCACAAATGTTGATGAGCCTGTCGATGTGTAACAGCGAATCGAATCGATCAAAAGTTTAAGGCACGCAAAAGCAAACCCTTTCTATATTTTTATAGGTTCAGCTTGGGAAATACGTTCAATCGAAATGGGATCGCGTGGATGCGAGACTAGTGGAGCCTGTATTATGAGGGAATACATCTCCATCAATTGTTTAATTTGATTTCATCTTGCGATATATGCTACTAGATGTTTGATCGAATTCGAAGACTTTGACGAACGTTCACCTCCTACGAACAAAGACAGGAATTTATATACGCCAAACATATGCGGAAAATATATGTAACATATATATGCATCGTATATAAAGCACCGAAAGCAGTATAACCCATTTATATTGCGAATACGCGCGTCATGCGTAGCGTATACATGACCATATATGCTGCAATACGGGGTGTATATACATAGGTCTGGATGTGTGCGTGTATATATATATATATATATTCAGTACGTAGTCTATGTGCATGCCGCATAGAAATAATACACGACCTTTTGATAAAAAACATATTTACTGTTTATATGCAGCAAACGTGTCAATGACATTTGAAAAATGAGAAAAAAATAGCAAAATATATAAAGCGAATAACTTTATCATGTTAATGTTGTTATGGGGTCTAGCCGTCGGGGGTGAAGTACGAGGGAAGCGTCCTATGCGTATGCATGTTAGCTGTTAAATAGCTGTTAGCTGTTAAGTAATCGTCATATTAAACGTATGTTTTCGAACTATTTTTTCTACATTTATTTGTACAATGATGCATTTTTGAACATTCGGTGATTATATTAAATATTTTCATTACTTTGTATAATGATTTTCTATCACTTTATATAGCACAATTAACGCGAGACGAATTGGCAATGTCGTAAATCGTGGTATATGATAATGCCCAGGTTGGCGGAAGTGCGGCTAATTAAGAGGCATACGCGCCCCGTTCGTGACCTTAATATCGGCCAATTACCAACAATGAATATCGGTCCGGGTAAAAAAAAATCGCTGGGAAGAAAAAGTGTGTACTAAAGCTATCTATAATCTGGATGAAATCAAAAACCAATAATTTTCCGATATTATTAAAAAAATGTGTGTATGAAAAAAAATCCGCTTCAGATGGTCTTTGTCTAGACATTTCTCGAAAAATATAATTTCTGAACATAGTTATTAAATCAATATTATGTAATTATTACTAATTAAGAGAATGAGAACAAATAATATTCGTTGTTAATTAACCTGAGCGAGTAGTTTGAGGTTCCCGGGCATAATTACCGAATACGGATAAGATAGGTAGCGTTTATGGCGACGTTGCCATGATTGCACAGCCTAATATTTGGTGTGCTTGATTTTCGCACAAATTCGCTATTGGAAACTTTAATCATTTTACGTGGGTCATTTGATAAGTACCTAGCCTACAAATGAAAACACCAAAATTTTGCTAAAAATAAAATTTATTTTTCAATGTAGTCTCCTTTTTGTTGAATACACTTGGCCCAGCGGTGTTCCAATTTTTTTAACCCCGTTGAAAAAAATGTTATCTCTTGGTCTTCAAAATAGGCCTCCGTGGCGGCGATTATTTCGTTATTGGAGTGGAATTTCTTCCCGGCGAGTGAATTTTTTAGATTCGGAAACAAAAAAAGTCGCACGGAGCCAAATCTGGAGAATACGGTGGATGGGGCAGCAGTTCATAGCGTAATTCGACCAATTTAGCCGTGGCGAGCGCGGAGGTGTGAGCCGGTGCATTATCATGGTGGAAAAGCACTTTCTTTCTCGACAAATGGGGCCGTTTTTCTTTTAACACGGCGTTAAATCGGCTCAATAGTTCGGCGTAGTACTGTCCCGTGACCGTCTTGCCCTTCTCCAGGTAGTCAATAAAAATCACACCTTGAGAATCCCAGAAAACAGTGGCCATCAACTTTCCAGCCGACAGGACCGTCTTCGCCTTCTTTGGAGCAGGTTCACCGGGTAAGGTCCACTGTTTTGACTGCTTCTTGGTCTCTGGAGTATACCAGTGAATCCATGTTTCGTCGACGGTCACGTAACGACGCAAAAACTCTTTTGGACTGCGATTAAACAGCTCCAAACACTGCTCTGAAGTGGTCACACGAATGCACTTGTTGTCTGCAGTCAGCAAACGCGGCACCCACCTTGCCGACAGCTTCCTCATGCCCAAAGTCTCATGTAGGATATGCCACACGCGTTCTTCTGAGATGCCAACTATCACAGCTATCTCGTGCATCTTTAATCGGCGGTCTGACAAAACGATATCGTGTATTTTTGTCACGTTCTCCTCCGTAGTGGCTGTTTTTGGAGCACCTGGGCGTGGATCATCAAAAACCGACGTACGACCACGTTGAAACTCGTTATACCAAAATTTAACGGTCGCCATCGAAGGAGAAGCATCCCCATACACTGCATCCAAGCGTTCTTTAATTTCACTGCGCGATTTCCCTTCCAAAAACAAGAATCGAATCACCGACCGATATTGTTCTTTCTCCATTCTTTCAAAAATCAACGGACACACTTGCTTTCACACGCTCTCAAAAGAGAACTACAAGTCCGATCCGGCTGAAATTTTGTCAGTAGCCGTCTACAAGACGGTACTCCACTATAGTGTATTTCTCTTGCAATAGTGGCACCATCTAGCGGTGAGGCTAGGTACTTGTCAAATGACCCACGTATAACGGTACTGTGAATTTGCATTTCACGCTCTACCCAGGGTTAGTCCGATAATTATTTAAATCGTACCTATTTTTTCAGTTCGGTGGTAACATTTATTGAGCAGATATTAATAATGTACTGAAAAATGATCGGGAGTTTTCGATAAGCGTAATGTAATAAGCTCACGAAATACGTCGAATTCGCGATTTTTTTCTTCTAAAAAACGGTAGCCGAGGCCGGCGGCCAAAACATGCCGGGGATAAGTTGTTCCGACAGGAATCAATGGTATGGCGTCCGCGACGCATTTCACACTTATTGCAGTGATATTCCTCTCCTACTGCGGATCGTATCCAAACTGCACAGGATGAACAGCAATGAAGGCTTTTTTTAATAGGCGCGCGGCCGGACCAACGGCACCTGCAATTTATAATTTACAGTGACTGACATTTTTTTCTCGATTAAACATGTGAATAGCTACAGAAGTACGTAGGATTTTTTCTGATATATCGATTTTTGCAATAACAGCGCGTTTTTTAAATGAAAGTTAAAAATTCTAAAAAACACATCGTCTGAAATTGCTTATAAAAAAAGCTATGTAATATATCAAAAAAATCCTAAGTACTTCTATGTAGAATGTAATTGTGAATATACAGTTGAAATTTCAAGTCAATCGGTCAAGATTTTTTCGAGTTAAGTATGAGTCCGGCTGACTTGAAACATGTAGTTTAAAGAAAAACGCGTTTAAAGTTTTCGATGCGGAAAAATCATTGATAAATTTAATATGCCTTCAGTCGGCGATGCCTGCGGTATACAATTGGCCTTCCAAATTAACGTCCTGCTCGAGCTCTTTTTTTCTGTACGCTTTCAAAGCGATCCGTGCCTTTTTTGCAGTGTCAGATAACGATTGCTCTGCATGCTTGATGCGTTGCTCGCCCACCTCCAGGCACTTATTATAGCTGTTAGGCCCGATTTTCATGCCCATAGCATCCATTATGTGCATAATTGATGAAAGGCCGTCGTTATATACAGAAATGGAAATATTTGTCTCATTTTGAAATGCCGAACGGTGCGTAGCTGACGCTACACAGACGCTTTTCGCATGTGTGTGTGAAAAATAACGACATATGTAGGTAATTCAGGAGAACCTATTTGAAAGTCCCTTCAGATATAAAGTACATTTTTCGCCTGGTGCCATTTACCTTTTTGCCGTAGTGCGCTGTAGTGATCATAAAAGGCGATTGCATCGGACTGAGAGGGGCTGCGCCAAAATTCAAAATAGAAGTATTTATATATTTTTCCCACCTTAATCCTTTGAGTATGTCATTTTTAAGATATTGGGGCATCTTTGAAGAAGAAAATAAATCGATTTTTTGGAATTAAGCATTTTTATTGTCGTAGATTATCATTGATGAAAAAAATGCTTGTCATGGTGAATAGAATTGAGATGGATGTATTAGTTTCGTCGTAATTATTTATAAATATTGTAATGAACGCTTTCCGAACGCTCACTACGTAGGCAGTGAATGCTTTCCGTCGCTCCACCACCGAGTCGACAACTGAATAATTTGGAACGTCGTTCTCTGTCGGCTAGATAAAATCACATGCATGTTTATTCAGAACTCCAAATTTTTTCCCTCTCTTCGACACATTCACCTTGAACCGACAAATTGTTACACATTCCTTCAGCATAAATCATAACAATGATATGTTTTCTCCCATCTCTCACATTTCATAATAAATTATAAAAATCACAGTCCTTCTCCCATCTCCACGATTTAAATATACATTATAAAAGTTATTTTCTTTCTCCCATCTCTCACATTTCATAATAAATTATAACGATCACAGTCTTTTTCCCATCTCTGCAACTTCGATAAAGATTATAAAAATGCAATTCATTCTCCCATCTCTCGCATTTCAACAGCAATTATAACAATTATATTCTTTCTCCCATCTCTTCGCATTCCGACATTAATCAGATAAATTCGATTCTCAGTACCTTTAATCGCATGCTTTCGACTCGGTTCTCTTTCGCCTATAAATTCATCATACCAAATCCGAAAGTCACACAAAAATAATCAAAATTCAATTCAGTCAAACGTCTCTCGCATTTCAACATAAATTAGACATATTATATTCTTTCTCCCATCTCTCGTTTTACGAATATGCACCGACTCGAACGTTCGTGGATGATCGACCGAACGTGGTTAAGATGGCCGCTCAAACATCGTCGACCGTTATATGCGAATGTTCGTGTACGTTCGGTCGAAATCTTGCCAAGATGGCCACTCGAATTCACAGGGTCGACCGGTATACGCGAATGTTCAGGTACGATCGGGTGAAATTATGTTTCAAAGATGGCCAATCAAACGACGTCGACCGTTCATCGCGAATGTTCCATGTCGATCGGTCGATATCTTGCCAAGATGGCCACTGGAAATCACGGGGTCGGTCGCGATACGTTACGCGCAGAATTTTATGTCTGTTTTTTTTGACAGTTTCGTGTCAACCCCATTTTTTCGCGATAGACACGCGATCACGTAACACTCGATGGCGTCACGATACTCACCCTCGTCCGATACCATGCGCGTTACTGGTCTTCCCTTCAACGTGGTCGTCGCCCAGTGCGCATCGATGCATCACACATATGATCGATGATATCCGTCGCGAGGTCGTGGTGGTAAAGACTTGCACCGTTGACGATCCTCCAGATGTTCGTGGATTTGGTCCTCGATCTCCAGCAATACGATGTATATTCGGGACGTTGATCACGGCGCGGTGTGTAGCCAAGAGGGCCTCTCAAATGAACCACGTCGTTGCGGACCGACAATGTCTTGTCGTGCTTCGGCGACATGTCCGCTCTCTCCACGAGTCATGAGAGCTCTGCTCGACGTTCTCCTTCGATCCGGATCTCTCCTTTTACGGATCTTGTAGTCAACCCCTCTCTTACAAATCTGCGCCCTGTTCGTAGCTCCATCATTTACGTGGCAAATTCAAAAGACTCTCAACGACTTTTCGCGCGGCAAATTCGAATTACGAACGCGTCGATTTACAACACTACAACAACCCCCTTTGTTCATGATCGGGTTGATGCGCCAGAATGTCGATCGTTAACAATACAAAGAATAAACACACCTTCATATCTTAACATACAGAACTCGATTATCACAGTTCGTGACTTACATTAACATCGCATCGAAACATTCAGACAACACTCTTCTAAACGTTGCGAAGCTGGAACTCTCAAATCACTTGATTAAACATGTTCAATGGGCTCATTATAAGGTCTCAAATGAATTCTATTGTAGGTCCCTTTTAAATGGTGACCATCTACAAGATCCACTTTATACGGGCCATAGTAGAGATGAACAAATTTCGCTGTCAATTTATCCGATGCATTGGAAGAGCTAGCTCTGCGCAGCAAAACCAAATCACCCACGTTAACATGAGTTGAAATGGATTTTTGTATTTTTTTTCTAGATTGGAAATTTCGATAAATATTTTCATTGGCTTTAATCATTTTATTGGCATGTCCCTCTTCAGGAACTTCTGGAAATTCGAGAACGGTCGCTAATTCGTTTTCCGGACTTCTTTTTGTTTGCAGCTCATATGGGGTGCTACCCTGTGCTACAATGCGTTGTCAAATTTAAAAGTTTCTCAATTCGTGGAACGTGGAACGGGCCCATTTGCTATGCGCATCCGAACAAAAACACCTGAAAAAACGACCCAATTCTCTCATCACCCGCTCTGTCGGATTACTCTGGATGTCCAACCGAACAAAAAAGAACACGTATCTCATACCGTTCCAGAGTTTGAGTTCATTTCTTCGCCGTGAATTGTGTGCCATTATCTGCGAATGTGCTTTCCGGTTGTCCTACATCTTTAAAGTAACCTTCTTCTAATTTAGATAATGCAATGTTAGTAGTGGCCTTTTTGATCGGGTACAGCTTCACATACTTTGAAAACGCATCCAAGATTACAAAAATAAACTGTACTCCTGCAATCGATCGAGGCGAGGGACCATATAAATCGACTGTTACTAATTGACCTGGTCTTTCTGCCTTAATTAGTTGATCTTCACCTTTGACCTTCTAGAGAAAAGTTAATTGGCTTAATTCTTTGGCACAAATCACAGTGTCTAACATGAATCTTCACGTCACGCCTCATTCCAACCGAAATACCCACAAAGATAATTTAAGGTTTTCGCGATTCCAGGATGCCCTAGAGCATCGTGGACGTACTCAATGATCTCTGCTACTAAAACCCCAGGCAAAACGATGACCCATTTTTGTGCTGTTGTTTGGTATTGGAATAACACGTTATTGTTTCGTTGGTAAATATCCTCGAGTCGTCCAGTAGCCACTTCTCTTATAATCGTGTTTATTTTTTCATCTAATACTTGAAATTTAGCTAAATTACGCAAATCATCTAGAAGGTCCTTAGGGGGAGCCTGATCCGATAAACCCATAAAGCATGACGTTAATTTGATAGCTTTACAATTCTTATTTTCAATAGGTAACTGAGCGACTAGAGATGCCAGTTGTAAACGTGGCGTTGTTTCGCCTTCAAATTTCCCGCTAGGATTACGACTAAAAAAATCCGCGCCTATGTTGTCCTTTCCTGCACAGTAAATAACCTCGTAGGTATATTGTTGGAGTATTAGGCACCATCGCTTAAGACGAGGCGTGTGAAATTCCGTGGTATTTAGGAAAGTCAGTCCCTTGTGATCAGTGATTATTCGAAATTTCTGACCAATTACATAACGACGACACTTTTCAACTAAATAGACTATCGCCAACAATTCTTTTTCCGCTGGATTCAAACACCTGCTTACTAAAGATACTATACGCTTGTCTTGACCCTCTTCTTGAAATAAAACCCCACTAATCCCTTTATCCGACGCATCGGTCTGTAATTCAAAAGCAAGTTGTGGGTTAACGTGGTGTAGCATGACTGCATTCGCGAAATTTTCTTTCAAATCAATAAAGGCTTGTTCATGTTTCGTTGTCCAAATCCATGGTTCTTTAACTGTTAGTAATGATCGAAAAGGTTCAATGAAGGTTGCGTGCTGAATACTAAATTGCCTGTAATATGTGCAACCACCGATAAACTGCTGAAGTTGTTTTTTATTTTGGGGTACCGCAAAATTACGAATTATCATCAGCCTGTCTGGGTATGGACGAATACCGTCAACGGATAAAATAAACCCTAAAAATTGTACTGACGATCGACAGAATAACGATTTACTCAACCCCAGTGTGAAATTATTTTCTTGAAGAGCACCGAATACCTGTTCTATATGTTGCAAATGTTCTTTCCACGACGTAGACGTTATTAATAAGTCATCGATGTATATTGTAAGAAACGGATCGAACTTCCTATCAAAAACATAACTCAAAGCTCTGATGAACCCACTTCCAACGGTTTTCAAACCGAAAGGAATGCGGCAAAATTGATACAATGTCGTGCCATACAAAAAAAGCAGTATATGGACGCGACGATCGCTGCAAGGAGATCTGCCCATAACCGTTTGCTAAATCTGCGGTTGTCATTATGCGGACTCCATGGTATTTTTAGGTGAGTTCGTCAATCCTTGGTGGAGATTCATTGTCTGACTCGATTGCATTATTTAAAAAGCGTGTATCCAAGCAAATACGCAATCGACCATCCTTTTTTCTCACGATTCGAAGTGGATTACAAAAAGAGCTATTGGATCTTTCGATAGCTGAAATCGTTTTTACCGTGAATAAACGTTGGTATTTCAGTACAGTGTTCGTTAATTCAGAACGTTGTTTGTCTGATAATGTAGGGATGGCGAATATCATTTGTCGCACATCCTCATCAAACTGCTCATTTTTACCCATTAAATACAAGCGGCATGAACTCACCTCATGTGATTCCTCTAATTCGCATTCATTTTCATGCCAATTACCCACGCGAATAGGATCATTGCTTTTGTTCATCGGTATCAGATCCAAATCTTTAAATTCATTCGAACTAATTGTACCCGGCGCACTAGCGATTTGCACACTCACATAAGCCCCCTGCGCGCTCAGGTCTATTTGTTCTGGCTCGTTATCCTTTGGAATTTGTGGTTGGTCGTATTGCGCAATCGTGGAGTTGACATTTATTACCTGAATAACCATCGTCTCGTCTCCTTTGTAAGTGTTGATCTTATCTTCAATCGTTTTGTCGAAAAAGTTGAGTTCTTCCGAAATCACCTTTTCCTTGATTTTGAGCATCGTAGTGACATAATCTATGACCACTCGATTAGCATAAAACCAATCACTTCCCAAAATAACGGGTGTTGAGAGGTAAGCAACAACCAGGAGAATTGACAAGATTGACATATCATCAATTGAAAGTGACAATTGTACTTGTTTCTGTACTTTTGTCGCCTTTTTGCGTATAGCGGTAGTGACTACTAGGTTCGTTACTGGGAATTCTTGCAACACGAAATATTTTTTCAGGTACAAATACAACTCCTCCGAAATATACGATACTTGACTACCAGAATCGACAAGAGTGGAAATTGGTATACCAACGATATTACAGAGCAATCGTGGACACTGCCGACTAAACGGATCAGGTTTATTTATTATTTCGTGATCTTTTATAAGGTCTTCCACGAGTTCTTCGAGTAAGTCGGATCCTAGGTGCGATGGATGAGCATCATTACACATCGCACCGCTAATTAGTTTGAAGAACCTGAAGTACCTGACTGGCTTGATTCGTCCAAATTTATCGTCGAAATCGGAGGTGGTATATGAGGATGCGGAAGGATCCTTTAACCCTTCCCACACGGAAATAAAATATATGTAAAAATATATTTTTCGATATTTTCAAAATAGATGTACAATATATTTCAGATATACATTATGTATCTTAGATATACATTAGATCTATGCAGTATATACGGGAAATGCATGTAACGTATATTCGCGATATCCAACTTTTCGTCCAAAAATAGATCTTCAGAATGTACAGAGAATGCATATTGGATACGTGACGACATATACTCAAACTTTATTGAAAATATACTCACGGTGTACTCAGAATGGCTTTAAAGTGTACTAGAAGTATAATTTCATTGTACTCGAACTATATTCGAAGTGTATTTTAAATATATTTAAACTACATCTAAAATTGACACGGAAGATATTCATACTACACTTCAAATCTTATTGGAATATATTTAAACTATACTTGAATAGTATTTTAAATGGCTTAAAGTATACCTAAATTATACATTAAATATCCTCATAATTCATTTAAGATATACTCCTAGTATATTCAAACTTTATTTGTAATATACTCGTAATACATTTAAAGTGTACACGGAATACATTCAAAATAAATATATTTTATGCATATTTTAAGATATTTATAAAATCTATATAAAGAATGAATTAATGTTACATATACATAGTTTGAAAAATACATACGGGAATCAAACAGGTGTTACAAAAAAAAAAATTACAAGGAATAATTGTAAGGTGCAATCCTAGTTATTTATTTTAATTTTATTTGGAAAAAAGCGCTCGTCAGAAGTAACAATTGAACTAGTCGGAAAACGTCCTCAGTTTTGAGGATCTGGATCCCCATGTGTCTCGACGACTCACTTCTTCTTATGATTGGACCGTTGTCCAATGGCTGAGCCATTTTGTTGTTAAGAGCGCTGCATAGGCCAGCCTTGCAGAACGTTCTCTTCCAACATTTTCGAACAGTATCTAAATAAATATACGATAATTCGGTAAGTTCGTGTACAGAGAATAATTCAAAGAATTAATGAGACTTTGTGTCATTAAGGGCCTCTGCACACAGCGCGTTTTTAAGTCCAAAAAGCGTGTGAGTCAAGTGTGCATCGCGTTTATATCGCGTCGTCTGTGCATGGAAAATACGCCTGGCGTTCTTGCACTATTTCTTATAATTGCAATTCTTTGAACTGCACTAAACGGATTCCACCAAATTTTCCGTTAAAGCATAACACCACTGTAAACGTAAAAAATTGAGCGATTTTGCGCGTTTTTTTTTTGCTGGAAAGGTAAGTAAGACGATAATAATATCCACAGATCTTATTAGTCATATCTTCAAGAAAACAAAAACAAAAAAAGTATTTAAGGTAGTAGTGTCACCAAGGCGATTTTCTATAGATTTTTTAAATATTTAGAGGACCCATTCAGGACACTATTAAGTGATTATCTGCAAAATTTCAAGAGGGTTCACCGTTCCGTATTCGAGATATTAGTCATCAAAGATTGCACGGTTTTGCACGTGTTCTTATGGGGAGCAGTGGAAAATTTCACATATCACGCAGAATCATCGAAACTTTTCTACAGATCAAAACAAAAAATCTGTAGAAAAGTTTCGAAGTTATTGTGTGATATCTGAAATTTTGCAGGTAATCACTTAATAGTGTCCTGAATGGGTCCTCAAAGTATCAGAAAAATCTATAGAAAATCGCCTTGGCGAGTCTACTACCTCAAATAATTATACAAAATGGCGACGCTGGAGCCATTCTTGCGTGGCATGTTGAATTTGAGCCGCTCTGCGGCACGCAGTATAAGTGACGCAAGTTTAAACGTGGAATTGTTTTTTAAATATTTATTCTATTAATTTATATGGGTATAGTTAGAAAAATACGTAGGGGATTTAAAAAATATTATTTTTTGTGTAATTGGCAAGCATTTAAAGTAAAAACTCAATTTTCGGCAGAAAAAGGACAATCATTCGTTAATAAATAATGTTATATGTAACTCATAGAAAATCCCGTACGTAGTACGTTTTTTATAGGTTCCATACTTTTTTTCCCTCATCCTAAATCGTTTGAAGCATCTTTTCAGCCAATTTGAACAAAATCAATTTTTTTTAAGTCTACAGTGGTGTTACCCCTCAAGCCGGGCTTAAGGGGATTCCGCGCTGGGATTTTGACAATACAATATCCTCTAATTCTTTCTCTTGATTCTAATTACATGATGCAAATTAACATTTTATACAACTTACGTGACACGGCGATGATGTATCCATCGTACACAGGCCAGCCGCCCGGGGGTTCTTTTTTCGTTGTGTGCCATTAGATCACATAACTTAAGGAAACATCGAATTTATCCGATTGGAAATCGTCAATATCGAAGCTTTTATTAATCCAATCCACGGGAACGTCAGGGCTATATTTCTTATTCTCGTCACCACCAATCCACTTCACCAGTGCAAACAATTTCTTCGACATCCTATAGGAAAAACATAAGATATTAGCGAGGACATTGCTCGATATTTTTACAAAATTCTTTTTTACGCATTTTCAAATTCGAGATGACCCTGTCACTATTTTATTTCGCTCAGCAATGAAACTGACGTGCTTACACTACTGTTTATACCATATACTCAAGTCTCACCTGTTTTGCCGAGTTATGAAACCGACGATCACTGTTAATTTTGCGGCGTCAGAGGCGCCTAATGGCAACTGCAGCTCCGAACATAGCTACGGTCACAGAGCGGGGTTAGGGGAAGGCCGCATCGGAAAAATGACGGGTCGCTTTTTCGCAAAACAACCGGCGGTGCGAAATAGCTAACGGCAAAATAAATGAGGGTTGATTGTATGCATATATTTTTCACCTCGCACTATCCCAAGCATAGTATATATTCGCACACACGCACACATACTTTCGGAAAAAAAGTAAATTAAAATTAAAAAATGTTGCACAGTCGCACACACTTGCATACCCACACACACACACACACACACACACACAAGGTGAATTATCAAAAACTGCAGACCAGTTAGTCAGAATAACTGTTTCAAGCGGTACAAAGCGGGAAAAACCGTGGGCAAAAGCTAATGTGTGTGTTTTTTTGTGTGTGTGTTTTTGTGTGTGTGTGTGTGTGTGTGTGTGTGCGTGCGTGCGTGCGTGCGTGCGTGCGTGCGTGTGTGTGTGTGTGTGTGTGTGTGTGTGTGTGTGTGTGTGTTTAAATGTATATATACACTGAATTAGTCGAAAATGTGTCATTTATGAGCATTTTATATGATTCAAACGGATCTTGAGATCATGGTATATTAGTACATATATACATATAAATATATAGTAATATATATATATTCAGATATACATATAGCATACCTCAAATATATTCGGATATCCTATTAAAAATGTATAAAGCGTACGTCAGTCATGCAATTTCAATATATTTTATATGCATCTTGAATGTATCTTTTTTTAGATGTCAGCATACATTCTCCGTTATGTTCCCCAGTATATTAAACATATATTCAGTACACATATCTAATATATTTAATGTACATCTTAGAAGCTATTTGTATTTATATATCGCATAGGTTTTTAATCATATCCAAAATTATACTTGACATATCCAACTTTTCGTACAAAATGTATTTAATATATGTTTTATGTATCTTTCGATATATTTTTTATATATTTTATTTCCATGTGGGTTGTTCCGTTGGTAAAGCGGTGTCAGCTTGTGCCTGCCTTTGAAATGGGGCGTCCATTTGGACTGCCACCTTCGACACTTCTTTGCGACCATAGTCGCTATTTGGAATGGTTCCTTTTCCCACATAACCTCGCGCGGATCTATTATCTGCCTGCATCCCCCTAGATCTCTCAACGTCCTAATTTATATTTCTCGAGTCCCCATTTGGCAAATTCCCCGTGCCACTGCCCCATGGGAATCCTCGTTTAAATCGGTACCGATCCTCATTTGCTCGATCTAACAGCGATACAGCCTGTGAAACTGCATTTGTGTCCGAAAAATCAACGCTAATCATGGCTGATTCTCAGCGGAAAACCTTGCATGATGGTATAATTTGCTTCATACGTATCCAATGGCGGGGTAATATACTTAGCCGATGTAATCTGTTTTAGGAAGTAACTGTGTAGCGTTCCCCCATTCGGATTATACTTTTGATTGCTCCACTGACCCTTGAAATGGACTCTAATTGGAATTGAATAAAATTCTTTTAAAAATTGTTCTTTAAATATCTCAAAATTAGTGCATAGAGCGCGTTGAGCTTCGAACCAAATTCGCGACCTTCCTTCCAATGCATTTTCAATTACTAGCATCTGCATATCAGCTTCAATGCGTTTCATTTGAAAAAATCTTGCAAGATGTTCCAGAAACTCTTTCGGGTGTTAGACGGACTCGTCCCTAAATTTCGGGATTGATACATCTAATTTCAACGATTGAAACCCTCTAACAAGCCCATTGAACATACCTAGATTTTGTTGAACCTCAACGGCCAGTGGCGTTCCTGTAGCATCTGCTGCTTGCAACACTTCTATCGCCCTCTCCTGGCGCTCAGTTGGTGCTCTTAATTTTTTCAGTTCCTCTGCCATGAGATTTCCCTCAGACAACCTTTTGCGTAATTCTTCGAGTTCCAACTTTTCAGCGTTCATTCTCATGCTTTCGTCCCGCAACTGCTTTCGCTCATCCGCCATACCTAGAGATTCATCAATATTAATACGCTTTTTTCTTGATGTTGAAATCGGGAGTGCTCGTTTTGCCTTCACCGTCTTTTGTTCCGGCGAGGGGGATACCGGGGTATTCCCCGTCTCCGGTGTACGCGGTGGCATTCGTGATAACGACATTTATTCGGCAAACAGTAAAATTCAGTAATATAGATAAACAATTTCGTAATTTCATCAATCTGTCACTTCAACAAAACCGAAACAAAATTTTTACGACGACACTGATTATAATTTCTCTGATATCAATTAAAAATCTCAATTTTATTTTATTTTATTTTTATTTATTGTCCAAACTGGAATTAAAATCTGTGATATTTCCAAACTTTTTTATTTTTCTTTATATTGGCATGATATTTCAATATTCTCATGCCCCACGTTGGGCGCCATTTTGTAATGAACTCTTTCCGATCGCTCACCACGTAGGCAGTGAATGATTTCCGTCGCTCCACCACCGAGTCGAAAACTGAATAATTTGGAACGTCGTTCTCTGTCGGCTAGATGAAATCACATGTATGTTTATTCACAACTCCAAATGTTTTCCCTCTCTTCGACACATTCAGCTTGAACCGACAATTTGCTTCACATTCCTTGAGCATAAATCATAACAATGATATGTTTTCTCCCATCTCTCTCACATTTCATAATAAATTATAAAAATTACAGTCCTTCTCCCATCTCCACGATTTCGATATACATTATAAAAGGTATATTCATTCTCCCATCTCTCACATTTCATAATAAATTATAACGATCACAGTCTTTCTCCCATCTCTTCAACTTCCATAAAAATTATAAAAATGAAATTAATTCTCCCATCTCTCGCATTTCACCAGCAATGATAACAATTATATTCTTTCTCCCATCTCTTCACATTCCGACATTAATCAGATAAATTCAATTCTCAGTACCCTTCATCGCATGCTTTCGACTCGGTTCTCTTTCGCCTATAAATTCATCATACCAAATCCGGGAGTCACACAAAAATAATCAAAATTCAATTCAGTCAATCGTTTCTCGTATTTCAACATAAATTAGACATATAATATTCTTTCTCCCATCTCTCGTTTTGCGAATATGCACCGACTCGAACGTTCGTGGATGATCGACCGAACGTGGTTAAGATGGTCGCTCAAACATCGTCGACCGTTATATGCGAATGTTCGTGTACGTTCGGTCGAAATCTTGCCAAGATGGCCACTCGAATTCACAGGGTCGACCGGTATACGCGAATGTTCAGGTACGATCGGGTGAAATTACGTTTCAAAGATGGCCAATCAAACGACGTCGACCGTTACACGCGAATGTTCCATGTTGATCGGTCGAAATCTTGCCAAGATGGCCACTCGAAATTACGGGGTCGGTCGCGATACGTTACGCGCACAATTTTATGTCTGTTCTTTTTGACAGTTTTGTGTCAACCCCATTCTTTCCGCGATAGACTCGCGATCACGTAACACTCGATGGAGTCACGATACTCACCCTCGCCCGATACCATGTGCGTTACCGGTCTTCCCTTCAACGTGGTCGTCGCCCGGTGCGCATCGATGCATCACACATATGATAGATGATATCCGTCACGAAGTCGTGGTGGCGAAGACTTGCACTGTTGACGATCCTCCAGATGTTCGTGGATTTGGTCTTCGATCTGCAGCAATACGATGTATATTCGGGACGTTGATCACGGCGCGGTGTGTAGCCAGGATGGCCTCTCAAATGAACTACGGCGTTGCGGACCGACAATGTCTTGTCGTGCTTCGGCGACACGTCCGCTCTCTCGTTCTCCTTCGATCCGGATCTCTCCTTTTACGGATATTGTAGTCAACGCCCTCTCTTACAAATCTGCGCCCTGTTGGTAGCTCCATCATTTACGTGGCAAATTCAAAAGACTCTCAACAACTTTTCGCGCGGCAAATTCGAATTACGAACGCGTCGATTTACAACACTACAATATCTTCGAAGGGGTGAAAAGCAAAGCAGCTGTACACAGTTCTTAAAGTCATGACCCACTTTTACGCAAGAGTTGATGTCCTGACCGGGAATGCATGACGTGAAAGCGTACTTGCTCACAATGTATGCCGACCAGAACATTGCCATTTCCAAACACAGAGTGACGTAAGCCGTCAAAAAAAAACAATTGTGCGGTCTAACTAGGCCTATAGAAGATCCAGTTAGGTGGATTAGACGAGGTAAGTCTTGTCAGGGCCCGACCCAAAGTAGCGAATGTCCGGTCACATTTCTGGATGGGCAATTCTTGCGAGACTACCAGTTAGCATGTGTGCATTTCGAGGACCATGGGAACCGGTTAGACGCGTTAGCTCTGACAAGGAATATTACTTGATTATCCGATTTCGATTTTGTTGAAACTAATATGTTCGATAAACCATTGAAATCTATTAGATTTCTGTTTATCGACGGCACGGTTTGAATGGGGGAAATCACCCCTTAAAGAAAGGCGTGCCATGCCTTTTTTTAAATGCGTCTATCGAGGATGTTTCATCGCTTTATACTAGAATTTTGGTTTTTGTTTCATTCAGATCGGTGGAACTGCAAAATCACCCCTCCACACGCTATTCTTTGAAGGGTGGCTTCCCCCGTAAAAGACGTTTTTCCGCCAATAATAAAAAGAATACGTGTCTAATAGTTTGCAATGCTTTATCACATATATGAGGTTCGACAATATCGACGGCGGACACTTTAGTGATATTCCTTGTCGGTAGGAAAAACAGATAGGGTAGATGGGTAAGCGGCAAAGAGGCGGGGGGGAAATGCCTTACACAGAGCGGGGGGGGGGGGGGGGGGGGTACGCGATCTCTACCAAAAAAGACGCGTGGCTGGCTCCATTTTTTTAACAATTCTTTTATTGGTTCGGTCCAGCCGTACAGGGTCTTTCCCTTTTTACGAGCCCCAATCCGCCTCAACTTCGTTCTCACCTCCCATTCAACACCCCCACCCCCTTTAACACCCATTCCTCAACTCTCCCCTACCTCCCTCCCCCCCCCACCTTCCGGCGGCAGCCGACTTTTCCCTCTGTATCGTATTCACCATGACATATCTGCCATGGGTATAGGGAAACTACGGAAAACCTATACCGATACAGCCGGTCACAAAGTTCCCTTCTCAGTCACGGCACTAGTCTTTCGCCGAAAAATGTCGAAGAAGAAAATTTCACCACGAAAGTACGCGACTGGGTTTCGAACCCGCGAGTTCCCGATCCAGTAGCCAGCACGCTAACCGCTAGACCAACGCACCGGGTGTGGCTGGCTCTATTCATTCGTAGAATTACGACCTCGCGAACGGCGCGCATAAGATATATTTTTTTAACTTTCCTCTCGCGCATGAGGGATATATTGCGCGAACAATGCCCAAGTGTTCCATCGATGTAATACAATTTTTTTATAATCCGTAGTAATTAATCGAGGCCGTTTGATGATCACTATAGGAGGATTGGGATCGCGTGTCGTGATAGTAAAACACATGGGAGTTTTGTATTGTCCGTACATGCCTGCACGTCCACTGGTCTTAGTTAAGGGGCCAGTCCACTTTGAAAATTTTAAAAACCGAAAGCAAGCAAGATTTGAAGAAATCGACGATGATGAGCAATCAGAAGGGATTTTGTACGGTGCAGGAATTGCCGATTGAGTTTAGGTGGGAGTTTTTCATAGTATAAACTTCAAACGCGTTTTTCTCGAAACAACGTTTTCAAAATCTAACTCCATCGTATCTCTAAAACTAATAAACCGATTCTCTTGAAATTTGAACCACATATTGTAAACATGATTCGCCACAAGATGACCCTCGATGGTTTTAAAATTTTGATTTTTCCTCTTTTTTTTAGCGAAAAAACGCGTTTTTTTATTACTATTTTCGTTTTTCATCTGCCTTTCTTTTATTTTTTGATAAAACTTTATATCCGAGGTTCATTGTGTAGCTGGTGTCATACTGAATCTAATGGACTTCGATGTTTTTCTTTCAGACAAGCCGTTGCCGAGTTGTGATGGAGCTACCTAGCCCACCTATTTTTGAGGCGTTACGTTAGACTATTGTTTTTGTACTTAAAAATGGATAAAAAGGATTTAAACATTAAAAAAAAATGTATTTCAAGACTATTTATCAAGCCCAACAACTTTTATATACATGTCTTTTATAAAATCCTTAAAAAAAAATCGCGAAACTGGCCTTTTTTTCGTGGCTCCAAAGTGGACTGGCCCCTTAAACCATTGAACCATTGACCATTCCGTCCTATTTCATAATATTTTCAATGCGCGTATGTTGTCCATGAAAACCCAGTTGGACAGCGTAACCAATCATTTCGGTATTACGTTATCTTATCAAGACACTATTGTGTCTAGTATGTAAATTCGTTGATATTTTTTTTACAAATCTGTGTACGAACTTCGATGATGTGGCCTTTCTTCACTTTTATTCGCATTGGGTTATCTCGTATTTGAAATCCTTGCCAATCAGTGCAGCCAGATCGCGTGCAAAAGTTACCCCCTCTCTAGTCTCTTACGCGCCCATCACACCTTCGGAAAGAGCCGAGCGCGGTCGAAGTTTCCCGACCGCGCCATCGGCAGCAGACATGGGCGCTGAGCACGTTCATGTGCGGCCAAGCCGAACGAAGCCTTCGAGGGAAAAAGTAATCTGAGCACGACTAGCGCGTGACGTCACCCGACGGCACGTGCGAGGCTTTTAGATGATTTTGTTCCCGATTACAGCGCCTCTGTAGGAGCGAAAAGAGGGCGAGGAGTGAAAACGAATATGGCGACAAGCCAAGAGCATAGGAAATAAAGACTCGTGTTATTTTGAGAAAAATGCCCAGTTATTTATTCTCAAACATAACTTTGGCGCCCAACCGCAATACGTAAACCCATGACGAGCAAGTGAAACATATAAGTTCGACGAGAATTGCAGCGCAGTTGCGAAAATCATCGAAAACGTCTCCGACGCATCAGCACGACGAGACGCCGCAACGAGAATGTGGCGGCAGCTATGTTGAGTAACGAGTCACGTCCAGAGACAATAGAAAAAACCGCGGCGTAGAAAAAAAATCATGAAAGTTCATCGTGCATTTACTCGAAGATTTTAGGAGTGCGTGTAGATGCAACAGACAAAACAAAAACGTATCATCTCGCGTGTGAAATATACGAAAATAACTGTGCGATAAAATGTGTGGGAGAGAGAGATGGAGAATCAACCACGCAGTGACTCGCTCTCATAAAGACGAAATCGAAATCCCGTACAATACGGGACGAAACAGTGGTCGATCGATATCGATATATGCATGTATACGAGACGGTTTCTCTTGCAAAGTTAGAACAGACACAGCGTATCTCGAAAGCATCGGGGTGACGCAAATTCGCAGTCAAGTAGCCGTGGAGTGTAGCCGCTCGGTCACGCGAGAGGGCGCAACGTGGCACTTCCCCGAAAAATTGAGTCAGTCGATATAGTAGAACGTCATAGTTCATTCGCAGAAGAGGTGAGAGCGCGTCAAGCGTCACCCATTCAGTCAGCATTGTCATACAATAAAAGTTCGGAGATTTGTAAGTGCAACGAATACGTGCAAGTATTGTCACTGCAAATTCTCGAGTCGTCAAACAGACATTTTATCGACAATAAAAATCGAAAAAAAAAACATAACATTTCAAAAAAGTTGTCTCACAACGTGGGGCTACCAGTCGAGCCGAAAGTCTTTGTAGCAGCCAAGCAGCGTTGGCGCACCGAGTCGAGTCCTCGTAGCAGCCAAGCAGCGTCGGCGCGTCGAGTCGAGAGTCTTCGAAGTAGCCAAGCAGCGTCATTACGGCCAAGCCGAGAGTTTTACAACAGTCGACAACAACAGGTTAGTGAGTTCCCTCCAGTTCTTTCCTATTCCCGAATTGAATTTCAGTCAGGATGGAGGATTTGCGAAAATTAACGCAAAATCGAGCGACAATTGAGGGTCGAATGACCAGAATAAATAACACAATAAATAATGAAACCACAGCATCCGAGGCCAAGATAAAATAAAAAAAGATCGAAGACTTTTGGGCAATGTTTGAGGACGTGCAAGGCAAAATAGACGCAATCAAATTAGGAGAAGCGGCACTCGGCGAAGGCGACGAAATTCCCGTCGGAATACAGCAGGAAACCGAAGGGGAACGAGGAATGTTTGAAAATATTTATTTCGAAGCAGCGTCGAAAGCGCAGACTATAATCGACGTAGAAAAAGCGCAAGAAAATGCCATGGCACAGGCGCAAATGCAGGCGCAGATACAGGCACAAAATGCGTTCCAAGCAGCCAATGCTCCGCCGAGGGACGGAGGACAGCGACTCGACGTTAAGCTTCCGACTGTATCATTACCGGAGTTTAAGGGAGAGTACAGCGACTGGCTCCATTTCAAGGACGCATATGTATCAATGATTCATGGAAATACCAGCCTTTCGGCGATACAGAAATTTCAGTATCTCCGACATTCACTTAAAGGAGAAGCTCTGCAAGTGATCGGTGGGCTGGGAACCTCGGCAGAGAACTTCAAGAGTGCTTGGGAATTACTAGAAAAGAGCTACGAAAACACCAAGTTGCTTATAAATACTCATCTGAGTAATGTTCTTAACTTCCCAACGGTAGCGAAAGATAAACCAGCGACAATAAAGCAGTTAATCGTACACATACGTACGCATCTCAAGGCATTGAAAACCTTGAAGCTTCCCGTCGAGCATTGGGACGAGATCCTAATACATATAACGAAAAGTAAATTCGACTTTGCGACTCAGAAGGATTGGGAAGAAGGATGTATTCGTGATAAAGAAAAACGAAAAACATTGGAAGACTACTTAACATTTTTAAGCGAGCGTTGTTATACTCTGGAAATGATAGACAAGGCTAAAGGCAAGAGCGAAGCGTCTAAGCCTGTACCATCGAAGATACAAGGCAAGGCGGTATCATTAGCAACTGTTTCTCAACAGAGCTGTGTGGTTTGCAAAGAAACTCACGCGGCTTACAAGTGTCCACAATTTTTGCAAATTTCTGTACCCGAAGGAATAGTAGAAACAAAATCAAAGAAGGCTTTCTCAAAGTGTCTAGGAAAAGGTCATTTTACTGCAAATTGCAGGGCGTCAGCTTGTAAAAAATGCGAGAAAAAGCATAACACGCTCTTGCATCTCGAACAGGAGAATAAATCTACAAAACAAAAGTCTAACGGCGAATCATCGAAAAATACAGTCGTCGCTCACTGCGTGCAAGAAGAGGGGCGTGTCAGCGAGTCCACAGAAGCATCGTCAGTGATCAACTTCTTGCGTAAGCCAAGCACTCAAATCGTGTTGTCAACAGCTCGGGTAATAATAGAAGACATCAACGGGGCTCAGCAGAATTGCCGCGTGTTTCTAGATCCCGGTTCACAGTCAAATCTCATCACAGAGGAACTCGTGACTAGGCTCAAGTTCAGATGTAAAAAACGAAACGAGCTTATACGCGGAGTGAATCAAGCTCAGACGGTTATCGGACGAGCAGTCGAAGTCAAAATTAAATCGATGCATACAGACTATGCAACGAAGATTGAATGCTTAGTACTGCCGAAAATTACAGAAAAATTGCCGCAGGTAAGGATCGATACGAAGCTTATATGCTTACCTGCAACGGTGAATCTCGCAGATCCTAGTTTCTTCGAGCCAGGGACCATAGACATTCTCATCGGAGCTGGATTATTCTGGGAATTGTGCGTGGATTCTATCAAGCAGGCAAAGGGACTTCCGAGATTGCAGAATACGCTTCTTGGTTGGATCGTTGGCGGAGAGCTGATCGATCCGACAAACAAAAGCCCTCCACAGGTTTGTGGATTAGTAACGAACTCAGCATTGCAGAAACAGCTAGAGCGGTTTTGGAATCAGGAGGAGACGCGCGAAACGCGACGTTGGACCAAAGAAGAAGCAGAATGTGAGCAACAATTCTGCGAGACCTTGAAACGAGATACAGATGGAAGGTTCATAGTAGCACTACCACAGAAAGCAGACGTGATTCTGGGGGAATCGGAGTCACAAGCGAAGAGAAGGCTCGTCGCACTCAAAAGACGACTGAAAGCCAACCCGGAGATTAAAACCAAATACATCGAGTTCTTGAGAGACTATGAGCAACAAGGGCACATGACCCTCGTGCAAGATGGCGCTGATATTCGACCGGAAGAAACGTACGTATAGCCGCACCAGCCGGTAATTCGTCCTGGAAGCATTACAACGAAGCTGCGTGTTGTATTTGATGCGTCAGCAAAAACGTCGCTCAGCACAGCACTGAACAATCGATTACTGATTGGACCAAATGTTCAGAAATATCTGTTCGGTATCCTCTTGCGCTTCCGAGCGCATCAATTCGTCTTGACCGCGGACATAGCAGCCATGTTTCGACAAATTCTTGTACGGGAAGAGGACCGCGACCTGCAAAGAATACTTTGGAGATATGACTCAACACAACCGATTCAGATATATCGGCTTAATACGGTAACGTATGGGACAGCTCCAGCACCCTACCTGGCGATCCGATGTCTACGCCAACTAGCAGCCGAATATTCAAAATTTCCGCAAGCAGCAAAAGTGTTAAGCCAAGATTTTTATATGGGGGACGTGCTAACAGGCACGGACACGATTGAGAAAGCAATCGCATTGCAACAGCAACTATCAGAGATTCTACAGCGAGGCCAGTTCCATCTCAGAAAATGGCGCTCGAACGACAAAAGAATTTTGGAAAATTTAATACAGAGCAACTAGACAGACACTCTCTTGACGATCGACCAAGAAGGCGCGCTAAAGACATTAGGCCTTTTGTGGGATGCTAAGTCCGACTACATGACATACAAGGTAATCATCGAGAAGACATCCAAAAGAACAAAGAGACTAGTCCTGTCAACGATAGCCCAAATTTTCGATCCGTTAGGCCTCTTGGGACCAGTACTCATCAATGCAAAAGTGCATAATGCAGCAAATGTGGCAACTGCCGATAAGATGGGAAGACGGGCTTCCGCAGGAGCTACAGACCAGCTGGGACCAATATTACGGTTCATTGACAAAAATCAACGACATGCGCATAGCACGAAATGTCAACCCTAGAAACTTCAAGGGACATTTCAACCTTATCGGTTTCGGTGACGCCTCAGAAAGGGCGTACGGGGCATGTCTTTACGCTGTCTCCACTAACACAAAGGGCGAGACTCTCACATCTGATTAGCGCAAAGAGTAGGGTAGCTCCGCTCAAAACAATTCCACTACCCAAGTTGGAACTCAATGCAGCACTTTTAGTGGCTAAGCTTTGCGACACGGCGAGAGGAGCATATGACGAGAAAATCCAAAGCATATTTCTTTGGGGCGATTCTACGATCATATTGAGTTGGATTGCATCGTCACCGAATATTCGCAAGACTTATGTGGCCAACCGCGTAAGTAAGATTCAAGATTTGATACAGGAGGCGACGTGGCTTCATGTACCATCGAAGGACAACCCCGCCGATTTGATATCTCGGGGAATTTCGGTAGAATGGATGACCAGCGAGCTATGGTGGCATGGACCAAAGTGGCTCACGGCAAGCGAATGGCCTGAGCGTAAAACGATTGGTATTGAGACTTCAGAGATGAAGGCATCGGCGGTATTAACCTTGACGAGGGCAACGTTCGATGCTTTGAACGATTTTTCGTCGTTCTATAAAATACAAAGAGTAATCGCATATTGCTTAAGGTTCAAAGCCAACGCACTAGGAGCAAAGAAAAACGACGCATTATCGGTGCCACAGCTCGCGCAAGCGGAAGTAGCAATCGTCGGAATGGTACAAGGAGAATCGTTTGTACAAGAACGTCTGGCATTGAAACGGGAGCGGGAGATACCAAAGGCAAGCAAGCTCGCATCACTCAGCCCTTTCCTCGATAAGGATGGTTTAATAAGCGTGGGTGGGAGACTGTCGCGGGCAAATATTCCGGAAACACAGAAGCATCCGATTATTTTGCCGGACAGACACCACGTGACGACAATTATAATAAAAGGCGAACATCAACGCTTGCATCATTGCGGGCCAGAACAATTATTCTATTCAATCAAACAAC
This sequence comes from Ophion ellenae, assembly GCA_963210295.1. Classification (NCBI taxonomy): domain Eukaryota; kingdom Metazoa; phylum Arthropoda; class Insecta; order Hymenoptera; family Ichneumonidae; genus Ophion; species Ophion ellenae. Next base: position 3,281,656 of record OY723389.1, on the reverse strand, counting down.
GATATTGGATTTTGAGTGGACGTCGTGAAGCATAAAAAATCACTAGAAGTTGCGTTGCGTGTTACCGCCGTAATCCAAAATCTCCAGAGGTGCCGATGGGAAATTTGTCGCAAGAACGCGTACGCGGATTATTGAAGTCGTTTACGAATGCCGGAGTCGATTACACGGGACCGCTCCAGGTTCGAGAGAGTCGCAGTCGTGGAAGAGTACACACTTCGAAGGCTTGGATCGCGGTATTTACGTGCTTTGAGACCAAGGCTACACATCTAGAGCTCGTTACGGAGCTAACAACAGAAGCGTTTCTATCGGCATTGCGAAGCTTCGTGGTAAGAAGGGGAATCTGCTCACAGATAGTTTCAGACAGTGGGACTAATTTTGTTGGCGCAGCGCAAGAATTGAAGGAGGTCTACGAGTTCCTAGGAAAGAGCAGCGAACTATATCCGATCATTCGGTTCGACAAAAAATTCAGTGGAAATTTATTCCACCCAGAGCACCACATTTCGGCGGGCTTTGGGAGGCGGTGGTGAAGTCTACAAAGCGTCACCTTAACACCGTCACCAAGGGCCTCGCTTCGACGTTTGAGGAGTATTATACGCTCCTGACTGAAATTGAATCCATCTTAAACTCCCGACCTCTAACCCCGTTATCGAGCAATCCTAACGACATAATAGCGTTGACCCCGGCCCACTTCCTGGTAGGGGACTCACTATTGTTGCCAGCAGAACACAATTACCTGGCAATACCAGACGACCGACTCTCACGGTGGCAACACCTCCAGAAAGTGCGACAGCACTTCTGGCAACGATGGTCTAATGAATATCTGCAAGAATTACAGAGACGTCAGAAATGGTACACCAAGGGCGACAATTTTGAGGTTGGCACATTAGTGTTACTCAAGGAGGACAGCGTACCGCCACTCCATTGGATCATGGCGCGCGTGGTGGAAGTTCATCCCGGAGCAGATAACGTTGTACGGGTGGCTACCGTCCGTACATCAGGTGGACTGTTCAAGAGAGCTGTGAAGAAGCTTTGTCCATTGCCAAATCAAGAAGACGATTAAAAAGCGAGAAAGTCACTTATTTCGCTTCGTTTAACATGTCAAAGTCAACTTACTTGTTATACTATTAACTCTTTTATCTGTGATTATATCATTTAATTTCGCTACGATTATATCACTTATTTATCTTCGATTATATCTTTCAATTTTTCATCTACTTATAGGTCAGTTTCTTGTCAATAATATACGATATTCATAACATAACGTTTCATTATGTAAGTTGAAAGAGAGCGTTTCAAGGGGGGCGGGATGTTCCCGATTACAGCGCCTCTGTAGGAGCGAAAAGAGGGCGAGGAGTGAAAACTAATATGGCGACAAGCCAAGAGCATAGGCAATAAAGACTCGTGTTATTTTGAGAAAAATGCCCAGTTATTTATTCCCAAACAGATTTCAATGCTTATTTAGCTCTTGATTCTCTGCATTATTAATGTATACAAAAAAAATATATCGCACACTCTGATTGCTTATTTTTTTAGTTTATACGTTAATTTAAATATAATAATAAATCTAAATTACAACTTATTTATCTTCTAAAAAATTGTTTACGTCTGACTCACACCCATCCTCATGCCAAATAAATTGTAATTCATAAAAGTAAGCGGAAATATATTTATATTCGTATTATTATATTCATTTTCATATATTTTCATCAAGCGATAAAGCATTATCCCCAAAAACAAGCCAATCATCCAATTGGTATATAAGAATTCGAATAACGATTCGCGGCCGGATCGATGATTGCCTTGTTTTGGAGATAATGCTTTATTGCTTGATGATAGTATATGAGAATGAATATAATAATACGAATATAAATATATTTCCGCTTACTTTTATGAATTACAATTTATTTGGCATAGGGAAGGGTGTGAGTAAAGCGCAAACAATTTTTTAGAAGATAAATAAGTTGTAATTTAGATTTATTATTACATTTCAATTAACGTACAAACTAATAAAATAAGCGGTCGGAGTGCGCGATAAATTTTTCGACACTAAAAGATAACTAATTAAAATAATAATGATAACTAATAAAAATAACTAATCAAATAAGAATTAATAGTAATAATAATTTTTAAAAAAGCACTGAGCGTGGGGAACGATCCCGCGCCCCTGCGGACCGAAGCCAGTAACGCTACCAACGGGACCGTCTCATCGCTTGTAGAATATGTGAACTTTCTGGTACTGACGATTCGCGGCCGGATAGATGATTGGCTTGTTTTTGGGGATAATGCTTTATCGCTTGATAAAAGTATGAGAATTAATATAATAATACGAATATAAATATATTTCCGCTTACTTTTATGAATTATAATTTAGTTGGCATAAGAACGGGTGTGAGTAAAGCGTAAACATTTTTTTAGAAGATGAATAAGTTGTAATTTAGATTTATTATTATATTTAAATTAACGTATAAACTAAAAAAATAAGCGTTCGAGTGTGTGATACATTTTTTTGTATACATTAATAACGCAGAGAATCAAGAGCTAAATAAGCATTGTAATCATCGCCTCGCGCGTGCCGTCGGGTGACGTCAGGCGCGAGTCGTGCTTAGATTGCTTTTTCCCTCGAAGCCTTCGATTCGGCTTGGCCGCACATGTACGTGCTCAGCGTCCATGTATTGGTGTACCTGCCGAAGGCGCGGTCGGGAAACTTCGACCGCGCTCGGCTCTTTCCGAAGAAGTCCGAGCGTCGCTCGCTCACGGACACGCGCTACTATGATTGTCTGATGGGCGCGTAAGAGACTAGAGAGGGGGTAACTTTTGCGCGCGATCTGGCTGCACTGTTGCCAATTAAATTAAGCCCACATACATAAATCAACATTTACGCTCGAATTATGAGATTATGAAAAAATGGTGGCGAAGCAGCTCGGAATCTCGTGCCAAGGGACGCTGCTTCTCTCAATTGCACTTATTGAAGATTTTATGGTCGTCTCCCCTCTTTCCATTAAAGTACGTCTATCGGCTTTTTGCACTTGTACCAGACGGACCTTGGAAAAGCTCGTATGCCGTGAGCGTGAAGTTTGTCGTCACTAGTGGTGACTAGTTGCGGAAAACGGCATAATATTCCCGAGTGTACCTCCGCAGCCAAAAATTGTACATAGCCAAGATAGGATGCTGGTTGACTACCATTAATAGATCCCAGTTGCCAGGGTTAATCACTGTCACAACGCACGATATACTTGACGTGACTTTGAGACGCGTATGTGCGCTTTATGCACATTTAACGTTGTATGTACCAAACGAGTAGAAGTAATATGAATAAATTCAGTGAGAAACGATTGTTTATTTAATCCGATGGATTTGTTGTATCTTTTGAGTTGGCTCCAACGTTTCTAACTATCGGGTTAGGTTAAACGGGAACTAATTTTGTAAAACTATTTTAGGCACATTATTTGTCGAGTCATTTATGAACTTCGCAGATTCCGTTGGTTTGTTTTTACAAGTTCTGTTATACGGCCTCAGTGCATTCTGGAAGACCTAGAGTTCTGAATATGGGTTCCGACCCGCATAGCTCGCGAAAAAAGTATTTGGAAAAGTCCACTATGACCGCGCTTACACGGGCAACTAAAATAGCTCAATTCTGGGCAATATTGGCCAAGCATGACGTCACGGCTACATCCAGCGATTCCTACATAGAGCAATTGTTGCTGGATATGTCGTCACAACTTATCGAGGGATATGGAGCAACTTGAGTAAACTAGGCAATAGATCTATACACTTGCAATCCAGTTAAGCAACTGTCGTCAGAATATACGTACAAACGAGATACAAAAAAAATTGCCTTGAACTTTCCATACCCACTGGATATTCGGCAATCTATAACGGCAAAATTTAGCAATAGAGAATATATAAGCAATGAGAAGCCATTTCACCGAAATAATTGCAGACATTTTTAGGAATTGGCTCAGATTGCTTCACTAATTGCACCAGTACCTCTGGCGACGGTTGCCGAGAAATTATTGTTAAAAATATTGCTCGTGTAAGTTCACCTTTATATTCATCTATTAGATACCTATTCATTTAAATATTTGTCTCTCCGTCTATTTGTGTATGGACGTGAAACGAGTTCGTTAAATTCAATTAATATGACACGTTTGTACATGGCACCCTATGTTCGTAATATCGCGGCCCTTATTTTTTTGGCTTGGGTAGAGCCTACTTCCTTTCTAGCGTGTCATTTATATCAGGAGAATAATAACAATGGTCTTCACAGCCCACGTTCACCAACACGGATGTTTTTATTGCTTTCATCATATGGCGATCGCAAGATTTCGGAATTGATACGAATTTGGGTACATTTTCTATAACGGCACAATGGAAGTGTGAAAAGTATAATTCTTATTGAAATACGACATGTGTCCGGAAAGTATCCGACCTTATGCTGTAGGAGAAGAAAGAGTTGATTCTGCTCAATGGTGATATAGCCCCTTTAAAAAGTACTCTCCTCCGTAAGGCACAACTTTCTTCAGACGATCCTCCCACTTTTGGAACCACCTTTTGATTTCAGCTTTCGGAATAGTTAACAACCGTTGTTCGCATTTCTTTTTATTATTTCCTTTACGTCGTCGAAACTTCTTCCTTAAGGTAGTTCTGTAGTTTTGGTCAAATCTTAGGAATTGGCTGAAATCTAAGTATGGTGTAGATATGACTTTCATGGACTGATGCCCAAAAATTCAATTCTATTCACCGTTTAGTTCGTGAGATAATTGCAATTGAATATGGGTATTTTTGTACGCGATCCCTATACCTAACACGTAAACCGATGGGAGTTTGCTCGCATTTCTCAATATAGGTTCTAAACAGATCTTAGGATTTCAAAATAAAAACACACGTGTACGCTGTATTATTGTGGGGTTGAGTTCTAAAAATGACAAACTTTGAGCGTTTAGTTTCGGAGATATCGACTTATGAAAAGTGGTAATTTTATTCCACATCGAAATCGGGCCCAACCATCTGTAACGGAATAGCAAAAGTGTACGCTGCAGCCAGCTGATCAGCGCGTGGTCTGGGAACTCGGAGCGTATTGTTTTCCCCGAGTTCTACTAATTCTGAGAAGGATGTGAAATAAATTTGTTCTGCAAACAAATTTAATTTGTTCATTTTATGCATGTATGTATTCGTGTTAGATATATTTATATATAAGTGAGTGAGTGAGTGTGTGTGTGTGTGTGTGTGCGCGTGCATGCGTGTGTGCGTGTGTATGTGTGTGTGTGTGTGTGTGTGTGTGTATGTGTGTGCATATAACTTGGGTTATTGCAGACCACTCGTAGCAGGAAATATGTAAAATAGAATTCAATCCCATTAGGGTTTCCTTCACTGTTTTCCTAAAAAAATGTCTTTGTTACAGCGAATACAATTTAAACTGTCGGCAAGATGTTGTAAATCCACAATCCGCCGTCCTTCGACAGCGAATTTTTGTTGCTGATCGTTGAGGTTAAGGTTATTCTCATCGCGTTTAGCCGCATTTGCTTGACACATGACTGCCACAGCTTACAGTCTTTTAGCAAGCGCCTTTTTTTCTTGTAAACCTTGCTTTGTATCGCATTTGGGTTGATATTTTCACGCTTTTTTTATTTATATAAAATATTTCGCGAAAAACGGATCGTAGGAAGCTCAAGCTCAACTATGACTGCAGGAAAATCGCGCTGTTGCCACGATTACAGCGTCGCTCTCTATACGAGTCTAGAGAGCGACCTATCTATGCATGAAGTGCGAATGTACAAGGATACAAGCGAGGATACAAGCTCTGTCAAAAATGTACAACCAACAGCATCGTATAGGCATTGGATGTTTCTATACGCTTTGACCGAAACTTTTGGCTCATACGTGTACCTACAGAACTACCTTAAAGAGGATGTTTCACTTTGGGGGACAGTCAGCAGTCGAGGGAAGGCACGTTAAGATTGTACGGTGGCTGATGAATCTCAACAATGCCTTGTTTTACAAGATTCGTTGCAAAAAAACATGTGTTTCGCAAGCAAATGAAAACTAGACATCGAATGAATACTAGAAGCTATATATCGCAAGTGCATTGACGATTTTCTAAATAAAAATTCCTATCATGTACGCCTTTTTAATCCGTTATTCTTTTGTACGATATTTTCATTTATCGGAGTTGAGCTTCGCCATTTTTTTTTTTGGGTTTCGCGTCTAAAATGAGATATCCTGGTCATGTAATTTGCACAAGTTTGTTTCTAGTCGTCCAATATATTGCCCATCAAGGCTCGGTATATCACCATTCGCAATCCAATATCATCGCGTTTCCCCTTATATAACAGCCAACATGTCAATGATCCGTTCTCTCCTCTGCCAACCCCTATATACAGTTTACCATTCCACGTGTACATGCAGCCACACGTAGCGATATAATTATATTTCTACCGAAAGCTCATCTTGTATGGCATATTGAGAAAAAAACGTTTAGGGATTCTGATGCTCTGAGGCAACGAGACCAAATTCCTATATCTTCTGAGCAGGATTAGTTATGCAAAGACACTAGGACCTCGCTTGAGAGAACTTCGGTGTGGACACGAAACCCCGTTATTCGGTTCGGATCGATATGTGCGGCGCATGGTGGGAGTATTACCGCGCCTGCCGCGACACCGCCAGACACGAGGTCAGCTGCGCAGTCAACGATTTAAAAAATTAAAAGAAAACTGCGCTTCTTCCCCTCTATTCGCTAAATCGAGATCGTAGTGTATACAGTAGGGAACGAAATTTACTTCGTCGAATGCATTGCGACACTTCACATATAATTATTATCACCCAGTACTAGTTCTTCTTTATAGCTGCTTCGGTCCATACTGCACGAAATGGTCGCTAAACATTCATTAATTTGGTAATAGCGGAACACTATATGCGGAGAAATTCAAGTTGTAATTTCTGGAAAGTGTTTAAATAACTCTGTACATGTTGCATTTGTTAAGTATCGATATGAATAACATTGGCTACTTTTTTTCTCGTGGGAATTTCTTACGTGAAAAAAAGCCTTTTACATTTTTGGATCGTTATATACGAGTGACAAAAAAATCCAAAAAAGGAATGCGAATGTTTGAAATTTCCATCGAATGAAACCTTTTCAATCGAGATACTATCGATTTGTGAATACAAAGTAGGCAGATTCTCATCTTGATGCTTTGAAGGGATCGCGAGAATGACGTCTCCAAAACAAGCATAATAATAGTGACAGCGTTGAGATTGTAATTTTAAAATTTTCACGGTGTAACTTTCTCAAAACTGGGGATACTTGAATATTGTTTTGCCCATACATAGACCGTTATAGAGATGTCGTGATTTAATTCAACGGCAAATGACGAGAATGGTTATATTTTCGGTCCTTTGGAATTTATAAAATAATTTGGGATCAAAGGATAATGGTGAAATAATTTTGTATGGAAAAAATATCTTTGAATTATATTGTACGAAATCAAATTCTTCAAGTTAAACCTTGTACGTTGCTCTTCGTTACATTTCGCTTCCAAAGCAGATTATATGCATACGTTTGTATTTTCCTGTTCACACAAAGTTTCTGCTACGAGTAAGCCGACATTAAAGGACGACTGAATTCATGTTACTGGCTTACTGACGATTAATATTCAGACTTACACTCAGAATTGTACTCAGACTTTGCGTACAATTTACGAAACCTACTGGACTTAAAAAAGAATCTCCGTTTACTTTCCGAATGGCTTCACAAACTTTCTTATGTGACACTTGGTTTTCGGAATTTTTAAATCAGTGCCACCTTTTTGGATTCATTTGTCTTTATTCCATGAATAACTTTGGTATCCTGTAATTCTAAGGAACTTGGAAAAATGATGCCATGCATTTTCGAAGCAGGTATAATAATATAAAAAATCGCGGAAGAAATTGCAAAGGGTCAAAGTCATACCTTGTCCGTTGAATGCCTCGTTGTATACGCCAATGTATACATATTTCTACGTACTATCTCAGTCGTTTTGATCGATTTCCCTATAGGAATGACCGATGGAACGCTTTCTATCTCCTTGCACATTGCTCTAACATTACACTCTAGAATTTCCCTAATCGATGAACAAATGTGGGCGCAGGCATTCTTGAAAAAAAAAAGACATAATGTGATACCAGAAGATTGATGCGACGCTACAAAAGAATGTTTATTAAAGGGGTCGCGTTATGAACGGAGGAGCAATATTTAAGGGATAACACCACTCTAGCGGCAGAAAATAAGGCCTAACTTTGACAATTTATTTTGGGAGTATGAAAAAAGGAATAGGATTTCTTTTGAGATGGTTTATATGACACATATCAAAGTATTAAAAAAAATTAATTTAATTTTCATACAAAATGGCAGCGACAGAGCCCATCTTGAAAAACGTGTTTTTTTTACAAATAGCTTCAAGGGAGGACGGTTTTCTCGTAAAGTATAAGACCTGGAACAAAAAATAAATAAAAATACAATCTATATATTATTAGCTATGGGACTAGGGAGGGATTTTTTAAATTAAATTTTGAAAAGATCGCGCACTTTGAAAGAAATAAATCGGTTTTTTGCCCAAAAAATAAGCAGTAAATCGTTTATAAAAAAAGTTTACATTTAATCCAGAAACGGCTACGTACTCCCATAGAGAATGTAATTGTGAAGCTACTATAAACATTTCAAATCGATCCATGCAAAGTGTGCAAGTGTTCGAGTAATCCGTCCTCCCAGTTTGAAAAAAGTGGTTTCGAGAAAAACGCGTTTAAAGTTGTACGAGGCGCCTGAAAAAAGTCCGAGGCGCTGCGGCAAAATCGATAATCGAAACTTGAAAAAAAAATGCACTACAGGACCATATATATATAGTTTTATAGCATATATAGCATATAGTTTTTATGACCCAAAAGTATTTTTAAAGCAAAAAAAAGCGATTTTTCCAAAATCCTACAGTAGTTTTGTCCCTTAAGCCCAAATGCGAAAATATAATTTGCTAATGGAAAAAGTGATCTTATCACGTCCGCCAGTCGAATAATGTAGATGGAGCTAACTTTTTCAGAAATTCGTATGAAAATGTGTATCCGTGCACACTTTGCATGCACTGTAAAAACAAATGCGTTGTTTCAAGACGTTTCACGTGTGTAATCGTGTCGCCGTTTTCAACACGGCAACTCATGTGTTGATGTCGAACGACACATTTTACGCGTGTTCTGTCAATACGCTTCAAGCGTGTTTTAGCAAGTTCAAAGCGTGTTGTTTCGATACACTTTAGGCGTGTAAACGCTTGTCGCCAATTTCAACATGTTTAAAATGTGTTGATGGCTAAATCAACACACTTGTTGATGTGTACTTGTGGACGCTTGGGCATAACGTACAAGACGTCACGTAGGCATACGTTTAAAAATAAATAAAAAAGGTTTCTCCGTTACTGGTGGTTTATTCCAATGGTTTACTACCATACTTGATGAGTTCCAGTCGTCCTGAAATCAATTCCTGCGAATAAATTTTATTGTCCATACCCGGTTTCGAACCTACCTAACCTAGTTACTTCTATACGTAATACGTACGCTAACCATTGTGCTGTCGGCTATACTTGCGGTTTTTCATCAAGAAACGGAATACATGGTTACATTGAACGAGAAGGGTAATGAAGACATTTCACATTTTATGTGTATGTGTCTACACCCAACACACATAAAATGTGAAATGTGAACAGAAATTTCCTTCACTCTGAACAGGCAATTTTCTTTGCACTGGACAGAAAAATTTGTCCGCAAAGAATAAAGAATTTTCTTTGCCCCGAACAAGAAATTTCTCTCACTTTGAGCATACAATTTTCTTTGCCCTCGACAAAAAAATTTGTCCGCACAGAAAAACAAATTCCTTTGCCCCATACAAGCAGTATTCTTCACTCCGAACAGAAAACTTTCTTAGCACTGGACAGAAAACTTGGTCCGCACAGAATAAAAAATTAGCTTTGCCCCGAACAAGAAATTTCTCTCACTCCGTACTGGCAATTTTCTGTGCCCTCGACAGAAAAATTTGTCCTAACAGAAAAAAAAATTCCTTTGCCCCGTACAAGCACTTTTCTTCACTCCGAACAGAAAACTTTCTTCGCACTGGACAGAAAACTTGGTCCGCACAGAATAAAGAATTTGCTTTGCCCTGTACAAGCAATTTCCTTCACTCCGAACAAACAATTTTCTTCGCACTGGACAGAAAAATTGGTCCGCACAGAATAAACAATTTTCTGTGCCTCGAACAACAAATTTCTCTCACTCCGAACTGACAATTTCCTTTGCCCCGAACAAGAAATTTCTCTCACTCCAAACAGACAATTTTCTTTGCCCGCAACAGAAAAATTTGTCCGCACAGAAAGAAAAATCCCTTTGCCCCGTACAAGCAATTTCCTCCATTCCGGACAGCAAACTTTCCTCGCACTGGATAGAAAAATTGGTCCGCACAGAATAAAAAATTTCGTTTGCCCCGTATAGGCAATTTCCTCCACTCCGGACAGAAAACCTTCTTTGCACTAGATAGAAAAAGTTGTCCGCACAGAATAAAAAATTTCGTTTGCCCCGAACAAGGAATTTTTTTCACTCCGGACAGAGAATTTACTTTGCCCTGGACAGAAAAATTGGTCTGCACAAAATAAAGAATTTCCTTTGCCCCGAACAAGAAATTTACTTCACTCCGGACAGAAAAGTTGGTCCGCACAGAATACAAAATTTCCTTTGCCCGGAACAACGAATTTCCTCCACTCCGCACAGAAAATTTCTTCCCACTGAACAGAAAACTTGGTACGCATAGAATTAAATTTGCGCCCTAGAAGCATCTTTCTTCACTCTGGACAGAAACTTTTCTTAACAACGAACAAAATATTGATCCCCACAAAATAAAAAAAATTCTTCGCAGTGACACTTTACAAAAAAATTATTTTATATATACGTCAATAAACTGAGTGTTGCAATTACCATGGTTTCACAGAGCACATCATTTTCTTCATTCATGTAGGTGTGCACGACGAGCAAAAACTTATGTGTTTCGCTTTTAAAATAACACAATTCGCAATAGAAAAATTCTTTCGCAAGTTCGTACATAACGTAGCGAGGTTATAAAGCCGCCATATTGTCATATCAACTCACTGGACGCGTGTTGTTTGTGGTACACGCGTGCAAGTGAGTTGTTTCACGACGCTTTGTGTCGTTCGAGTCGCGTGTACCTACACTAAGTGTGTTGTTTGAAAGAAAATGGCTTGATTCGAAACGCTTCATGTGTGTTACATTAAGCGTGTTCTACAGCAACATATTTAAAACGTGTTGTTACCAAGAATGGTATAGAGCGTATTGTTTCAACACGGTAAAATAAGTAAAACACGTTGTTTCAACGCGTTAATCAGGTCCTACACACGCTGTAGGCGTGTTGTGTGTTGCTTCAACACACCGACAACACGCTTATTTTTTACAGTGTGTGGCGCTCAGATTCTTTCTATTTATTTCTATTAGAAGACGTAGAATCCTCCGAATTCATGGTTTCGATCATTTATGCCATAAAAATCGATATTTGTATTTCTGTGTCACTTTACATTCACATATTATCCGCATCAATGTATGCATTTCTCTTCTGATTGTGATATGAGAAGGAACCGAGAGTTGAAATGGTCATGACCCTGCCTATTTTCTCATCCTTCTATTATTGGAATGTAACCTTCACTGGGAGCGTTGCCAATTGAGCAAACGAGAGAGAGAGAGGGAGAGAGAGAGAGAGAGAGAGAGAGAGAGAGAGAGAGAGAGAGAGAGAGAGAGAGAGAGAGAGAGAGAGAGAGTGAACGCGCCAAGCTACATAGCTTACGATTTCCTGCATATGCAATAATTATACTTTGAAAAGCAAAAGCATCAAAATCCATTTTGTAATAGAAAGGCAATGAAATATTATGGAAAAAAATGTTCATACAACTGTTCTAAAAATATAAATGTTTAGCGCTTAAGGGGGGAAAGTATCTGTAGTGGTACCAAAAATGCTTTTTTTAAACGTGTAATGTTAGTTCAACATCTCAAGAATACGGTGGTAAAGTTTTAAGTAGAAGTTCGTAGCCATTCCGAGTTATTGGTTGAGAACGTGACTCCCCTCACTGCTTACAAGGAGACGGCATGACCGTGGGGTCGGGGATTTGGCCCAATTTTTTTGTGGTGAAAGAGGACCCCTACCACCTCACGTGGTTAAATTAATAGGGCGCACTACTCGGAAAATTCCGAGAAAAATCGATTCAAACTTTCTTCGGCGACTTATGAGTTTAAAATGTCAGGCACTTGTCGAGCCGCCGTCTAGTCCATACGGTTAGGGCTCAGTCTTTTGCGCCAGAGGTCTCGGGTTCGATTCCTCCTTCGGATCTTATTTTTTTTCTTTTTTTTTTGTTATCCCAACAATTATTCAAAACGTTTCTCATCCCTACAATATTTTTACAAATTTATTTACATTATTTTCATTTTTTAAAAATTGTTTTCTTTTTTTCTCTTTAAAACAATTCATAACGGTGGGTTTTTTTATTTTTCATTGTAAAGTATATAAGGAGGAACATTGGGTTTTAAATGAGAATAACAAAGTCGATTAGGAAAAATTCAATTTTTATTCATGTAATAACTATATGCAAAAACCGGAGTGGTAATTATCGTCGAAACAAACAAAGCAATAATGTTTGCGACATCTTGCGCAACATATAAAAGCGGATTTTTGACAATCGCAGGGAGTTTGCAATATATCCGTACAAAAACATGTCCCATTAACATTCATGAAAATGTTTCTAGTAACTGATCATTTTGAGGCAAACCAAGCGTATTTAATCATGTCTCGGAATATTGGTGACGTTTGAATTGAAAATAAACGAGTTATTCGATAAACAAAAATTCACCCTCAAATTCAAGATGGCGGATGACGGAACAGGGTTGGAATCCCGAAAACGGAAATATAGACTGCCAGTGAGCCCCCTTAACGATTTCCGAAGGAAAATTGCTGCGCGGAATTTTTTCCGTGTCAAATTCTAATTCGACTGGGTTAATGTTCTACATGGCGAGTAGTGAAGTCTCTGAGAGTTCGAGAGAAACTAAGTGGCGACTTAATTCTTCCCGGAGCGAGGGGGAATGATCCTTTTGGCAATGCCATGTCAAAAGTTTTAAAGTTCCTGTGTCATGTTAAAATTTTTTAGAATCAATGTGTCGTGTCAAGAGTTTTGTAGTTTAAAATTCCTGTGTTGTGTTAAGAATTTTAAAAAAATTAATGTGTCGTGTCAGGAGTTTTGAAGTTAATGTGTTGTGTAACGAGTTTTAAAATTGATGTGTATAATTATGGTTATAAAATATTATTATAATTATATTATTGAATAATATATCGAGCTTAGTTTATTTATGTCTGTTCTGAAATGTATGGCATTAGGATGCGCTTTAATTTGAATAATTTCTAGGATCAATCTTTTTTGAGCCATTTTTCATTGTTTAAAATTTTTACTTCATCAAATTTGTAATCGTGTTTTTGTTCTATTGCGTGCTGTGCTAGGGCTGTGTGTATTGTGGTGGTGTGTTTTAGGCTATTTTTGTGTTCATTGATTCTGTTTTTTAGGTATCTTTTTGTTTGGCCTATATATGTAGAATTGCAGTCATTACAATCAATTTTGTAAACTATGTTAGATTTTTTGTTGTTATCTATTTTGTCTTCGGTAGAGACACTGAAATAATCACTGAAAACACTAAACTAATCAACAAAACTCAAAACACTATAAAAGAGAAATTTTTCTCATTTGAAAAAACAAAAGTAAATAGATTATCAATACTCATGTATGAAAAACACAACAAAAAGAACTCCAAAATCTTAGATTTCATCGAACCATGAATATACATCAACACATTTTCAATCATGATGAATTTTTAAGAACAATAGTCTCACAAATACATCTCAACCAAAACAATACACATTATCAGAATGATCAAAACAGAAATCAACCAACACAAAACTACAGCTTCTTAAACTCAACTTTCACTAACAAGCAACATGACACAAATAATAATTCTTTTACCGATCCTCTGAATAATATAAATTCAACAATTACATTAAGCAACACAAAAGAATGGCTTATAAATCTCTCCAATACTGATATTCCATCACACTTTTCTACATTCTTATCTCTTGGTGAAAAATGTTGCTTTCCTCATCTTAAACCTTCGAACATAAAAACATACATCCACAATTCTATCTCAGAACTTGAATCCAAATTAGAATTTCTACTCGACAAACCTAGACAAAATGAAATTAGAAAAAGATTCACTAAAATCATGGACGAAATTAATATACCAACATCATTTTCTAACACCAGTAAAATTATAAAACACACTTCTTCATTCCTAAAAAACAATCCACAACTTTTAATTACACGAGCTGATAAAGGAAATTCAACAGTCATTTTAAACAAATCAGATTACATTACAAAAACATACAATTTACTCGAACATTTCTCAACTTACAAACCAACAAATAAAAATCCTATTAATATCCTACAAAAAGGCATAAACAATATTCTCTCCAGATGGAAAATCTTAAAAGACATTGACGAAACAAAATTCAGATACCTAAAAGCAGAAAATTGCAACTTATCTAGTCTCTATTGCCTTCCAAAAAATTCACAAAAAAAGCTCTCCACTTCGTCCAATAGTATCGCCAATCAACAGCCCAACACATAAATTAGCTGAATTTATCCAATCAAAACTATCTAAACTAATGAATACAACAAACTCACACGTCAAAGATAGCTTCTGCTTAAAACAATCAGTCTCATATATCTCAATTCCACTCAATTACAAACTTGTCTCTTTCGATGTCGTATCTCTCTACACCAACATTCCACTACACTAGTTGTTCAATGTCTTCAAAAAAGATCAAATATATTTTCTGAAACATTTCCATTAAACGAAATAATTAAAACCATAGAATATATCATGTTCTCAACTTATTTTACATGGCAAAACAAAATTTATCAACAAATTTTTGGATTATTAATGGGTTCACCTCTTGCTCCGATACTATCTAACATTGTTATGATTGATTTAGAAACAAATTGTTTGGAAAAATTGAAATTTTCATCCGCAATCAAAATTCAATCATCACAAATTGATACAGGAAACCTACTCGGTCTGGCAGATTCATAACCTTCTTTTCACACTAGCCACTTTCCCAAAAAAAGCCATAATTTACATGTAGTTGACAGAGCAATAAAACTATCTCATCCATCTTTTCCCAAAAAAAATCTTCAACTTATTAGGAACACGGTGACACAAAATTGTTATCCGATCTTCTTCACTGAAAAAATAATAAAACAAAGACTTTCTACAATCAATAATCAAAAAAAGAAAAAGAAAAACTTTGATTCCTCTAGACTAATAAATCTACCATACACAAAAAACATCCATCACCAACTAATTCGTCTTTTTTAACAATATAATATAACACTAATCACAAACAATAAACACAACATTTTATCGATTACAGGCTCTACCAAAGACGAAATAAATAACAACAAAAAATCTAACATCGTTTACAAAATTGATTGTAATGATTGCAATTCTACATATATAGGCCAAACAAAAAGATACCTAAAAAACAGAATCAATGAACACAAAAATAGCCTAAAACACACCACCACAATACACCCAGCCCTAGCACAGCACGCAATAGAACAAAAACACGATTTTAAATTTGATGAAGTAAACATTTTAAACAATGAAAAATGGCTCAAAAAAGATTGATCCTAGAAATGATTCAAATTAAAGCGAATCCTAATGCCATAAATTTCAGAACAGACATAAATAAACTAAGCTCGATATATTATTCAATAATATAATTATAATAATATTTTATAACCATAATTATACACATCAATTTTAAAACTCGTGACACAACACATTAACTTCAAAACTCCTGACACGACACATTAATTTAAAAAAAATTCTTAACACAACACAGAAATTTTAAAGTTCAAAACTCTTGACACGACACATTCATTCTAAAATTTTTTAACATGACACAGGAACTTAAAAACTTTTGACATGGCATTGCCAAAGGATCATTCCCGATCGCTCCGGGAAGAATTAAGTTCGCCACTTAGTTTCTCTCGAACTCTCAGAGACTTCACTACTCGACATGTAGAACATTGAAAATTTCTAGTTTTCTTCCTAGTGCTTACGAAGATATAGTTATTTTTATTTAAAAAAAATTAAAATTCAATTGGTAAATATCACATTCACAAGACATTTCATTAATTAAATTTCTTTCATAGATCGAACCAAAAATTCTCTTATAATACTAAACCTTCATAGATGATAGAAATCGCCGAAAAACGATAAATTCTTTCAATCAATTGAAATTAATGGTCCGAATCAATCCTCCGATTCACCTCCCTAAGACAGTATTGCACCAGCATCAGTACAGTCTATTTTAATCATCTTCCAAGCACAAACATAAAACTGGAAATTTCGACAATATTCTGGTTAGTCATTTAACATATTTCTTAACCTAAACATCTAAAATAGATAATATCACACACCACTCTTGTCACGCAATAAAAAGAAAAAATAACATATTACAATAAATTGCTCATACAATACCACTATTATCCAAATTAGAATAAAACTAACATACAATGTACACAAATCATTATAACACATTTATAACTCGTTTATAACACAAAGCACAATTATATAAAATCTTGTAAACTCTATCTATATAATTTGTAATTCATAATTTTTAGAATAAATAAAATTCTGAAGAGGATCGAAACGAAAAACAGGAAAACTTTTACTTCCATCGCGACCTTGGAAACTTTCATTGGCCGAATCGAAGCCGATTCTATAACAACAAGTGTTTATTACAGAGTTTTGGGGCCAACATTCCAATCAATTGAGCTTCGATACTCGGTGTGTACACGACGGTTTTGACAGCCGAAAATGGATTCTTATCCAAAAGGAAGTTCAGGTTATACATTTCGAGCATCGAAGAAACGTGGAAAATATTTGTAAGGAAATCAATTTATATAAAAAGACGGAGAAGCCTAAGAACAAGGTACAAGTAAAAGTGCAAGTGCTAGTGAAAAAACTTTTTGATCATCCTGCACCACTTCATCCGAGCGTGCAAAAGAATATTCTTCCTATTTATGAAGACCTGTCCCAAGATAATCTTCCCCAAAGAGGCTC
This sequence comes from Ophion ellenae, assembly GCA_963210295.1. NCBI lineage: Eukaryota > Metazoa > Arthropoda > Insecta > Hymenoptera > Ichneumonidae > Ophion > Ophion ellenae. The sequence continues at coordinate 3,264,418 of OY723389.1, read as the reverse complement.
AGGTGGCCATACGCAGAATGCGAACGAAAGTGTTGATTCGACCGTCTGGTGCTTTGCTCCAAACTTCTGGATTTTGGGCTTACCATTGTTGAAAATGCCGCATATTTAGCCACCGGACTGTTCAATGCTAGATATGATTCGATTTTACGCACAATGACTACCTACTATATTATTATTGGGCAGCAAACTAAAATGCATGCCGCCAATATGGATCCGCATCGAGTAACGCGGCAGGAGCGGCGCAGCTCATAATCGAAGAAAAAAGCTCGGAAAGCCCTAAAAGAGCAGCTGCAGGAGCGAAATCAGCTTCATGAAGAAGTCGGAATGGCCCTGGAATGGCCGATTAGCTGGTATCTCAATATAATCATTGAGTTTTCCTGTTGCTTAGGTAGAAGTTCAGCATTGGTATGCTAAAGGATTCAAAATTCTCGGCTTATATTTTTCAGATCAATATTGAATACGTTGGATTTCCGACAAACGGACAACTGTCGCCAAAATCACCCTGGAAGACCACGCCATAACGTCGCTATTTTGCAATACACAATGCCAATAAATTAAAGGAACAGAACATTTCTTTAAGTTTTTAGTTTCTTTTAAAGTGCTGTATCTATGTGAAAAATGGTCGTTTCGAGATGGCTACGGTTATCGCGCAAACATCAGAAATAGCGGGAGAAAATAAATTTCCAATTTTTTTCGTTTTTTTTTCAAGGTCCACGGGCTCGGGTATTATTTTTGTTCAGTTGAATTAATGTATAGGTCAGTTAGCTCGTTTATTTACCTTCAATTAATTTTTTTTGTCTCTCTACGTCAATTTTTTCCCGAGAGATCCGACTATGAATGAAAAAAGATCTTTTGTATTTGAACATCGATATCTCAGCAACTAATGATTGTACGAGGAATTTAAGGGCAGCTTTGAAAAGTTGAATAAATTTCCTACAAGACCCTTCGTTGATTTTCGAGAATTTTTTTTTCATTTATTTCACATTCATTGAATTTCATTCATTTGAAAAAAGTAACATTTGAAATGAATTTCACATTCATTTGAAAAAAGTAACATTTGAAATGAATTTCACATTCATTTAAAAAAGGTACAAAAAATAACTTTTTATGGTTTTTCAGTAAATCTACCACTACTTCACAAATATTGATGCAAAGACTAATGCCGCCAGGTGTTCTTTCAGCTCACAAGGGGGCATTCCCCACTCCCCATCACCGATTTCGCTCAAATTTATAGGACATGCAGGGCTTGGCTAGAAATGAAAGTACCCAAAGTGGGAACTCCAGATGGCCAAGCGTTTAGAAAATAAAAATGTTGACGCGGCTCTCGCACCATATAAGCCATTGACGCTAGCATGTTTGCCAAGCAGCGGTTGGCGTAGCGGTAAGAGCTCGAACTAGTAATTCGATGGTCGTGGGTTCGACTCCCTGTGTGGAGAATTTTTTTTTTCCTTTTTCTATCTTTTTCTCAATTTCTATATTATTCATTTTCCAATTAAGCGAAGAGGTGAATAAATTATTTTATTTATTTATTTATACGCCAAAGGCATAGAAAAGTTTAAAAATTGGGATTTCGGACTTTTCAACAAGGGATTGTAATTGAAGCGCATACGACAATAGTTTGTAGATGAAAATTCAAAACTTTATTCGTTGACATTTGATGATTTACATGTGTCGGAATGATATTTATCGTAGAAACAGGGGAAACCATAATTATTTCTGCATCTAGCACACGTTATAAACGCCGCATTTTTACAACCACATCGTTATTTCAACGTCTCTATAGAAAAACATACTTGATTGACATTCATAAAGCATTCTCTCTCATCGCAAAATTTAGAAGCGAACCACGCGTAACGTACCATGTTACCGAATATTGGCGCGGATAATTGATGATGAACCATCGAATGTATTTTTATGCAGTCTTCTCGGGCAGTTATTTCTTTTTCTTGCTCGATGAGATAAGAGCAATTTTGTATTTTTTTATTAAAGGTTTTAACCTGACAATAAAAATATACATCGCAGGGTTGCACCAGTGGAGTACATTTAGGGGGAATTACTTTGATGTTACACGTTGGCGATCCTTCTTCATCTTGGAAGAGTTCGTCGTAAAATTGCGGATTTGTTTGTCCTTCCCACGAGTCAATCAGCAACTCCAAATTTTCTACGATTATGCGCTCATTAAAAATTTACGTCCTATGTGCATTTTGCGTATAAATAAATAAATTAAATAAATTATTCACCTCTGTGCTTAATTGAAAAATGAATAATATAAAAATTGAGAAAAAGATAGGAAAAGGAAAAAAAAGTCTCCACGAGGGGAGTCGAACCCACGACCATCGAATTACTAGTCCGAGCTCTTACCGCTACGCCAACCGCAGCTTGGCAAACATATTAACATACTGCTTGGCAAACATACTAACGTAAATGGCTTATACGGTGCGAGAGCCGCGTCAACATTTTTATTTTCTAAACGCTTGGCCATCTGGAGTTCCCACTTCGGGTACTTTCATTTTTAGCCAAGCCCTGCATGTCCTATAAATTTCTGCGAAATCGGTGATGGGGAGTAAGGATGCCCCCTTGTCAATATACCCCGATAGCTCTGTAAATTTTAAAATTGATCCATCGAACCGTTTTTTTCCGGACCGATTGATCAAAGGTTTACAAAACAATTAAAAGAACAAGTGTATTTTTCCTAAACATCGTGTAATCATCATCAAAATAGAAAGGGCAAGTTTCTTCGACTTTTTACACAGCTTTGCACTAGTTGCTTGTTAAATTTAAGACAAAAAATTTCATTTTTTTTACACTTTATAAAACATTCTAGTAAACAATACTGATTTATTTTTGACACGATTCGGCCTTTGCGCACCATAATTTCACTCATCTTCAATTGCAGTAATTAAAAGTTCATACCTCCAAGCTGTATTCACTAGTCGACCTGAGAACATTTATGCGATTAATTCTCGATATTTTCTGCGAAGGTTATTAGGGTTACAAAAACTTTTTTTTTCAAAACCAGCCGTTATCAATGTTGGCAAAAAGTTAAACTTTACAAAACCTTTTGATTAATTTTTTTTACCAAAACCTAGAAAAAATGTACCAACAAAAATATTAGTTTTGAAAAAAAACTGTTAATTGTAACCTTCGCAGAAAATATCGAGAATTAATCGCGTACAAGTTCTCAGATCGACTAGTGAATACAGCTTGGGGGTATCGACTTTTAATTGGCTTTATATACGCGATTTCGCCGTTTTTCAAAGGTACTTTTCTAGACGCGGTTAAAAAAAATGACGCATATATTGACAACATTTTTTTTACAGATCATTTATGCCCATGGTTAAGTATATGGAAAAGAAAAAAAATCAGGAATATTTACAAATGGCGGGGACATAACATAATAAAGCAATGTATTTTTTTCGCGCGCGCGTTGATGGTAAAAGTTCTCGGCATCGATGTGCGTGTCTGAAAAAAAAGAATATATTTATAATTGCATAAAGAATGTATCTTCAGTGTGAACCAACAATATTATTAAGACAAAATTATTATAATAAAAATTCGAAACTAAACATTTTTTTACTCAATTTTCTGTCGGTAATTTATTTTTTAAAATTTTTTGGTGTCATTGAAATTTTTGTTTCTGTGGATCACACGATAGGTGATGATACTAAGAATCTGTTGAAAACATTTCAAAGCAATCTGAACCTTCGTTCAAGAGTTAGAACTTTCTCAAGGTTCAAAAAAGTGAATCGTGGAAAAACGGCTTTGAAGTTGGCGGTCGGGCGCGCCGCGCGGTATCTATTATAAATGCAATCTTATTTTTGGAATTTTTCAATTCTGTAGAGCTTAAAATAATCCTAACCGTTCAGGCTAATGGAATAAAAAATAATTAAAAAATGAAAAATTTTAAAATTTTTCCCGCAGATAAGGCCTTAATGCGTTTAAAGATGAGTGAAATTATGGTGCGCAAAGGCTGAATCGTGTCAAAAACGAGTCAGTATTGTTTCCTGAAATGTTTTACAAATTACAACAAGAAATCTGCAGGGTTTCGATTTAAAAAAAATTAAATTCAACAGGCAACTAGTGCAAAGTTGTGATAAAAGTAAAAAAAAAGGTCTCTTAATTTTGATGATGATTACACAAAGTTTAGGAACAATATGCTTGTTCCTCTAATTGTTTTGTAAAAGTTTGATCAATCGATCCGGAAAAACCGTTCGATGCATCAATTTGAAAATTTACAGGGCTATTTGGGGTAAATTTAGCTGAAGAAAACCTGGTGACATTAGTCTTTTCATCAATATTTGTGAAACAGTGGTAGATTTACTGAAAAACCATAAAAAGTCATTTTTTGTACTTTTTTCAAATTAATGTTAAGGGTGAAGAAATAAATTCTCAAAAATCAACGAAACGGTCTTGTACGAAATTTCTTCAAGTTTTCAAAGCTGCCCTTAAATTCCCTATGCGATCATTGGTTGCTGAGATATCGATGATCAAAGACAAAAGGATCTTTTTTTATTCAGTCGCATACCTCAGCAAAAAATTTGACGTCGAGAAACAAAAAAAAAATTGAAGCGGAATCAACAAGCTAACTGACCTATACACTGATTTAACTGAACAAAAATTTCTCGAGCCCGTGGACATCGAAACAAAATTTAAAAAATTTGGACAAATTTTTCTGTTTCTTATGATCGTGCGATAACCGTAGCTCACAAAAAATGTTTGCCAAAAAATCTCGAAATTTGAAGCTTAAAAATGCTTTTTTCCGTCTCGATACGGGCATTTTTCACATAGATATAGCGCTTTAAAAAATACTAACAAAATTGAAGAAATGTTCTGTTCCTTTCATTTTTTGGAGTCGTGTATTTTTCAATAAAAAATTTATTTAAACAGTTTAATTATGTAGTAAATTGTACCTAGAGTTTCATAAATGTAAACCGTTTTGTAACTTTAGAACATGATTAAAATTGGCTATTTTTGGTCGCCTACATTCCCATATAGGGTCGCCTCCCGTAACAAAAATGCCAGCATTCAGCCATTAAACGGTTTGGTGATAATCGGCTAATAATTAGTCGACCAGCATTGGGGTACTGTAGGTGGATGAACGGCTTGCCAGATCTATTCTAGCCATTGATGGTTTGTTTTGGGCGTTTTGCAAATGCAAGTCGTTAAACTGTAATACGTAAAACAAGGGATAAGGTTTCGAAAAGCATATCCCACTGATGAAGCTGACATTTTTCACAGACCTTCTTTTCAATATTTTAACAGAACCTTTAAAAGGATATTGGCGACTAGCAATAGTTTTCGATATATCGTATATTGAAAGTTATTTATTGTGAAAAAAGTACTCTATTTATATATGTTTTGAGAAATCTATAACTAATTTTCAATAAAGTTCATTGTTTTTTTTTTTTTTCATTACAACTATGGATGTAAACAGGAAAGAAGTGGTCCCCTTTTTTCTCCAGTCTTTGTTGGAACGCCCTCGAGAGGTTTCAACAAAGACACGACATCGCTTCTCCTATTACGTTTTTGTACCTCCTTTCTCGTTTGCCAATATATTGGGAGTACAAATAAGCCTCCGCCGTTTGACAAAAGATGGCCCCACCGGGAGGTTATGGTTGAAATTGTCAGATATAAAACGTCATATCGTAAGGTTGGACATCTGGCAAGACCATAACCTTGAAATATTAGCGATTTTGTATCAGCGTCACATAATTTTTTTCGTGGGATAATGTCGAGTTTCGAGCCGAATAAGCGTCATTTGCGGGAAAGTTATAACTATTCTTTACTTCTTTAATTTAAAGAAAGCTGCAGCTGAGGCGCATCGATTGTTTGTAGATGCATATGGTGAGGCTGCTTTAAGTGAGAGAAGTTGTCGTGAGTGGTTTCAAAAGTTTAAGAACGGTGAGTTTGACGTCGAATACAAAAAACGTAGCCGAAGTTCCAAACGAAGACGCGGAATTGGAAGCATTATCGGAGGGAGATTCGTGCCAAACGCAAAAGTTCCCGCAAATGACGCTTATTCGGCTTAAAAGTCGAAATTTTCGACGGAAAAAATTATGTGATGCTGATCCATAATCGCTAATATTTGAAGGTTATGGTCTTGCAAGATGTCCAACCTTACGTTTTACATCTGACAATTTCAACCATAGCCTCCTGCTGGGGCCACCTTTTCTCAAACGGCGGAGACTTGTACTCCCAATAAATCAATAAGAGCATTCCATTTGATAGGGTAACAGACTGGCCCAATGGGGGAAAATGTTTCTGACTCGTGGTAATTTGGTAGGATGAAACCCCTAAATGTGTGGAAAAACGTGTTAAGTCATTTCTTTTTCAACTTTGTTTGTTCCTTCGGAGCTAAAGCTCCAAGAGAACACCTCTTATGGCACATCATTTAAGATATTGTAGTTTTAAGTGTATTAAGGTATTGTAAGAAAAGATGGTCCACGATGTTCATCGTGATGCATCGTATCAAGAAAGAAATTCCAAGTCCGATTTCAAAATCACGGATGCTTGATCCTTGCGTCGACGAAAGTTTTATTCACAATGGTCTTTTTCGTCGGCACCCACATCTATGGAGCAAACAATGAATGTTGGTATTTACGAAATTTCACGAATGGTATGTACGGACCATATTTGGATGTAACTACGGGCCAATTGCCTGCGCTCTTTCCTTCGAAATTAAAAGTCGTTAGTGGCTCGTTGGCTGACGGCCAGTATCCGATTCCAAGAATGTAACAGATTTGTCACTTCGTAGCTCTCACTCTCTCTCTATTCACTCGTTTTTGCTCTATTTATCAGTCCGAACCCGACGACCGCGTGATTATATTTCCTGCCTGAGGGGTGAAAAATGTTATTTAGCACGAGTTGCCGGGAGAACGAAGATAATGGCATTTACCCCCCTATTCGAAGTAAAACGTAAGTAGCCAACTGACACGGATTTTCAGTGTGCCAAGGCTCACTTCCGATAATCCTGTTCTCTCTCTCTCTCTCTCTCTCTCTCTCTCTCTCTCTCTCTCTCTCTCTCTCTCTCTCCTGATCACCTTCCAAGGGTTACACGTTATACGTATCACGTCCTGCTCGGTATATATTAGAATTTAGAAAACAAAGGACGTTAATCTTACTACACCATTCGCATATCTATTAAGGGGTGAGATGCAGTCGGAGGCGTGAAAAAACGAGCATTATCAATAATTTTTTAAAAGTAGTAATTAAGTTTGTTTTGCAAAAGTGATTACACAGACTTTTTATGTTATATTTCAACTTGACTTGTACACATTTTCAAATAAAAGTATAATTTTTTTTTTTAATATCGCCATCTTTGTCGGACTCCCTTCGGCATGTAGTGCTTTGCGGTGACCATCATAAAATTTTGCTGAATCACCTGACATAAAAAAATCATTAGTTTAATAATAAATCTAGTCCTCAATCGAAGGTATTTTGTTAATTTTTTTTACAAAAATTAACAAAATGGCGGCTTCCGACAGATAACTTTCGATTTTGGACAGAAAAATCGCTCGTTTGTTTTACAAAAAAAATAGAAATTTTTAACAAAAATGAAAATCCTTCGATTAAGGACTAGTTTTTAATGCTATCAATAAGCACACCAAATTTCATCAAAACCCATCGAGTGGTTTTTTAATTGTAGTGGTCACCGACTTGAAAACATAGTTTCGAGAAAAACGCGTTTAAAGTTTTTCGATGTGGAAACGGTATTATATGTTCGTAAAATGTTGAGCTTGATGGAGGAAGCTAAACTTTTTTTATGTATTTTGATCCGCTGAATCCGAATATCACAATTTTGGCCGAAAAGTCGAGCCATTAACTATTTGTAGCCAATTGTTAAAACAATTTTTCAAAAAATTAAAGTTTTTCGGCTTCGATTTTTTTCTTAACATTTTGGGCACTTTTAAAACGAAAGTATTCTTTATAAAATTTTGTTAAAGTTCATAGTTTTTAAGTAATACATTTTTGAAAATTTCTGGAAGAGTTTTCCAATTTTACACTTGATTTATGTATAGAAATACTAATTAAAAAATTACTTACATCGAATCATCAATTCCTGGCCCATACAATAGAGCTTCTGCCGATGTGGAAGCTTCCAAAATATCAATTTGTTGCTCTCTTCGTACCGAAAATTTTCAGTTACGAACAAGACTATTTATAGAATATAATAGGGGGGGTCGAAACCGGTTGCTTGCAGCTGCCGTCCGCTACCTGTCATGGGGACCCAACGCCCCTTCACTAATTGTGGGATATCCCGGAAACTATTCATCGGATTGACGTGAAATTTTCAGGGAATATTTTCGAAACATCATGCTTCAAGAAAATGTAAAAAAAAATAGATTTTTTGAAAGTTCTGACTCCGATCTCACCCCTTCATGCGTCACAGGAGCAATATTTTTGCAGAAACCATTTTCGTGTACCGCGCAGTGCCGGATTTATACTTTTCTTAAGCACAGGCCACTTGACTTTGTGCCGCCCTTCCTATCTTAATCACTTGTATTAGCCTGAACCTTTTTAGGGGCCTCTAAAATCCGTCGCCCTTTAAAGTCTGCCGCCCCTAGGCCGTGGCCTATTGGCAAATCCCGGACTATTGCCGAGGGAAAAAATAACAAATTTGTTGATATAATTCATTAGCGAAATTAATGGGTTGCTAAAGATAATTGAAAATAGTCAAGACAATCGAAAACTTATCAAAGGACAGAATTATGAAAAAACAGTTATCAAGTATCGTGACGATTGTTGTACAGGTGCTTTTTTCGCTTCCATTTAGTTTTAAATTCAATGTGTGCTTTCTATGGAATGAAGTTACCAACTGAAAATGGTGTAAAATAAAAATAAGTTGGAAATGTAAATTATAAATAAACGGACTTACCATTCGATATTGAAGTGAGACCTTCGTTCGTCGAGGCTGGAAGATTCTCATACGCAATTGCACATATTGCCTGAAGATTCTGACTCTCTCGTTCATGATTGGATGTTCTTCGATATTATTTATCGGCAAATTCATTTAAAAAGCCCCCGGCTCACTATTATGGGGGACATCGGTTTTCTTAGTGGTTCCGTATATTGAAATATAATGGATGGGTTGAATTAGCTTTCTATCACGAATACATAATGGTTTGCAAGTTGCCAAAGACATTCCGGTTGAAACATTTCGGTTCGCTTTACCTACCGGAAGGCTAGCACAAATTCACAATCTTCATTTATGAGAAAACAAAGTTCAAGCAATTGAAAAATCAGTATGTACTTCAATTATAAATTATCATCCATCAACATCCAATGAGCTCGGAATGTTTCCGTCCGGTATCTTTTTCAATCAAAGTTAGCAGCCAACGTTTGAACAATAGGGGATGTCTCATTGACGATGTTCTCAACTGCGATGTCGTAAATAACTAGCAACATCTCTGATCCTTTTCGGTCAACTCGCGTTGCTTTAGCTTGAAGAAGCTTTCGTGTAAATAAGTAAACAAACAAATTATGCGAAGCATGTAACCACGTGAATCCTAAATTTATGCGTCGCAACAGATATACGTTTAAATTCGTCATTGGAGTACTTTATATCTGTATCGAACGCATTTTCATTGGCACAAATAAGATAAGCCTTGAACACGCTGACCGTGGAGGGATCGGCTATATAGGTTCAATCACTGTCAAACAGATAAACGTGTTTGAATGTACGTATAGACTGGTGGTGATATAACACTTGTGCATCGTACATGCCTGACTTCGCTGTGAGAGATGGTCCCACGCGTTATTTAGTCGCGTACTATTAAAAGATCGTCGTCATTTATTTATAACGCGGCGAATCGCTCGTGTTTCCTATTCTCGCATCTAGCAGCTCTCAGTGCAAGGCGACGGAGCGAAACTCTCTTCTCTTCTTGCCCCTTTACCACTCTTTTAGTGCATCGTGAAAACTCATACAAAATTCTCGAGAGACGACGATTTTTTTCGGCTGGAAAACCTTCACCATTTCTTTCAATTATACTGTTGACATATAGATAATACAAGGAACAATTTTTGCTACATCTGGCATACGGTCAAACCAGAAGTATGATCATCCATACGAGTTTAAACGAAACTCGCAATTCTACTGTCAATAATAATGTATGTTCGTCGTGAACCATGATTGTGGTTTCATAAGTTAAAGAGTTGTCATGCAATGGCATAGTGATCGAATCAATATTGCAGAATGATTGGAAAGGCAGTGATAATGATTTAGTAGTATACAGGCTTCGTCGTAAAGTTTGGATCGGTTATAACCGATGTCTCATTGTTTGCTTCTCTCTTATTGAGATGCTTTGGCATTTGGCCCATTAAACGTTCCGCATTACAGGGTATATTACCTGAGCAAATGTACCTAGGCTAGGCAGCGGAGCAGGAAACTGTATAATTACTGAGCAAGTAATGGTTGGCGTGGTATGTGCTCAGTCTTATTGGTTATGGTAGCTCCGAGAGCCAAAAAACGAGACAGCAATACGTTTCACAATTTTCTTACCCGTCAACACCAAATAACTAGGTTTACATGCTGGTGATAGTTTAGAAGTACCGAATCGGTCTTCGTTAAATTTTTCGTCCAACGTGAAAATTTCATGTCGCAGGCATTCTGAGCGTTATCAGTACGAGAACAGCTTGAGTAAACTAATAAGTAGTACAGTCCGTAAGGCATTCCTCTAACATGCATACGCACACCTCCAGGACGTAGAGCATATATCGAAGGACTTCTTAAGTGATCATTCACAGAATAGATTCGCTTATCCCTAAACGAATGGAAACAAAGTCCCCGGATTGTCCGAAATCAACTCTTGTATGCACATATGCACTCCGGCGTCCTCGTAGCCTTTTCTGATCATATCTCCCTTGTTGGGGTGACAACAATTTAGACAATTAGCTGTTGTTCGATTATATTTCGCCCTATTCTATACCGGCTTGGCTATTTTTAGATCTCGAACATCTGATCCACACTTTTGGTATCCGATTGACCCACTTGGCACCTTCGGCTAAACTATAACTTTTAAAAAGTAAAAATGAACGCCAAGATATAAAAAAAATCTCCCCAAAACATTATCGCTTATTTTGACTTATAAAATCATTCTTATTTATCTTATATATTTTTTACTTTAATTCAAGCAATGATATTAATCTATTTTTTAATTTATCACATGTACAAAAAAGTGAAATAACATTTTTTAAACTAGCCAAGACAGTTTCCTAGAAATTTTGTACACAAAACTGGAAAACCTTAGGAATATATTTCCAAATATTTTATTTTCACTAAAGAAATTACATTACTATTATAACATTGAAATGATATCACCATTATATAAAAGTACAATGTATGGACCACACAAGTACACTAGAAATGCTCTGCAACGACTTGGCGTGCATGGTTGAGAACAAAAAGCTCGGAAAGACAGAATTTTTCCTTCCTATCGCCTGGTAAAATGACTATTGCGACAGTATATACATTATTTCTAATTTTAAGCGTCGCATCAATCGCTGGCGTTATTAGCGATGGAATCTACTGTCTCTTACACTAGTGTGATTCGGATAGGGTAACATTGATATATCGGTGTGTATGTCGACCCACTCAATTCGCGTCACGGTGCCGGAACTACCCTACATCCACTGCCAATTCGACTTTATTCGTTTCAAGCCATCAAATATATGTCGGTAGTAAACCAATGTGCTGGTTTAATGGTTAGCGTGCTTGCCTCTGAAATCAGCACATAGGGAGGTCGCGGGTTCGAATCGCCGTCTCGTAGTTTCGGAGAAAAATAAGAACACGGGCACAAAATCCTTACAAATTTGGAGGGCGGAAGTGCCGCCATTTTGAGAAAAACCGTTTCGGCCTATATCTCCGCAACCGTGCACTTGAGGCCAAAAATGATAATAACCTTTATTCTAGATAATTAAATTTCCTATTTTTTTTAAATAATTTTTTTGTATGGCTCACCGTTAACGACTTATACGACTTACGGTTTATTTATTGACTTTTGGACCCATATCTCTTCTGATAATTGTTTAAACAATAAAATGCTAATGACTTAAGTTGTAAATCTACAAATTTCCTACAACTTTTACTTTGAACTTTTTTCTCTAAAATTAATATTTTCGAAGTTATAATGCGTTAATTTCAAAAAGAGACTTTAAGTCTCCGCCAGCGTTCGTGGTGGATGGAGGATTCCTTCTACATCATGTGGTGTGCGACAATTACTCGACATACCTAGAAATATGTCAAAAGTATGTCTATTATATTCAAAAACGTTATGGTCTCGCAAGTACAGTCGTTTTTGACGGATATCCCGACGATGTTGCGACTCTAGGCACAAAATGTTCTGAACGTTTTCGGCGGAATAAAGGTCAGCGCTCTGCAGACATCAATATCACCGAAACTATGACACCTACCACGCAACAAGAACAGTTCCTGTCAAATGAGCGCAATGAAACTCGTTTCATAACCATGTTAACAAAAGTTTTGAGGAAGTCTGGGATTACTGTAGAACAAGCTGTTCAAAATGCCGACAAATTAACAGTTGATACAGCCCTTGGTTTGACTAAAGAGCATTCTTCCATTGTGAGCGTCGGTGAGGACGTTGATCTGTTCGTTCTCTTAACAGCTCTGGGAAACAAACATACCAACATTTCCTTCTGGATGCCCGGAAGAGGACGAGTCTCAGATCTGTATTTCACTTCTGCTTCGCTCGCAAAAAAGTACAGCTCCATGAAAGACATTCAAAACTTACTGGCATTGCATGCCTTCAGTGGTTGCGAAACAACTTCAGCACCGTACAATATTTGGAAATCGAAAATGTTGACAACGCTTGTGAAGCAAAAAAATTTAATCAATATTCTGAAGGTTCTCACTCATAAAAAAAAACAACCGGTGGAAGTTGAGCAAGCTGGCAAGAATATCTTTATTGCGCTCTACGGTAGTAATCCAAATGAAACGACACTTAACTACCTGCGATATCGCAATTACATTCGCTTATCGACAAAAAATTAAACAAATTTAGCATCTCTGCCTCCAACAGAAAATGCTGCGAAGTACCATTCTTACCGCACTTACCAGCAAGTTGAAGCATGGCTTGGAAATTATTTGGATCCAGAAGAATGGGGCTGGACACGCACACTACAGGGTCTTCAACCAATCGCATCGACAATGCCAATTGCACCACCCAGTCTGCTAGAGTGAATTTCATGCAAATGCAGAACCGGCTGTGGCAGAACCTGTAGGTGCCGAAAAGCAGGGTTGGACTGCACAGTAATCTGTGAGAGCTGCAGAGAGGAAACGTGCTGGAATCAGCAAAAAATAAACGTTGACGATATCGAATTGTACGAGGACTTTTAACAAAAATGATAGGAAATTTAATTATCTACAATAAAGGTTATTATTATTTTTAGCCTCAAGTGCACGGTTGCGGAGATATAGGTCGAAACGGTTTTTCTCAAAATGGCGGCACTTCCGCCCTCCAAATTTGTAAGGAATTTTCGCATTTACATTTACTACGTGATACTGAACCTATTTAAAAAAGAAAATAACTCCTGCAATTTAGTGCATTATGGACAAGAGTAACGGGCTCCTCCATTGCCTGTACTACATGGTAGAAAATGTCATGGTGAATGCGATACAGAGGGGGAAGTCGGCTGCGGCCGCAAGGTGGGGTTCGATCAGGGATGTGGAATGGAGAAAATGGTGGGAAATGTAATAACGGGAAATACCCCGTACATGGAAGCTACAATAAGCGAAGCGTTCGCCGTAGCAGAGACAATAAAAAAATATATGTATATACGTCGGCAGTAAAATGGAGAAAAATATTTTTTCCTTAGCAAGACAACGCCCCGGTCAATGTCTATGTGACTAGATATATTTCATGCAATGTGTAATAGTTAAGCGATCAAGTTTATATTTTTATATAACTTTTTTAATTATGGCATAGGAGTACATCACTGATTACTATTATCTGATCAACTTGTATTCCTAAGATCGAAACATGGGGCAATTAACATTTTTTTTAAACTTGAGAGTTGAGTATTGGAGAGGACAAGATCCTTCGCCGCACTCTTTTTTCTCAACCATGCACGCCAAGTCGTTGCACAGCATTCTCAGTGTATTTGTGTGGTACATACGTTGAACTGTTATATAATGGTGATATCAATTTTATGGTATAATAGTAATATAATTTTTTTTTATGAAAATAAAATATCTCAGAAAATATTATACCTAAGGTTTAACAGTTTAATGTTCAACATTCCTAGTAAACTGGCTTGTCTAGTTTAAAGAATGATATCTCGCTTTTTTATACATTTAATTAATTTAAAAAATACATTTAAACCATTGCTTGAATAAAATAAAAATAAAAATTATAAGGTAATAATGTTCTGAGCATTTTTTAAATTACTTGGCGTTCATTTTTTATCTTTTTAAAGTTTTTAAAAGGGTTTCATACCTTTTTACAAGGGAGAGAATTCTTATTTCCTTGAGCTTCAGTCCAAAGAGAAGTAAATTTCAAATCCACTGTTGATTGTTTTCAATTATAGTATGTGAACAGTTGAATTGGACAATATAATTGAATTAGATCATTACTGTCGAATTCAATGTTGATTGTTTTTAGTTACTGTAAGACAAATACATATTTTTGCTTTTTGACTAAAAACAATGGTAATTATGCAGTATGAGGACTTTTTCGAAAAACGACGGGAAATTTTTTTTTTCGCCATGACGTTGTTTATTCCATTATAGTAAGTGATATTCCGTGGGGGAGGCTGACATTTCCCATTAATTCTATACGTTATGGAGTTTTGAAGTTTCCAGAAACATGTAATATTTCGATACCTCGCTAAACAGCTACGTGTTTCCTAAGGGTCAACCCAAACAAACTCCTCAATATAGGCGTCGAAATAAGTAGATGTACTAGGCCGATTCTAACCCATGGGGCGGTATCTCAGGGGGGAGCGGGCGGCGGGGTCCAGCGCGGGGAAGCCAAGTGCCTGGTGGAGGGGGGGGGGTCCAGCGCGGGAACGTGACGTTATGCCAGGGGTCTCTGTGGAGGGGGTAGCCGTGTGGTTCGAAGGGCGACTGTCGGGAGGGGGAAGCCGCTGTCGACGACTGTTTTGTGGGGGCGGGGGTCAGGCAGTGGTGAGTGAACGCTGAAAACCCATAAATCTCCTAATTTATTATAGACATAAAAAAAAGATTAGCATCGATGCAGTGTTTTTCTTTCTACATTATTTAGTCTGTGTGAAAGTAAAACTTACACACACGATGTGTACGTCTAATGGCCATATATGGGTAGGAAAATTTCGGTAATTTGAAGCGAAACATGAAGGGGGCGGATTTTCAAAGCCGTTTATTTATGAGATGCAGGTGTGATGCGCTCGGGTTCGTTTCCGAAATCTTTTGAATGTTTGTATGCGTATCCACTCCTGTCGCGACTCTCGCCGACACCCGAGATAGGTCCTGACAAGTCGGGATTTCTTGGAAAAACTATAAACTTTGGAGATCTATCGTCAAAGGGTTTTTGACCGCAGATGGGCCACCGGAGCACAGCAGCTCTGGAAAAAAAATGTTTCGATGTATCGAGGACTCATTTTCATTTCGAAATATAACGTCGAGATGTTCAGATGTGCGAGTATGTATGCAGTGCATCCAGCCAAGCACCCCCTGGACTTGACCAAAAACGAGCTCGAACAGGTTCCAAAGGTCTTGCGCCTAAAATATTGGGGTAGATATATTGGCTTATCGTGGGATCGTTTGCCAGAACATCATCGGAACGATAGCGAAGTGATATCATATCTTCCATGCATGGAGCATTATAATACGCCACAGATGAAAGATCACATCGATGGCCCCCTACCTCAACGTCGGGAATGTGAAAAATGCTGTGGAAATTCTGCACGTACGGGGTTCTTTAAACGTGTTTGAACACGTTCTTTTTTTGGGAGTTTGAAAAAATGGTTTCACCATCGTTTTCGACGTTTTAAGTGTTTGACTCTGTAAAAATGTATTTAAAAAAAACTGTTTTTTTGAAATGTATGAGAAGAAATGCAAAACAATTTTCGTCGTAGAATAAATGAAGAATACAAATGGTATATATTTTATCGCATATATCACATCGAAATATTTTTTATTAATTTAAAAAAAATCCCTCGCTCACACAACGCTTCGTATACACTCAACCAGCTTTTCAGCGATTTTACTTTATCATGGGCGCAATTGTATTTCGTGCTGAAGGAATGATGGGGGCATTTGGAGTTTGTGATTTTTGGCAACTTCTGCAGCGATAGACGGTCCAGAGTCTCCAAGTCGATGACATTGGTCGTGGGATCCGTGAATCTTGATAGCCATGCGCATTTCTCGAATCCCTTCGCATAGATGGGCTCCTTGCAAGATTTTTCGAATTGTCTTTCTAGCTGCCTTGTAAGGTATGCCGCTGTGTCCCCATCGGATACCATGGAAATTGCGTGCCAAGCACTTGTTTGTCATTTTGTACTTGGCCGGTAAAGAATCCCATGCAAATGGTGCGTCGAAGGCAAGCGTCAGCGGTTCAGCATCCTTGTCGTGGAGTTTGATGATGGACATCTCCTTTAGAACAAATTTGTTGATGGGTCTCTTGAAGCCCTGTACATCGACGATAAGCTCCATGTTGACTGAAGTGGACGTGGATTATCGACGTGATTATATACCAATTTTTTAACCCCACCGCTAATTGGATTGTACTCGACAATACAATCATGGAGGATCATGCAGTATGCTGAAGTTTGTGGCGGAATATTATTTTTCAATTCGAACTCAATGCGTACGTCAACAGGGACGGACTTGAGAAAATCGTTCTGCTTTGAGCAGTCAATGACAACGAGGGGGGTTTTTTTTTAAATTGAATCCTGCTCAACCATGGTTCAGCCTCTTTATTGTAATAGGTCGGTTGCAGGTTTGCGTACATCTCGTAGAGTAGAGCATATTGATTTTGATCAATGTTCAAATTCAAATTTCCACATGGATAACATTGAGAGTTGAGATAAAGTTTGACATCGCTCAGGTTACAATGATCAAAGTGGCTCGCATTGTGTTGTTTCTTATTTTTTCGCCCCGTTTGCAGCGCGAGTATGACATATCGTGGCTTCTCCAGCTGATTCGAGGTTTTCACAGACCACACGTGCTTAGAGGTGGCAGGCAGCAATGGATATTCATACAGTTCCCATGTTCGAAAACTCATGAAGATTGGTGCGCCTTTGGCGAGAAACTTTAACAGTTGAATTTTTCGCTGATCCGAGACTGTCACATACGGTACGAGCCATTCTATTTTATGCAATATGATTTTGTAGTCTTCGGGCGCTGTTTGTACAATGGCATTGTCGTCGGTCTTTGATCTGGTGAGAATCAACTCGTGCTTGGCATTTACAACAATTTTACGATAATCTTCGGCAAACCCGAGGAGCATGCTGAGCGGAATGCACACATCAAAGTTTCCCGATACATCTACAATCTGCTTCGTCTCTTCGACATCGAGCCATCCAGTGTTCTCGAGCATAGAACTTTTGGCCGGTGAGAGAGATGAATATCCCTTAATTACATTCGTAACGCCAACATTCTTATTACGATCGATTTCTATGGCATTCAATTCATATCGCACTTCCTCAAACAAATGACAAATGGCATTGTTGACGAGACTTGTAGCAGTGGTTGGCGCCCCATCACGCTTGGATAATTTCCCACATATGTGTAGGGAACTCTTACTTGGTAGGATAGAGGATCTTGATTTTGGATGGCAATACGGATTTTATCGCTATTATTGAAGGTTGAAGATGCATGTGGCTGATGAGCGTGAATCTCACAATGGATGATGGGTTCATCAAAGACCACGGGTGTCTGAATGTTTACGATTTCTTCTTCCATTTCACGCAACAGATGCACAGAGCACAGACTAAATAATTTTTACACGCTTTTGCCACGCACTTTGAGACCCAAACTCTTCAAAAGTAGCACGTTTTGAGGTGTTAGTACTTTGGGCGCTGGCCGACGACTGATTGTTTTTATCCATGGCCGTTTATTGTTATTGGAAGATCTAATGAAAACTATACCCATCACGACTTTATATGCAGGCGTATGGTGATCACTTCACCGCGGAAATTTACCAAATCACCGTCCTGATCCACTATACGAAGCTGTATCGCGTCAATCGTTCGGCTCGTGATTGGCAGATAAATTACGTGGGAGGGAACTTCAATGATCTTATAGCCCAGTGGCACAGATGGAAAAAAATTGTGAATTGTGTGTACTTTTTGTCCGTTAATATAGGCGCCAGCGGTAATGTTGCACTCAACGGTGCGGTGAAGCCTAGTGGATGCCCAATAGAATCTTTTGGCTCAAAATGTACATCACGATCACACTCGATCGTACTGTGCAGCGTATTATTATTGGGTTTAATGCTGATCTTGATGTTTTTACGCGAGAGCTCTGCTTGTACAAACGTCTCAATATCCCCTATTTCATAACTGCCCGTAGGTATTGTCAATACTTCATCTCCCACGTAAAGTTGATCGTGCTCAACGTCGATATTGGGAATAGAGTTAAAGGTTAACAATTCCACGAGACCGAGAGTATAATTTTTGTGTGGCGAGAATTCGATGGGGGAAAAGTATTGCGCCTCGAGTATGGAAGATGAGCCAGATATGGTCAATGTTAAACTTTCGTCCATGCTGCTGGTAAATTGACAACTGAATTCTCCACGATTTCCCCCCCCCCCCCCCCCCCCCTATATATAGTGTATATTTGTCTTTGTGCTGCAATTCGCGACAAAGAAATTTGAGACACACATGTCCACATTCAATCGTATGATATTCCTGATTTCCCTTATAATTATAATATACGCCATCATCACGAAAATATCTCATGAGTTCGGATGGTGGTGGAAGATTGCCGAAACTATCAAAGTACACGACTTTCCATCCAGTCTTTTTGTAAGCGACCCAGTACGTTCCAGGACCGGCATTTTCTTCCAAATTTACAATTGCTGCTCCACATTTGAGGGGTACACTCGCCGGCAATGTATCGCGCATGTAAACTCCACGGAAATGTGGAATGTTAAAATTTGTTGCATATTTAAGTAGGTCGATGTCGGTGAGGGGTCGGTGAGGTAGGGTAACTTCTATTTTTTGGCTTGATATGAATGCCCAATCCCTGCTTATATGGTTTCAGATGCAGACCCTGACCTAATGCAATTGCTTCAATTGTCCGATTATGACGCTTACTTTCATCCAATTCACGTTTAGCTGCTTGAGCAGCATTTACGGCTTTAGCTATACTAGCCGCACCACCCGACAAAGCACCCGCAGCGCTAAGACCAGCAAAAATGGGCACGAGGAACGGTAATAAACCACCAATTTTATGGGGTACAGGTAGAACCCGAGGTGTGCGTACTTTACAACCTTGCATCTTTACAGCTGCACGAGCACCCGTTAGAGCTGATTTAATAATCTTATGCGGATCATTACTTTGAATCATTGCCTTCTTTGCAGCGCCAATTATCTTTTTCAAACGCCACCCTTGCGGGTCTTTATCCCCATGCCAATTTTTCTCTTTGTCTTCATAATATTTGCCACACCCCAAGCACTGGCTTTTTCATCGATACTAGCGCCTCTCACCGTAAGACGTTGCCCAGCCTGTTCAGCCAACACTTTATCCGCCAAATGTCTCGCCTCAAGATTATCCGGATTTTTCGAATACGCAACATCGTGTTGTTTTCAAGCCGTATCCAATGGGTTATCGCCCGGATCACCACGAGCAAGGCGCTTGACCAACCTTGTGCCTGGTCCACAATACTGATACCCAGGCAGATGTAGTTCAACGGGGAGTTTGTTGATTAGGCGGTTGACTAAACCTTTACCACTCTTGCCATGCACGATCATGTCTCAAGACAATATGCGACTGATTGATAATCCCTATAAGAATCCTATTTATATGATTTCATCGTTAGTCGTGTGTGAGATGACGTTCAAGAAGCAAACTATCGGAGGCGGACTCCCCGTGATAAATTTCGATGAGTTTGTCGAAGACAGTGGGAGGAAGAAGAAACAAAAACGTCATGGGAATTTATTGCCAGATAGCATAAGTGCACTGTTTTGCGGTCCATCGAATTGTGGGAAAACCAACGCTTTGCTCACTCTCATCATTCATCCGAATGGTTTGAGATTTGAGAACATTTACTTGTATTCCAAGTCGTTGAAGCGGGCAAAGTATAAGTTGCTCGAACAATTACTCGAACCTTTGAGTGGAGTTGAATATCATCCATTCGAGGCGCATGAACAAGTCATAGCACCAAGTAATGCACGATTCAACTCTATATTCATCTTTGATGATATAGCATACGAAAAGCAGGACAATGTTCGGGCCTTCTTTTCCATAGGAAGACACGAGATTGTTGACAGCTTTTATCTTTGTCCGACGTACACTCGTATCCCCGAACATCGCGTGAGAGATACTGCAATTTTCGTGGTGCTTTTCAAGCAGGACGATATGAATTTCAAACACGTCTTCAACGATCATGTTAATACGGATATGACTTATACGTGCTTTAAAAACATGTGCGTGAAATGCTGGAATTCCGACAAGTATGCATTTGTCACGATTGATAAGGATAGCGATATTAACGAAGGTCGATATAGACAAGGTTTTGATTATTTTTTCACCATTGATAAATGACTCATCGCTGGTAGTTGAAGAGACAGTATTGCGCATGCCGTGGTAGTGACAACATGAAGAGCGAACAACTGTTGCGAGAAAAAGGTGAATTGCATGAAATTGCCAAGGCGAGTGATGCAATCAGACGAAAGCATCGGATGATGAAAATTGGAAAAGATGGCGATGAGCAAAGAATGCAAGATGTCTTTAAGCCTATAGTGAGACCATTGGAGAAATTAGTGTCATATAAAAACGGTGAGGTGGCGAAGGAGGAAATTAAGGATGAAAAAGTGAGTGATGACGTTGAGGAAGGAGATGCGTTAATTAGTGTGAAACATCAATTGAAGAACGAGGCACAAGATTCCTTTAAGAGTGCAACCCAAGATTCGTTTATATTGATATATGAGGATGATGACGACTCGCAAAATGTCGATGAATTGATCCGTGAATATATCCTGCTATTACAAATAGAATAGCAAGCTGGATGTATTATATGGTGTACGGAATCTCGCAAGCAACAAATTAATGGTTGGTAATTCTCCGATAATTTTCGACTCTCAACATATTCGTGTGGGAGATGTGAATTATGCAAAAACGGTTGGATTAACGGAGCTACTGTTTAAAAAAGTGCCCAATGTCGAAACTCTCACACCGGACGATTTGAAAAACTATAAAAAGATCGCAATCTCGACGAATGCGCACAATAAATTTTACAAGCCTAGTGAGGCTATACGACGTAACACTAGCCACAAATTTAACATATATGTTGCGAATATAGTCGATCATCATGTGGGACAGGGTGTGCCCAAGTATAAGCTAGCTAGGAAAAACACCCAATCGGACTATATTTATTGGGACAATCCAAACGAACTAGTAGATCGTCTTCGCTTACTTGTGGCATCACAAGCAGCCGGAAATTCATCACATGCGAATGAAATTATATCGATTATCTAGAAATTGCGTGAAGCTGAAATCATTTATTAACTCGACATCGGAGAATTTACGCATTCTCATAAAGAGTGTCGATGTGCTTGGACGTCATTCAAGTAGGAGTGCACACCACAGTAAGCGGGGTCCTCCAGGTCGACCTGGGATTGGCTTTAGAATTACCGCAGATGGTCATTATGACTTGAGGCAGAAACGATTGAAAATGAACGAACAAAGCGGCGCTCTCGTGCTGGAGCTACATAGCCTGCTCGACGAAACTATCTGCGTCGACATGTGGACATCTGTGGCTTGAACGAAACCTGGCAAGCCGATCTCGTCGATATGTCTTCATACGCGCGTCAAAACTCCAAACACAAATTTCTTCTCACCGTCATCGATACATTCTCAAAATTCGCCTGGGCCATGCCAATGCTGAGTAAGAATGGCAAAGATGCAGCAGCCGCAATGAAGTCGATACTCGTTAAGGGACGCATACCACAGAACTTACACGTCGATCATGGAAAAGAATTCTACAATTGCGACTTTAAGGCCCTCATGAAAAAGGACAATATTCACATGTATTCAACATATAGCAACTTAAAGGCATCTATTTGCGAGCGTTTCAATCGTACATTGAAAAATAAGATGTGGATGCAATTTAGTCTTCGTGGTAATTATAAGTGGATCGATATTCTTGATGATCTCGTAGCCGAGTACAACGATTCTGTACATCGCACCATTAACATGAAGCCGAGAAATGTCAACGCGGAAAATGAGAAGCAATTGCAGCAAATTTTTAATAAGTCTCCAATAAAAAGACAACCGAAATTCGCCGTTCGTGGTAAAGTGAGCATCAGCAAATTTAAGACTATTTTCGAAAAGAGATACACCCCAAACTGGACGACAGAAATATTTACAATCCATCATGTGAAAAAAACTCATCCCGTGACGTACCACTTGAAGGACCATAAAGATGAACCGATCGTTGGTGGCTTCTACGAACAAGAGCTTCTCAGGGTCAAGCACTGCGATATCTATCTCATTGAAGCAGTATTGAAGAAGCGTGGTAATCGAATGTTTGTAAAGTGGTTAGGTTTCGACAATAGCTACAATAGTTGGATAAGTAAATCCGATTTGTAGTCGACAATAAAGAAAATGGAGAGATATATATGTTTATGACTCTTGACCTAAACTGCTGGCCGTCTTCGCATGTATCCCTCCAAGGCCTCCGACCGACTCCACAGCAGGCTTGCTTTTGTTCCCCTTCTCGCCGTCGATAATCCCTTTTTCGTGGAACGTGGGGTACGAGGAGATGGATAGAGGGAATACCCACATGGCATTATAAAAAGTCCGTTTCTTTATTTACAGAAAATAATAAATCCATTCTTACACAATTAAATATTTACAACAAACATAATTTTAACAAGTTTTACATCGAGTGAACAAAATATATACACAATTTTCATCAGTTTTATACATCAATATTCACAAAAATGTACACAATTAAAAAAAAAAATTAACGTTGTAGAAAAAAAATTAACATAAGTTTTTACGATGGTATTCTATAATGCCCTCGTGGTAGGGTATCAGAGGTCCCAGGTATGATATACCGCTTATCGTCATGTTGGCTCAGAGCGATTTTTGTCTCACGGAATGTGTAGACCTTATGCAACTTTGATCGAATGCACATTTGACTACGCTCCATTTCAACTTCTTCCTTCAAGCATTGAGCATAATCGTCAAACGTGATTGTCCTAGCCACAACGCTACTCTTGACACCTTTAACTTTTTTCCTGTCCTTCTTACCCTCGACACGTGTCGCGTAAATTTTCGATCGAAGTCCAATAAATTCGGTCATAATTGCTCCATTACATTCGTCGTTCATGAGACCGGGTACCTTCTTGTTGACGAGCGGTATACAATACCTATTATCCGCTGAATAATCGCTCGTATCAAATTTTGTAATGACGCGCTTCATGTCGGCATATATATCATCGCTTTCAATGTCATATATGAGACTATCCGTATCGGTATACATGACTTTACATTTATCTCGATACAGAGGTACCATATACTCGTGATGAAATCCATACAAGCACGTTTTGGATGTGTCGAGTATGCACATACCCACATATATGGGCTTGTTGAATTTCACCCCGAGATTGCGCAATTCCACGGCAACGAAGTTTTCCGAAGAACACTCCGGCTGTGGAAGTTTGGCTTCGCAATCATTGCCTCTGTGCCGTACTTGCCCTCCCATTTCGGTAAAAGCTTTACATCTACATGATTGCGCACATTCTCCATCGTTTTGCCAAAGACCGCATTATTCATTAATTTGAATAAATTCTTTTCGAAATCGTTTCTGGCAAGCGTTCGAAACTGGGTATTCAACTCAATATACGAACGCAGCCATGGGGATTGTGTAAAGTGTAAGACCCTATGGATTTTCGTGAGGCAAAGTCCATGACGTAAACACTGCTGTAAATTTCGGTAGTGAATGATGTAGCGCTTTTTATCGCAGATGGTTGCTAACAGCTTTTCCCCCTGCTTACCCGGCGGTTTTTCATGTATTGGACAAAACGGCAGGTCTTTGTGCGCATCATGTAGAGATTGGGGATATTCCAAGTCGACTTCAAGGATGTAGCCTGTAAGTAAACCTAGCGCGATGAAAGATGGATCAAAATAGGACACGTCGTTGACCCATCGACAATCTGCATATGGCAAGGGTTGACACATTGCCCAAACATACAAATTGTTGATATCGAAATACATCAAGTATGATGATGCTTTTGATGGATCAAACGACTCCATGTACTTGTTATTAGCGTGTGCATATCGGTTTGAGCATTGACTGAGACCACCGCGTATACCCCGCTCAACGAATAAAACCATGTCGACGTCAGTTAGTAATTCAAACTTGACATTCGAGTGTTTTAGCATTGCATCCCAGGTATACCCCGGCAATGTGTAGTAATACGCGGGATCCAGTCCATAGCTCTCAATGAACGTATTTCGAAAGTTTTCGAAAATATCAGCTAATAACGAGACATCTGTCTTCAGGTACAAATCGCTATAGTCACCCAACGTTCGCATGGAGAACCGCTCCCAAACTTTCTCAGCACGTGCATACTCACTCTCGCATACTGTAGCATCTGTCTACTCGGTGTAGCATCTGTCGGGGAACTATAAAATACGTCACGTGGTGGTAGGCAAGTTTTGTCTAGCTTGGTCACGTCATCAATATATTCATAAGGAAAGACCCCTTTTCGCGTCAGCAAATTGAAATTTTGAGTTTGTCCTCGGTAAAAAATGAGGCTAATTTGTCGAGACTGGTGTTGAGAAATTTGTACGGATTGATCAAGCGCAATTGGATCCTGTGTTTTGAATCGTCTTTAACTTCAACATGCTTCGTAGAGGAGATGTACTTCTCCTTTGTAATTGGAAGCACATCGGTTCTTCCTTCGAACGCTGTGGCTACTTCCTTGATTATAAAATGCGCATCATAGCCGGATAAATTGTGAAAAACTACTGGAATGAAAAATTACTGTTTGTAATTTAAGTTACAGTTGGAATGGGCAGGGCCTCTATAGCGTCCAGTCAGATGGCAATGATCTCGAACACGTACATCTTGCGCAAATGGTTTCTTACATATGTGACATTGAGTCGCGGCTCGAAAACTAGCCCACTCACCCGGTGTTAAATATACCATTGGTGTGTTGTCGCAGAAAATTTCTTTTATCCGCAGTGCTAGATTTTTTAGTTCTTCGACAAACTACGATACACAATCAGCACTGCGACGCGAGTGATATGAAGATAATGAATCGTCATACGAACAACGCACGTAATATCCGATACTAAACTCTTCATGGTGTTGATGCATATCTTTTGCTTGGGTCTTCTCACCGGTCTTTGCCAGCACACACTCCAAATCAGCATACACGATGAAAGGATGTCGCTCTTTCCGGCTAAAGTTGCTGAACTGGAGCCACTTATTGGTGTCGTTTGGTAGTCGAATTGCACAATCGTTTATCGCCCCACAATCGACCTCATGCGATTGCAATTTTTCCTCGAAACGGAAGTAGTGCAAACACCTGCAAAAAAAAAGATTGTTTTGTCTAATTCGTCTAGCATATATAATTATGGTAACTACATACCGATCACAGATATATTTTTTATGTCCCTTTTTGCTCAGTTGTTTCGTCACGAGTCTCGACAGATTCTTGACTCGTACGAAGTGCCCCACATTGTTATCCTCAGTATCTTGCATGTACAGCAAATTGATGTGCTTATCTTTCTTGTGTTGAGTGACTCGTATTGGAACAAAGTCCTTTTTGGTGGTGGTGGTATATACGTTGATCGACACATTGTTATTAAATTCAATTTTTTTTATTTGATGGATCGTTACTGGGAATTCGATATCCTGAAGATTCAGTACTGTCGATTAATGAGGGTAAGAAGATGGACGGTCACTGTGTCGTTCAGCTGGGTATAGAGCAGCGACGACTGCCCACGCGAAACATGCATTACCGCCCGATTTGACGTTAACCACAGCCCTCTTCAACATTATTTCCCGCGGCAATGATATGGAGCACCCAGCACGCATCGGATTATACTTATTCACATTTATCGTGAGGTTAAGTATTTTCTGCAGAGCCCAACCACTATCACGTTCTTGAAATTCATCGAGTAACGTTAAAGTGGGCTCAATAACACGCTGATAATACCACTCGTTCAAATCGCTTGTGATGAATAGTTCGCAGTTGAACCGATGTGTTGGTATAGTGGTTAGCGTGCTTGCCTCTGAAATCAACACATCGGGAGGTCGCGGGTTCGAATCACCGTCTCGTAGTTTCGGAGAGAAATAAAAACCCAGGCGTGACGTAGATCCAGTTCTACACAGATGTTGTGCACACGGACCGGTACGTGTGTGTGTCGGGTGTGTATGGCTGTAGCCTGTGAGCTATTTCTCGACGAAACGCGACTAGCTCCGAGGCTGGGAAGCGAACTCGTGACCGGCTGTATTGGTATAGGTTTTCCACATTTTCCCTATACCCATGACAGAAAATGTCATGGTAAATGCGATACAGAGTGGGAAGTCGGCTGCGGCCGCAAGGTGGGGGTTGATTAGGGATGTGGCTTGGAGAAAATGGTGGGAAATGTAAAAAGGGGAAATCCCTGTACATGCAAGCTACAATTACCGAAGCGTTCGCCGTAGCAGATACAATAAAAAAAAAATTAAAAAAAATAGTTCCCAGTTTCGCGTGTTGACGCTTTTATTCGCATGTTTGTCACCACTTGCAAATTCACCATTAAACACTATATTAATTTTAATGCTGTTGTGCTTGCCGATAATATTTTGCACATGATGAAGCACTAGGACGCGAGCATCATTTAGAAAGTGTTTCGGATCGATGTGATTGCGATTGATGATGGAACCGATCAATATCCGACTCTCGAAGGATGTTTCAATCTCCCGCCAGATTAACTTACGATCGCCAAGTCCTGCGCCCGTGTGTATGAAACAACACCGCACACAATTCCTCAATCCTTCCAGACGCGCTATTTGGGCTATTAGTGACTGTTGATATCCAATTAATAATCGCGGGCGCTTAATCCGACTTTGTGTTTCCAGCCCTTCGATGAACTCGACGCACCGTTGCTCCCACGCAGTAAACTCTTTGAACGAACTTATAAGCGCGGATTGATCATGCAAGCTTTGTTCAATGTTGTTATCCATAGTAATAAGTTGGAGACGACTTCCACGATGTTAACTGACTGACTTTCGTTCAAAGTGCAGCCAGTTTGGAGCGCAGAAGATAATAAAAAAATTAAAAAATGGCTCCCCATTCGGTAGAAAAATTTCGGCTATCCCCTATATCTCGGGGGAAAACCGGACTTTTTTCCGATATCGTGTTGGTATAGATTGCCCGAGGAAGAAACGACATAGAAAACAAGTCGGGATGCATCGGGTTGAAAGATGTATTTTATGGGTCCTGCAGCCATGCTCAAGTGTTTTGGAGGCAAGTTGCGCATACATGGCAATCCGAAAATGTGTGGTGATCATAAAAGATCATAAAATCATACTTGATGAGTCTGGCTAGATATTTTTTCCAGAGTGCAGCTGTGCTCCGGTGGCCCATCTGCGGTCAAAAACCCTTTGACGATAGATCTCTAAAGTTTATAGTTTTTCCAAGAAATCCCGACTTGTCAGGACATGTCTCGGGTGTCGGCGAGAGTCGTGACAGGAGTGGACACCCCTACAAACATTTTAAAGATTTCGGAAACGAAACCAAGCGCATCACACCTGCATCTCACAAATTAACGGCTTCGAAAAGCCGTCCTCTGCATGTATCGCTTCAAATTAACGAAATTTTCCTACCCATATATGGCCATTACGCGTACCCATCGTGTGTGTAAGTTTTATTTTCACACAGACTAAATAGTGTAGAAAGAAAAACACTGCATCGATGCTAATCTTTTTTTTATGTCTATAATAAATTAGGAGATTTATGGGTTTTTAGCGTTCACTCACCACTACCTGACCACCGCCCCCAAAAAACACTCGTTGACAGCCGCTTCCCCCTCCCGACACTCGCTCTTCGAACCACACGGCTACCCCCTCCACAGAGACCCCTGGCATGGCGTCACGTCCCCGCGCTGGACCCCCCCTCCGCCATGCACTTGGCTTCCCCGCGCTGGACCCCGCCGCCCCGCTCCCCCCTAAGATGCCGCCCTAAGGGTTAGAATCGGCCTAGTACATCTACTGAAATATTTAAAAATTCCCTATTTCATCACGTGTTTCCGCGAACTTCAAAACCCCATAACTTATGGAATTAATGGGAAATGTCAGCCTTCGCCGACGGAATATCACTTAATATAATGGAGTAAACAAGTTGACAGTGAAAAAAAAATTTCCCGTCGTTTTTCGGAAAAGTCCTCATACTGCATAATTACCAAAACAATCAACATTTTACATCCTTAGAGACTGCGAAGCCAAAAACAAGGGTTTCTTCGCAGCGACCGGAGACATTGACTCGGTATCGAAAAGCACATTCTTAAATTTATCTCACATCAACTGAAGGCAATTAAAAATGTATATCCATGGTGTAACAAATTTTTTTTTATTAAAAAACATCGCTTGAGACACTTTGATTAATGTTTGCTCAGTTTTCTATTCCGTGGACTGCTCGAATACACAGGCATAACAAGTAACCGCTACAGACTCTATTGTCGGGCTCTTTCGGCTCGCATACCAAGGAGTATCGACATTATTTATTAATTGCATTGTGAATTTCGGCTCGCGGATCTTCGATTTTCGTTATAACATAGAAATTAGACAAGTTATATCGGATAGCGAATTTCGGCTCGCGTACCTTCGATTTTGGATATATGACCGAAATTAGACAAATAATATCGCATAGCGAATCTTGGCAGGCGGACCTTCGATCCTCGTTTCTTTTATTCTAGTGATCTTTCTACAAAATAATACTGGACCCCCGTCGGGAATACTTAAGGCAGTAGTCTGGTCTAGAAATTTGACAAAATCATTTTTTTTTTTCATTTTATTATTCCTTAGACCTTTCTTAATACGCTCGTGAAACCCGTTTATTGATATTTCAAAAATTAGCAGAGTAATAGAAATTATAAGCAAGCCGCGGGCTCAGGTAGCGCGGTCGGGAAGCAGCTGCTCCCGGTATCAAAACTTTGAACGCGTTTATCTCAGAACTATGTTTTTCAAATCGGCGCCCACGATATCTCGGTAACTAATTGACCGATCGAGCTCAAATTATGCACGTACCTCCGATAGCCTCTTTCTGAGGACTGGTAGCAGAATTGAGTCGAACAATAATTTTGCCCACATTTTATAACTCCTCGAATATCCGAAAATGTATAAAATTTCGTTAATCAAAGTTTAAGAGGCCGCTATTTTGTAACAACAATTTTTAAAGTACGATTTCTGCTACCCGTGCTCAGAATACTCATACAGATTGAGAATATATATATTTTTTTTCAGATGCATACAACATCGCCTAAAGTGGGCGCCGATTGAGGCGGTTTTCGGCGGACCATGTTGTAAAAAAAATAAAAAACTACATGAAAATATTTAAAATAATTTTTAAATGTAGATACATTCTCAAAGGAACAATAAATACATATGTAAATTTTCATCAAGACAACTTCAACGGTTTAAAAGTTATTCCGACCCAAAAATGACGCAAAAAATCTTGCTAGATTATTAGACCAGACTGCCTTAATTCAGTATTTTAGGGGGACAAGGGATATCGCCGATCACCCGCCCCGTGAACCCCGATGCTTGTCTCTCGCCGATGATTATGACGACTTTGGCGTGAGTGAATGTTCGGGTACACCTGGGCGTCGGTTTCGCTCGTAATCATTGTTTCTTCACTTCCGGAGATTGGTTTTAGATTTTATTTGAGTACTTGCGTTTGGAGCTCTAAATTTACTCTTTTTTCCGACTGATGGATGGGACGGCGTTACAGTTCGTGGGTTCTTTTCACACCATTCAGTCTTGAATCTCCCAGTGGGAAGATGCGTAGTGATGCTGATTCGTTCGGGGCACGGCGGCGAACCCCAACCAGGTGCCGAGATCTGAGGAGCCTGCGCGACTCCCAGAACGGCTGACACGTCCGAGTTCATACGTTGATCGGTCCGATGGCGAAAGATTTATCACGTCTGTGATAGTCAGATGTTCCTTCCTTCTTCACGGTGATACTAAAGAGTAGGGGTGTGCGGGTACCCGATTCACTCGGGTACCCGATGTTCGGGTCGGGTACCCGACGGGTTACGTTTTTACATTACCCGCCACTATCGGGTACCCAAATTTGGTAATCGTGTACTCTCAAATTTTTGGTACTCGTAAACGTCGAGTACTCTTGAACTTTGAATATTCGTAAACGACTCGGAGATCCGTATCTATTATTTATATTTGTTTTTATTTTTTATTTAGGTGTATCGACCAAATAATGGGAGAAAACGAAAACTCGAAGGCGATAAAACGAATAAATGATAATACTGTAAAAATTATTTTTTCGTCTCACCTTTCTATTCTGTGTGTGTGTGTGTGTGTGTGTGTGTGTGTGTGTGTGTGCGTGTGCGTGTGCGCGCGCGCGCGCGCGCGCGCGTGTGTGTGTGTGTGTGTGTGTGTGTCACTTTTGGTGGATCGTATCGTAATAGCGCGGGAAAGTTGCGTTTTGGCATCACTAAAAAGTGTGCGAAAGGAAAAAATGTACAATAAACAATAAATATCTTCTGCTCCGGCGAACGCCTTAAAGTTTTGAATTGTTTAACGTGGGTTTTAAATGGAGAAAAAACCCAAAAAGACCAAGATTCAACTCCTTGATTTTATTCGAAACGAGAAGAATGTAGCTTCCATTTAACATTTTAAAATTGAAAATATCTTGATTAGTTTCAGAGATATAGGTGTTTGAAGACCAAGTTGTACCTGGAAAAAAAAATAAAAAATGACAGAACATTAAATTGAGAAGAATGAATCGCCGAAATTACCAGTTAGAACTAGACAGAATTAATGAAAATTCGACGAAGAATCTTGCTAATATTCAGTCATTGACATTCAAATATCTCGATATTTCCTGAAATGCGAGTGTCTTAAAAGAAGTTTGGCGGAAAAAAATTGTAAATATACAGGGTGTATCTTAACTACTAGTTTTCCGTTCGTGAGCATATAGGGTGTACCTTTCCAAGCAAAAAGCTTTTTTTTTTAATGTTGTGCGACGAAAATTGGCCGAGATATCCACGAGTAAAGTCCAACGGTGAGTAAACAAAGGCACCGTAGTTTTGGCATCCAAGCGAGCGTGGGCGCCGATTCAAATCCACATTCCGGTAAGTGGATGTGAAATTTCAATTTTGATTTTTGAAATTTGAGTTTTGGACGTTACTGGTCGCCCAAATAAAGTATTAAATAATAGATAAAAAATGTTAAACCATGTTTTCCATTGTTTACTCGAAAGATCTTTTGATCTTTGGATCTTTCGAGTGAACAGTGGACAATACTGTCTAACACTTTTAATTTATTATTCAATACTTTATTTGGGCGATCGGATGAGGTTCAAAATTCAAATTTGAACATTCGAAATTGAAAGTTTGAACTTTCAATTGCGATTTCAATTTAACCAAAATCAATGGATTTCAATCCACTTGCGCGAACGTTGATTCGAACTCGCGCCTACTCTCGCTTGGACGCCGAAACTGCTGTGCCATAGTTTACTCACCGTTGGACTTTATTCGTAAATATCTCGGCATATTTTTGTCGCACGAATTTTGAAAAAAGCGTTTTGCTTGAAAAAAGACACTTTATATGCTCACCAACGGAAAATTAGTAGTTAAGATACACCCTGCATACATGACAAAAATACTTAAATTATTAAATGAATTATTTGTATTTCTTATTAACTCCAACCTATCGGCGAAGAGTAGAGAACATAAAGATGAAGTCTATTTCGTCCGTTTTGGTACGTTTCCGTGGCGCTATCTATACTATGAAACGAAATTTTGTTCCGGCAACACGACTTATCGAGTATCCGATGTGAGACGAGTACTCGAAAAACTCGGGTACTCGATGAAGTTAGAGTATACCTGTCCGATCGCGGGTACCCGAAAAAATTCTTCGGGTGTCCGATCGGACTATAGTCTAATTGGCCGACCCAACCCGACCCGACCAATTCTGCTACCCGCACACCCCTACAAATTACCAAACTACTCAACTAGACTTTGCTTATCTAAATCTAGCCTATGAAATTAGCATACTGTATAGACTGACTTGTTCGTCATTCAAAGCATTTATGACATTTCGATTGACGGGACCGTGGGCCTGAATTCTGTAGAACAGACCAATCGCGCCACGCGCATATCACGTTTATCGGTGTCATCTACATACAAATCGGTGCGGTTTTAAAGCAAGGATTCGCTTAGTTGTCAATGTGAATCAGGGCTTAGATGTTGAGAAACATGCTAGATTTATGAGGTTTTTCCGATTTTTGCAAAACCAGGGTGTGTAATTTTGACCAGAACTGAAATTGCATGACATTTAAGGACTTTGAAGGCAAGGAATGGGGATTTTTTCATGACTCTTAGTATGACTTTCTGGCATAGAAGTATACTTAATGATTCTACAGTGCGCCGATTTTCTACATTTTTATATTTTTATTTTGCTCTTTCAAACAGATGTCTGTTGTATGCCAATAAAAAGTATACGGAATAAACGAAAAGTCACCAAACTGTATAATTCCATATGTAGTAAAACATGTGAGACAAACATAATTTCAAGATTGCTGTAAAGAAATATATTTTGGGAACATCTAGAAAGATGTTACATACATTTAGAAACTTTGAGTAATATCATCTAGTCGCTTTATACGAATAACAAAGAAAAACTAATATATGTTGAGATAACGCATCATTTTCTTTTACTTTCTTCTATTTTATTTTCTATCGATTCGATATTCGCTTCTCTATCGACAAGTACCACAAAGTTAGTTCATATTGAATATAGACTCAACGATAATTTAGTAGGGTATAATAATTCAGGTAGACTGGTAATTTTTCATTTAAGATTTTTCATGACTTTTCAGGTCGGTAGACACCCTGAAAACGCACGTGGCAGATTTGCATAACGTCTTCATGGGACCACATATCTGTGTTTCCTTATACAGCAAAGAAACAACCATCTAAATTGGACCAGCCAACACGACCTAATCGCTGTACAAATATTAAAAAAAAACATACATAGCCAACGAAAAGTTTAAAGACGGTTTAAAATGGTTTTATTTAAAACGCTTAAAAGTAAAATTACCTACTCATAGTTTTAATACTATTCTGTATTAATTTTGTACCAATTTTGAAATGCAAATGTTAAAATCCTGTAATGTTCATGACATTTACGAATTTTATCGTGATTATCCATTGAGAGTGCCTGCTCTTTTTATTTTCTTAAGGTTGTTATGGGGTCTAGCCGTCGGGGGTGAAGTACGAGGGGAGCGCCCTATGGTTATGCACGCAGGCGAGGGCCTGTTACCAACTGTTAGCTTTCAAATAATCGTCATATTACACGTACGTTTTCGAACGTGTAATATGACATTGTTCTACATCTATTTGAAAAAAATTGCATTTTTGAACATTCGGTGATTACATTAAGTGTTGTCAATACCTTGCATAATTATTTTTTTATAACTTTTTCTCGCCCAATTAACGCAAAACGAATTGGCAACGTCGGAAATCGTGGTATATTATAATTCCCAGGTTGGCAGAAGTGTCGCCAACTTAGAGACATGCGCCCCGTTCGTAATCTCAATATCGGCCCAAGGAGCTTTCAAAAATGAATATCGGTCGGAGTAAAAAAAATCCGCTGGAATCAAAAAGTGGGTACTAAAGCTGTCTATAATCTCGGAGAAATAAATAATTTTGATAACTTTTCGATATGCTGAAGAAAAAAAATGATGTATAAAAACAAATCCGCGTTATTTTGTCTTTATGTAGAAATGTCTAGAAATGTATCATTTCTGAAAATAGTTATTAAATTAAGATTAAGTAATTATTACTATTTAAGAGAATAAATACCAATAATATTCGTTGTTAATTATCTCGCCCGAGTAGTTTCAGGTTCCTGAGCATAATTACCGAGTACTGATAAGATGGGTAGCATTTGTGCCGTCTACGACGTTGACACGATTGCACAGTCTAATATTTTGTGTGCTTGATTTTCGCATAAATTCGCTATCAAAAACATTAATGATTTTATAACGGTACTGTGAATCCACATTTTCACGGTTTCAAGGGTTATTCCGATAATTAGTCGAACCGTACCTAATTTTTCAACTCCGTGGTAACATTCACTCTGCACATATTAATAATGTACTAAAAAATGATCGGCAGCTTTCCATAAGCGTAATGTAATTAGCCCACGAAATACGTCGTTGCCGATTTTTTGTTTAAAAAACGGTACTGTGAATCGTGTTCAAACTGCGCAGGATGATCAGCAAAGAGGTTATGAAGGTCCAGAAAAAATTTCAGCTCGGTGGTAACATGTTCACCCCATAACAACTTTAAGAAATAAAAATTAACAACACCAGCAAATTGTCAATGATTATCAAATTTCGATATAACGAGCGATTTTTTTTGCGTATTGAAAAAAATCAATAGGCGAATTTTCATTAACAAACTCTCAATAATTTGACACTAAATTTTCGGAGATTGGATGTTTTCCGGATTCCATTTCTCGTTCGACCATTCCGTCTTGTATGATAGTCGGATTTATCTCCTAAAATACATTTTTCTGGACGAATATCAATGCAAAGTGTGTTCGAGCTGGGTTAGGAAACATTAGGAGAATCTTTACATTTTCTCATCAGGGGAGACGAAATCAGTCGGTTTCGGCAGACGAAAATTGATACGACGATGTTTGAGGAATAAAACAAGATGAGAACATGTTCTGCACCGCCTGAAATACGATTTTTCACGTCCCGATACGGATTGAATCCGGAAATCCCACAGCGTTGCGAGTCTGTTTGCGATTTCTCTTCAGAATATTGGAATGCCAGCGTAGTCTGAAATGTCCAAATTTGCGCACTTTTATAAAAGAATGTTATTTATTTATTTATTTCACTTGTGGTGAGAGCAAGTGGACAATTCGGACGGTGCCGCAAGCTACGAGTAGGATGCATTGTTTACATGATAAAGATGAAATCAACGTTGGCCTTGACGTTTCCGTGCAATTTTCAACGTCGTTCGATCGTATCCGTTATAGCAATCATTGATTTCATCTTGGATCAAGCAAACGATTCTCAAGAAGTGCATGGCGCATCGTTGAAACGCAGCTGGAGCGACTGCCACCAGGGACCAAGCGATCAAAGATGAAATCGAATCTCCGAATGGTTTTTGAAGTCTCAATCAGACATCTCTGAAATTATACACTCAAATTCGTCCTCTATTTCATTTTATTTCCGGCCAGAGCGAGTGGAAAAGTTGTGTATTCCTGCAAGCTGCCAGTACAGCGACAGGATCATTATTTACGTGTTAAAGATAAAATCGGTCTCTCGATGTTGACGTGTTGACTCGATGACGAACGAAATACGGCCTTGCTTTGGACGGTCGGCGAAAATGGCGTGCGTCGAAGCTGGCGGACAGACGACCCGCGTAGTAACGGTTATCGGCGTCTCTTTTGTGCTGACGGGACGTCCATCCGTGTACTCGATCGCAAGGGGAATGTCTCGATCTCTCCTTTCCGGATATGATGATATGCGCCCTCTTCGTCCGCTCGGATATCGGTGCTAAGATATCCGCCCTCTTCTTCCGCTTGAGTATCGGATGGTGGGTCCTTCATTGACGCGGCAAATATAAACTATCGCAGGGCATTTTCACGCGGGAAATGTGTATCGCTCTGGTAATTCCTTCTGTGTTTGTGCGTGCTTAAATGTGTGTGTTCGTGTATGAGTATGGCTCGTTGCATATGTTACATGTGGTTGCATATGTTACATGTGGTTTCCTGTGTTTTGAAAGTATGTGTACGTGTGTATCGCTCGTGTTTCGCCTTACAGTTCTCGTATATATGTGTATGTTTCAATGTATTCGTTTGTGTATGTGTGTCGCTCGCGGACCTGTCAGTTTTGACGGTTTGGCCTTCCTCGGCCACTGCACTCGTGTTATTACTATTCTCTCCCTTTCTATCTCGTTACGATGCGTCTTCTCTCTTTCTCTCTTCGTTCTCCCGTACTTTGACCTTTCACGACGCCTGGTCAGCTGAGACTTTGTCGCAAATTTTTATGTATTTGAATTTTCCTTTAATTTCTTTTTAATTCCGGCATTTTCTCCTTCTTTATTCTCTCCTACTATGAGACTTCCGGTCCTATTTCTCCTCGTACCGCAGCGCTTTCCTTAGTCAGGCATTCACATCTCCCTTTCGCTACTTGCGTTAATTGGCCCGTTCCTTAATCGGGTTCGCGCTAGGATTCCCTTTCGCTACTTGCGCTTAATCACACGTTCCTCAATCGGGATTATTAAACGCTGCCTTTTTGCTACTTGTGTCGCCGTGAGTAGAGAAACAATTCCTGATCACGTCTCTTATTTTTCTCTCGTTATTTCGGCCATTTCTTAGTCGAGCACTTTCCTTGTATTCTCAGCTCATACTTATGCCGCTTCGCTACTCATGCTTCCAATGTCCGAAAGAATTTCCTAACTTTTGCTCCTTTTCCTTCTTTTCCCCTGGCGATTTCCTTACTCCGATGCTTTCCTTGCTTTTCAGCTCGTACCAGTGCCTTTTTTCGCTACATGCGCCAAAGTCAGAGTCCGAAGAAGAATACCTTTTTCAGCCCGAGGACGGCCCTCTTCATACTCATCTTTTGCCGCGTTGTTCTTCCCCTCCCAAGCGTCTGTTCATTAAATCATTTTTCTCGAACGTTCCTTCCCCTTATTTTAACGACTTTAAATTCTTGACCCTCCTTCTGGGTGACCACCAAGCGATGGCCCCACCTGTACCGTTTTCGATAGATTTTGCTAACAAGATCGAGGGTAGGCAATGACCGGGCGTATCAACATGATTGGCCGTCGCTTTTCGGGAGGGGCTCGCGCATGGGACGACATATCCGTCTCAATATATATAAAATTATAAAAAAGTTCGTCACAATATATATATATATATATATATATATATATATATATATATATATATATATATATATATATATTGTGACGAACTTTTTACCACACTTCTCAATCGATGTCAATTCCTCCCCTAACCTACTGTGTCGGCTAAAAAAGGGTAATGGGCGAATGCTCGATGCCGGAAACGGGTCTCACGACGTCGCGTTGGGCGCCAGGTATTGAGTACCGCCGGTCCACAACCGACTTAATTGTTCGCGGCGCCGTGAGCACAAGGGCTATGAAAACATAGCAACAGGGGCGGTGAGGACTGAGGGAGAGACGGCTAGCTCAGTTCACCTGAGTGAGGGAATATGGTAGAGGGGTGCAGACGTGCAGAATGAAGAAAATTTCGGAACATAAATAATAACAGGCCTTTATTTAAGTAGCCCAAACTTTACATAGCCTTACATGCTTGCGTAAAACAATCGTCAGCGTAAAACTCAAAAGTGACGCGGGATCAGAAAAATAGCTGAGACGCAACGCCAGAAATAACGCGACAGCTCGTAGGACGCGAAATCAACAAATTAACTGGGGAACAACCCGCGAAAGTAGCCAATAGCCTCCTCAAACGCGTGGTTTTAGGGTGGCTCCGAAACAGGTAGGTCTCTCCGACGAAGATAGGGTACGCCCGATACTCGATACGAATCGGGACTTTCGTAGGTGCGGTCTTCGAACGATAGCAATAACGGCAAGCATAACCAGCAATGGCCGGAGGCCAGAGGTGACCCAGAGATGATAAAGAATACGAAAGATAACCGAGGAATGCTGAAAGTTATGGTCGGTAACTGAGAAATAATGCCAATCACGAAAGGTAACCGAAAAATAATGATAAGGATGAAAGATAGCCGGAAAATAATGATAATTACGATCGGTAGCCGAAAAATAATGATAATTCGGCAAGGTAGCCGGCAAATAATAATAATTACGAGAGGGGTCCGAAAAATAACGATAATCACGAAAGGTAACCGGAATAATCACGAAAGGTACCGTAAAATGGGGCGAATTTCAAAAGACTTTGATGATACTTCATAATTTTTACTTTTTGTGCAATAACTCCGAAACTACTAAACGTATTCATTTTTTTTGTGTTGGTAATGTTGACAGTTCGTCTGTCATATTGTTTGGCGCAAAAGCAAGAGTCGTAATTCAGCCAAATAAAAAAAAATATTAGAAACACCTCTGAAAAAGGTAAGGAAAACTCTTTGTTATAACTTTAACTATGCACAACTAACTAATTGTACTAGGTCGAAGATTTTTAATTGAAAAAGTTTCAGGGTTTATGGGGAATATAATGATGTGGGAACTATTTACCTATCGTTTGTAATTTGGAGGTTATCAATTATGTAAGTGCCGGGGTGACTTTGACAAAATTAGTGGGGCGACATTGATAGTTATCAAAGTCACTCTAGTTTGTTTTCTTGATATTTTTCAAAGCTTCAGTGTAAGAATTTAATCTCGCCCCCGTTTCGGGAACAGCATGGTCCGCCAATACAAGAAGACGCCGGGCACCCGGAATTATACAAATTATACCAGCGAGTCGCTAGAGGAGGCTGTTCGGAAAATTGCCGACAATGAAATGTCTGTGAATCAAGCGTCCACAGACATGGTCTTACATACAGGTCTGGCAACGAAGCTAAATTGTCGTGGTGGGGATAGCCACGCTTATCGGCTTCACTTTTCGATTCACTAGGCGCCGCTACGCGTCGCTACTAGCAAGGGGAAGTAGTTTCCCACTTACCTCTTACCGGCGAATGGGCCCAAGGTGTTTACGTATGTTTTTGGGGCGCGATTGTCGAAATAACCTTTTTTGCGACCATATACCAGCAGGTTCTACGCGATTTACCGTGATATATTTTTTATTGTGTTTTTACGCATAAATTTGAATTTTTTTGGTAGTGTTTACGAAAAAAAATGCGAAATGGCTAAGAGTTGCGCGGTTCGCAATTGTAAAACGAGGTACAAAAATTGTAAACAGAAATGCTCCGTGTTTCGCGTGCCCACAAACGTCGAACGATACGAAAAATGCCTCGATGCTATTCCGGGACTGAAAGGGTCTCAGTACGTGTGCGAAAAACATTTCGAAGAACGATGTATTGTGAGACATTGGAAAAAGCAGGATGTAAATGGTCGTAATATGTGCTGGTATGAATTAATGTATTCAAAAAGTTTTCAGTTTTTTTAGATGAAAGTAATCTTTTTTTTAATCAACACATCTTTTTTTATTGGTTTCGTATATTGTGCAGTTTACACGACAGTATAGTAAACCCTTTAAAAACTTTTAAAAAGTGAAAAAAGAACGCCAAGTAACAAAATGCCCCCGAAAACATTATTGCTTGTTTGGCCATATACAAAATTCTGATTTATCTTGAAATATTTTTAAATTTTATTTAACGAATTCTTTTATTATATTTTTTCAATTGAAATGTACAAAAAAAGTGAAATAACTTTTTATAAAATAGCCAAGCAATTTTACTAAAAACGTAAACAAAATTGTTAAACCTTAGAACTAATATTTTCCTAAATATTTCATTTTTATTTTAAAAATCACCTTACTATTATAACAAAAAAATTGGTATTACCAGTATATAAAAATACAACGTATTTACAACGACTTGGCGTGCATGGTTAAGAGAAAAAGCTCGGGAAGATACACAATATATATATATATATGTATATATAGCCTGTAACAACGCATCGACTGCCAGTGTTATTAGCAATGCGATTTCCTGCACCTAGCGCTAGTGTGATTCGGACAAGATAACATTGAGATATAGTATTATCAGTGTATATATCGATCCACACAATTCACGTGACCGTGTCAGAGCTACGTTATATCCACTATTGACAAATATTCGACTGTACTCGGGAAAACCATCGAATATAGCGCAATGAGTATCAGAAGAGATACTCAGATATTTCGTTTTTCACCAGCCAGACGACGGCACCGTAATTCGACCTTTAAACTTGCCGATGCTGTGGCTTAGAGACGGATACAATACACAAAAAGACGGATCAATACACAAACGTATATACGAAATATATTTCATGTAATGTGTGAAGTTGTCTGATAGAGGAGAAAGTATATACTTTTATATATCGTATTAAATTATGCATAAAAAAAGGTTCAACGTATCGTGTCGTCTAGGGGAACATCACTAATTTGATCCATCCTTTGCGGGATCACAAAATTTGATTTCCAGTTGCATAACAAATTGCAGCAGTCTATGTTTTTCCAACCTGAGAGTTAGGTAGTTGGAAAGACGAAATCCTTCACCAAGCTTTTTTTCTTAACCATACAAGCCAAGTCGTTGCACAGCATTTCCAGTGATTAATACGTTGTATTTTTATATAATGGTACTACCAACTTTTTGTTATAATAGTGATGTGATTTTTAAAATAAAAATGAAATACTTAGGAAAATATTAGTTCTAAAGTTTCACAATTTTGTTTACGTTTTTAGTAAACTTGCTTGGCTATTTTATAAAAAGTTATTTCACTTTTTTTGTACATCTCAATTGAAAAAATATAATAAAAGAATTCGTTAAATAAAATTAAAAAATATTTCAAGATAAATCAGAATTTTGTATATGGTCAAACAAGCAATAATGTTTTCGGGGGCATTTTGTTACTTGGCGTTCTTTTTTTACTTTTTAAAAGTTTTCAAAGGGGATTTCATATCTTTTTGAAAGGGGAGAAATCTTCTTTTCGTTCTGCGCCAGTTCAAAGAGGAGCGAATTCAAATATGTTTTTAT
Organism: Ophion ellenae; assembly: GCA_963210295.1. NCBI lineage: Eukaryota > Metazoa > Arthropoda > Insecta > Hymenoptera > Ichneumonidae > Ophion > Ophion ellenae. The sequence continues at coordinate 3,223,387 of OY723389.1, read as the reverse complement.
TACTTGGCAGTCTTTTTTTAAAACTTTTTCAATGATTCTAAAAGGGTAAGATTTAAACAGATAGTTAAAAAACAGGACACGTCGTTTCGGAAACCTTGTATATTACCAAATGCTATATATATATTTTTTTAAGTCTTCACTCCCTTCCATTATTAAATCGACGTATTTGCAGGGCGATTTACAAACGCCTATTAGTGAAAGATTTATTCATACTTCGCTTATTTGTATTCACATGCATGCATACAAATACAATTGTATTCACAAATATTCTGAACATACAAATAAATTCGCAGAAAAAAATTCTGAATATTCACAAAAAATGTGAATATTTACAAGAAATCCTGTGAATTCGAAACAATTTACATTAAAATCTGTGAATATTCACAAAAAATTGTAAATACAAAAAAATTCACAAAATAAGTTGAGATTTTTTTTCGTATTTAAGACAAATTAGAATCAAATTCACAATGATTAGATTAAAATTTATACCAAACGTGAGGTCTTACGTATTTTGAGAGAAAACATTGCGTCGAGGCAAAGAAATTTTTGCAAAAAAAGTTGTAAGTTTTAAATATTACATCATAAATATGAAAAAATTCACCAAATGAGTTGTGAATTTCCTCAAGTTGAAAAAAATTAAAATCGAATTCACGACAATTATATTAAAATTTACACCACAAGTGAGTTCTTATGTATTTTGAGAGAAAACATTGTGTTGAGGCAAAGGAATTTTCGCACAAAAAGTTTTGTGCAAAAATTTCTTTGCCTCGAGGCAATGTTTTCTCTCAAAATGCGTACGAACTCACTAATGGTGTAAATTTTAATCTAATCATTGTGAATATGATTTTAATTTGTCTTAAATATGAAAAAATTCACAACTTATTTTGTGAATGTTTTGTATTTACAATTTTTTGTGAATACATTTGCATTCACAGATTTTGATATGAATTTTTTTTAATTCCCAGGATTTTTTGTAAATATTCACTTTTTTTGTGAATATTCACAATTTTTTCTGTAAATTTATTTGTATGTTCAGAATATTTGTGAATACAATTGTATTTGTATGTATGCACGTGAATACAAAAAGTGAAGTATGAATACATTTGTATTTATATTCACGTGAAAATCACGATGTGAATAAATTCGTATTCGTATTTATAAATAGAATTATGCCGAACTCTGTACCTCTCAATGTTTTACTTTTTGATATACCGTCTCCATGTTTCATGAATTGCGCTTTGTTTGTTGCAGTAGAAGAAAACTCTTCATTGAAAAAGACTACAATTAAATAACAATTTTTTTAGGAAAATCCAACTTCATTGCGTTATTTTATTTTCGTGTTCAGCGAGTGGAATGCGAATCGATTTGTTCATTCTAAACAAAAACCGGATGCACTCGGATAACGCGTCACATTTACCCTGCTGGGGGCTGCTCAAGAATACACGTCTTTCCTTATATCGTTAAGAAGCTTCGGGTCAAGTGATCAAATGTTACCATTTGTTCAAATTTACATAGTAGATTCGTTATCTTATACTGAATGGACCCTTCAAATTTTAATATTTGATTTTAATAATTGTGAATTGAATTTTCAATTTAATAATCTAATTTTAAATTTGAATTGAACAAACAGTTTTTACATAAGAAGATGCCTAGACTCATGCCGATCGGCAGTTTTACACACGGAATAGTGTGAAAAATGTTAAGGATGTTATGAAAAAATGTCAAATCATTCAGGACATTATCAAAATTGTCACCCAAAAATTAAATGATGCGTCTACGGCATTTATTAAATATTGGCTTTTATGTAAATGAAGACATCAGTTTTTCTTCCGGCGACGAAACGGAGAGGTGAAGCGTTCCAACGTCGCATGAAGGCTTAATGGCGCACATGTCTCAATGCCATTGGTCACCGTGGCCGGCCCATACTTTCAATAAAGCCCATTTTCAAAGAGAACTCATCTTTTTTTTTCTTTTAGACAATTGACATTTATGGTTCAAAATGAATTCGGTTGAATAAAGGAATGTAAATACCGTGTAAAAATAATAGACGAACATCAGTTATTTGTTAAATATTCGGGTTCGTGAAAGAAATACCTTAAGGGGGGATTGTCTTTTTTTTTCGCAAAATTTACCGCTTTTTGGGAATTTTTTTGTGAAGAAAGTATACAACGGAAAACTTGTGAAACTTGGCATATAGTTTTATTGATCTGTTTACTACATACAAAAATTTTTTTAAACAATTTCATCAAAAAATCCGCCTCGCACCCCCCTCGACGCGCGATGGTCCTTTTTTGATGGTGTGCATGATTACAGCCTTCACGTTCATCCTGCAACAAAAATCCAAAAAGCATTTTACTTTAGACACATATAGCTATCGTTCGATGAAGGGAAAAAAAATTGACGATTTGGTGACGTTTTGAACTTGAAGTATCGATTTTTCGAAAAAAATTGATCGATTTTTTGTTATAAATAAAAAAACTATTAAACGTATTGCTTTTTTGCTTCATCAAACGATAAAAGGATGTCAGCTGAGCATCCTGTCCAAATTTGAAGGCAATCGGTTGAATAGTTTTTGAGAAATCGTGCACACCATCAAAAAAGGACCATCGCGCGTCGAGGGGGGTGGGAGGCGGATTTTTTAATAAATTGTTTAAAAATTTTTTTGTATGTAGTAAACAGATCAATAAAACTATATGCCAAGTTTCACAAGTTTTCCGTTGTATACTTTCTTCACAAAAAAAATTCCCAAAAAGCGGTAGAATTTGCGAAAAAAAAAGACAATCCCCCCTTAATGTGCAGAACCATATATTTTCGAAACGCGGTTTTTATTTTTTTTTTTCATTTAACACAGTCAGATTGATACGGAAAATTTGTATATAAAAAAAACTTTTCTTTCATACAAGCTTTTACTTGATGTACTAAAAAGTGTAAAATAATTTTTTTTACCAAGTCACCTATATGTGACTATAAATAAAAGTTTGAGGGTCTCTACGTTTTAAATGTTTGATAAATGTAATCAATTTAGTTTCATTAATCGTATTTAATTTGGCACAATAGAAATTAGAGAAATTATTATCACACATTTATACTCAGTTTCAGGATTTTTATTCAAGAAATCTTAGGTTGTTTTACAGTAAATTAAAACTAAAGCCCGTCTGACAAAAAAAAGGTTTTGTTGACAATCATCTTATTTTCAATTTACATAATAGTCGATAATTGCGTAACACAAAATATGCAGCTTCAATCACTCTTTCATGTTAGCAGTAAAAAGCGCACAATCATTCACAATCTGGCATTCCTTGGCCAGATGGCACAATAGTTCTAAGGCCTTTTCATTTTATGAAAAATGCTAAAATTCATTCTTCATGCTTTAATCATTTTTATGTTATGTCAAGCTAGAAAAATGTCAAAAGACCTTGTTGTCGCTCTCCATACCGGACAAGGGTTTCATGTCCAAATGTTGCTCGATCCGAGGCATCGAGCGACATGGAGTATCTGAAGTTTGGCTTTCTATAGTATTTGACGCATTGAGCGCATATGGGACGATAAACTTCGAGGCGTTGAACGACATAACCGAGGAAAGTCCTCGATGCTGGTGTGGCACTCGAAGATTTCTTAGAGCCGGCGGTCTATCATCGTTCCAAGTAGACGTAGGTTGTGCAGTCGCAACAATCAAATATGTTGATCACCACAGTATGAAAAGAATGGCGAGGCATATGAAGGCGCTGTCAGGCTTGAGTCTGTGAGATCCAGCCAAACATGAGGTGTTGTCCTAATAGAACACGATTACGCGACAATCACAGGTTCGCACCAATTTTATTTGTATGAACCCGTGATCAAATATACAGGTGTGGATTGCATTGCACGAATGTATATTAGGCCGCCTATTCGATACCTGTATGTTTGATCACGGGTTCGCATGAACAAAATTCGCAAGAACTTGGGATGGTCGTGTAATGGTATTCTATTCTACATGTTCTATTAGACGTCGTAGGGGATCTAGGATTATATATCGTGTTGCACAAAGCTTTTATTTCTCATGAGAGATTTTTCAACGATGAATAATATTTTTGGCAAAATAATTGTCAAGCTCTGCGTCAACAAATTCTACAGAGCCTATTGCATTTTCTACAAAGAAAAAAACTTCACCGTCTAGGATAAGGAAATTTTGAAGATACGTTCATAAAATGTTAATGGAACGAGGTTATAAACACACAAATTGGTAATGACGTATAGAAGCTAGGTTATGCTCTCAGGGCACACAAAAGCTACACATGCACGTCTGTCTGCGAATTTCTTCATTTTATATCAGCAAGTGAAAGAAATGAGCACATTATTGAATTTTTCACTTACTCTGTATCTATTTGCGTATCGTCCTCGCTGTTTCTCCGACGGTTTTCGCGCGAGCGCCACGGCTAATATACGCGTGTTAGGATCAAAATAAATAATCCACACCTAAATTTGAAAAGACGTGAAGCTTTGTTAAATAAATTTTTGGCTCTAATAAGAGCCGTTTGTTTTCTTTTTTCACATCCACGCTTGACTAACCGTCTTTGGTTGCTCGAACTGTCAAAGCGACTGTATTAGAATATACATATATGTATTGCAAGCAGGGTGTAGTTCGAGTCGTGCCGTTCGAGAAAGCGGTGACGTTGCTGTGCCTGTTGCGTTAGAGTGTTAATCAATTCACAAAGCGGCGTATGTGTCATGTTTACGACATGTGGAAGAATTTTTGGGGTAAAAAGTCACCCGAAAATTCGCCCGTAAATTATGAGATCCCGAGATTGAGTGGACAAATTGAAAAATAGCCCGAACAAAATCGATAGGAAAAAAACACATTACATGGGTAAACTGTCATTAGATTTTCGATTTGTTGCCGCGTTTTCGCGTAATATCGGAACAAAGTTAAAACGTCGTCTGCTAAAGCCCATCTTACTGTATAAGGAGTCGCGGCGTGTTCGTCAGTCGGTCAGTGGCGTCGAGATCGGTGATATCGATCAGTGGCGTCGATTTTTTTTGTTATTACTTGGCGTCAAGACGCTGCCGCGTCTCTTGATTAGGGTGGTCCTTATTTTTGGTAATTTCGAATTTTACTGCTCGCACCGGCCAAAAAGGTTACTAATGTATCTGAAAAAAAGTACGTGAAAGGCGCAGCCTGTGAGTTAATTTTAAAGGGTGCCTCCTAAGGAGTGAATTTTTCCATTAGATTAACATGGGCGTATGGACCAGTAGCGGTACATTTTTTTTGTCTGATTTTATATTGCTCCGAAAAATTTGAAACTTACTGAGTTCAAGTCTCTGTTATAATTATAGGTAATTCAGAAAAAATAAGAGATTTTTAGCGACACAAGTTTTGTACGCACCGTCCCGTTAAACTTTTTGTAGAAATCACTTATCAGACTTTTTCGCCAGAGAGTCGAGGAATCACGGGCTTGGTAAATTCTCTGTAGTGCTACACGCTACTAAGAATTAAGGGGAGATATACATCTAGGAGCCGGAAAAAGGTCATTTTCGTAAATTTTTTCAAGGAAAACTATTTGAAATTTCGGATCGGGGTTGTAATTATCTAAAAGTATATACATTGAAAAATATGTTTAATTTTCTTCATTTAAAAATATCAAAAATATACAAGGATACTGTATGATCCTTGGATCGTCGTAAAAAAATCTGCGTATACGGTACCCACTGGCGTTTTTTGAAAAATCATCTGAAAAAGAAAACCAAAAAGATTATTAAATTAGATACTATAATCTAGTACTTGTCATAGCCGATTTTGAAAATATCGATTTATGACAAAATGGCGGACGTTTGAACATAAATAGTGATTTTTGGGCAAAAAAATAAGTTATTATTTTGGCTATAAAACAAAAACTAAGTAACGAAAAAAAATCCTATGACAAGTACTAGATAATTGTGTATAAAATAACCACAAAATACCTCAAGGCAATCGGTTCATTAGTTTTCGAGAAATTTTTGGTACCGATTTAAAAAACGTGGTTTTGAGAAAAACGCGTTTGAAAATTTGGGAATGAATAAATCATGAAATTTGTCAGCTTACGTGGAATCATCGATATATGGCCCATAGTGTAGGTCTTCTACGGTCGACGGAATGTTCATAGCTTCTAAATCCTCGATCTCGACCATCTAGGTGTATATCTCTCCTTAAAGGGAAGGAGAAATGTCTTGTTTTCATATGCGCTCACTCCTCAGTAGTGCCACGCAATGAGAGCAGGGAGACTGGTTTTCGTTTGCGAGTTGTTCTATTTATTATTTTAATATTTTATTTATATTTTATTTCAAATTCTTGGAAATCAATTGCCGTTGAAATCACAAGTTTGAAAAGTTTTATTTTTTCATATGCGGATTTTAAAATCAAATGCGCGAGAAAGTGCGGAAATAACATTGACCGAAGTCAGTGTTTTTTTTTGGCAAAAAGCTGGTTTGCCTACACAAGCAAAACACCACTGCATTGACAAAATATTAAAGTTATACAGTGAATATCGCGCTTTACAAAAAAACAAGGCGAAACCAAGTTATCGCAAAAAAGAGCAGGATTTTGTTTTGTCCTTAAAAAATCTGTTCGATATTGCTCACGAGAATGTTTTTGACATGATTGATTCAAATCAAAAAGACTTTCTACTGAATCAAAGAAAAGATGGAAGGATTAGACATATTGCCAACATCGAAGTCGACTACGATGAAGAAGTGAAAGAAATCCAAGTTAATCCAATTCCAGGTATGATAACACGTTTTGTTATAATTTGTTCACATCAATTACGGCAGACGAGGGCTTTAAAATTCGTTAAAAAAAATTTAGAAAATATGGAAAATAAAATTAAAAGTTTTATAAATAACGCGGTTTCATACTTGTAATATTTTATCACAGACTATTTTTCATTTCATTATCATCAACATCAATGACAGAAACGATTAATTATGTAACTCAGTTATTGTTAATATCTACGTTTTTCTTATAATATGCCCTGAGTAACATTTGCTTTTTTTCGTTCGACAATAACTCAAAAGCACGGTACAATTTTCATTTTTTTGTGAAAATAAAGCTGGTAAAACGTTGAATGCATATAATATTTCGTCAGATCTTTTTTTTTATCTTGTCTTCCTTATATCGTATAGTTAAACATTTTTACGGTGCAGTCGACTATTTCAATTTGTAGTTGAATTAAAAAATGTTCTTACTTGACGTTTAAGGAGACGTTCATTAGGTGATTTCAAGTGATGCAAGCGAAGAAATGATTCCTTTGAGTCAAACATTTGAAAAAAGTTTCTCGTTTCATTCCAATTTCTCTGACGAATTGGATTTCAAACAAACGGCAAAAGATGAACAAGAGGCTGGACCATCGAACCCAAAATGACCACGTGGCTAGAAACAGATCTTGAATGTGGGATTGGTGGCAACATTAGACCGTTGTAAAATAAATGACAGAAACGCGGTTTATATAATATCTGCTGTTGCTGCAGCTCTCGATTTAGACGTAAGTTCGTTGGTGTTGAATAGATCTTCAATCCGTCGCTATCGTCAACAGATGCGAAAAAATAGAACCGAAAATATGAAACGGGTTTTTAAAGATGTTAAGTGAGAAGCGGGAGTTTTGAGTTGGGACGAGAAATTGCTTCGAAATACGGAAAATCACACAATGACAGAGAGATTAACTGATGTTATAAGTGATGGCAATATTGAAAAAATATTAGGTGTTCCAGAATTGGATGATGGAAAAGGTTCATCTCAGGCGTCTGCTCTTTTTGAAGTCATTTGTAATTGGGGATTTTCCGATTACATTAAGGCAATCTGTTGTGACACAACGGCATCCAATTTAGACCGGTCCCGTGGTGTTGCGCCTCTACTGGAACAATTCCTTGAGGAAAGTCTGTTGTACCTGCCATGCAGACACCACATACTCAAATTGATTCTGAGAGCTGTTTTTTGAAGAAAAAATCCCTTTTACCACAGCTCCCAACGTCCCTCTATTCAAATGTTTTCAAGAAAATTGGTTGAATATTAACAAGAATCAGTTTAAAACTGGCCTTGAAAACGAGTACATTCGTGGTATTATTTCTGGTCACGTCGATGATATCGACGAATTCGTAAAACATCAATTAGAAATCAGTCAACCAAGAGAACTTTTACTCTAGGTCCAAATATTCATCGGAAAAATGTCACCCGATATGGTTAAATTTAGAAAACCAGGTGCTTTTCACCACGCGCGATGGATGTCAAAGGCTATATATGTGTTGAAAATATTTCTATTCCGTCAGCAGTTCAAGCTGACGCAAAGCGAAGAAAAATCGTTATCGGAAATTTGTGTTTTTCTTGTATTAGTTTACATCCAAACGTGGTTCACGTGAACCTTTGCACCTGCAGCTCCAAATAACGACCTGAAGTTGATTTAAAAAACTACACGATTACCAATCAATCGACAAAAATATTGCTGACGTCTCGTTGAAAAAAATGAAAAACATTTGTGGTACTTGAATGCAGAAACAGCTGCGATGGCATTTTTCGACGAAACCTTATCAGCTGATGTGAAAAGACAAATGGTATCGATGCTCGGTAAAGTTGATCACAATGTTGCATGCCCTAAACGCGTAGAGGTCCGAGATATGAGAGATTTGTACAATTTAAATGTGGATTCGTTCATATCATCGTTATCGTTGGGATTTTTCGAACGATTCGGCATAAATCAACATTTCTTCAAGAATGATCCGATACTGTGGTCTCATGATAAGGATTATAAAGCAGCTCTCCATCTGGTTAGTAAGCTCAAGGTGGTTAACGATACTGCAGAAAGAACAGTACAATCGATTAAAGAGTACAACAGCATACTCACGACTGACAGCGAACAAAAACAATTTATTTTGCAAATAGTATCGGATTGGAGAAAAAGAGTGCCTGATGCGCGAAAATCTAGTTCAATAAAAGAATTTTCATTATATGTCATTTTCATTTCATTTTCATTTTTTCAATTTTCATAATGTTACGCAATAAAAAAACATAGCTCCGATTGATAAAAATTATTATTTTTTTTTTGTAACGGTGGAATTTATTTATTTCCTTTTTCAAGCAGTTCAAACAATATTTGATGTTAGCCAAGCGGTTCGTACAAAACTTGTGTCGCTAAAAATCTCTTATTTTTTTCTGAAGTACCTATAACTATAATAGAGACACTCAGTAAGTTTCAAATTTTTCGGAGCAATATTAAATCAGACAAACAAAATATACCGCAACTGGTCCATACGCCCATGTTAATTAAATGGAAAAATTCGCTCCTGTGGAGGCACCCTTTAAAATTAACTCACAGGCTGCGCCTTTCACGTACTTTTTTTTATATACATTAGTAACCTTTTTGGGCGGTGCGAGCAGTAAAATTCGATATTACCAAAAAAAAAGGACCACCCTAATATACATATAACCGACAGAGATGGGCGCGCGGTCGGTGTGCGGGCTCGGCGGTCACTGAAGTTAAGCAGCATTGGAGGCTGCCAATACTTGGAGCGGTGACCGCTTGGCCGTGCACTGGTTTGCGCGTCAACATCTGAGTAGGAGGCAGTTTGTCTGAGGTTCTGATGGTAATACAACTGAAACTCAGCCAAATATAGCCGCCTGTATCGGCCCAGGTTTTCCGCAGTTTCCCTCGGCCCTCGTGCAAATGCGATACAGTAGTGCATTAAGAAAGAGTGGCTGCGGTCAACACTCTGGGGGGGAACTCTGGCAGGATTGTGAATGTTGGAAGGAATGGAAGGAATAACGGAGGGGATGGTAAAAGGGGAAGGACCCCGTACCTCTGAGGGATCCATATATAAAAAATATATATATATATTGAAATATATATATATATATATATATATATATATATATATATATATATATATATATATTGAAACGTTTTACCGTTTCAACGCATTTTCTGTCCTCCGCCGAGGATTGATAATGCAGGTTTTCGGGTAGGATGTAAGTTTTTTTTTGTGGAGGATTCTCGAAGGACTTCTCCGCATGAGATCTGATAAGGCGATGACGCAGGTGGTCGACAGGTATTCTGAAGGCTGGGTTAGGAGGATTCCTGTTGTAGGAGATGCCTCAGCACGCGGGCGTACTGCATCGTATGACATCAGCCTCGAATTTTCATCATCGGCATTCTATGATGGTGATGATGGGTGATATTTAATGCAGAGGGTCGTTAGAACTGTGCTGAGGATAGTTGTTGTCGGTGATTTGAAAAGGTGGTTAGTTAAAAAGGGTTAGGTGGCCGAAAGAGGGCAATTTGTGGGGTTATCGGGGATCGCACGACGTAGGTAACTAGAATGAGCGAGGAGGATTTTTTTTCTTTGTGGCGTGAGTTATTATTCGTCGTCGTCGTCGTCGTCGTCGTCGTCGTCGTCGTCGAGTCCGAGTATACATTCGTTTGCGAATCTTGTGTGGGGCACGAGAGATTGCAGTTACGATGCGAATTGTTCGAATATCCCATGGGGAAAGTCTTGTTCGTTTAAAGGAAGTCGCGGGGCCTGCGCGTGCGCAGGTTGGCTCGTAGGGGGTGATTCCACCGAGCCGAAGTTTGAATGACGAAATTTCGAGGTTCCCGTCAGCGGGTAACCTCCTTTTCATGGCGAAACCCGCCGATGTGGTGAGCTAACCTTCCAGGTGCCAGTCTGGAAGGATCACGGCTAGAGAAGCTAGCGTTCGTGCGTTCCTCACGAGGCCTTCCTTAACTGAGGCTATTGTCACGGGCAATATTCCTGGGCGTTCCCTCGTTCGAGAGGAGTGGCAGTGGATAGGCGTCAGAACGGGGCATGCCGAAGGATCGGGATGAGAGTTGCGCGCGTAACGCCGGGGCCTCGTGCCTGGGGACTTCTAGATGAAGTCCCAAAGATGCGTGTTTCCCATGGATCCCAAAAGTTCCCGTCCCTTCCTGCCTAATGATTATGTCCTGTGTTCTTCTCCCCAAAGTCAGACATCCGGTGCAATACTGGGGCTTCCTAAGCGCAGAGGGTACCTAATTTCGAACTCGAGGAGAAGTTAGGCTGGAGCAGACGCTCTCGGAGCAGAGCTCCGTCAAGGAAGTTCCAATACTTGCGGAACCTAAGTGGTAATCGAGAGACAGAAAGACTTTCGTGGTGCTCGCATAGTCCCTTAAATACCCTATAGGGCGATAGGGGAATTTTCCCTTTCCGGAGCTACCCATGGGTACTCTGGCAGGGGCGGCCTCTGTCAGTGAAAGATTGGTGGTGGGATAGTCGCGGGAGCGGGGACATCAATTTCCACCCATAATTGTTATCAATAATCGGAGGAGACCGGAGTCACTCGCGGATCGAGTATCAGGAGTACATGGCTTCGGGGGGGGGGGGGGGGGGGGGGTGTATTCCTTCCGCTAGAGCAAGCCGCGCGCGAGGTCCCCTCGGGCGGTCGCTCTAGCGTCTTGGGCAGGTTCTTGTAGTCGCGCGCGAGGCAGTCCTTATACCGCGCGAGCCGCGCCGATGTCCGGCCTCTAACGCGAAGCAATGGTCCGACCTAATTCGGGCGAGGCAATCCTCCTTCGCTTTATGTAATTCTGGGACGATAGCCTCTCACGGCGTCCCGTTACACCATATATATGTATATATATACTTCCTCTCTCTCCATCCTCTCTACCCTTTTGACAGACGATTAGCTCAATCAAATAGAAAAATGGTCAATTCTGCGAAAAATTTATTTAACTAAAATTAAAAACAAATAAAATCGATCCATTTTGTGGATTCAGCTAAATTGTTTTTTGTACAGATGAAACCGAATCACAGATTCATTTGGATTAAATAAAATATTTAGTTATTGGACGATATTGAATATATTTTGATTCGAATAAATAAATATATTTAAAATGAATAATTCCAATAATGGAATGCAATAGGAAAAATTTGATTCCACGAAAAATCTAGTTAATTCAAATGAACAAAAATGAAATAGACGCGATTAATTAATATCAATAGAATTTTTCTGTCAGTGACATGAACACGCGAAAATTTAAATTCGCGCGAAATAAAACGATGTAATTTTCCAGCATTAGAAGCACACTTCAGTAAATTTATATCTGATTTGAAGAGCATTTTTCAAATCCATTGATTATTATTTCTTATTTATTTTTTCAATTTTCTTCTTTGTTGTCTAGCTTTCAATGAAGAAGGCTGAGGGCATAAATTTTGTTAAGAATTTTTAACAATACACATTTTGTCAAAGTCAGTCACTCGTTTTCTTAATTTGAATATTCAGTATTATTGCTCTCATCGATTTGTAATTAATCCCAGCAATTATCAAAATTGTTTTCACACCGAAATACTATAAACATCGAAACTTAAGCTTACTGTCAAATGTCGATGCTACCAACGTTGGCGCTACATTGTGCTGTTGAGGCGAAGCTCAAACGGAAATACAAACAATACTACTGTTTTACGGCCAAGCATCGGCCAAACTCTGGAACTACAAGCGATAGCCAACGACACCCGGGCGACGATTAGCCAGTGTTGTCCCAATCATGGTAGCCAGCGTCGGGTGAACTGCAGTGCCTAACGTCCACGCGATAATCGAACGATAGTTTCGACAACTCTGGGCCATAGTCGCGTTCCGATCGTTGGCTGCCGATTCGTCGCCACCTTACCGCCAAGCGTTGGTTGTACTCTGGGTTTGTAAGTGTTGTCCAACTACACCCGGGCAGCGATTAACCAGAGTCGGATGAAACGTGGCAGCCAGCGTTGCGCGAACTACCGAGCCTAACGCGGCGCGATGATAGAACGAGAGTTTCGGCAACTCTGGGCCGTAGTCGCATACCGATCGTTCGCTGCCGATTCGTCGCCGCTTAATAGCCAAGCATCGCTCGCCCGTTCCGCCAACGCTGGGCCGTCATAGACCGTCGATCGCTGGCAGCCGACGAGCTGCCGCAGTACAGCCAAGCGTCGGCCGTACTCGGAACGTTGGCTACTCGCACATGGGGTTCTACAAATTTTTAGATTTTCGATCCCTATATATTTCCACCAATTCACCCCCTCGGAATTGAAGAAGTGTATTTTTCATTAATCGCCATAAGCATTATGCTCAAATTGGTTTCAATCTCTAGCGGTACTTCGGTTTCACAAGCGTTGTGCATGGCCAATACTCGGAGTTGTGACCGTTCAGCCGTGCACCGTCCGGCGCATCAACCAGTGAGCGGAAGGTCAATACTTCTGAGAACTTGATGCAGATACTTGAGCAAAAGTCTGTGCACCAGAGAACCAGAAGAATATGGGGCCGTCTATACCGGTACGGGTTTTCTACAGGTTCCCGGTACCCTCGGCAAATGTGGTATAATGTAGCTTAAGACGGCTGTGGACGCAATGGAAGTTAGGTTAGATTGGAGAATTGCGGGTAGGGTGTGGTAGAAAAGGGTTCAATTCGGGAGGGTAACACGTGAAAATCCGCAAGGGTATACGTTGGACCTTAGGAAAATAGGAAAATAAATAAATACCTCTATCTTGATGGGAAATATGCGAATTTGCAAAAGTCACTCTGAGGGTATCTAACTGCGAGGGTGATTTTCACCCCTTAGTACCGTTTTTCCCCAGATAAAAAAAATACGTGTCTCTTAGATTACGATAAAAAATAACATTTAAAAAATGGAACCAAATATGTGAGTAATATAATGTTGCCTATGTTATGGATCACCAAATATTATTTGCATATCATGACTGATTCGGTGAGCTCACGATAGTATTTCTAGAAACAGTACTTCCTAATTGTGTGATCAACTAATGTACAAATTAGCAATATACCTTGATTGCTGTCGTAAAAAAACAAGGGTACTCATCTGCCCTCTGCTTCTGGAACGACGGTTATCTATTCGGTGAACACATATTAAAAGCTTGTACAGGGTGTCTCAAAATGACCTGACATGTTAATTTATTCATAAAACGTTTTATTTATTTGAAAAGTACGAATATTTCAATTTTAATATAAGGTACAAACATGGAGGTTATGTGTGAAACACAATATCCGATAAATGGCCGCCTCGTCCCTGTTTGCAAACGTTCACTCTTTCGACGAAATTTTAAATAACATTTTGGCATAGTTGCGGACTAATTTCATTAATGGTGCGTTCAAATGCTTTGCTGAGTTCCGGAATGGTCGGTGGATCATTGGCATACACTTTTCCTGCCAGAAAACCCCAAAGATAGAAGTTCAATGCCGTCAAATCGCATGACCTTGGTCACCAACACATCGCCGTGGCGCGAGATAACACGACCATGAAACTTCGTCTGCAGTAACTGCATTGTTTCGCGCGCAGTGTGGCAAGTAGCGCCATCTTGTTGGACGAATATGTCTTCCAGGTCCATGCTGTTTATGTCATTTATCGGATATTATGTTTCACACATAACCTCCATGCTTGTACTTTACATTAAAATAAAAATATACGTACTTTTCAAATAAATAATACTTTTTATTGAGAAATGAAAATGTCAGGTCCTTTTGGGACACCCTTTAGTTAAAATTAATCTATTGATCCGACCTCATATGAGATGTCATTAGATCTGCGAATGGCCCGATATATTTCATGTAACCGGTCTTCTGCTATACGTCCAAGCTGGCACCATCAATGAATACGCATTTTCCTTTTCCTCATGCGTCGCACCCTCTTCGTGCTAGATTAAATTCACGTGATCTCAGTGGGGAGTATTTTCGTTCGCAGCCAAGTGTGTGTGTGTGTGTGTGTGTGTGTGTGTGTGTGTGTGTGTGTGTGTGTGTGTGTGTGTGTGTGTGTGTGTGTGTGTGTGTGCGTGCGTGCGTGCGTGCGTGCGTGCGTGTGTGTGTGTGTGAGTGCGTGTGTGCACTCATACGCTTAAGCGTATTCCTCTGCCCATAGTATCTTCATTAGAAAGTCCCTTCCTTCAGTGGGGTCTTTTTTCAGAAAATGAAACAGGGTGCTTTGAGGCGAGCCCGATGACAGAAAGTCAATTGGCCTATGCATTCGATTTTTCAAGGATCGGAGCGATTCATTACAAATTTCAATTACGTTTCTTTACAATCATGTAAAAGATCGATTATTTTTGTTTAATAAATACATTCTGCCTCTTGTTTGATTTTCCTTCGATTGTAGCGTCGTCAATATTGGCAATATTGCAAGCAGTAAAAAAAACGGTTGCTTTAATTTTTGTCAACCCTAAATGTTTACTATTGGGAGTAAAAATAAGTCTCCGCCGTTTGACAAAATATGGCCCTACCAGGAGGTTATGGTTGAAATTGTCAGATGTGAAACGTCATATTGTGAGGTTGAACATCCGGCAAGACCGTACTCCCAATAAATAGAAAGATTTTGTTCATTTGAAACAAATACCTCGAATGTTTCGAAAACCTACTGTTGCAGTGATTCTGGAGCATTTATTTTGTTCAAACTTGTTAGAATACGTCAATCAAATTATTTGCCTCAGATGTTACTACTTTCTCCCAGCTCCTGGGAAAAGCTGAACTTACCTCGAAAGGATACCCGGTCTTTTGACTATCCATTCACTCGTCTACAAATATTTGTACTTTCTCGTTATTACAAAAGTGTGCACATCGATTTGAACAAGTAATAAACACTTGCTCCGCGGGTCTCTTTCAATTCAGTTATAGTTCAAACGCACCAGCTGCCGTTGATAATATTGGCAGTGACTGTTTTCTTGGTTTTAAAGAGCTTTGAGATGACATACGCGACATCTGTCCGTGACAAATGTCACGGACGTACGGCACCCAGAGACACCTACAGCCGAACGGTGGGTTTCAATGCAACCAGCTAAATAAATTTTATAAACGAACCACCGGATCATGTTTTAAACAAAAATGCTCTACATTTTTAACAATTGAATAAAGTTTAGTGATCTTTTTGTCGAAGCAACGAAATTGTGCTACGCGGTAGCTTATGCTCGAATTCCAATGACCGGCTCGAGCCGCACTCCGTTTTACTCGTTGTTTCATCGACCTATCTGATCCGCATGCGCGGGTCCTTCTTTGCGCTGCGTATTATTCAGTCTTTTTTCATTTCGCACATTTACTTTGCACTCGTGTTTACTTCTATATTTTAATTAAAGCTCGTGAAGGGAAGAGGACATGCTCTTTTGATAATTATCCACTCAACCGTAAGGCCATGGCATATATTTGACGAAAG
The DNA here is from genome assembly GCA_963210295.1 of Ophion ellenae. Lineage (NCBI taxonomy): Eukaryota > Metazoa > Arthropoda > Insecta > Hymenoptera > Ichneumonidae > Ophion > Ophion ellenae. The sequence continues at coordinate 3,207,230 of OY723389.1, read as the reverse complement.
CTCGTGTGAAGCGTGCCCTTCAGTCATTATATTAGCATCGACCAGTTTTCTCAGAAGTTCAATTTCGCATGCCGCGGGTTCTTTGGCAATTCTTATCCATAATGCTCGAATTCCACTTTGTTTATATGTTTTTGGCAGATATACTTTTCAAGTATAAAACCTCTTTACCAATATACAAAAAGGGACGATGTTCGGGGAAAAGCGCTAATTTATACCCAACTTCCACCGAGATTTAACCATTTCTGTTGCATAGTGAGCGTGTAAATAAAAAGCGGTGTATTACGAAAGGGCCGTCGTATCTTCGGTGATACATGTATTGATCTGACGGATGCGCACGCATTCACACGCTATAGCGACGTACACACACACGCGCATACGCTAATCGCGCGCGTGCACCCAACTTCCATGCACACATACCTTTGAGGGTCTAAACAGCGTTCCAACCCCACGAGCTAATATCGCCAACCATTCACGTAAATTTAATGAGAAAGTTTACGAAGCGTTACTATGTAAAGCCGTAAATGGTCAATTTTTCATCAACTTGATTAACACCTTTGCGCTGTGCGATTAGCCATATTGGATTACGAGAGTAGGGGTGAGACCACATGCAGCGACTCGACTTGAAAGGTTGTTCCGGCACCCGGATCACTGATCAGGCAGGTTTCAAGATACGATCCGGAATACCGTAGAAGTGCCCGCCTGATCTGTGCCGGATATCCACTGGATGAGTGGATCCGGAGGACAGATATAACAAAGACGAAATTATCAGGCATGAATCAGGCAATCTTGCAAGGGCCATGTTAGGGTGCCGTTACAGATTGCCAGACTTGGCATGGACTGATCCCGTGGATATCCGCCGTATGTCAGGCATATACTCCGAAGTGCGTGCCTTATCTGTGCCATATGTCTACCGGATCAGTAATCCCCAGATACTGATGTGAGAAGGCAGCATGAATTGGGCCTACATCAGGCGACCCGCAACGCGACCCTCACATGGCTCTGGTAAGGTTACCTCACCAAGGCCTGATCGATATGCCTACTCAAATCCGTGCTCCGATGTTGGCGAATCTAGTAGACATCCGGCGCAGATCGCAGGCATACACTTCGAACTTCTTGCCGGATCTGCGCTGGATGTCTACCGGATCAACCAACACCCGAGCACAGATATGCGTGTACTCTAGGGTGACACAATTTTGAGCTCTATTTTTCCCTTTTTCTCACCATCCAATTATTTTCTTCAAAGAAAAAAAAATGTCGCGGTAGTTGCGAACGGTCACAAAATATTTGTAGGTCGCTCAAGCCTCCCAAAAATTCAATTTTTCATTTAAAAATCGATGTTTTCCGTCTTTTTTTCACCCATGAATTTTACGCATTGTAATGGTAAAATTAACCTCGCGAAAGATCTAGCTGGCCAATGAATATTTAGTGGTCGCTCAAGGTTTTCGAAATTCAGAACTTCCGAAAACAAAAATCTCGCTTGCACTGTAATTCCTTGTAGCATAAAAACAAAATAAACAGCGGTGTGTTACATTTTCCGAATAATTTATTATATTAATTTGTATATAATTTGTGTATAATTTATTATTTTAATATTGACAAACACCAATTAGACGATATGTGTTATTATGTATTATTATGTATTATTGTATTATAGCGTCGCTCGTCACAGAGTATAGCTACTATTGGTCCGCAGTTTGACTAACGAGACCAACTGAGGGACGCATTACGATGCGCGGAAAACAGCTGCCATTTCAGTTTTACGAATAAAACGACCTATAATTTTGTTTACGGACAAGAGCTTTAAAGAATTATTTAATGAGAACAAAGATTATAATTCTTGGGTTAGAAGTGTGAGGTAAATCTGAAAAATCGGTTTCTAAAGAAAAAAGGATTAATTGTTTTGAAAATTTTACAGAACGTCAAATTTATTAGTGGGAAGAATAAAACAAAATTTGCCAAAATTGGAAATTTCGAAGTTCTTGAGCGACCACTAAATATTAATTTTCCGGCTTAGCTTTCGCGAGGTTGATTAAAAAATTATAAAGCGTAAAATTCATGGGCGCGAAATGAAAAAAAAAAATCGACTTTTTTAAATAAAAATTTGAATTTTTCGGAGGCTTGAACGACCAATGAATATTTGTTGACGGCTAGCAGCTTTCGCAACCATATTTTTCTTCCTTTAATTGGGTGGTGACAAAAAGGAAAAAAAATAGAACTTAAAATTTTGCCACCCCAGTGTACACCTAACTTTTTTTGGGGCCATGAAAGTAAGTGAGTTGCTGCGTGCATAATTTCGATAAGATTGTACTAAAAAACGAAGAGGAACGAACGAAAAAGAGTCCCGCAAAAAATGCTGGAGACGCCTTAGCTTACGGAAATGGCATGCCGTGGGCGAGGGAAAAGGAAACCAGCTGAATGAAGCATTAGTATGGGCGCGAGAAGGCACCCGGAACAGGCCAAAGTACGATAGCCTGCATGCCGTCGTAATACGGCACGCTTATCTGTGCCCGATGTCGACCGGATCAGCAGAACCGTAGTTTGCAAATCAAGATTTTGAGGTTAGGTTTCTCAACACTTAATATTAGAGGAATTTTCGATTTTGTTTCATTCAGATCGGTGAACTGCTTGTGGGAGAAACTTTGCGGGGTGGTTTCATCCCCTAACACCGTTTTTCTGCCGATACAAAAAAAAACATGTTTAATAGTTTGCAATTCTTCACCACATATATGAGTTTCAACGAAATCGAAAGCGGATACTTCAATGATGTTTCTCGTCAGAGGGGTAGTTACCCCTTAAGACGAATTACCCCTTAAAACAAAGAAAAAACGACCATGATAAATAAATTTATTTTAGGGTTGGTTGACCCCCTTAAATTTGCTATGCCGCCAAAACGCAAAAACCCGTCAACTATAATTTTAATTCCCCTTCAAAATGATACCTGTTTTATTAATTTGCATACAACTCCCTTAAGTGTGGGGTGAAAAAAGGCAAATTGAGGGGTGGTTTACCCCCTAATTGAATTTTTTCTTAACATTTTCATAGTGGATTTTTCATCGCTTTTCATTAGAAGAATTTTCGTTTTTGTTTCATTCAGATCGGTGGATTGCTTCTGGGTGAAACTGCAAAATCACCCCTCGACACGCCTTTCTTTGAGAGGCGGTTTCCCCCCTTAAATCCGTTTTTCCGCAGATAAAAAGAAAATACGTGTCCCAAAGTTTTCGATTCTCTATCACATATATGAGTTTCAACAAAATCGGAGGCGGGCACCTGAGGGATGTTCTTTGTCAGAAAAATCGTACCCAGCATCTCATACGGACAAGCTACCGCATCTACACCAGCGCCAACGATAGCCACCGACATCAGGCCATCTTCCCAGGCAACCCCCCCCCCCCCCCCCCCCCCCACAACGTACAATAGACTACATAAAAGTGTCGGTACCGACGCCCACACAAGCATACGCTGACAGCAACTTATGTGCAAATACAAAAAACCATGAAAACAAGAAGAACCCACAAATCTGTCATACACGGCGCATTATGTTCTTTTAATCTCCTTAGCGTGGTTTTCTCATTTCCCACATAGCCCATCTCGACCGTTTTTTCCACGCTCAACCCAAAAATAAGTTTTCAGGTTAGTTAACCTTGTTATAAACTCAAATATATTATTATATTACACGCTACACATAGTCCATCGTTAAAAGAAACTTAGCGATGCTGAACAAAACCGCCGTAAGTTTTTCGTAAGTTTTTAACTTAAATGATTGGATATCTTTTCTTACCATATAAACACGCATTACGACATAAGAAATCCTTACCTTAAATTAGCCCTAATATACGAAAAACTCACCCTAGTGAAACCAACTTGTTGTTTTTACTATTTTTTAAGAATTGCTATAAGCGTGGGTGTTTTCATACCCATATCATACTTTTCCACGCAAAACTATTATATCTAAGAACACTGTTGACTAAATTCAGATACGTTTTTCATATTCTATAGATAACTATTATTAAACTTGAATTAGAGATGCTGAACACAAACCCGCCCAAAGTTTAACATATATACAAATAGAAGACGCGTTTAGTTTGTAAAGTTTATCTGTACGTAAAAAACCAAATACTGTATGGCAATGTATATATTTTTTATAAAAAACAATTGGAAGACGAGGTTCAAATCTCGAGGGTAGGTAAACACTTTAACGAGGCAGGATACGTTTCAATCCAATAATCATATAGGGCAGGAACATAAGTAGAGCATATGGAAACAAAAAATACTAGCCGATTTTTTCATTCAAAATTTTTGTTTTTTTTATGGTTCATAGATACGGCGGCCGGAGCAGGTCCTGAAAAGGTATACTATTCAAGTCCGTAACCAGCATCCGCGTCAGGGCCGAATGTAAAAAAGGATTTCAGGCCCGATAAAGCCCTGTTCGGGCTGCCTGAACCGTGCCGTGGTACGGAATACGGCATGCCGGATCTGGCCCTAGTCTTCCCCGTAACAAGATTTCTAGTGTGGGGTATATGCACTGCTGATTGAAAGATAAAACGTAAACGCGTTTTAGAAAAAAAAAAGATACACACACTGAATGGAAAATATAGAACAAGGAAAATTATATTTCCTCTCTATTTCGGGAGTTAGTAATTTTATTGAGCTTTGCAGGGTGTTTGATTTTGTGTCCTGCTATCCCACCTTAGCTTTTATCGCGGATAAATTGGCATTGTCAACTTATCAAGGTAATAAATATCTGAAGAGTTGACGTATTTGCATTTGAAAGTTTACCCCTGCGGATAATTGTTGTTAGACAAGGAGATTAAAACGGACGATGATGACTGGCCGAAGATAAACCACTTGTGTAAACGAATGCACTATTTTCCTAGTCATCCTAGATCATTCCTCGAGATTCACTCGATATACGTGACGAATGAATCCGGTATAGAGAGCCACGGTGTATATGACATTTCCCATACGTAGATTAATGCAATATATTTAATCGATACATAGGTAAAGTTTGATAGCCGACAATTTACCTATCCCAAAAGCGCTTGCGACGTTTCCCCTCCTGACTTTTTGATAAGGAGAACACGAGGAACGATCTCTCTCGGGTCTCCTAGGGTGAGATAAACAACTCTCCGTAACCACGCCACGTGCTGTCTACATATACGTATGTATGTCTACATTCACAAGTCCCGGATTCTTTGGCACAGTACATATGTACAACAAAGCACCCCCAAATCCACTTTGGCACGGTCCCAAGAACCTCTTTTACTATATTTCCAAGCATCGGAGTGACATAGCTGACAGGAAGACGTGACGTCGTTTCACGATATCCCACTCCCTTTAGTTTTCTTCTTGGTGGACGTATCGCACGAGCAACTCGTCGTGACTCTGGAACATTGATCCATTGAGGATCCATTGAGGATTCGTGTCAAGGAATGGTTAGAAGCTTGGCGCGATTCTATTGAACGCAAACCGAGAAAAAAAATAAAGCCGAAAAGCTCTCGTTCGTTCAAATCTTAGTAGTAAGTATGTACAGGCGAATGATGCTTTTCCTAAAGTCTGAAGGGCCGTTTACGAGTCATTTAGCATGGAATATGATTTCGGATAGGCTCTTGGCCTCCTATGAAGCAGTTTATATGGGTATTACGGATTTGGTAGTTATACCGCTGGCTTCAAGTCAATATTGGTCCTATTTACTGGACGTAAGCAGAGACTTTACGATATTTTCACTTACAAAGGGTTATTTCCTACTCCCCATCACCGATTTCGCAGAAATTTATAGGACATGCAGGGCTTGGCTAGAAATGAAAGTACCCGAAGTGGGAACTCCAGATGGCCAAGCGTTTAGAAAATAAAACTGTTGACGCGGCTCTCGCACCGTATAAGCCATTTACGTTAGTATGTTTGCCAAGCAGCGGTTGGCGTAGCGGTAAGAGCTCGGACTAGTAATTCGATGGCCGTGGGTTCGACTGGAGACGACTCCGTGTGGAGACGTTTTTTTTTCTTTTTCTATCTTTTTCTCAATTTTTATATTATTCATTTTTCAATTAAGCAAAGAGGTGACTAATTAATTTTATTTATTTATTTATACGCAAAAGATATAAGATGTCATTTTTTAATGAGCGCTTAATCGTAGAAAATTTGGAGTTGTTGATTGACTCGTTTGGAGGACAAACAAATGCGCAATTATACGACGAACTCTTCCAAGATGGAGAAGGATTGCCAACGTGTAGCATCAAAGTAATTCCCCCTAAATGGACTTCACTGGTGCAACCCTGCGATGTATATTTTTATCGTCAGGTTAAAAACTTTATTAAAAAAATACAAAATTGCTCTTATCTCATCGAGCAAGAAAAAGAAATAACTTTCCGAGAAGACTGCATAAAAATACATTCGATTGTTCATCATCAATTATCCGCGCCAATATTCGGTAACATGTTACGTTACGCGTGGTTCGCTTCTAAACTTTGCGATGAGAGACAATGCTTTATGAATGTCAATCAAGTATGTTTTTCTATCGAGACGTTGAAACAACGATGTGGTTGTAAAAATGCGGCGTTTATAACGCGTGCTCGAAGATATATGCAGAAATAATTATTGTTTCCCCTGTTTCTACGATAAATATCATCCCGACACATGTAAATCATGGAATTTCAACGAATAAAGTTTTGAATTTTCACTCACAAAGTCTTTTCGTATGCGCTTTAATTACAATCCCTTGTTGAAAAGTCCGAAATCCCAATTTTTTACCTTTCCTATGCCCTTTGCGTATAAATAAATAAATAAAATAAATTGTTCACCTCTTTACTTAATTGGAAAATAAATAATATAAAAATTGAAAAAAAAGATGGAAAGAGAAACAAAAAAGTCTCCACACGAGGAGTCGAACCCACGACCATCGAATTACTAGTCCGAGCTCTTACCGCTGCGCCAACCGCTGCTTGGCAAACATGCTAACGTAAATGGCTTAAGTAGTGATGTACGCCACGGGAGAGACGCCGGTGACGTCGCAGGTGTGGCGTAGTGGGTATCGTGCGATGCCGCGTGGTGGGGGCGTCTGGCGGTCGCGGTTGCGTCGCTGTGACATGTATGGGGAATTAGTGGTGGGGGAGTCTGCGGTGTCGGACGGGGGGGGGGGGGGCTTTTTCGGGAGCTCGTGGCTAAGTGGGGGTGGTTTCGAGCTGCTTTTCCGAATAGACCGACTGGTGGTGTCTTCTGCATATATCGAGGACCTGTTTACCGCTAGAGCACACGGGGGGGGGGGGGGGGGGGGGGGCGACGCCGCGCGGATCGTACGGGGGAGGAAGGTCTTACACCGTGGGGATGGGGAGCTTCGAGTAAAGAAAAAACGCGATGATTAACGTGCATACATGTATCGAAGTTTTTATGCAACATTTTGTCCGTTAATACATATTGTGTGTGTGTGTGTGTGTGTGTGTGTGTGCGTGCGTGCGTGCGTGCGTGCGTGTGTGTGTGTGTGTGTGTGTGCGCGCGCGCGCGCGCGTGTGTGTGTGTGTGTGTGTGTGTGCGTGCGTGCGTGCGTGCGTATGGGTGTTATTAATCAAACTTTCGTACCCCGTGGCAATATGGGAATCCTCGAAGAGGATCGCGTCGTAGGGTTGGTCCACGGGGTACAACACACCGTTGTGGAAATAATATTCCACTCCTCCCATGTATATAACGTCCATGCGTGCGTTTTTCACGACGGACAGCCATGACTTCCTAATCATGTTGGGGAGGTTGATCCATTTCGGTGGCACCCAAATATCATCGTGCGCCTCCCAGTACGTGTAGGCGATTTCTTGACCAGGGCTGAGGTGATCGGGGACACGATTGTATGGGAGAACATCGAGCTCGTAGTAACTGCGTAAAACGGATTCGTCCCCCAAGACCTCCTCGCTATCCTCGAAGAGGATCGCGTCGAAGGGTTCATCCACGGGGTATACCACCCTAGCCCGTCGATGGTAGTTGACCCCGCCTGGGTAGAGTACCAGGTGTGTCGGCGTACCATAATCCTGATGTGAGGCGCGAATCTTTCGTTGCAGAACCGTAATTTAACAACGTTTCTATGTAAGCTCTGTAAGGATACGTGTTATTCGGCGGTGCAACGAGTTTTTGGTTAAAGTACACATCCACTTGATTGAAGATGGAATGCCGGAAATTATTGACAGGTGCAGCTCGTCCCCCTGGCCCACCATCGGAAGCCAAAATTTTAACGTTGAGGGCGAGCATCGTATACGCGAGATCCAGATACTCTTCCCCGTGACCTGTTACAACAAACTCGAGCGGTCCATCCTCTGAGAGCGAGGACACGGGTTTATAATGCACCCATTGCGAGGCTTCTATAGACGTCTGTGGCGGTAGTATACTGAACAGATCAAGCTCGCTCTTCATGCACTCGTGAGAATGGGAGTGTAAAAACGACAGTTTCAAATTTAGTCGAAAATATGTGGTAGGGTGATGCGTTTTTTACTTTTCCCCGTAGCTGTCTTTCTCCCCGTTTTTTTACACTTCATACGTTTACAGGATTTCTTTCTCGACCGTTTGCTTCTCCACGGTTTAACACCGGGTCTCTTCTTCGTCACGCGACCCTTAACGGTGCTTCTTTTTTGTACCGCGACACGTCCACTTGCAGGGCCCATTAGCGAATGTATACTCCTTTTTCCGCGCACTGTTTTATATCCCGAACCGCTCATGAGTAAATCGATCTTCTCACCAGCTTTGCGTTGCAAGTTTCCACCCGACTGCGCGCCGCTCGCGTACAGATGCCCCGAACGGTCTCTCATATCTGCTTACATCTTCGATAACGTTTACCCCTGCACGTAGTGCTTCTTTTCCTATGGCGCGTGCTCCAATTTTTAGAAGTGGTAGAGCTCTCTGGACGAGACCTCCCAGAAAACTTACGATTCCGTGTCCCCGTTGATACGGGGCTCCTACATAGACACCGTTCAGACCCCGGGATCCACCGCCCCCAGCCTGACACTCGTAATATGCATGATAATGGGACATCGTTGTCTTGAAAGTTACCGAATGCGCTTAAAATGTAACGTGACGGTCAGTGTTCCGTACTGGAATGCTACCGGTTTACCGAGATGGTCTCTTATATCGATAGTGACCACTCGAAAATGATTATTCATAATCGGTAAATAGTTCGCGGGCGAGTTCACAGGCAACCTGTGAGATTTCACACAAGTTGAGCCGTATGTATAACGGTTTGTATCTAAATTAAAGATTCGCAATAGTGATGCCTGCACATCTCCCACGGTGTATGGTACGCAGATATCTGTGTATACGAAGAGTTGATCTGGCAGGGCTCTGCTGAGACACGCTGGTCTCGCCCCGCTGGTCACCTGGCTTGCTGGTATATGATGCGCCATGGAAAACGTCAGAGGTTCATCAACTCCTGCTTGTGCGTCGAGGCCTAATGCACGGGCAATCTTATCCGGTAAAATAACGGTTCCGGTTTGCCTTTTTCCTTTACACTCTTTAATTGTCGGCATCTCAACGGAAACGTGTCCAATCGCTGAGCGAGGTTCGACAAATCTTACGCCTTATTTTTTTAACCGGGGTATGTTATTCAACTCCCACATGAGTTGACCGTGTGTTTGGTATACACCGTGCGGTATGTTAACAGTGACCTTTCGCGCGTTCACATCATCGATTTTATCCCCGCATGGCTTTCAGAGTATAATACAATCTCCCCGTTGTAAATGCGTGATGGTGTAAAGAATGTGAATTTCGGTAAGACCCACAACCCATGTGCCATGTAAAGAAATTTCACGTGGCAGTTGTGTTGTAAAATTCGTCGTCGTGTTATCGGGGAAATACTTCATACTACTGTTACTCGGTAGTACGATGAAAAAGTTTTCAGCCTCCATACCGCTGGACGCGCGTTAGAAACGGTTTTTTATAAACCGATGTTTCGTACGCTGGATGCTGGTATCCAGGAGTTAAATTTCGCTGGGTAGCCTAACAAGCTAACGTAGACTTCTTTCCGTGCACCGCGACCTCGGGTTTTTATAACACGCTCGATTTTGAACTCCTTGTCTTCCTCTAGACGTTCAGCATTGACTTCTGTCATCTCTTGGGGGTAGAAAAATCCATCTATCGCTTCCCCGTGAAGATCGTGCCATTCATAGATGGTAATAGCCTGACGCTTGAGAACTCGCGAGACCCTTTCCGAATGTGCCCTTCGTCCTACTGATGCGTACATAATCACCGCATTTGTATTTATGGTGGCTGCGACGCTTCTTACCATCGCGGACCGTGTTGTTTTTCTCCGTGTTTTCGTAGGCTATCTGTGCATTGTACAATGTTACAGCCGCGGGTTCCATCTTTATCGTTGAGTGTCTTGCATGGTTATATGCGTAGACGAATTACTGGAGTACATCGATGTAACGTCGTGTGTTGCGGTGAGTAAAGAAACGCCACATCCGCTGTTTTAAGGTGCGGTTGAATCGTTCAACTATCGATGCCTTGATGACCGGATTTCTCGCAACTCTAAAGCGGATGTATTTTTCAGCGAGAAAATTCTGGAAAACGTTTCCGAGGAATTCTTTCCCCCGGTCTGTTTGTAGATATATGGGGGATCGACCATCGGCGCGGATAAGGATTCGTTCGAAAACCATCGTGACCCGGTGCATGGTCTTGTCGTTAAGTAGTTCAACCCATGCATATTTGCTCAAGACATCTATAACAACGAGTAAATACGCTACACCATCATTCGATGTCTGAATTGAGCGTAAATCAACGAGGTCTGCTTCCCACACGTCGTCGATATTGTCGACATTATAATGAAGCCTATGAAAACGTCGTTGAACGGGTCTATGAATGGTATATGCATCCTGTTGCGTCAGCCAATCGTGCACGTGTTTATTTTTACCGTTTATAAGGCGATATGCACCTGAATAACCCGCAGGGTTGCCTGGATCGTAGTAAACGTCTTCGAGTGTTAGCTTCCAAGGCATTCTCTCTCTCTCTCTCTCTCTCTCTCTCTCTCTCTCTCTCTGAGACGGACGAGACGTGTTTAAATGTGCTTCTAGTCATACATGGGAAAAGTGGCGTATAAGTAACGGAAAAAATATATAAAAATATACCAATAGAAAGGGGAAGTTCAAGTGCATCAGTGGCCGAAGTATGGACCCAGTAACTGTGTATAGCGCAAAGAAATCGCGAGTTTTTTTGGAATCAAGGAAGTGATAACATTTCTCGGTGTAGCACGGTAGCGAAAAGCATCGCCTCCACAGCGCACAATATCGGCGCATGTTCTTACACGGTGGGATGGTATTAAAACTAATACGAACTCCACCAATTGTCACTGAAGTGAAAAAGCAATTGTGTGAGGCACCTCACCACTGTGACAAGAGCACAATCGTGAAACGGGAGCGTTGACCAGCCCGCGCGAAAAACTGGCCGTTGAAGATACTGGAGTGTACCAAAATCATACTCTCTACAGTATCGTCCAGCGAGCTACCGGCTACCACACAAAATTTATATCATCAACTCGGGTAGTTATCGGTATTGATAACTACCTTTCCAACTTGGGCTCCAAATAATGTAGGTGTGGTATAAACAGACAAATGTCAAATTATAAACCGCCGAAGTGTCCTTGTGGCAAAACTGTAAAGACTGTATGTCACGAATGTAGACGGTGCGAAAAGTTTTTCCACCCGTCATGTGCCGTCCTCCATAAAAAACTCAATAGTAAAAATGAAACCGTTAAATGTGATGGACAAATCATAATACACAATGATGAACAACGCATAGATACACCAGACAAGAAAGAAGAAAGACGTGCTAAAAGAAGAAGGAATGAACAAACCGAAGAAGAAACAACAATGGAACAGAAAATTAATATAATCTTAGAAGATATACACAATGTTAAAATAAATACGGAAAAGGTGGTAGAATTAAAAAGAAATAGTAACTATTGTTAGGTAGGAAATAGAAAAAGTGACAGGGGCTCTGAAAGAAGCATTCGCGAAAACACAACAGCAATTAGAAAAAGAGATAAAAAAGTAATTACAGAAGAAGTGCAAAGTCAGATAGAAAAATACTTGGAAGAAGCTGTGGGAGTGGAACAAAAATTAGAAAAATTAAGGCAGGAACATGTACAAGAACAAAAGAAAGAGAAGTATGCCCAAAAAGTAGGAAAAATATAAAAAGGAAACGGTGGTAGTCGAACCGGCGACAATGCAGACCAGCAAAGAAACGGAAGGAGAAATAAAAAACCGGGTAGATATAATGGGACTAGTTATAGGAATAGAAAGAATAGCAAAGGGGCCGAGAGGAAAAATTATCTTAGATTGTCAGAGAAAAGAAGACAGAGAAACACTGAGTAGTGAATTAAAAAAAAAATTAGGGGATAACTATAAAATACATGTGCCAACACAAAAAATGCCAAAAATAAAAGAGATAGGAATTGGAGGAAAGCCGCAGGATATGGATGAAGAAGAAAGGTTAAAAAAGATATGCACACAAAATAGGCTCGAAACAGACAAAATAGGCTTCAAAATAAAAATTATGAAGCATAGGTACGTGGAAGGAAAAGGGGGTGTGATGATCCTGGAAGCGGATCCGAGTACGCACAAAAAATTGGTTAAAGAAGGAAAAATAAAAATAGGGTGGGAGAACTGTAGGGTCTATGATCATGTAAGCGTCATGAGATGCTATAAGTGCTGCGGATTTAATCACATGGCCAAAGATTGTAGAAACAAAGAAAGCTGTCGAAAATGCGCAGGCGATCACAAGGATAGAGATTGTAAGGAAATATATTAAATGTGGATAAACTGTCTAAGCATGAGTGGAAAATATAACTTGGATGATATAGCGACGGATGACGAAGCATATGATATAAATTGCGAAACGTACAAAAAAATGAGAGAAAGAGTAATACCGAATATAAGAGTGAATAGCAACGCAAGAAAACAATGTCTGGAAATAAAAACGCATATATACTATTACTAAATGCTCAGGGCTTCTTAATACACACCGATGAAATTGTAAAGATGAAGAACAATTATAAACCAAAGATCCTATGTCTGACTGAAACACATATTATAGAGGAAATTTATGACAGCGAATTAGATATTAATAATTACAATGTAATTCGATGTAATAGAAGTAACATTAAGACAGGCGGCGTATTAACGTACATAAAAAAGACATAAAACACGAAATAATGACAAATAAAAATATAGAGCAAAACACATGGATAAATACGATAAAGATACTAGGAAATAAAGAAATAATGATACTATGTAATGCGTACCACTCGCCAAGCACTGACGACGGGAGGTTTATCGAAATCGAGGTTTATCGAAAGAGAGTGAAAATATAATAGACAAAGGGCATGTGATATAGTGGGAGATTTTGATATTGATGTATCAAAAAATCACGGCTATGCAAAAAGACTGCTACGAAACTTGACGTGTTAATTGACCTCGTGTTCTCCAATTTTGCTATAGACACCGATGTTATGATAACTCCAAAAACTACAGACCACCAAATAGTAGCGACTTATTTGTTCAATGACAATTATGATAACGACACTGAAATAGAAATTATGAAACTAAACTATACACAAGTAACTAAAGAAAGGTTCACTGAAGTATTAAAAAGAGAACTGCAACAGATTAGATTGGACCATAATGACAGTACGAATGCATATGCGGATAAATACATTCAAGGAATGAAAAATACAATAAATGAAGTAGCACCATTAACAAAGAAAGCAATAAAAACAAAATGGAAAGACAAACCATGGATAAACGAAACAGTCAGGAACATAAGTAAAGGCAGAGATGAAGCGTATAAAAAGCGATACTAACCAATAGACAGGAAGACTGGGAAACCGATAGACATAAGAGAAACAACTTGGTACAAGAAATAAGAAAAAGTAAAACACAGTATTACGAAGACAATATTGATAAGCACAAAAGTGACTCGAAGAGGATGTGGAAAGCAATGAAGGAGATAATAGGCACGAAAAAACAGATGGGTACCGTTACAGACATTGTTTTCCAGGGCACTAGGCTTAATGACTCGGCAGAAATGGCAAAAAAAATCAATGATTTTTTCATAAAAAGTATTGATGATATCGTACAGGAAATGGAAGAAGTAGACGATGAAACATGGAATGAAACATGTAATAATGAAATAAAACTGGGAGAGTTAAAAAAAGTGGAGTATAAAGAAAATGAAAATATTGTTGTAAAACTAGAAAACAAAAAGGGAACAGAGGAAGGGGTAACAACAGAAATGATGAGGATGGCGCGGAAAATAGCAAAGAAGCCACTCATGACTCTAATAAATAAATCATTAGATGAGGGAGTATTTCCTGAAAACTGGAAAACGTCTACGGTAATCCCAATACAAAAAGTAGTAGGTAGTAATAAAGCAGAAGAGTACAGACCTATAAATATCCTACCGATTTAGGAAAAAGTTATTGAAAAAGTGGTGAAAGAAAGACTAACATACTATTTAGAAAAACACAATGTAATAATAGACGAACAATCGGGATGTAGGAAAGGACTATCATGTGAAACAGCTATACAAAATACATTAATAGAATGGAGAAAGTGTATGAACAAGAGTAAAATGATAGGCGTAGTATACATAGATTTCAAACGAGCGTTCGAAACGATAAATAGAAAGATATTAGTAAGAAAACTGCGAATGTATGGAATTGGAGGAACAGCACTTAAGTGGATTCAATCATATCGGGAAAATAGAAAACAGAAAACAAACTACAACCAAACATTTTCGGCAGAAATAGAAATAAAACGAGGCGTTTCCCAGGGGTCAGTTTTGGGGCCACTCTTGTTTATAATCTATATAAACGACATAAAGAACCAGCTTAAGTAGTGTTCATGCAAAATGTTTGCGGATGATATAATCGTATATCTAAGCTCCGATGACAGAAGCGAAATAGAAAGTAAGATAAATTATGACCTTGAAAATATGAGGAAATGGATGACAAAGAATGCGCTTAGACTAAATGTACAGAAATCAAATTTTATGCTGATTCGTGATCCGCGACAAATGATAGGAAGGAATGCCTGTGATATTCAAATAAGAGGAAACCGAATCTTGGAAATAGACGAAACAAAGTACCTTGGAGTTGTCATAGACGAAAGCTTGATGTTTAATGCCCAAGCGCAGTACATAGCCAAGAAGGTTGCTAAAAAAGTAAATTGGATGTATCGAATTAATAAATGTATCACAACGTATACCAGGGTAACCATATACAAAACAATTATAGCTCCTCACTTTGACTACTGCAGCAGTATAATGTTGAATTGCAACGGATATAGTACGAAATTATTGCAGAAAGCGCAAAACCTGAGCAATGAGAGCCGTGCTCAGATGTGACCGATATACTCCAATTCGAGATATGTTAGAAGCGTTGTGCTTTATGAGCGTATATCAGAGGTTGTTTTATAATGTTTGTATAATGGTCCACAATAGGGTAAGAGGAGATGCACCCAATTATCTCAGCAAAGAAGAGAGAAAGGTGAATGATAGGCATGGATACAACACTAGAAATAGAAACGAATTAGATATAAAATATTGTAAGACAAAAAATGCGGAAAAATCATTAGTGTATAAACGATTTAAGATGTACAATGCTTTACCGAAGACGGTAAAGGAAATGAGGACGGCCAGCCGAGATAAACGATTATCTCTCTCTCTCTCCCTCCCTCCCCCCCCCTCTCTCTCTCGCTCTCTCGCTCTCGCGCGCGCGCCCTCTCTCTCTCTCTCTCTCTCTCTCTCTCTCTCTCAAAACCCGATTCAAAATGGTCGGATGCTCTATCACTCGTGTAGGATGTGTGCGGTATCGATGGTAGTGTACACCCTCCACCACGTTGTTGATACTCCGCCTCATCAACCGAAATCATTTTTTTTTGCATGCTGCATGGTTATTGGGTATTTGGACGGCCAGAGAATAATTTCCCGCGTAAAGTATCGATGATCGGAGCCAGCATGAGACCGAAAAAACCACCGCAACCTTTTTGCAGAATGATACGCTTCTTTGCTTTCCACCCTCACCACCGACCCCGTTGCACACACTTCGGCGATGACGCTAGGGTGCGTAGAGTATTTTTGTATTTTTTAAGATGTTTCTTTACACTTGCTTTTATATTTACGATACCGCGTAAGATATACAATGCGCATTCGCAGATACACTTGATGACTCCTTTATCGGCTGCTTTAAGTAGCGCCTTGCGTTCGATGGGGCTACCGTGGTATAACGCGTGCAAAAGCGCAACATGTCGTTTTGTAAACGGGATGCGTGTCTTTTTCGTTTTACCCTGTTTTACAGAATGCTTCACCGTATCAGCCATGCTTGATACTACCCACAGTGTGATACAAGATCCACTGACACGATCGCACAAGTACCATGGGTGCTTATACCTATGAGCATATTGTATCGCGCATTTGTTTTGAATAGCGTATAAGATACACTAACGCAATACTCTCTTTTCGACGGTTATTTTTCGGGGTATACACTTCAGAGCGCTCATCATCGGGGAATATTCCTGTGCGGAACCGGTAATTATCGGGCGTTGATTGCTTTAGATCTAGAAGTAACTATCCGTGGGGTCGTGCTGACGCATCGTGATAAGCTTCAACAAGAAATTTTGGATTTTCAGGAAAAACTAGTCTAGCGAGATGCTGGATTTGTGCACGATCCCGAGGGTTTTAAAAAACGGCGATATAATTAGCGTTTAAAGAAATGTCTCGCTGACCTGATCCCTGATGGAAGATGTTCTGTGTCAAAAACATCACGCTGATGTTTTTATGATGGCTACCTTTCGTGAAGAGGTCGACTATTATGCCGTTGGATGATTCACGCATGAGGTCGTCGATTATTATTAATTTTTTACGCTCATTATCGTGCGAGTAAGCGTCCGGGTCCGGTAGACCCTCCTGAAATTCGATTTTCGCTAGCGCAGTGCCCTCTCGACAGTCATCGTAAGCGGCACGCGTATCTGCATCGAGAGTATCGCCGTAATAGAAGAGGATCCGATTGAACGTTTCGTTACTCATTACCCTAAGATGCCGTAGAAAACTTCTGATAAACACAGTTTTGCCGCATCCCGTGGGACCGCATATTAACAACGTCCACGGGTGCTTCCGCCGGACATCCATTCGCGCGAAACAGAAAATATACCCGCGTATAAGAAGTACTTTTCCCCTCTGGTTACGGGGTAAGGATGATGGGGGAAACACTGGACCATCAGCTTTTATACTCCTCCAGCGCGACCATACCGTGATTACCGACTGTGCGTAACCACTACCACACCATCGTCGTTAACAGTACGAACCAGAAGCTTATTGGCTGGATGAAAAATGAGTTGCATAGGCTTTTTTCACAAGACTGATTTTTTATTAATTACAAGATGCTGTTAGATTTCTTAAAAACTATGTTATATACGGTGATTTTCATTGACTTCTTAAACCCGAAGGGGTGCGATAACCTACAGCTCACATATCGACGCTTGTGGCGCACAACGCTGCATGTTTTACGCTCTGTAATCGTGACCACATCGTGTAATGCGGTGCGTCGAATCGCTTTAAAATTTAAATTTATCGCTGCGTCGTTCAAATGTGGTAGCGAGGTCCCTATCAGCCGCTTGATAGAATCAAAATTTACATACTGAGCGTTTTCGTAATTTAGCGTTAAGCCCTTTACCTTACAACACTGGGTCACGATTTCGTCAGGCTTTTCTTCGGTGACAACGGAATACCCATAAAATGTATGTCCACCCGATACAAGCGATTCAATGTATGCTGTTTCCCCGTAACATGTGAGCTCATTTGTCATGTTGCCGAGAAAATCGCCGAGGGGCGGTAGCCATTCGCCTGTACGCTTTGTAAAAATGATTGAATCTGTGTCGTAATAGAGAACACGACGGTCAAGTTTTTCCAGGTATTTATACAATTCTAAACGCGCTTGAGCCGTTGTGTACGCTGCTATAACAACATTCGATTGCTTGGTCTGGGGGACAGCGTCATCCACATATGACCATGTAACATACATCATACAATCGTTCACGGGTAATACAGCGGTAACTTCCTTTTTGGCGTCTGTTACAAGTTTCAGTAATGCTTCCCGCGTTTTGATTATATCCGTTTGCGGTAAATTATCGCGCTGTCCCATTTTTCCCCAAAGCGTGTTTAGCGCTAGTTTTGCTGTACCGCGAAGACCAGGGTTCTTTACTATCTTCGAGGGTTCTAGTTTTATCCCCTCGACTCGCTCGTACTCAGTTATATATTTATTGCGCGTGGCTTCATCTACACAATACACCGGCCAACCACCTGCCTCCTGCTTAATTTTCTAAAATTTGTTCACGTAACCTGCAAAGAGACCCCCCTCCCTAGTAGTCTCGTCGTATTTGGTTATTTTATACGACCAAATGACATGGATTTTCATCATAATATAACCCATATCCAGGGCCTTTCTAGCCTCCTCGATCACCCAGGTACCCGTGAACGCTCGATCCTCGACCTCTTCGTGGTCACATCGTTGTTGGGCCATTTCTTCTGCGCACCTTCGACAAAGCGCGAAAAGAAGTTTTCCACGCAAACGCACCGGCAAAACGGGGTGGAAAAGATTTTGCGGGGGCAGGATGGTGCATTTTATCATGCCGTGGATACCGGCTCCGAGTAGATCACCGGGTGTCGAATTTTCGAACAACTTGTTACACTCGCTGCCTGTAAATATCTCGGGGTGTCCTACGGGAAAACACCCTGTTTTACATATATCCGGGTACAACGAGCAGATGTCTATGTATGAGATCTTCTTGTTCGGGGCAGCATCATACGCAGTGACTGTGTTTCCCGTACGTCGACCGTAAAATCCGTTGCG
This sequence comes from Ophion ellenae, assembly GCA_963210295.1. Classification (NCBI taxonomy): domain Eukaryota; kingdom Metazoa; phylum Arthropoda; class Insecta; order Hymenoptera; family Ichneumonidae; genus Ophion; species Ophion ellenae. The sequence goes on along the minus strand of OY723389.1, from coordinate 3,188,362 downwards.
GGGGTTTACAACTTGGAGTGAGAGTCGCGGATGCGACTTTACAAATTCACGCAAAGTGGGGATATTCTTTTTCATCATCGTGAAAACGCATTCCCAGATTTGGCGAATGATATGGACACCGTACGAGCAAATTTTTTTGGACACAGCTAGCGTCCTCGTATCGGACCTCCAGACTGCACCCACCATAACTACATCTTGGAGACAATACGAAACGATTTCTTTTTTCAAATCGAACTCTCTTCCGCTCTTGATCTCCTCATCGTACCATTCGAGGAAGGCTGTACGCTCTTTGGTTGACATTGAATCCGGTGCGTAATCCTCGATGGGAGGTAAAGGGCCTATATATTCCTGCGTATCTACACGGTTGAACATGTGTGGAAAATGCCCTTTGGTTACTTTGTCGAACCCGAATGTTTTCGGTAACGCACTTAGACGCATTTGAAAATAATTTAAACTATCGATAAACACAGTCTTCCGATAATTTCTAAGCTGGTAATACCAGCTTAGAAGTGTGACACTGTCGAACTGGTCAGCCGGCTGCAAAGAAAACTCTTTTTATTACGCGTGTTCGGAAATACCGTTGAAAAATGACTCAACCCATGTTGAATACAAATTTGCTACCGGTGCGATACCTCGAAGCGAAGGCAACCGAACCAGCCAAATAGAATCTCCCCGTACTATTGTCAACGATGTACCCACTTAATAATTCGGGTAGTAAAAAGATCACGGTGGGTTTGCAGCCGCAGTACAACAACCATTTTGAACCCATTTTGAAGCTGTCTGGTAATTATTCACACCGTACGGTTATCTTCAACCAGAGTGAGTGGTTGAGATTTCAAACCCACTTAACCACGATTCGTCAAACTTTGCAACGAAACAAGCTGGTCCTACTCAGACCACACAACCCGGAAATTATATGATTTCTTTCTCCACATCGTGTGGGATGCAGCGGGGACTCGCAACGCCTAAGAAACGGGAAAGTTCTCTCAACGCTATAGTCATGCAAAAACCGTCGTTTGATGGTCTTCTTAATATGATGACGTATGTGGATGAACGGTTTCGACGACTGCAGCGACTCTCCGGCGATGTGAAAAATTGTCTCTCGGATATAGCCATATCGTTAAACACGCAAATACCTCGTCAACAATCAGGCGGTTTCACCGATGCTGATGCTAAACGATACATTCTCGAGAACATTCATAAATTCAAAGACACCACACGTGCAAGCTGCGTCAACCGGGTCTTCGTGAAGCATTATTTCGACAGCGTCTTCTTCGAAATCGTCAGTATGTGCAAGAAAACCCTCCTGACCGAATTACGAAACCTTGACCAAATGATGCGCATGGGATCAACGCTGCAATACAACTCGAGGTAGATTTCTGCATAAATTTTCCGAATGAAGCCTGAAAGATTCGACTCTGGAAAGCCGACCACTTGACCACCAGACCTACAAAACCATCGACAACCAACAACCTCACGCAGCGAAAGAATCATCCGATGGGACCGAAATACGAGCAACGAGTGCTTCGTGTGCTAGACAACAGTGTGAACTATCAGCCGAGAGACGAATACAATTAAGCGATAAACAAATGGACACTCTGAGAATCATTCTAGAATAACTAGTTTTTTTTATTTAATATTCGATACTTTATTTCATACTCTAATAAGTAATTAGCATGTGTAATTCGTAGCTTATAAGTTTCGTGTACGCCTTCGACTACCACGACCTCGAACCTGCCCGTTTTGTTAACCAGACGCTCTTAGCATGTAACTGTACTTTGAAAACCGTGTAGTATTTTCGCTTCCCTGTAATAAAAAAAATGCTTGTGCAGTCGAATTTTCGCTCCATGATTTGCCACCCTAGACACCTACTCGGATCCGCAACAAAACACTGATAATAATATGAACGTGCTTAAGGGACAGGAGTTTGGTCTATAAAAACTTTGAAATATCGAGGTTTCGATCATTATTAGATTATATTCTGTATGATTACATTTTCACACGTCGAAAAAATCACGATCTCGTGTAATTCGTTCCATAATATTATGCGCGCTCGATCTTGCCCCACCATCCAATCCTTCCAGTATCGCACGCTCCCGACGATGATGCTCTGGGTTTTGCTCGACCGCACTGTGTAGGCCCACCTACGCCGTGTCCCGATGTCCAACAAGGCTCATTCCAGTGGTGCATATACCCCGAAATCTATGGGTATGTACACTGGCGCAACCAAATTTCCTCGCTCGTCCACCGCGTTGAGCTCAACAGGTAGAATGATGCCAGCCATTGTCGAATCCCACAATAAGGTTATCAGGCGAGTACTCGGAAACGTCGGATTACTGCGATCTTCTGTAGCGAGTCCGTGATTTGGTGGTTGATCGTAGCGCTGCTGGTGCACGCAAGCTGGATTCCCAGAGTTGATACCGGTTGCGAGACACCGTATTTTACTCGGTTGATGTAAAGAGGACTCTTGATTTCAGAGTTCCCTAGCGATAATTCCACTGTTGTTGTACGAGTAAGATTATCTCCGCTTTTACGTTCGAAACTCTTCGAATGCTCACAGTACGAGTTCGAATAACGTTATGTCGTTCTGGGTGAAGAATCGCCTAAGGAAACGTAGAAACTCTCAAACGCAACGTCGTGAAAACAGTCCAATCGCAAACTGTTTTCTAATACTTGCATACTTAATTACTGGCCGCCACACCCTACACCTTTTGCAATGCACAAACTTTAAGCACCTGAAAAATATAGCGATTCACCATCTCCCCACTTTCTCTCGCTTAACGAGCCACTGTTCACATGAAAAATATGACTAGACGCCACCACACCTTAACGCCGCTTTCCCAGCTTTACATTACACTTCGCTATACATAATCAGCATATTGCTCCATTCACCCTACACAACAGAGTCATTCCTTAAAACCACGGAAATCACCCACCACCCATAGAGAGAAAGCGCCACTACAATACCTATGGGGTCGAACGCATCTACACATCCCCTATTCATCTCTCCATTGTCTTATTGACCGCTACGAATAAGCACTATACCTACATAGCAGCACCGCCCCCACAGAGACACGAGCTCCCGAAACAGGCCCCAACCCCCCACCACTCCGACACCACAGATACCCCCACCACTAATTCCCCATACATGTCACAGCGACGCAACCGCGACCGCCAGACATCCCCACCACGCGCCGCCGCACGATACCCACTACACCACACCTGTGACGGCACCGGCGTCTCTCCCGTGACGTACATCACTACTGGCTTATACGGTGCGAGAGCCGCGTCAATATTTTTATTTTCCAAACGTTTGGCCATCTGGAGTTCCCACTTCGGGTACTTTCATTTCTAGCCAAGCCCTGCATGTCCTATAAATTTGAGCGCAAGAGGTGATGGGGAGTAGGGAATGCCCCCTTGTTAGAATTAGGCGTCGTACTGTATATTTTTATATCATTACATCAAGGTTTTTTCATATATACTCTCAAAATGAGCGCGTTATTTTAACACGTTTCGCGTGTGGAATCTTGTCGTTCTTTTAACACGGTAACTCGTGTGTTGATGTTGTAACGACACATTTTAGCCGTGTTCTTTCAACACGCTTCGAGCGTGTTTTACCAAGTTCAAAAGGTGTTATTTTGATACACTTTAAGGCGTGTAAACGCTTGTCATCAATTTTAACATGTTAAAAATGTGTTGATGGCTAAATCAACAGACTTTTTTATGTGTACTTGTGGACGCGTGGGACTAACATATAAGACGTCACGTCGGTATACGTTAACATTTTTTTTATAGGTTTAGCCGTTACTGCTGGTTTATTCCGATGGTGTACTACCCTACTTGATGATTTCCAGTCGTCCTGAAATGAATTCCTGCGAATAAATTTTATTGTCAATACCTGGCCTCGAACCTACCTAACTTAGTTACTTCTACACCTAATGTACATACGCTAACCATTGTGCTATCGGCTGCTTGCTGTTCTTTCATCAAGAAACGGAATATATGGTTGACCGAGAAGAGTAATGAAAACATTTCACATTCTATGTGCGTGTGTATATATTGTGACGCGATTTTTTAAGTCACGTCACGTAAATGCTACCCATGATTAAGTTATACTCTCGATGACCGGGTTGCGACCCATCCGTTTGTGTTAAGGACCTTTTCTCTAAAATGTTTTGTCTTGTTACTTTTTAGGTTTTCGGTTGTGTTTTCGTTTAGATTAGGTTAGTGTGCGGAACTCGGTTGAGCAGCGTAATGATTATAATAAACGGAAATTTAGCGGTAACAAGGAGAGAATATGAGAAATATAAATGGGTGGCCCGATATAAAAAAGAAAAAGGAAAAGTATATCTCGGCCGTGCGAGGGTGGCACGCTAGTCGGGGACGCCAATCGCGAAGGGCTCGACTCGCACACTTTATTCGCAACGCGGTGGGGGTGGGGGGAGGGGGGTGATTCGATATAATTGTTGATTGTACCTTATTCGCAAAGGGATTTGTTGGGCGCCAGCTCCGAAGAGCAATGTCTCAAGTTAATTCGCAAACGGAGATCTCAGGGACGCGGGGGATTCTCGTACTCGATATACGCGGGAAGGGAAGGGAATATAATTCTCGAGAGTCCGAAATAATATTTCGGACTCTATGATAAATTTTCCCGGCTCTTATTACGAGCTGCCTTGCTACGAGAGGTAGCAAGGTTTGTTATGATGCGCGTGGTCGCTCGCTGGCCGGCCTAGCCGAGAGAGAGACAGGAACTGAGGATTCACTTGACGGCAAAAAACGTTCGAAAGTTCATCTCGTAGCTACTAGTAGCTACTATACCGGTACGGTTGCACCTTTGTCGAACCAGCGGACGTGGCCCAGTGGGCAAGGTTCCCGGCTCTGATGCTCGAGGTCCAGAGTTTGAGTCCCGCGTTTGAAATTTTGGTGCAAACGGTATTGGAAAATATGATGAAAAATGAATGTTTCTCCCAATACGTAAATGAGTTTTTACTTCTTCCCTTAGAAAATTAATTAAAAAAATTGTTGAAGAAAATTGCTGAAACGACCGAGAAAGGCGCAAAGAAAAGAAGAACTTTGAGTCTTTCTCGATCGGCATTTTTTTATTTAAGGCTTAAGGGTTAAGTCTTTAAAAGGCCAAATATAGAACTACAAAGATTTCGAAATGACAGAATTATAAACTCAAAATAACGAACTGTAAATTATTCGAAATTTTATCCTTCGACCGATGATGAAATCGAATAACTATTACACCAAAGAATTATCTATTCGAGAGCTCATTTATTCGAGAACGTGTATTCAGATTGTCTGCAGTTTGAGTCATACAAATACTGATTCAAACAATCTAGAACATTCATATCTCTAAAATAGAAAGAAGTGAGTATCTAATATTGGTAATACAATCTATAGCAAAAAGCTATATATCGAGGATACAAACTTCGAATGTGTAGATCTTAGATAGGCAATCGAGCGATGGTCCAAAATAGCGAACACCGAAAAAGCGAGCATCAAAGAAGTGAACGAGTTGCTTCTTAATTTTCTGCCGATTTTCACTAACACGTACGAGATTCTTTGAAACTCTTTAAGGGGGGATATACATTTACAATGATCAAAAATCAATTCCTTTTCTTGAAGGGTTAACACCACTCTAGGAATATGAAAAAATCGTTTTCTTTTGGCTTCAAAAATACTTCGGGGTCATAAAAACAATATGCAATTGGTCCTGCAGCAAATTTTTTAAAGGTAGTTCTGTAGGTACACGTATGAGTCAAAATGTTCGGTCGTACCGTATAGTAACACCCAATGCCCATACGATGCTGTTGGTTGTAAATCTTTGACAGTGCTTGTACCCTCTATATGTCCCACACATTCGCACGCCATGCATAGACAGGTCTCATACTCGTATAGAGGGCGGCGCTGTAATCGTGGCAACAGCGCGATTTTCCTGCAGTCATAGGGTTGAGCTTCCTACGATCCGTCTTTCGCCAAATATTTTATATAAATATAAACAGCGTGAAAATGTCAACCCAAATGCGATACAAAGGAAAGTTTACAAGAAAAAAGGCGCTTGCTAAAAAACTGAAAGCTGTGGCAGCCATGTGTCAAGCAAATGCAGCTAAACGCGATGAGAATAACCATAACCTCAACGATCAGCAACGAAAATTCGCTGTCGAAGGACGTCGGATCGTGGATTAACAACATCTTGACGACAGTTTAAATTGTATTCGCTGTAACAAAGACAAATACATGCATAAATACATGCATAAATTGAACAAATTAAATTTGTTTGCAGAATGAATTTATTTCACATCCGTCTTAGGATTACTAGAACTCGGGGAAAAAAACACGCTTCAAGTTCCCAGACCACGCGCCGACAGCTAGCTGCAGCGTACACTGTTGCCATTCCTTTACAGATGGTTGGGCCCGAGTTCGGTGTGGAATAAAATTACCACTTTTCATAAGTCGATATCTCCGAAACTAAACGGTCAAAGTTTGACATTTTTTAAAAATCAATCCCACAATAGTACTGCGTACACATGTGTTTTTATTTTGAAATCCAAAGATCCGCTCAGAACCTATATCGAGAAATGCGAGCAAACTGCTATCGGTTTACGTGTTAGGTATAGGGATCGCGTACAAAAATACCCATATTCAATTGCAGTTATCTCATGAACTAAACGGTGAATCGAATTGAATTTTTAGGCATCAGTCCATGAAGGTCATATCTACACCATACTTAGATTTCAGCCAATTCCTAATATTGGACCAAAACTACAGAACTACCTCATAGATTGGATAAGTGTGTATACGTAAGGCAGGTTTGCGGTCCAAGAGCCTCGCGGTTGAGATATCAGAATGAGGGGTCTGAGTGTAGACGTCGCGGGTTCGATCCCCGGTATCAATGTCTTTTTTTAATATTAAACATATATGAATTAAATATAATCAATAATGCCCGGACCGGCGGAAGTAGCTAAAGCGAGAGGAAATTCGAAATTTTGAAAATATAAAATGAAAAAAAAAAATTGATAAAAATCCGATTCACCGGCGATCGAACCCGGACCGCAAGCATCGTTAATCCGTCATGCTGCCAAGTCAGCCACGACGCTCATTGAGGATAAAGAAACATTTATTATACACGGTTATCCATACTGTTTACTGTTGAAAAAAAAACGCCGAAACGACCGCAGAAAGGGCTCAAGATTTCTTTTGAAACTTCCACAGTCGTTTGGGCGTTTTATTTTTCAACGCGTTTCGTCGTTGACTTGGGGCCGGGTTGAAATTTCGAACTTTGAATGATCAGAACGCTCAAAACTCCGAAAGAATACTACCCCGAAAGATCTAAACTCCGAAAGAATTTTACCCGAAAGGCCAAAAATCCGAAAATCCGAACGGGGCCGGGATGAAATTCCGAACGTTGAATGATCAGAACGATCAAAACTCCGAAAGAATTTTACACGAAAGATTGAAATTCCGAAAATCTGAACACCGTCAAATAATTCGGAATAATCAAAATTTTCAATAAATCGACGAATTATTTCAAGAATTTTTTTTTATTAAGAAGTGATTTTACCTCAATTTTGAAATTTGTCTAGACAATGCTATATGTTTTACATCATTTACAGTCAACTGTGTAGACTTTCGCTGGCATAATATTGACGAACCTTGTAATTTTGGAACATTAAAATTAGGAATTTCGAACCGTCGGCGCATTCAAAGTTCGGAATTTTTTATCCGGCCCTCATTTCAAAATCATGCCCGCGAAAGTCTACACAGTTGACTGTAAATTATGTAGAACGTATAACATTGTCTAAACAAATTTCAAAATTGACGCAAAATTGCTTCTTAATAAAAAAAAATCTTGAAATAATTCGTCGATTTACCGAAAATTTTGAAACTTTCAAAACTTCCAGAGCCGAATTATTTTGACGGTGTTAAAATTTTCGGAGTTTTGGTCTTTCGTGTAAAATTCTTTCGGAGTTTTGATCTTTCGGGGTACTATTCTTTCGGAGTTTTGAGCGTTCTGACCATTCAAAGTTCGGAATTTCAACCCGGCCCCATCTTGAATTTCGGAACATTGAAATTAGGAATTTTAAAACATCGGAGGATTAAAAGTTAGGAATTTCAACCCGGCCCCATCTTGAATTTCGGAACATTAAAATTAGGAATTTTAAACCATCGGAGGATTTAAAGTTCGGAATTTCAACCCAGCCCCGTTGACTTAGGATAAACATCCGAAAAACGGGAACTGAATTTCGACCTGAAATTTGGGTTTGTTTGGGCTTCCTTCTACTGTTATAAGATATCCCCTAAAAGGATTTTTGGCGACACGCCATAGTTTTCGAGATATCGATTTTTGAAAGTTATTTTTTTCATCGTGCGCCTGCTATATCTATATCTGACGGGCTCAGCTATCGCTATGGCTTATCGCGCTCTCCGCTTTGTGTGGATCTTCGTCTGGTGTAACCCCCCCCTACCCGCCGCGAAATGCGGCCGCATTGTCGTTTTTGGTGTTATGCTCGTTTTTGGTTTTCACGTTTGATGGAGAATTTATTGGTACCCAAATATTTCGATGAATTTAGAAAAATGTATTGGTACCCAAACTCGGATATGTGGAATCGCGGGGTGCGTAGAACACTCTGGTGGGCGCAGGGCACCTCGGATGGGTGTGTGGAATCGTCGGGTGCGTAGAACACTGCGGTGGCCGCAGAGCACCTCTTCCATTTTTTTCTTCACCTTTCGTTTATTGTTTTTGGTTTTTTTCGGTTTTTTTTTGTTTAAAAAAATGTATTTGATTTGTTTATATCATTTTGTGATTTTTTCGATTTTTTTAAAAGTTTTTTTCTCTGATTGTTTTTTTTTAAATAATTTTCAATTCGTATCATCCGTATAATAAAGCGAAGGTTAGAGTCCCGAGCGCAGGCGCCATTACTACCTATCCGAAAAAATGAGAATTCGCTATACGAGGTTTAACACCATAAGCGCACCGGTCGTGGAAACGTTGGAGAGGGGGTTTCTCCAAACAAACTCAACGAAGATCCGGATAAAACGGAAGGCGCGATAAGATATATAGGTATAGCCGTAGCTGAGCCCGTTAGCTATAGATATGGTAGGCGCGCGATGAAAAAAATAACTTTCAAAAATCGATATCTCGAAAACTATAGCGAGTCGCCAAAAATCCCTTTAGGGGATATCTTGTAATATTGAAAGGACGGTATATGCCAATTTTCAGGTCGAAGTTCGGTTTCCGCTTTCCGGAAGTACACCCATTCATTTAATGTATATTCCAATCCGCAGTACGGCCACACATACATGTCGAGCTCGATCGGACGGAAAACATCGCTCCGTTCGCCTATCGTTTCCCCGACCCAGCTACTCATTCGTATTCACGCTGACTGCGATACCGACTTGAGCGGTGATCACGGACTCGCGCGGCTACAAGGGAATCTGCAACCTTGACAGAGGCGATGATCACGAAATCATATTCCCGAACTCGCCGCCGCGATTTAGCGCCATTTCCGAGGCACGCCAAAAAGGGGAGGCGTCGACAAACCGTGACTCGGTGTTCTCTCTCGCTCTCATGCTCGGACTGACGCTTTCCTCGGCGCTCGCTTGGTCCTGGTTGGTGGGGCGGTCGAACAGTTCGCTCTCGAACCGCGTGGCGCGGTGAACACCGGTAGCCACGCCGAGCGCCTCCGTAGGGTTAAACTTCCCGCGGAGGCCCGGACCGTGTGGCGGCGCCGAGTGACGGGAGTGGCAGTCGGTGTTGGTCTCTCCCAAACGACGGGCGTCGACGATTCTCTATGACCCTGTCGCTGCTGCCTCCGGGCTCCGGCGATGATCTTCTCGAGCGCGGGGAGAGGGGGGTTGAGGGTCCTTTAGGGTAAAGACTGTAGAGACAAAACGGAGGGGAATAACTAGGGACGGGGCAGGAAGGGCTGCCACCGGACTCGAGTTGCAGGCGCGATGCGACTCCTACGGTGGATGCTCGACGGCCGGGCTTAAGACGGAATGACACCTCATCGCCGTCGGTATGGTAGAACAATTATAGATTCCCAAAAATCTCTGAAACGGCTCTTCAGATCCCGTCGAAACTTTGCCAAACGACGTCAAATAGATAGACGAACAGCTGTCTTCCCCTCAAATTTTCTGAGTTTGAGAATAAAAATGTAGATTGGCTTATGATAAGCCAATCTAGTTTTTTCCCTCAAATTCAGAAAATTTGAGGGGAAGACAGCTGTTCGTCTATCTATTTGACGTCGGTTGGCAAAGTGTCGACGGGATCTGAAGAGCCGTTTCAGAGATTTTTGGGAATCTATAATTGTTCTACGATACCGACCGCGATGAGGTGTCATTCCTTCTTAATGCTTTTTTCACAAGAAAGACGGGCCCCGCAGGGCCTCACATTTCCGCGGCGCTTTTACACCCTAAATGGTACCTGGCTAGAGACGCAGGGATGGTGGAGTGCAGTCCGCGAGGGACCAATAAAAAGAATAGGAAAAAAAGGGCGTAGGGGAGAGAATAACGTCGGCGTTCCGAGCGAGAAACGATTCTTAGTGACGCCACGTCACATACTATACAAAAAGGTTATCCTAATCCTACACTCTTAACGGAGATTTGACGCTGATAAAACAACAAACTCTATCAAAGCGCGATAGCTTTAACATTAAGTATCTCATTCATTGACATAATAACTTTAATAAAGAATAGTCGACCATTATTTACGTTTTTCAATGCTTGCTCTGTTCCAGGTGGTGTTGGTCTTCATTCTCAGTATAGCATCGCTCATAATATACTTCATCGATGCCTCCAAGTAAGGGATCTAAAGCGGTTGAAGTCGATATTCATGTTCATTTCTTCGATAATTTCGAATTATGCAATGAGATCGCGTACGCAATTCGCGCAAGCGATTTTGTGCAAACAAAAACGAAATTTCGTTGAACTCAATATGCGATACGCCCAACATGTTTAAAAGAATTGACAGAGTGTCCGTGATTTCGTGTTTCGTTGTGTTGCAGCGAACAGGTCGAGCGTTGCCAGAAGTGGAGCAACAACATTACTCAGCAGATAGACTTAGCTTTCAATATATTTTTTATGGTCTACTTTTTTATACGCGTAAGTATAATACACTTGAATTGTGTGGATTTGTTTTGTTCGAAACATTTTTTAAACAATTTTTATAACAAAACATGAACTCGTATAAACCCAGTTTTTAAATGGCCCCATTCGAACCATCACCCAATGCCTTCAAACTTCATGTTCAAACCAAGTTTTATATTTTAAATTATGTCGCACATCAGTTTGACACTCCTGTTGAGTCTATGTTGATGTTTGTCATCGTGGTAGCGCTGATTTTACCGAGAGGTCATCTTTGAGCCAATACACGAACACCGTTTAATTATGAATCCTAATTCCTATCGAGGTTCATTCAGTGAGTTACAAAAAAAGGACCACTTCTAGTTTCCAGCTCCGCAGTCCGAAAAATATAACAAAAAGCATTATTATCCGATGAGTGTTTTTTTCGTTAATATGAATCTTCACTGATATGTTATTTTTTAACAAAAAAAAATCATTATTTTATTGCCTTTGTGTTCTGGTTTTCCTGATTTTCGTTCGAAAGTCACATTTATGTCTGAGACAACAATAAGAGACCAATTACGAGTACAAACGGCCGATTTGTAGATTCTATCCTTCAATGGAAGTACAATTTTACTGTGTTTTGTTTACGTTGTTATCCGACTCGGGTTTGTTTGGGTTTCTGCTAGTCGATGCCTGTTTCTCATGTTAGAATCGCGAGTATACATGCCTAGGTAACAAGTTTATACGCAGGTACGAAAGTTGATGATGAAAGATTTAGAAAAAGACTTTTCGCAAAGAGAAGTAGCTTAAATAAAAGTTCGAAGTGCGGAAGAACCAGGTGCGAAAGCTGTGGAAAAATGTGGAGGTATTGGTTGTGTCCCGGAGAGAGTATGGCCAATGAATCGCTCATGTATGGCCATTCGGAAAAAGGTTCAATTAAATGCGTCGCGTATAACCATTCGGCGTCGACTCAGTGAAGCCGAATTACAAGAAAGCGACCGTTCGTTCAGCGACGTAATAAACTCAAACGCCTACAGTTTGCCACATAATACGTGCTGATTGATCTTTGGAAACGCCTCGTTCGGTCGGATGAAAGTAAATTTGAGTAATTCAACCGGAAAACGTCTTAGAGTGTAGAGAAAATCCGGAGAAGAGCTCCAAGAGAGTCGCTTGCAGTAGACGGTCATGCTCGTATATAGGCGATACCATTATGATTGAATACCAGGACTGCTATTCCTGGCCTGGAGTCGAGCAGTTGGTGAAAATCAGTACATAATATATTGGTGACTGATAAATATATTTAAATCCTCAACGTAAATCCGGAGTCATCAGCGCTCGTAGTTAATAATAATAACAATTAAGTATTTTATATATATATAAGAGCTATAATATATATTATAAATATATAATATTAATAATAAAAATATCGTCACTTCGAATCGAATTGGTAAACTTTTTGATAGGGATAAAGTTTACTGTTGAAAATAGTTCTTTCTCTTTTCTTTGCGACTAGAAAATTGCTGGAACGTTTTGCAATCCGCAGTAGAAATGACCGTAACTTGAGAGACAAAAAAGATTCTCTTTGGCCGCGCGTTGTCATTTTCAAACAGCAAAGCAAAACTGAAAAAAAAACTATTTTTTCAGTTTTCCTTGTAAGCCTGATAATAATGTTGGTGGTACGTGAGTTATGAAAGACTTTTGCGTTAGAAAGACAGGTTATTTTTGTTTAGAGCTTTGAACATTTAACGATGTCCTGAATTTGGGAGAAGCGTAATGAGTAAGACATTTCGTTTCACAACCGTTCGTTAGTTTATCGCCGCCAGTGACAAGCTGTGGTTCATGCTGGAGATGTATTCGTTCGTGGACTACTTTACGATACCACCGTCTTTCGTCTCGATTTATCTCGATCGAACGTGGATCGGGCTGAGATTTCTCCGTGCCCTACGACTGATGACGGTTCCCGACATTCTCCAGTACCTCAACATTCTAAAGACATCGAGCTCCATACGTCTCGCCCAACTCGTCTCCATATTCATCTCCGTGTGGCTCACCGCTGCTGGCATAATTCATTTGGTAAGAAAGAAAATCGAAATCCTGTCACTTCTCCTTTTCAATATAACAAGTAACCATGATACTCTCTTTTGCAGACTTGTAGTAATGTAGCTCGAGCTATTGACTAACGAGGGAACGGCGCGCGGTGGCACCCCTCCGATTTTGATGAAATTTTGCATATATAGAGATTTCCTGTGGTTACTTTTTAAGGTGGTACGAGCGTGCAATCTTGATTTCTATAGATTTTGTTCAAATTTTAAGCAGACATTGTTCATATCATTATGCATGTTTGAGTGAAATTTCAGAACAGTCGACTATTTAGATTGGGAGATGATGGGTTTTAAAATTGCAACTTTTAACACTGCAGGGTCTGCATTGAAATTCAGACAGAATAATTTTCCGTAAAAAATATTTGTCCCCTATAATAAGAAGACATATGGCAACACCGCAGAACAGTATTGTCCAATATTTTGAGGGAAAAATAATGATCATGTTCCTAAAGTAAAAAATTTTGTCATAAAAAAAATATATGCATTATAAATATTAATATTTTATATCGTTTATGTTATCTTCATTCACAAATTAAAGTATTGATTCATTTATAACTAATTAAAAACGTTGTTCCATTAAAAATTACTTCCAAATAAAAATTTGCGTTGCAGTATTATTTTAAATATGCCGCGCAAACTCACGTCATTGGATACGTGGAACGATGCGGTGTTGCCATATGTCTTCTTATTATAGGGGACAAATAGTTTTTGCGGAAAATTATTCTGTCTAAATTTCAATGCAGACCCTGCAGTGTTAAATGTTGCAATTTTAAAACCCGTTATCGACCAATCGAAATAGTCGACTGTTCTGAAATTTCACTCAAACATGCATAATAATATGAACAATGTCTGATTAAAATTTAACCAAAATCTATCGAAATCAAGATTGCGCGCTCGTACTACCTTAAGGGGGGATTGTCTTTTTTTTCGTAAAATTTACCGCTTTTTGGGAATTTTTTTGTGAAGAAAGTATACAACGGAAAACTTGTGAAACTTGGCATATAGTTTTATTGATCTGTTTACTACATACAAAAAAAATTTTAAACAATTTCATCAAAAAATCCGCCTCCCACCCCCCTCGACGCGCGATGGTCCTTTTTTGATGGTGTGCACGATTACAGCCTTCACGTTCATCCTGCAACAAAAACCCAAAAAGCATTTTACTTTAGACACATATAGCTATCGTTCGATGAAGGGAAAAAAAAATTGACGATTTGGTGACGTTTTGAACTTGAAGTATCGATTTTTCGAAAAAAATTGATTGATTTTTTGTTATAAATAAAAAACTATTAAACGTATTGCTTTTTTGCTTCATCAAACGATAAAAGGATGTCAGCTGAGCATTCTGTCCAAATTTGAAGGCAATCGGTTGAATAGTTTTTGAGAAATCGTGCACACCAGTTGTGAAAAAGCTGTTTCGAGAAAAACGCGTTTAAGGGGGGATTTTTTGATGAAAATGTTTAAAAAATTTTTTGTATGTAGTAAACAGCTCTCTCAAACTATATGCCAAGTTTCACAAGTTTTCGTTGTATACTTTCTTCACAAAAAAAATTCCCAAAAAGCGGTAAATTTTGCGAAAAAAAAAAATCCCCCCTTAACGGAACAAGGACAGTGTATTTGACATGAATATTTAATCGAGTAATCGAATGGGTCAGTGTTGACACGAATTTAGTTGTGTATCGGAAAATGTAAGCTGATTATACGTCGATATTGACAAGAAAACCGAAGGGTGCTTTTAACCCTCCAATTGGAACATATAGAGTAACAACGGAAAACCACGTGACCGCTAAGTTCCAATCCTCTACTTATGGGCAAATTTACATTCCATTCGGATGAAAATATTCATAGATATGCATCAGTGAAAATGTTATTTATGCAATGAACAGTGTGGAATTTGCTGGTATCTGTACCGTTTACATGAGTCGTGTATAGTGCTCTGAAAATGAAACATTGACATCTGAAATTTCTGCGTATTTCGTTCCGTTGAAAAGTTATCGCCGGAAATCGTAACAAAATCGATTCTCAAGGATACGTGTTCCTCCTTGAAAATAGGGTTCCGCTGATATAAAAGAATACGTGTCGACTATTTTGACCCACTCCACAGACACGCCAAATATAATCGAAATCGGAAGGGACACTGGTCGCAGTTTCCTTGTAAGTCAACTTTAATATTTTATGTATTTCCGTTAGATTGATAATCCCTATTTTTCTATAATATCAAAGTTACCTGTTCCCATATCCGCCCGCTATTCCCTCGTGCTCGAACGCGGATACATGTGAATGAAATTTGGCATACTTACACATTAAGGGAGGACACCACTGTAACTGCCCTTTTTCGGCCGTTTTCTTTGGATTTTTTTAAAAGATAGAACCAAAATGCATCGTCAAAAGAACTTTTAGCCTTTATTAAATATATATTAAAGTATGTAAAAAAAAACAAAATTGTTTGTCAAAATAATACAATAGGGCAGCGCTCGAGTCGCTATAGCACTACTGGTTTTCAGCCAACCCTCTCCGCGGCACGCAGTAGAACTGTCGTAAATATAATTCTGGAGTTAAGAGTGAAATAATTTCGTTAATTATATTAGTTTTAGAAGTCAAGTACGGGGGGAAATTGTAAAATAATGAAAGAAAAAAAATAGAGACGAGTTTGAAAAACAGTTGGTTTTTTCGGCCATAATTTTCATATAAAAAGTGATATGTTTTTTACCATTTTCAATTAATCGAATAAAACGCTCGTATTTGACTGTTACAACAATCTAAGAAGCTACAGTTCAAATTTCACGTCGATTGGACGAAAATTTTTCGAGTTGTACTGCGTGCCGATTTAAAAAACATGGTTTTGAGAAAAACGCATTTGAAGTCAACGATCTAATGGACGCCACAACTGATGACATTTTTTTCCGTAATGCAATGCCATCTATGGGTAAAAAATAAAACTATTTTTAATCGGTAACTTTTTCCCCAAAGATAATACGCTTACAAGAGTCGAGAACTCCGTCTACCGGGTTGGCATCGCCGAAGGCGCTCTTCAGCGCTCGGAAACTCCCCTCAAAAATAGCTCGAAAGCCACTTTAAAACTGTTTTTTTTTCCGCTATGAACAAATATGCATAATATTTTTGCAGGTACAAGGGATTTTTTAAAAAGGATTCCAAAAAAACGATTTTTCGAAAATGTTACAGTGGTGTCCTCCCTTAAATCCACTCCGCATTAGGATACAGGGTATTAATGTCTGCGGAAAATCCGTCCGGTTGCTCAAATACTCGTCGAAATTCAGCTTTCGTTAATTTTTTTTGTTACCTCACGTGAATTATTTTGTTAATAATTCAGTGTCTTTTATTTCAAGATTCAAGTTACTCGAGGACGCGAAGCGATCTTTCGTTTTATCAGCATTAATTCCTCCCTTGTAAGGTTAATATTGTTACGATGCTTTTTTTTCACCGTAATTTTGGATTCGAGGGCTCTGGTAAGATACTTTTGCTTTCCCGGCTTTTCCTGGCTTTCAACGATTTAGCAAAAGAATATGGCACGCGTGGGACTCAGGAGCACCTGGCACAGTGTACTCGGGTTGACTAACCGAATTGCCCCCCCCCTCCCCCATTTATCCGAAAAAAGCGTTTTTTCAGCAATTTTTTTGAAAGGGAAGGAAATGATTGCGGTAAACGAAATTTTGAGACGATAGTGTATTATATTCAAGCTTTAAAAAACAATTTTTATTATTAAAAAATATTGAAATTTTTCAAAGTTGTAACGATTTTTCTGGGGCGCCTGGAGTCTGCACTTGTAAATCGGTGCCGGTGATGGAGGTCGTGCGAAGCATCTGAAACAGTCGAACCAATTTTTTTTTTAGTTTTTATAAGTTCCTTTTCTATATGAACTAAATAAATACCGAAGAAATGATGAAATTCCAAATTTTTTCGAAGTTTGAAAAAAAAATTCACTTAAAAAAAAAATTCACTTTAAGTTGCAAAACAAGTAATTTAAATAGTACTTTTCTCCAACTTTTTTAGTTCAAATAGAAGATAATTTAATATTGAAGCTAGATCACTTTGATTTTTTTCGATCGGACATATATTGTTTTTGCTATCGCCGGCACCGTTTTCTAAAACTTGTGAAAATGAAAACTCGAGAAAACGGACTTTAAAGTTTTCGGTCCAAAAAAATATAAGTTTTTGGATAATTACACTAATTAGATGTTAATCAGCTATCCCCGGGCCATCCAATAATCCTTCCTCTTCTTCAAATCGATTTTTTGAAGCCTGTAAAGCAGCCTTAATAGTTTAATTGCAGGAAATAAATATAATTGGGATGCTCACGCTTACTCTTTGATATCCTGTAATCGTATCTCGACGTTGTCGCGAACCTATCGATGAATTTGGTCGATGGGCTTTCGCTTTCTTCTTTTCTGCAGCTTGAAAACTCAGGAGACCCTTTTGAGTTCACGAATCCGCAGCCACTTTCGTATTGGACATGCGTTTACTTCCTGATCGTGACGATGTCTACGGTAGGATACGGCGACGTTTTCTGCCAGACGGTTCTTGGCCGCACATTCCTAGTATTTTTTCTACTCGTCGGTTTGGTAAGCTCACCCTGCTATTTCATTTTCTACATTAGGCCAACGATTAATTAATTTAAAATAACCCCGAAATAAGAATCTGACCGAAGGATGAAACATAGAAAAATAAGTGAATGAGAAGCAAAAAATATAAATGCACACACACACACACACACATGTGTGTGTGTGTGCGTGGGTGTACATGTATATGCTGTTATATGATTTACTCTACTACATGTATTTACTACGTATGTCGCTATTAATCCATCTGTCTCTGTCTCTCTACGTCTCGAGAAATCTTTCTATCTCTCTTTCTCTCGTTTCTCTTCCACCATAAGGCAGTCTCTCTTTCTTTCTTATTCTTTCATGACCTTTTTCGTGAAATGAAGTGAGCGTGGCACGTGTCACGAGCAACCGTGTGCTAACCGACCGTTGCGCGTTAACTTTGTCGAAAGCTTCGAGCGCTAAAAATCAAATGTGTCACGTGCTTATTGATCCTAATTCAAGGCTCAAAAAATGTTTCTTTCTCTCTCTCACTCTTTCAATTTCTTTCGGTAGCGATAGTTTTTGATTTTTTTGTTGCAACGAGACCGTACGAGAAGCTTTCTATCGAAGATTCGCGGGCTTGCGAAACGAACCCTTATTTCCTTTCTTTTAGTCGTTTATTCCACCCAAGTCTCTTGTTGCATTCGCATCTCAAAAAAGCAACGTTTATGCGTATTCAGCGAAATATTCTCTCCGCTACGAAACTCAAGAGTGGTCGTAAACGCGCACCAAACAACGCTTTTGCTTTCCGTCGCTCTATACGTATACACATATATGTATGAACATGCATAGTATTTGAATATGTATACTTGTGCTCTTAGTCCTCCCGTTCGTTTCGCATGCCTTGTCTACGCGCAACCGTTGCGCTTTCGTAATCTGTCAGTTTTATTTAAACAAACAAACATTTTTCAATTTCTTGCAGTGCGTATTAATATGCAATGTATTCGGTCCTTCTATCCAATAAATGATTCGACAATTTTTATTTTCCTCGTAAAAATTATTTGGTGCAACGTAGAAGTAGAGGACTCTTACATCTCTTGTCTCTCGGACAAGTAGGATGCACTTGGTACAAGAGACCTTTCCACTTAATTCCTATTCAATCTTTAATGGTTGTTCATAATAATTTTTTAGCGTTTTTAGCTGTATGATTGATTGAATGGTTCATCGAAATGGCGCGGTATAATGAATATTTTTGATGCATCCATTAGTAAGTTATACGTTGAACTTTGACAAATGGCGAATTTTTACGCAACTGCTGCGTTAGAGTAACAACCCGAGTTACGTAAATTCGCGGATACGTAAAAACAAATCGAAATGAGAAAAATATCAATTCTGAGAAGGATCAGCGCGTATAAGTACGGTGGCAGTTCAGCGTGGCAGCGCTTGTTTTTTTTGTTTGTTTTTTTTTTTCATTGTATCGAGGCGCGAGGTCCGTCGTTGTGTGTTCGTCAACTTAACCTTCGAAAAGCCTTTTTTTCTTTCTCCAATTCAGTTATTAATTCAAAATCATTTTGTTTCCGACATGGTGCTTCATTTTGTTACTTTCTTTGCCTTTATACATTTGTCATAATCTTATCATTTATACGAGTCTCAAGGCTGCTGCATAATGTTCCTTTTTTTAAATAAAATAATATGTGTAATAACTAAACGGTTCGACTTAGGGGCCGTCCATTAATCACGTGAGGCTCAAATAGGGGGGGGGGGGGGTTGGATAACATCACGATTGATCAAGTTGGGGGGTGGGGGGTGTTGTGACATATCACGTGTATTTTTTTGTGTAACTGCGTGAACCGGAGAGCATCCGCTGTGAGCTATTGAACCGGCAAGTTGTGCCCAGGGGGCTGGCACCTTTTGGAATTTTTGCTACGCAAAATGACCGCATTTTTAATGTCGTACTCTGCCACTCGCAGCGCTAGTTATACTCTTACAAGCTGATGCGTGCGCAGGGGCTATGTATATAATACGGTCGCTATGTACGCCGTGCGGGCCTCGCGCCTACGCAATAAGAATATTGTAAGATAACTGCTAGCGCCATGGGGAGAGGTAGAACTAAAAAAGGGGTCGAAAACAGCAGCATTTGTATACCGGTAGGGAATAGAAGGTTTCAACCCCCTGGTTGTGCCTAAAAAGTAACCTAAACAACAGTTTTCAGATCTATTTAATTTCGACTGGCCACCTACTTAAAGTGAAGTGCCTACATCTCATTCACAAAAGGCTTGTCCACTTGTTACTGTAGAAAACACGCAAATGAGCCCCTGGTCCTAGGACAATGCCATTTAAATATATTGACAATATAAATTATTTTGCTTTTGACAATCAAATACCGTACTCCCTATTGGTTGTGTCTGACATTTCTTAACACAATAAAATACACGTGATGTTGGCGGGGGGGGGGGGGGGTGGCTGGAAACCTCACCACATATCACCACGGGGGAGGGGGGCTCAGAAAGTGGCCTGAAAAACCTCACGTGATTAATGGACGACCCCTTACGTGAAATTCGCGTTACGCAAAGGTTTACGGTACGCATTACGTAACTCGGGCTCTGACTGTATTTACATGCATCAAGCCATTAATCCAAAATACTGATTTAAATTTGGAAAACTGGCAAATTACGAACTGTCTCGATAACGAAAGAAATAGTGGAATGTCCTGTGGCAGGCGAGAAATTTGAGTTAACGATTCTTTTTCATTGCCAGACGAAGTGTCGCATTCGACGGAATTCTTTTCTCCGAGGAGACCTGACAAATAGCCACAGGACACTCGAAGCGACTTGTCAAGAGAGGAATGCTTGGTTCGAACGGTGTAATAGCATGGTGCACGCCAACGAATAATAATACATTTCAATATACTCGTATTTATCAATATTCTTTATAAACGGAGGAAAACAATCAGATATTGATTACGATAATTACGATAAAACTGGCGAGCTCGATCATTTCAATGTAATTTTCTTCTTTTGTAAGCTTTGCAAGGTTACGAGTCTTCAAACGAATAGGAATTTTGATATTCAATTGTCCGATGTCACCGTTCGGACGAGAGTATTTCCGTTCTACCCAACGTTTGTTACAAGCGTGTATCTTTCGATTATAACTTCAGTGTGACCTGTGGATTTTTCACAAAACTACTGTCTTGTGCTAACTTTCTTTGCTTTATTCGTCTCGCTAAGTTTTTTCTGTCTCGTTGACAAACGTTGGGTCGAAACTTTAGCGCGACATCGGGAGATGTCCACCCGCTTCGTAATGGATAACTATCACTTTTCAACCTTCAATGCGCATATGTATGTGTATATATATATATATATATATATATATATATATATATATACATACACACGCGCGCGCGCACACATACACACACAAACACACACGAGCAGGTGTGTGTGTGTGTGTGTCTGAGTGAGTGTACACGTGTACTTATTTATGCGGCATTTTACACGGTTTAATGTCGCCCATTATCTTTTTATTAAAATAACATTGTTTCTTTCTCCTTCCAAATTTACAACTCGAACCGTCATGCTCCATGTATCTATCGTTCGAAAGATTGAAGCTATTTTTCAATACGATCACTCTCTTACTTATGGACCAACCGGTTAATCGAACATGACCTGCACCTCGAGCAGAGCAAGGCAGCACGTTTACTGAACTTTTACATTTAAAAAAGGAAATAAATACAGTCAAACGGAATACGAAGTAACAAAAACGAAACGAAGAAAATACGAAAATATTTTACGGACGAGTCGCGAAAATAACGAAAAAAATGGACGGTCACCTCTGTTCCCCTCCGAAAAAAATGTTGACAATCGCCGGCGAATGATCAATGATCTTCCGTCGACGCTTTGCTTTCCACGGATCAGTCCTTCACGAATTATCTCAACATACCAGTTAAAGAGAAAATGGATGAAAATTAATCCATAAGTGAAGACCCGTCACTCTAAACAGCCCTTCATTAATGGAACATAAATAATTATGCAAATTCCATCTTTACTACTTTTCCGATCCTCTTTCTCTCTCTCTCTCTCGCTCTCGCTCTCTCTGTCTCTCTGTCCTTCACTCCATTTTCTTCTCTTTCCCTTTCTTTATTCCGTTCTTATTTTTTTTGTCACTCAATATACATAAATAATAATTATTGTGTAATTTTTTTGCGCCAGAGTGAAGTAAGTGAAATGCCACAAGTTAAGGCGGGATATACATTTACAACGATACAAAAATCGATTGTTTTTTTTCTCTTTAAACGACAGAACTATATATGTAGAATATTTTCCCAAAGTTCCAAAGCGAAATTCGAAAAACTCGAAACGTTACAGCCTGTCAACGCTGTGCCTCACCGCTCGGATTCGGAGCGGGCGTGAACTTCAAACGCGATTTTCTCAAAACTGCATTATCGAAATTGGCGTGCAGGATTACTGAAAAACTATTAAGCCGAATGATGGTAGAAATATTGACAATATTGGTACCTTCTACTTGAATTGTTTTTGAACAATTGGAAAAAAAACTGCTATTTTAGTCACATGGAAACTATACATGTTCTAAGTGAAAAAATGTTTCAACTTATTTGCAAATCAAAGTCCACGGGAAGCTAGACTGCACACCGATTCGCAACTCCCAAGGTGACCTTGCTATAACACTCTACCACAGCTCCGTCATTTTGATCATGAATTAATTAAAAAAAATTAATTCGTATACTTAAATATACTATTGAAGTATACCTAAAGTTTGATAATTGTAGAATAATTATTTCTTTGCTTAAAAAATCCCTCAATATTGCTTTTTTTCTGCCTAAAATGTATATCCCGCCTTAAGTCGAATCTCTCACGAAAACGAAGGCATAAAGTATTATACAGGAAAAAGGGAAGATTCCTTGGGCGTAATGAAAATGCGAAAAATTTGGTAATAATTTGTTTGCAAAGCCTCACTATACATCCATATATATATACATACATACATACATACATACACACACGCACACACACACACACACACACACACACACACACACACACACACACTCGCACACACAGACGCACACACACACACACACCCACACACACACACACACACACACACACACACACACACACACACACACACACACACACACACACACACACACACATATATATATATCCGGGTGTCCGATTTTTATTTTACACCTGATTTATCTCGAAATATACTGCTCCGATCAAGTATTGAGTATTAACTCTAAAACTTTTAGAGTTCAAAGGGGGACCTTAAAAAAACTGTTATGGATCAAAATAGCGACGTTTAGATGGCCGTTGTGATTTTTTAAAATGACAACATGACTTTTTTCACCAAAAAATTGTTCTGGTAAACTAAAAACCTTTGTACGATTTTTTTTTTATGAAGTCCATAATTTTGCGGTTGGAACACCATTTTTGACTCCTTTAGCGCTATCCAGAATGTAACACGAGGAGGTAAAGCCTTTAATATCCCAAGTGTAAGTGTACGTGTTGGTTTTGTTTGGGTTATCGAACAAACCCACACGCGCACACGTACACTTGGGATGTTGAAGACTTTACCTCTTCGTGGTATATCTTGTATAGTGCTCAAATAGTTTAAAAAATGGAGTTTTAATCGAAAAATTATGAAGTTTATAAAAAAAATCCTACAAAAGTTGTTGGTTTTGGCCTAATAAATATTGTAGTGAAAAAAAATTGTTTCCATTTTTTTTTTTAATTTCGGCCTTATCAACGTCGCCATTTTTAATTTTGGAGGAATTTCTTTTTTACGCCCCCCTTTGAATCCCAAACGTTTCGCGGCACTCCATACTTGATCGGAGCAATATTTTTCGAGATGAATCAGGTGTAACTTAAAAGCGGGAGACCCGGTGTATACACATGACTATCCCTGCCTGTACGCTGTGTGGCCATGGCCCGGACTCGCTTGGCACTTGTATTCACGCGATAGAACGATACGTCTACATCACATGGTGACGTTGCTTCGGTCGTTCGCTTAGGTAACAAACACATATGGCTGAGCAAAGTTACGAAAGAAGGAAAAAAAAACTGTAAGAAATAGAATAAAATAATATTTATTATTATAATAACAGGACTAGGAACAATAGTAGCCAGAGCCGCGAGTCTTACCGAATTCTCTGAAGATTTCTAGTACAAGGCATGGAATGATGGAATATCAAAAATTGAGAATAAAATTCCTGACCAATCGGAGTAACGTTAATAAAGAGAGGCACAAAAAAAATCAATGACAATAATATATGAGTAGTTCCGGGCAATGGAGCTGCCAAGGAAAAAACTTGTCAATAACAATTGCCACGAGAAACGTATTAGCGAGTACTTTTGAACTTTTGACACATTTTCAATGTCCACGTAGGAGTAGAGATGAGAAAAAAAAACAAATATAGTTATCAACCTGATAAAAGTAGTACTTGCTTTTTTTCTCAACATTTCCAGTAGACTCGGTAGCTGTAAATGTAGTGGTTAGTGATTGCAGGCTTTGGGGATTTGCACCGCGCGAGAAAATAACGAAGTGAGTTTGATGTACATACAACTGAGTATCAGGATGCAGCATTCTTGGGCTTTCAAAGAAGGTATAGTGAGAGTATAACTGTTCGAAAGCGCCAAACGCCGAGAGCGTAACGTCACTTGCACCCTTGGCTGAGTTCCAGCTAGGATGAGAGATGCCGGAGAGTAGATGACGAGTCGACGAGGTGGCCTGGAACAATTGAGCTCGAATCTGCTCTCCCGCGAGCGACGTTTATTTTAAACGACAAACAAGCGTACAAGTGCAACTTCCGAAAGCCATAGAAAATGAATATTTATTCAGTTTGCCTATTGGGCCGGTTAGGAGTGTAAGGGAAACGAAATGGGAAACAATCGAAAACATCTACTCATCGGGTCCTAACAATGACTGGTGGAGCAAAAAAAATCACATTCTCACATAGCTTTGTGCTTGACGGTTCGAATCTAACGTGCGATCTTATTTGACGAATATACGAATTTTATTTGTACAGTGGAACCTCGATATAACGAAGATTTGTCCATTCCCTTCCGATAGACACCCGAAACCTTCATGCAACAACATAATTATATACATTATGCACTAATTGCTAATTACTTGTAAAAATTGCTCTAATTGGAACCTTTCTTTCTTTAAAAAAAATATCCCTATGCTTATAGTACTAATATATTTTTTTCAAAGAACATCTCAAGGAACATGATCTCGATATAACGAACTTCCCTAGATTCCCTAGATTCGTTACGACGAGATTCGACTGTATATTACGTTGAAAAAGCTTCGCGACTCGTCAAAGGGCTGAGAGTATAAATGTGCAATTTACGCAGAATTTTAGGCGGAATAATAAGCGAACTATTAATATTGATTTAAGAGCTACTTCACCACAATGAGCCTCGTCGCGGGATAAATTTTTAATATACAATTTGCAAAAAAATTTATCGAAGATCGCCAACGAAGGTTAAAAATGAACAATTGATTGTGCGGTGTGTTCAAAACATTGGGCGTCCCATGCTGTTATTTGAAATCAGGTAACTCCTTTTCGAAAAGTGGGATCCCGTCGTCGAGCCCAAGCCGCCAGTATCGCAAAAGCCTTTTCACTGTACGCTCGTTTAGTACAATTTCCGATGTACACTCTGAGCTCGATTTAGCGAATTGTCGAGGCACTATGTCCCTGGCTTAGACCCGGTACTTCTCCTATCGTGTTCTCATATCAATTCGGGCCTCATAGTTGCGAGCTCTCGTAGGTACGTGAATTCTCGAAATTCTCCAAGTTCTCTAAATCGAGGTGCCTCTAGTGGGACTTTTTGTCTCGACAGAATTCAACATGAACGTGATTTACAAGTATGTCAAAATCAATTGGAAATAATAAAAAATAAATAAAAGCTATTCAAATAAGTCTCCGCCGTTTGACAAAAGATTGACAAAAGCCCCATCAGGAGGTTACGGTTGAAATTGTCAGATGTAAAACATCACATCGTAAGGTTGGACATCTGGCAAGACCATAACCTCGAAATATTAGCGATTTTGTATCAGCATCACATCATCTTTTCGTGCGGAAATGTCGAGTTTTGAACCGAATGAGCGTCATTCACGGCAACTATTGCGTTTGGCACGAATCTTCCTCCAATAATGCTTCCAATTCCGCTTCTTCGTCCACCACTCGACTTCGTCGAAACCACTCACGACGACGTTTCTCACTTAAAGCAGCCTCACCATATGCTTCTACAGGCAATCGATGCGCCTCAGCTGCAGATTTCTTCCAATTAAAGAAGTACATCAAGTTACCGCAAACGACGCTTATTCGGCTCTCAACTCGACATTTTCGCACGAGAAAAAATTATGCAATGCTGATACAAAATCGCCAATATTTCAAGGTTATGGTCTTGCCAGACGTCCAACCCTACGATGTGACGTTTTACATCTGACAATTTCAACCATAACCTCCTAGTGGGGGCCATCTTTTGTCAAACGGCGGAAACTTATTTTCACTCCCAATACGTTTATTTAGAAATTTCTCCGCTGGGCAAATCATTGCGCGCAAAACCATCGAAGATTGCTCGTATAAAAAAAAAGCAAGAGGCGTTTGAGATAAATGTTTCTTAAAGGAAATGATATCGTAAGCAGTCAAAAATTAAAAAGCACACACACGATTCGATAAGGCCAAGAAAAATGTATTATTTTTCTTTATTCAAAAAAATTAACTATATTAATTGTATTATTTTTCTATATTCAAAAAAATTAATTATATTAAGCCACACAAGTCTTCCAAAAGCCTCTTATTTATGCAGACTTGACTATGAAACGTGAGTCCCTCTATCGTGCTGTTGCTATCTGTCTCTCTCTCTCTCTCTCTCTCTCTCACACACACGCACACACACACACACACACACACACACACACACACACACACACACACACACACACACACACACACACACACACACACTGTCTCTCGGATCCCCTATTGTACAGTTCAACACGAGATGAGACACCCCTATAAAAGATGTTGTTTATAATTTTTGTCCGTTATATGTCGCGGCAAAGCCACCTGCGAGCTTTACATTAATAGTTTGTCCTAGTCTGTATACGTCTGTCTGGGTCCTGCGTATGCTCAAACGCTGCTCAAGTAAATAACAAATGCGATACACTCCTATAAAATGAAAATCGTTAGGAAAAGAAGAAATCGACTGGTCGCTTATAAAACACGATGCATATATGTACTATCCCAGCATACATACATAATGTATACACTTTATTCATAAAATCATCCAAAGTATACGTGCATAATATTCGTACCTTCCCTACTTGGGACAGAAGTACCGCAATAGGCTGCTGCCGCAATTTCTGTCGCATACAAAGCGCTTTTGGTTATTTCGAGTTTCGCTGCAATTGAGGTAAAACAAAGTTCGCCCGTCACGGCGTTAGTCTCTCCGATCTTTAGCATCTCGAGGGAAATACAATAATGCACCTAATGTTATTTCATGAAAGCAAGACAAAAAAAATTAAATTAAGGGAGGATTGTCTTTTTTTTCGCAAAATTTACCGCTTTTTGGGAATTTTTTTGTGAAGAAAGTATACAACGGAAAACTTGTGAAAGTATACAACTTGTGAAACTTGGCATATAGTTTTATTGATCTGTTTACTACATACAAAAAATTTTTTAAACAATTTCATCAAAAAATCCCCCTCCCACCCCCTCGACGCGCGATGGTCCTTTTTTGATGGTGTGCACGATTACAGCCTTCACGTTCATCCTGCAACAAAAACCCAAAAAGCATTTTACTTTAGACACATATAGCTATCGTTCGATGAAGGGAAAAAAAAATTGACGATTTGGTGACGTTTTGAACTTGAAGTATCGATTTTTCGAAAAAAATTGATCGATTTTTTGTTATAAATAAAAAACTATTAAACGTATTGCTTTTTTGCTTCATCAAACGATAAAAGGATGTCAGCTGAGCATTCTGTCCAAATTTGAAGGCGATCGGTTGAATAGTTTTTGAGAAATCGTGCACACCATCAAAAAAGGACCATCGCGCGTCGAGGGGGATGGGAGGCGGATTTTTTGATGAAATTGTTTAAAAATTTTTTTGTATGTAGTAAACAGATCAATAAAACTATAGCCAAGTTTCACAAGTTTTCCGTTGTATACTTTCTTCACAAAAAAAATCCCAAAAAGCGGTAAATTTTGCGAAAAAAAAGACAATCCCCCCTTAAATATAGCAGAAGATAGCCCATGAGTGTTTTAGTCGCAGTTCGGTGATAAATGGGACGGTCGTTTTCTCGACATTGATTCATCACCTCTGGAGCCCTTGCCCGAAAGGGAGATACAGTTTGAGACGGTAAACAAAAGTTTAACGCAATGTTCATATTGGATTTGGCAACGATGCTCGAAATAAATAAGATTTGCCCTTTCGGATCGTCGACACGTGTTTTTATTCGAACTGTTCTCTATCGTTGTGAAATAACCAGTTGGTAGATGTTCTTATGAGTTTTGTTTTAAATGTCTTAAAATTCAAATGGGAGGTATCATCATTTTAGCGATCGATGTATTTTGTCAATTTCTCTTTTCGTTCAAATTATCGGGCCTGCATGGAGAGACATTTTTTTTTTTAATGTACGGCGCCATATGGCAAGCTGCTATCCGCAGCAGCAGCAGTCATATCTTGAGCTTCCTTTTGGGCTGCTCCACAAAGTTGTCGCCCTTGGTACGATGCTTCCAGTGCACGCTTGTCAGCCGTCTCTCAATGCTCGACCGAGTGCATCGACTTTGTGGCACTTTGCCTAGCCGTTGGGCCCAATTGTCAATCCCATCACTTGCATCATTGGCAAAACGTACCACTACGGTCGGTATAATGTATATAGTCAGGTATGATTTGGATAAGGTTCCGAGCACGAAGGACCGTTACGATCGTACCCCGATCTGATCCGCTACAGCAAAATCGTCACAGCTCGGACAATTTCTGGAATTTTAACGAATTTACACCCCGGATTGCAAAATTATGTTATTTTGAAAAAAATCGCATTTTTCAAATATCAAACTTGTGCAGATTCCTTAACGTCAAAACGAAAATACTACGACAAAAAGACTCTGCTGGAATCGCACGTGTATACGCAATGCAGCAATTAGACATCGAAGTTTGTGTTCCGTTTGTTCCGGGGCAACGAAAATCGATAATGTAATCGTCTCACATGGAGAACCCAAGCAAACTTCTTTGAATTGAATAAAGAAGAAACCTTAATGACCGTTGACACAAAAGTATATTATATTTTTGGAAAAAGATTTGGATTTTTGTTTTAAGCGGTGAAATTGTTCACAAAACGTCCAAGTTGTACGATAAATCATTTGTAACTCTCTATTTACGATATCAGACGACTATTTTCTCTCGTTCTCCGTCCGCTCGACTCTCGTACACTTCTTTCGCCATTGCGTATATTGCTTTCAGAGACGAGCCGAATCGGATTTTTCGGTTACAGTTAAAGCCTCACATTTCAACGCTTTTCTGGTCTCGAAGTAATGACTTTTAAACAAAAAAAAAACAGCAGGTTTTTCAAATCTCGAAGACTCCGGTTTTGCTCGTCTCGTTACTTTTTCTTTTCTCTCGCTTATACTTGAAAAATGTCTATGCGTTTCGAATTTGTCGTCCTGTTCAATTGAGCTTGCTTGAAGCAACGAAAAAGTAACTATTAATCGATAGAGATTCTTCACGCTGGTCGTAACTCTCGGTGATACTTTTGTTTTTGTTATCCCATGCTTTTGGAGTACAGTTTTAGCATGAAATAAATTTGAAAAAAAACCCCCATGCGGTCAACGAATAATGGATAAATTTGCAAAGTACGGTCGGGCCGGCCTCGTGCACTAAGAATTGTGAAATATCGAACTCGATGGAGCACGCGAATGTGCGTGAGCTGGTGGCATGGTTCACGGCTCTTCGGCCGATCCTATGAAATCGACTCGCGCTTTCGTTGGCTCCTTAAAAATCAATAGCCAAACGAATACTTACTCGCCCAGTGGGGAACATCATTCAAATGGCAACGATCATATTTTGCAAATAAAATCATTTACAATCAGCACGACGTACGATCCTGGGGGTGTTTATTTTCTTCGATAATTCACCAAGCTCTCCGCTATCTCAGAAAATATATTGAAGTAAAAGCGAAGAATTTCGTTGGGTCTGGTTTAAAGTGCCTCTTGTCGCGCGACTCCTTTTCCGCCAGCCCCATTTCAGCTTAGTCTCATTTTTATTGAATTTATTATCGAGCTGCAAGTACGAAAAATGTAACGAAGACGCGAGAAGGAATTAATAATCGGATGAGCTATCGAATGCTTGGTAAATTCCGTAAAAGCCATATTAGTCAACAAGCCATTATCACAGCGAGTCTCCACCACTTATTATTTTTACTTACAGGCGATATTTGCCAGTAGCATACCCGAGATAATAGAGCTCGTAGGCAGTAGATCCAAGTACAACGGGGAATACAAGCGAGAACATGGAAAAAGGTATATTGAAACAAACATTGAAACAAAAGTAAATAACAAGCAATCTCTCACAATCGATATATCTTAGGTCATAAATCCCTTATACATGTATGCATATCTCACACAAATACTTACAAACATGAGGGTGGGTGTCGGAAATTCGATCGATCAACATTCAGAAGGACCGCAATTTCGAATTCATTAACGACGAACGTTCCAATATAGATAGATCAATCTTATGATAGTCTGTGATAAATTGTCAATACAAATATCTCGAAAGTGATTCATGGCGAAAATAAATATAAGATTTAGCAAAATAATGAAAGATGTAATATCGACTTTCCGGTATGAATACACCGAACAATTTGAGACGACAAATCATCGAATTGTAAATATTATTATGGTTCACAATTTCGAATTCATTAAAGCGAAGGGCCAGAAAGTCTGTCAGTTGAAATATCGATAGGCCGAAAAGGCAAACGGTCCAGATAGCGAAAACTTATGATCGAGCAACACGTTACTCGCGCTTCAGAGTGAAGTTGGCAAATGGTGCTGATGGACAGTCGGGTAAGGCAGTCATCCCATGTTCGCTATTTAGGTATTTGCTATTTTGGATCATCGATCATTTGCGTATCTGGCTTTTTGCTATAGATGGTATTACCAGTATTGGATGCTCACTTTTTTCTATTTCGGAGATATGAATGTTGTAGATTTGTTCGAATCTGTATTTGTACGACTCAAACTGCAGACCATCTCGATACACGTTCTCGAATAAATAATCCTTTGGTGCAATAGCTATTCGATTTCGTCATCGTTTGAAGGCTAAAATTTCGAATAATTCAACCTTCGTTATTTTGAGTTTATAATTCGGTCATTTCGAAATCTTCGTCGGTCTTATTTGGCCATTCCACGTTTTCATCCCCATCCAAACATAATATAGAAATATTTCAAGTAACACCACACTCGTACAATTCATTCTTGCCATAAACGTTGATAATGTTGACTAAGAGGGTCACGGACGATCGTCCCTGTCCGTTTCAAACACATTCGTTTTCTTCCAACGATAATATTTTAAGGCTATGACGATTGTATTTTGCTGCGCGACACAACGTGCCCGATCATTATTTTTCAAAGATCCCTATCCTCGAGCCTCTTTTGAAATCCAAAAGAAATTCTGTCCAATATGACTCTATTTTGCTGACGAAAATCTTTCGGTCTCGGTGTTCATGTTTTTTAGACAGCAATACAAGTCATTCGATGGGATGCATATTCTCATTGGGGATTTTCATGTTTACGTAAATATAGGTGCATGCTTACGAATAAGGGGGCATCCATTAATTACGTGAGGTGATTTTGGCGATTTTTCGACCCCCCCTCTCCCCCTGATGGAGATGTGAGATTTTGCTCGACCCCCTCCCCCACCCCTAATCTCACGTGAGATTTTTCAAAATGCATACGTTCACGGAAAATAATTTGTAGTAGAAGTACCTGCGGTTGTAGTACCATTTACTCCACCATGTAAAGTAGTCGGGAGACTCTCCCTATGTGATAAAAATTACGTGATTACTAAAATTACTAAAATTACGTGATATTTGCCGAAGCCCCCCCCCCCCCCCCCTAAACGCCTCACGTAATTAATGGACGCCCCCTAAATGCATGCATGTGAAAGACGAGGCGGAACCTATACACCAACTAATTCGCATATACATACGCGTGTAAGTGAATTTTGTAAATTCGACTTATTGAATTGTTTACAAGTCGATTGTTATTGGCTTACTTATCTACGGGTGATTGGTCGAGAGCGAAAAAAACAAATCACCATTAGCAAGAACGCCGATTTTCTACAATATTCAATGACGCAAATACGCCAGCAGGAATGTTATTACGTTTAACCGATATCGCTGATGTATTTCATAAGTATAAGAATCCGTTGGGGCTATTCGATGAGAATGTCCGTCAACTCTATCTATCTTATCAACATATAAGCAACATTGCAATCAACTTTCCTCGACTTTTCTTTTTCCCCTAATGTCGCCAACATTCAATCTTGGTCCAATATTTACGTCACTAAGTGACTGTTCCACTGTCAATGGATCGCATCTGACGTCTCTCTATCTTGATTTGTTCTCGTTTGCCCAATCTTTTATCCCCCCCCCCCCCCCTCTCTCTTTCTCTTTCTCTCTCTCTCTCTCTCTCTCTCTCTCTCTCTCTCTCTCTCTCTCTCTCTGTCAGACACACTTACAGCATCTCCGACCGTCTTTATTTATTGACCCTAGCCCTCGTTGTTCAACTTGATTTCATCTTAATTGTTTTATTTTCCTTCTCTCGGATATTAAAAGAAAAAAAAAACAAATTCTCCCTCGCATCGTTGAAGCTGTCTCAAGCAGGGATCTCTTTGAAGCTATCTTTTGATACAAAACGGCTGTCATTTGCAGCGTCGACGGTATAAAAGGATTCTCGAATGCGCCAGCTTCGTCCTCCGTTCGGTGTGAGACCTTGTATTTTCGACAAACCATATTAGCCGTGGAATATTTGGGCAACTAAACGAAGGGATTGGAGATGCGTTGTCTCCCTAACGAGGAAATCGCGCCAGGTGTTTCCACATGATTTTCACGAAGATGGGGATTTTTTTGTCTTCGTATCTGCAGAAATCCATTTTTTTTTCTATTTTTGGCGATAACTTTTAAACCAATCTCTACAGACATCAAAGTATGCCAAGTATCATAAAAGTCGGAGGGCCCAGCTCGCGCGTCTTTCTCGTAAATATCTTATAGTTGACACGCAACGGTTCGGCAGATCTTCTTCAATTAGTTTGCTCACTTATCTCATACGCGAAATGCACGATCAAGCGATAGTTTTAATTTCACCTGAAACATTGTTCGATCTAGGGTCACATGCGCAAAGTCGATCAAAAGACAAACATATTTTCAACTCGTACTATATTAATTTGTGAATAAAATATGCTTGTGCCAAGATGGTTGTCGTGAGAAAAAACGTCGAGATTTATTTATTCATTGAAGGGGTGAGATGCAGTCAGAGGCGTGAAAAAACGAGCATGTTCGATAATTTTTTGTTAATGGTAATTAAGTTTGTTTTGCAAAAGTGGTTACACAGACTGTTTATGTTATGTTTCAACTTGATTTGTACAAATTTTCAAAGAAAAATATTGATTATTTATAAAAATATCGCCATCTTTGTCGGACCCCCTTCGGCATGTAGTGCTTTGCGGTGACCATCATAACATTTTACTGGATCATCGGAAATAAAAAAAACAAAAAAAATCACTAGTTTAATAATAAATCTAATCCTTAATAGAAGCTTTTTTTTTCAAAAATTATCAAAATGGCGGCTACCGACGGATAACTTTCGATTTTCGACCGAAAAATCGCTCGTTTTTGTTTAAAAAAAATATACATTTTCAACAGAAATGAAAATCCTTCGATTAAGGACTCGTTTTTAATGCTATCAATAAGTACACCAAATTTTATCAAAATCCATCGAGTGGTTTTTGAATTATAGTGGTCACCGACTTGAAAAAACATATTTTCGAGAAGAACGCGTTTAAGGCGTTATCCCCACTTGTAGCGCAAAAAAAGGCCTTTTTCATGAATTTTTTTAAAGAAAACTACAAAACTTTTTTAATCGATCAATATACCATCTTAAAGAACACATCTTGAAGAACTTTCAGTAATTTTTTTATTGAAAAATATTACATTGTTTAGTGGCAAATGGCCGTCAGTGAAATAATGTTTTTATATACACGGTTTGCGGTGACCAACATTGCGGCGAAGTGGATCATCTGAAAAAAAAATGCGGATGGATTTAGTCAAATATAAGTATAAACTGGTCTTTAATCGAAGGATTTTAAAAAATATTCATTTTTCACAAAATGGCGGACAGTCAAAGTTAATGGTTCGATTTTAACGAAAAAAAACGGCCGTTTTTTGGCTATAAAACGGCCATTTTTTTTTCGAAAAAAGAAATCGAACGATTAAAGACTACGTTTTTATGTATTAAATAAGCCTGCAAAATTTCAAGAAGGTCGGTTCATTAGTGTTCGAGTAATCTTGGTCACCGACTTCAGAAATGCCATTTTGAGAAAAACGCGTTCAAAGTTTCTCTTTCAACGCTCTTTCAACGCGGATTCTTCTCTTTCAACGCTCATATCTCAGTCAATTTTGTTCGGATCGACTTGAATTTTTCAGGACATATTCTCAGATACTTATACTTAAAAAAAATGGAATAAAAAAAATCTATTTTTTCAAAATCGCAAGTGGGGGTAACCCCTTAAAGTTTTTCAACGTGGATACGGTATTATATGTTCGTAAAATCTTGAGCTCGATGGATGAAGCTAAACTCTTTTCACGTATTCTGATCCGCGAATATCACAATTATTTTGCCGAAAAATCGAGCATTCAATTGTTTATAACCAATTGTTAAAACAATTTTTCTAAAAATTAAAGTTTTTCCAGGATGAATTATTATTTTTTTTTAATTTTGGGTAATTCTGAACCGAGAGTATTCTTCATAAAATTTTGCTAAATTTCATAGATTTTGAGTAATACATTTTTGAAAATTTCTGAAAGTTTTCCAATTTTACACTTGATTTATGTGTAGAAATACTAATTAAAAAATTACTTACATCGAATCATCACTTCCTGGCCCATACAATAAGGGCTTCTACCGACGTGGAAGCTTCCAAAATATCAATTTGTTGTTGTCTTCGGAGCATTCTGCCTTCCCGGGTATTATCGTTTGCGCGTTGGTCAGCTGCAATGGGGCCCCGACGCCCCTTCACTAATTGTGGGACATCCCGGAAACTATTCATCGGATTGACTTGAAATTTTCAGGGAATATTTTCGAAACATCGTACTTCGGGAAAATGTAAAAAAAAAGAGATTTTTTGAAACTTCTGACTGCATCTCACCCCTTAAATTGAACGAGTACGAAGCGATACCCTTGGCCAACCGAGTTGATGCGATATATGTACAGCCAACTAATAATTATTGTTAGATAAGAAGCAAGGCATTAATCTTACTATTATGATAATTTATGCGGGTCCGACATACACACACACACAGACGCGTGCGCGCGCGTCTGTGTGTGTGTTTCTTGTACATATTCGATTGGATTTGCTCCACCTTTTCTTCCGAGCTTTCTATCTTCGTATTCTTACGTTCTTACGGAAACGCGTTGATTGTGGGTGTATAGGCGGTGTTCGCCAGCTGGATCCCAGAGATCACGGAACTCGCCGCGAACCGCTGCAAGTACGGTGGCCGGTACAAGCGCGAGCGTGGACGCAGGTACCCCAGATAACCAAAAACTTCCACCTATGTGGACGGCCTCTCTCTCTCTCTCTCTCTCTCTCTCTCTCTCTCTCTCTTCCCCTCTCTTTTCTCTTTATACTAATACTCAAAAAAACACATACACAAAGACACGTATGTTTATGTTCTCACTCTTTTCTTTCTGACCATTCTTTAAGGCTCGTTCCTTTAAGGGGGGATTGTCTTTTTTTTCGCAAAATTTACCGCTTTTTGGGAATTTTTTTGTGAAGAAAGTATACAACGGAAAACTTGTGAAACTTGGCATATAGTTTTATTGATCTGTTTACTACATACAAAAATTTTTTCAAACAATTTCAACAAAAAATCCGCCTCCCACCCCCCTCGACGCGCGATGGTCCTTTTTTGATGGTGTGCACGATTACAGTCTTCACGTTCATCCTGCAACAAAAACCCAAAAAACATTTTACTTTAGACACATATGGCTATCGTTCGATGAAGGGGAAAAAAATTGACGATTTGGTGACGTTTTGAACTTGAAGTATCGATTTTTCGAAAAAAATTGATCGATTTTTTGTTATAAATAAAAAACTATTAAACGTATTGCTTTTTTGCTTCATCAAACGATAAAAGGATGTCAGCTGAGCATTCTGTCCAAATTTGAAGGCAATCGGTTGAATAGTTTTTGAGAAATCGTGCACACCATCAAAAAAGGACCATCGCGCGTCGAGGGGGATGGGAGGCGGATTTTTTGATGAAATTGTTTAAAAAATTTTTTGTATGTAGTAAACAGATCAATAAAACTATATGCCAAGTTTCACAAGTTTTCCGTTGTATACTTTCGTCACAAAAAAATTCCCAAAAAGCGGTAAATTTTGCGAAAAAAAAGACAATCCCCCCTTAACTACCAACTTGAAAACTGTAACAATAATGATGCGGAAGTATTTGCTCGATGCGTAGTTAAAGCCACCCTTCTTTACACAGTTTTGTCAAACTAAATTTTGAATTATTTCTAGGATTAGAAATTAAAGCAAAGCGAGCAATGACGCGGCGAGAGGGGCGGGTATTACTCATGGATAGCAAAGTCGTTGACAAGTATAAATATCGCACATTAAATGTCCATCATTGTTCCTTTTTCTCTTGGATCATGCGCGCCTGACACTCAGTTTTTGTTACTCTCAAAACTCTTCCTGTTTCGTCATTTTTTCTACAAGTGTACAGTCTCGTCGAGGTACGGAACAAAATTACTTTTGCCATCCGCATCATTTTCATTATATTCAACACAGCATCTTTTGCTTAAAAAAGTATTGAACAGATTATAAACTTGATTCTTTTTTTATACTATCTACTCAATGTAGGTTGGTACTCAAAAAGATGTCGTTTCACAGCTGCGATCCACGACTATGAAACCGTCTCGCCCCTCTCTCTCTCTCTCTCTCTCTCTCTCTCTCTCTCTCTCTCTCTCGGATAGATATTTACAGATAATAGAATGAACTCCCAAGATTAATTGGTCACAGTATCCGATCATTGTTACGTATGCCAAGCTTCATATTACGAACTCTCATTAAACTTTTGTTCACACTATATTATTATTATACATTCTCTCTATCTCTGTGCCCCCCTCTCTCTCCCTCTCATTCTGTCTATCTTTTTTCCCAGCCCTTCTTTTATTCCTCGAGCAATCGAGTAAATTGACATATCGCAACTTTTGACAGGCGAGAAACTTTCACCCAACACACATACACGCGCACACACACACACACATACACACAAAAGTAAAATGATGTACGCACGTTGATCTGTGTGTGTGTGTGTGTGTGTCCATAGACACATATACATATTAGAGTAAAAAAAAGAAAATTACAATATAATTGAAAATTTGAAGAGTAATTATTACACGTAGTTGCGGCAGTAGAGGGGCGCGCAGGCATAGGCACAATAAAAGGCTAATGTTACTAGGGGTTTTTAGATAAAACCGCACGACTTGGACGTAATGATATTGAATCACTGTAATATTGTGATATCGAAGCTGTAAAAAGAAACAAATACATTCATGAGAGTGGAGCGGCGGTCGGGAAAAAGGCTCCGAACGGTAAAGCGTCAGTTCGGTGGAAAAACAAAAAAGTTCGACAAGTTCGCTTAGCCGATACCGAGCCGCCTTTTATACCGTTCAATGTGAAACCCTCGACGGTACACTCACTCTCAGCTGAAGCACTCTCTAGTCTAGTCCCTAGTCCACATTGATTTTATTTCGGCCCACACGTATACATATGTACATATCTATGTATCTATACACATATTATTTAATAACACGTTTTCACGATATTGTCATTGTACGCACGTGTAAAACGAAAATCCACTCATCGAGGATAATCGGCAAATAGGTAAAAAAAACGAGCCTCGATCAACCTGTGTACAAGAATGAGAAAGGTTACTTTGCCACACTTGTTCGAACATAAAACATTCTTAATATCATAAATGTTTGTACATGATCGAAAAACGACATTGAAGTTTGCATCGTTGGAGGGCATCGATTGTTTGTTGTAATTTTTCATATCTTTATCGTTTACGTTACGAAAAACGTTTATTTTTTGCGAATTGTGGCGGCAAATCTCTGATAAGAATAAGCAAAAGTATTCCAGTGATTTTCGTAGGCTGAATCGGCCGAAAAGAAATGTTATTAATCGAAATGAGTTAATTTCCGTTACGTTGCAACGATGCAAACTTCAAGATCATGTGAAAAGTGAATGGCGGACAAAGGATATCGGGTCGAAAATACTTGGAGACACATGTACCGCGCCCCACTCATCACGTACGTTCCAACACGTGCGTGACGTAACGTAAAAAAATAGACTGCCAGTAGGGCATTGGCTCGTCTCTCAAGAAAAAATGGTGGGGTTCTTTTTCTTTCGAAAAGTGAAACAAAATCATTGAATAATGTTAAAAATGCCATTAAAAACCAAAGTTACAGTTACAAAATGTCGTTTATTAAATTTCCATTAACAAACACCCGTCCATAGCAAGTTTTCGCGTTACTTTGGGCAAACATTCTAGTATAGTGACATAGCTATAACTATCATTATTTTTTGTCTCGAGCACATTCCGCCTAAGCTACACGAGGCTCTTGGAATGATGTTTGCGCAAATTTATCGACGGAGAGCTTTTAATTTCCGTTATAAAGGGAATATATATATTTGTTTCTTACGAGAAGAAAAGGCCTCAAGAGAGAGTACGGCTTCAAAAAATGGAATAGGTCGAAAATTAGTCACGATAAGAACATCGGGTCCGTTTTATTTGGTTTTTGTCCCCTTCAATTCCGGGTGTAGCGGCACACCAAAGATAAACATTCGTCAATTCAGCGCCACATTATGATATGAAACAACTGATTTTCATTCGTACATATGTACACTGTTTTTACGTACGTAAACTATACATTTTGGTTGTTCGAAAATCGGTGGCTGACGAGTTCGATAGTCAACATTTTGTTATCTTCGTTTCAATCGGTATATTATCGTGACAGTCGCCTACTCGATATTGCGACAATTTGTGCACGCCCCCTAACGTCCACGATAGCAAAACTTGGCGGCTATTTTTTTCTTCTCTCTCTACAATCGAGTTCCGATGGGATTGCGAGAGAGCGGACCAGTCGAACGCGATTTTTCGCCATTTTGTTTGTTTGTTCAATTTCTTAGCTATTATGGTGCTTTTTTCAATGCGTCCTTGATGACCATGCGAGAATGGCCATTTGTTTTGCCAGATCGTCGTCGATACATGTTTATCCAAGGGACAGAACGTGAAAGCTCGGCCGAAGGTTAAGCAAAATGAAAATTACAGCCAATGGGAAAACTGCCAAAGAAGCCTCCGACAATCGTGTATGTCTGTTTTTTTTAATCCTGAAAAAAGAAGCTACCAACCTGGATTCAATGTTTTCACAGAAATCGATTAATATTATTTGTATCAAACGTTTGTTATTCAGATTCCGCGAAACTTTTGAAAATTGCAACAAGGCAATAATAAATGTCCATTTGAATTTGGAAAATAATCCGCCTTCCGATCAAGATAGCTAAATTCTGTACACAGAGGTCAAAGCATTTACGTTGTCTCGTTCGATCGGTGCGTATGCAGAATTGACCAACAAGGGGAGGACGCCAATCGGGACCCACCGATTTCGCCCAAACTGCGTGAGTAGACGAAGGTGGGTCCCCACTTATAACGTTCCTAAAATATTTCGCCTGAGTGGGCCATAGGAAAGGGCAAAGCGCTCTCCAAAGATTTCCGAGTAGAGCTTGAGGGATATTTTTTCAACCATTTCCAAGCCAGCGGTGTAGCGCAGTGGTCAAGTGCATTGCCTGCCACCCCGCTGGCTTGGGTGCAATTCTCGCTGCTGCTGTTAAATTCGTTTTTTTTCCCGCAATCTTCAACTATTCATTTTAGAATTTAAATTTATTCAAGCATTTCATTTATACAAGTACGTGAAGTATTTAATGAAAATAAAAGTTCCGAAATTTCTTGCAATTAATTATGTATTCATTATTAGAAATAATTTTACATTTTTCAAGGTAATATTCATCGTATAAACATTTGAAACATACATATTTTTCACAACCCATGTAGAGGTTGCCATGAGTTGCCCAATGTTACGATCAGGCCAATATTGGGACCATCGTATAAGCCAACAAAAGAGAAATAATATTGGCCCATTACTGTTCCGCTCTAAACTCAAAACTGGCACAATATCGGCCCATCCCTAAAGCCCGTCCTGGCCCATCTGTTAAAACCAATCAACAGCCGTGATAGTTTATCGAAATTTACCAATTTTAAAACTGGCAATGCTAAAATACTGGAAAGTACATTTAATACTAAGCCTTGGGTTATTCATTATCTGTATATTGTGCCAGAATAGGCAAATAACTGGCACGTCATATATTAATCGTCTATATTTTGTAGTTCAGTTTTTGTAATCAAGTTTCGGCCTATTATTGGCATTTGTAAATAACCAATATAAGTAAGTAAAATATGCCAATTTTGAAGCCTGACGTATACGCAAATCACAATTTATTTCAAGGTTATTGCATGAAATAAGTATCCATAAGGACCAATCTCGGGCCAATCTTGGCCCGATATAGGTTGAATATTTATCACGCACCCAAAGAAATTCACGGCCCAATATTCTAGATAGACTAACTTCTAGATAGACCAACTGTGAAGGCCCATCATAGAGCCAGTGGTCAATTTCTACATAGGACCTTTAAGAGGGACCACATAGGGCCAAGTGCAATCACCAACATGGGCGCTTCAATCAATTAAATCGTTGGCCCAATAATTGTTGGCTCTGTTGGCCGATATCGGGCCGTTCTTATCATTTCTACAAAGGCACCTCATTGGTAAATACTCACAGCCCAATATTCTTCACAGTTCACAGCCTTCACAGTTAGCCTTCAGGCTAACTGTGAAGGCCCGCCCCAGGCCCAACGGTCAATCTCTACATGGGAACAGGCACATTTCATAAAAGCATTGTTTCAGCAATGACATTCTTCCAAAATATGCTTCATTGGAATGCATACTTCATTCAAGTTTTTACCTGGTTAAATACATTTAAATTCTACAATAAATAGTTGAACATTGCGAGAAATTAAAGAAAAAAACGGTAGCAGCGAGAATCGAAGCCAAGCCAGCGGGGTGACACGCAATGCGCTTGACCACTGCGCTACGCCGCTGACTTAAAAATGGTTGAACGAATATCCATCAAGCTCTACTGGAAAATCTTTGGAGAGCGTTTTACCCTTTCCTATGGCCCACTCAGGCGAAATATTTTAGGAACGTCAAGTGGCGACCCACCTCCTTCTACCCACCCAGTTTGGGCAATATCGGTGCGTCCCGATTGGCGTCCTCCCCTTGTAAGGCAACGCAGCGTTATTCAAAAACACTTTTTCTTTCTACGATAAGATAAAGGCATTTATCTTTAAACAAATACGCACAACTGCTTTTCCATATCTTGAACATTGCGAAGCTGTCTCGACAGAGTGACAACCTATTCAGTTAAACAGCACAAATTTCACAAATATCATTACATATGCGTTTGTACAATGGTGACCCTAGACTTTTCGCGATAAGAAACCTCCGTGAAAGTGTCTACGTGAATCATTCGTAAGTAAAGAGCAATTCAAATCGAGAGTAGATACGATCGATGAGTCCGCTCCAGGCAAACCCATTTCGAGTGGCAGCAGTTTCTGAGCACACGAAAGACTATGATGACGGATACGACGAACGCTACCCCCCCCCCCCCCCCTGCCCCATCTCCGTATCTTCTCTCTTCTTCACGATTCTCCGTCTCAACTTGTTCTGTCTTGCTTTTCCAAAAGGATACCCTGACATACTCGAGTAATGTTGTCACACTCAATTTGTCGTTCGAGGCGTAAGAAAAAAGCCTGACGCTAAAAAAAAGCACCTGATGCGATTTTTTTCGCTTCAAAATACAAAGAACATGATTATTTTTTGAGAGAGGGACAGCAACAGCCCCACGCGAATGTATCTCTATGCAAATGTCGTGTATACCTGGCGTAAAAATGCAAACGGGAAAAAGCAAACTAAATCATATTCATTTGAACAAAAAGGTAGACGTGTCGGCACGCGTAGTTATGGTAGGTCGAGGCCACAGTTGTGTAGGTCCTAGTTGTGTAGGTAGTGTGCCCCCCCCCCCTCTCCTTCAGAATCAGATGTGTGTACATCAAAGCTACAATGTACATACAGGATAAGTCATATAAAGTGTTACAGAGCAATGGCACTCAAACTATTGATCATATCCAAAAATGTTTCCGACAAAAGTTTCAGTGTTCGAGAACGCCGTCATACTGGACCACCCTATTTTTTTTATCGGTGGACGCGCTGAAGCTACGTCAAGGTCAACTCCACTTTTTTTAACTGGAATGGTACATTTTTGGAGCACCCCAAGCCGCATGAAAAACATTGGGGGCTCAAAGTCGTTCAAGGTGACCTATCAAAATGCAATACAAAACTAAATATAGATAGATTTATCTATACAGAGATATTTAGATTTGTATCATCGATACCGACCTTGAATGACCTTGAACGACTTTGACCCCCTAAGGTTTTTTATTCGGCTTAAGGTGCTCCCCAAGATGGTTGAAGAAAAAATGTACCATTCCATTTGAAAAAGTGGAGTTGACCTTGACGTAGCTCAAGCGCCTCCACTGATAAAAAAAAATAGGGCGGTCCAGTATGACGGCGTTCTCGAACACTGAAACTTTTGTCGGAAACATTTTTGGATATGATCAATAGTTTGAGTGCCATTGCTCTGTAACACTTTACGTGCCTCACCCTGTATATACCCATCGTTGATATTTAGTACGTATATTGACATCATACTTATATGCATATACACGCACATACATTTGTATATATGTATGTACGTATCTGTATATGTGTGCGCGTGTGTGTGTGTGTATGTATCCATTGGTTGTTTTTGAAACTGAAAAGAGTATGCAGTTGGGCCGTGGCGCGCAGAGCAGGACAGCACTGTCAATCGTGTCTCTAAGAGTTGGCCCGCGGTCCGGTAGCTAATAAACTTTTTTCTGTCCGTTCGGTATGCAAAAAAGAACGTCACCCCTCCACACCAGGCCCTTGTCCGTATCGGTTCCTACAAACCCGCTTTCTCATACTCCCGCTTTCCCCGCACATTTGACTATGACGTACCCGAAAATGTGTGACGTGGTTAAAAGTACACGAAAAAGAAAAGAAAAAAAAAACTGAACGGTAAAATAACAATCGACTGTGAGACGTGTACTATGTATCATTGACGTTACGAATTATTATGATGATCATTGTTGTTGTTGTTGTTTTTTTTATTATGATTATTATTATTAGAACTGACGATACAATTCTTTGATCGATTAACGGATGAGAAAAGAGGAGGAAAAGAAAAACGAATGGCAACGCGAAACCGACGAATACCAACAAATCAAAATCCATTCAAATGTATTCATGCGAGTGTTGTGTTCTGTTCTATCGTGTGGTGTAGGCCATATTCGCCAGTTGTATCCCCGAGATAATTGACCTGATCGGAACGCGAAACAAGTATGGCGGCACTTTGAAGAACGAGCGAGGTCGCAGGTGAGACACAAACAAACGAAAAAAAAAACAAACGAAAATAGCTATCTATAAAAATGTTCACCAAATAGAAAAAAAAAAGAGTGAAAAAAAAACATCCGACCAAAGGCCTCTCCGACTTTTTCCCCATACTGTGCTGATTACTCTATCTCCTCCTCCGCCTCCGTCCCACTTTGATGTGTACATGTTACTCTCGTGTGTGTATTTTACTCGACTATTAACCCTTCGAAGGCACTAACACCTCTGTAGCGACTGTTAGAGTTCTTCGGCTTGGAACATGTGGAAAAGCATAGTGGAAAAAGTGGGCGAAAAAAAATTTGTCGGTGCAAAAACGATGCCATGTGCCGCGCCCTCCAAGGGTTAAAATTCTTCCGATTCCCTCTCTGTTCTGTTTTATCCAACTAGTTGATGTATGTACTCCGTGGGAAATTTAGATTAAAATATCACCATATGTTATATGAAACTCATATTGAAAACCCGGATATACAACGTACTTGAATATACGCAACACGTATACGATGTATCGCTGCATCCTCCTCGCCAAAATAACTTTTAACACAATTCCTACACTGCAAGTGTTGCGTAGACAAGAGAGATAAACCGGCTGAATCTTCTCGTTTTCAACTAGATATTATTCCGATTGCGAGAGCTGGGATAGTCGTGCGACGGCGCGTTTTTATTTCTCGGCCTCTCGCCGTTTTCTTAGCTTCCGGCCGTTAGTTCCGCCGACAATTTGGCTGCTACCACGCGATCCGAAAACTCATTTACCACTCAATTTTGCCAGAGCCATTTGCTCTTTCCCTCTTTCCGTCTGTCTGTCCCACCCTCCCTCGCGCATGCGCGCAGAAACACACGCACACACACACACACGCGCGCGCGCACACACACAAAGGAACGCAGGCATACCCGGTCTCTATTCCCTGTTCTGTGCTGTTCTCTGCTTCCCTCGAGCCTTTCCGACTGCCTGAATAAGCATTTACAAAGTACCCAGGCACCATCGCGAGTCTTGCCACCAATGGGGCAGCACT
The DNA here is from genome assembly GCA_963210295.1 of Ophion ellenae. Classification (NCBI taxonomy): domain Eukaryota; kingdom Metazoa; phylum Arthropoda; class Insecta; order Hymenoptera; family Ichneumonidae; genus Ophion; species Ophion ellenae. Next base: position 3,143,677 of record OY723389.1, on the reverse strand, counting down.
GAATCGTTATACCATTTGCACAGATTGACCACACGCCACCAACTGCTCTTAGCTTGTCTCTTCACACTGACAACGCACTTGGGACTACAAATACGGCTTTCTTCCTTCAGCCTCTTGACCATCGAAGCGACAAACCGACACTCTCTGTCATAATACTTATTTCCGAGGCAAACGTACAAGTTTACAACTTTGACGCTCTATCCCGCAGCGCCTTTTCATCAACCAATCGCGTTCTCATCTTTCTAACGCGCCCCCCCCCCTCTCTTGCTTTATATTTCTCATTCCAGTAGAGCGTTGTTTCCGTCGGAATAAGAAGTATTAAAAATTTTAAAAGCGTTTGCGACCTACGGACTTTTTTTGTCAAGGCCGACTTTTCAGAGCTTTACAAAGTAAGCGTAATTTTTTAACAAATTACCGAGCAGCCGGTGTTTTTTTTGCTCGCAAATTCGTGATTTCTTCGACATTCGCGGCGCCACACATTATCGGAGAATATCAGCGCGTCTGGGACAATCGAACTTTTTAAACAAAATATCGATATAACTCGTGCATTAAATTATCGTTGTTTTCGGTATTTTTTTGTGTCAATGAGTATTTAATTTTTATTTTTAATAACAATTCAAGTATTGGACCAATGATCCGTAATAAATTGCAACATCAGACGGGAAACATTCTTCGCGCGCGTATCACGGTGACGTAAATAGAGAGGCTTTTTTATGAACGTTTCTTTCCGATTATTTGAGTTTTTTTTGCAGCTAATCGTGAAAGAAAGAAGAAAAAAAGACGCGCCGCGGTTGTCCACCACTTTAAAAAGGTTTCCCGTGACCTCTTCAACGACGCGATCCTTTTCAATTTTCGCGGGAAGAACAGTCGCAGCTCTTTAGAAGCAACAAGAAAAAAGAAAGAAAAGGAACAAAGTTGCTTAGTTTGAAATAGCGTCCCATTGTCAATTCGAGGCTCGTTTTGGAAGCTTCCGTCAGCTGTATTTATCTCAGAGTGCAAAGAATCACATTGTCCAGCATGCGGCCCTGCTTACAGTGTTACGTAACCAGCATCGAGTGCATATTTTTTATAATCCCCGCTGTTGTAATACACACGCACACGCACGCACGCACACACACAGACACATATGTATACAAATCATACGATACGATATAACCTAGGTGTCTTGGAAAACATTTGACAATCATTTTGCATATACTTGAATAACTCGACGAAAGTAAGAAAAAAAGAGGAAAAACAACGGTCTTCAATGGTTTAGGTAGTTTCTTCGCATACTAACCGCATTTGAGCTTGATCCGATCAGGCAAAACATCGATATTAATTTGAAGTACAAAGAACATAACGGGTGTATGCTTGCCATAAAATCCGCCACAGCGAGACTACTCGCTAACGCAAAATAATATTTCCTCCTTATTTTTCGTACAATTTCGCCATAATCACCGAAATGAGAACAAACAAACAACAGTTGATCAACATTTCGAGTGAAGCGTTAAAAATTCGAGCTTTTAAAAGGGGAATGTGCAAAGCATCGCGCCAGGTTCCCGTGTCGTAAAGATGTGACGGGCTTGAAGTTTCCATCGTTGAAATGCACCCATCATTTTTTTCTCCCATCTCGTAATCTCCCCATTCTTATTATTATTGAAAATCATGTTTTCGAGACGTAAGTTTTGGATCTCGAAATAAGGATGGTAAAAAGAAGGTATCAGTAATTTCCGAAGCTGCGTTATGAAAATTGGTGCAATTGAAGAACAGTTATTTTCATTGGGCTCCAACGATTGAAACTTTAACCTCGTAAGGTGTGCACGGTTTTATGATATTTTTCTTACGTACGAGAAAGATTGTGCTATGCCATAGGGGCCGTCCATTAATCACGTGAGGCTCAAATAGGGGGGGGGGCTTTGGATAACATCACTATTGATCACGCTAGGGGGGGGGGGGGGGGGGGGTGTTGTGACATATCACGTGTATTTTTTTGTGTAACTGCGTGAACCGGAGAGCATCCGCTGTGAGCTATTGAACCGGCAAGTTGTGCCCAGGGGGCTGGCACCTTTTGGAATTTTTGCTACGCAAAATGACCGCATTTTTGGTGTCGTACTCTGCCACTCGCAGCGCCAGTTATACTCTTACAACCTGATGCGTGCGCAGGGGCTATGTATATAATACGGTCGCTATGTACGCCGTGCGGGCCTCGCGCCTACGCAATAAGAATATTGTAAGATTACTGCTGGCGCCATAGGGAGAGGTAGAACTAAAAAAGGGGTCGAAAATAGCAGCATTTGTATACCGGTAGGGAATAGAAGGTTTCAACCCCCTGGTTGTGCCTAAAAAGTAACCTAAACAACAGTTTTTAGATCTATTTAATTTCGATTGGCCACCTACTTAAAGTGAAGTGCCTACATCTCATTCACAAAAGGCTTGTCCACTTGTTACTGTAGAAAACACGCAAATGAGCCCCTGGTCCTAGGACAATGCCATTTAAATATATTGACAATATAAATTATTTTGCTTTTGACAATCAAATACCGTACTCCCTATTGGCTGTGTCTGACATTTCTTAACACAATAAAATACACGTGATGTAGGCGGGCGGGAGGGGGGGGGGGGGGGTGGCTGGAAACCTCACCACATATCACCACGGGCGAGGGGGCGCTCAGAAAGTGGCCTAAAAAACCTCACGTGATTATTGGACGACCCCATACATGCGCACATATACAATACTTAATCCTACGGATGCGGCAGACCTCTTGGTCGGTGGCCGTCTAATAGCTGTCTTTTATTTTATTCGCTACATTGTACCGTGCTATCTTGAAGCGCATCGACCCTCGTATCGAATCAAATCATATTTTGTTAGACCTTGGTGGATTTGTAAGTCGTAGCTTTTTCTTATGAAAATCGATAGCCAATCTATGTCGGGCTGCCTGCCGTCTCTTTTCTTCATTTCTCGTCGGGGTGATTGTTTATTTTCATCAAACGATTCACGCATATTTACTTAAGGCTGATGTTTTTTTTCAAGACATCGGAGTTGAACTATCCGCGTAGCAGTCATTGTCCTCGTACTCGACATTACACACAAGAGGCAGCGTCTCGAAAATGACCTTCGCACCGATACAAGCATATTTCCGTCAAGGCCATTTCGGGCCGACCTTATGTTCCCAAAAAGTTTTTCATTTCTCAATTGCACAGACCGCCTGATGAAAGATGCACGGATGCACAGCGGGTTCGAGGAATATCCGTTCCTCGTGTATAGCCTGATTGACAACGACTAGGTAGAGAAGCGCGAATATCTCGACCAATGAGAAAACAAGGAGCCACCCTGTACCCTCGCCTAAGGAAAGCCTCGTACTTGTCAATCAGCCTGTATCAACGTAAACGCATTCCTCGCGCGTTTTCGTTACTACACCATCGAGTAACAAATAATATACATACACAGATGCGGGCTAATTGACGCGCTTTGGGGGACAAGCGATACTTTCGCTATATTAATGTTCAATTAAGGCGTTACCCCCACTTGTAGCGCAAAAAAGGCCTTTTTCATGATTTTTTTAAAAGAAAACTACAAAACTTTTTTAATCGATCAATATACCATCTTAAAGAACACATCTTGAAGAACTTTCAGTAATTTTTTTATTGAAAAACATTACATTGTTTAGTGGCAAATGGCCGTCAATGAAATAATGTTTTTATATACACGGTTTGCGGTGACCAACATTGCGGCGAAGTGGATCATCTGAAAAAAAAAATGCGGATGGATTTAGTCAAATATAAGTATAAACTATTCTTTAATCGAAGGATTTTAAAAAATATTCATTTTTCACAAAATGGCGGACAGTCAAAGTTAATGGTTCGATTTTAACGAAAAAAATCGAACGATTAAAGACTACATTTTTATGTATTAAATAAGCCTGTAAAATTTCAAGAAGATCGGTTCATTAGTGTTCGAGTAATCTTGGTCACCGACTTCAGAAATGCCATTTTGAGAAAAACGCGTTTAAAGTTTCTCTTTCAACGCGGATTCTTCTCTTTCAACGCTCATATCTCAGTCAATTTTGGTCGGATCGACTTGAAATTTTCAGGACATATTCTCAGATACTTATACTTCAAAAAAATGCAATAA